>OZ012684.1:49924679-50086875 GCA_963942565.1 Maea johnstoni | reverse complement strand
AATATCGGCCAGCAGCACATAAGCAGGGATTGTACGCCCTACTTAGCAAGTAATAAATGACTCAGCTTGACCGAAATAGCATCCGCAGACTCTAAGGGTTTGTGAGAGAGGAAGTCAAGCCTAAAATCCATGAATCTCCTATTAAGACGTCGAGGAGGTTGATGTAAATATTCTCCCATGGAAACCCAGGCTATTACCGTGGGCAGTGAATGACCAAGGATCCAACGGCTTGACCTACGTGGATATTTGAAGGATAATTCTTGTAGGCCAAATCGAAGACATATCCATCATTTGGATATGCTGCTTAAGGGCAGAGTAGCAAAGCCTCTATATATATATATATATATATATATATATATATATATATATATATATATATATATATATATATATATATATATATATATATATATATATATATATATATATATATATATATATATATATGTATATATATAAATGATATTATATATATATATATATATATATATATATATATATATATATATATATATATATGTATATATATAAATATATATATATATATATATATATATATATATATATATTATATATATATATATATATATATATATATATATATATATATATATACATATATATATATATATATATATATACATATATATATATATATATAGAGAGAGAGAGAGAGAGAGAGAGAGAGAGAGAGAGAGAGTAGAGAGAGAGAGAGAGAGAGAGAGAGAGAGAGAGAGAGAGAGATCCAATGGAGAAGGCAATTGTAACCGTGGTCTAGATCGTGAAAAGATGAGGTGTAAAATGGTAAAATGCTTCAGGCTCTTAACGCTCTCTGATGAATGTACTGCATCTGATTGCTTCAATTCTTAGAGCTGTAATTCAAATATTGACGTAGATTTATTGTCTTTGCTTGAACACAAAGGGATTTAATCAGGTTTGGTCTGTCAGTGTTGACGTGGTTTCCAACCACAAGTCGTATCAAACGTACATGCTTCAAGTTTAGACGAATTGTAAACATAAAAATAGAGGACCATTTTAACCATTAGATACTGACTTAAATATAGTTCATAGGACTCGCATGGACCAGTGGTAAAGGTGCCTCATGTTCGAGCTGCATCATTGGCTGCATCATTCTTAAATGTGCGGCATTTTGAGTGACTCCCTCTGGTGCATTTTCAACTGAGGCTTTTCTAATGTAATTGCTTTACGGCATTCATTACATTCATGTCGTGATTTGACCAGGCGTGTGAAAGCGACAGACTCATAAAAACCTCACAAAAATAATAAAAGTAAATAAGACAAATTAGAAATAAACATCTAGAGCTAGTTTGCCATTACAGACTAGATCCAGCATGAGTATCACCCAGAAAATCAGGAAATTCAGGCCTAATTGTCCTACGCTTCCGAATTCACGGAAATTAAGCATACATCTCATTAATATGCCCTTAAAATGAAGGTTGAATCAAATCTATTGATCAATCGAATTCAATAGGCTGTAATCAACTACGATATGTGTCATAGGTACCAAAAGTTTTTTTTGTAGATTCATTTGGCTTTAATGCACGCTCATTTTGTTGAAACAAATCCTCGTTGAAACATGGAAAGTGGAATCTGAGAATTATATATATAATATATATATATATTATATATATATATATATATATATATATATATATATATATATATATATATATTATATATATATATATTATATATATATATATATATATATATATACATAAATATATATACATACTTATATATATATATATATATATATATATATATATATATATATATATATATATATATATATATATATATATACATACATACATACATTAAAAGCGGTGTATAAGTCTGTGATATCGTCATGAATACTAAATAACCCCATACGTTAATCAAGGTCGAAATACCGCGCCATGATCCAAATTGTATTCATATTCACGATCAAATTTCCCATGTCTGAATCAGTCCAACTGTGTATACCTTATTACGTCCACAAAACCCCCATGCACATAAATCCTACTCAATACCAATTCTTCATCAAAAAGAGTATTATCATTCAATGTTATTTCACACTCGATTTGTACCCGATAGCGAGATTTGCTTGGAGGGCCGTCTCTTTTGATTCCTCAAAAAGGAAAACTCTAGCGGTGTTTGAAGTTAGTAATTAATGATGGAACAAACGACAGTACCTGGGGAAATATTCAACTGACACCGAGTGACACCATTGGTGACGTTTCTTTCTCCCACCGGCGGTAGCCGAATACCTTGCTTCGTTTCAAATATAAATGAATGCATTATATCACGAGTTCTTCCATGCAGTGTACCTTTGTGATATGAATATGATATGAATCTATCCTGAAGTAAAATATTGGCGCTGCCTCTAGGGACTACTTATATGTATAGACATAGTAAGTAGAAAAGCAAACAGTAGCGAATGAAAGGCAAATAGTATAAGACATTGAAACTGAATAATTCACAAGACATGTCAATGATAATCAATCCATACCCAGATCTCATGGTCGAACCTCGGATAGCAATTACCTTAAAATCTGCGAATTTCAGAGATGATTTGCATGTACAAAATCACCTCATCTCTTTTGACAATCTATTATTCATTATCGTATTGGTATAAACGAAGCCACGGACAGAACTTACCTAAAGATCTGCGAATCTTCTCTTTTTACAATCTATTATTCATTATCTAATTGGCATAAATGAAGTCACATAGCTACGTCCATATACATTTGGGGAATGATCCATGTTACTAATCTACCATAACGGATGGAAAATTGCTTTAATAGGTAAATGATCCAAAAAACTTTTTAAATGGCCAACAGCATCACGATGAGTAATACAATATGCTGAATTATATCTTGCTTAAACGAATTAAAATCACATTCGTAAGATTGTTTTCCCTTGATTTTTCATTTTTATATTTACTTTCAAACTAGTCACATATTACCAATTTGATATAGTTATATAGTATCAGCGTGAAACCCAACCACTTGCCCCGTTCCAACGTACGTGAATTCGGCAAAACATGGCAGTTGGGCAAGCAGAACAAGACCCTAACTTGCCCAGTTCGGCAAGTAATGTTTTGGGCAGTCCTCGCAATTCAACTCACCTCTGTTTGATAGAGTGGCGGGATAAGTCAAAGGGATGTATTTCATATTGATATACACAATACTAATGTGGAATTTTGTGTATTGTCACTTTGTTGTATTGTATTGTATTGTATATTTATTGACTGTACTAAAAATGGTACAAAATTATTTTTATTATAATTATTAACTGCCATACTGAGGCTAGATAGTGACACGCCAGCAGTGAAGGGAATCGGAGTGCCCGATAAAAGCATCCGCCAAACCTCAAGATACTGGTGACTGTCTCATATTACTGTAGATTCACTAAAGAATGTGTAGAGTAAATTTTGCGAATTTACAGAAAATCGATTTTTACGTTTTTTAACTTTGAGAACATTGAGTGCAAGCTATATACTTAAAGTGGCAGCACTAATTATTGCGAATTTTAATTTTGCGTCCGAGGCTAAACGCAAAAAACGCAAAAAATAAACTAGCGCAATATTTTCCGAATTTACAGCATATGCCCTGATCTCAGTACCAACGATTTCTACAGTACAATTTAAATATTGGCAATTGCACTATGTTTAATAAACGTGTGGTCTATCATTGATCTAAAACTGGCCCTGTTCCATAATGTACAAAAGATTCAAAGCGTTAGCACAATCCCCTCTTGCAATGTGAAACGTCTGCAGACGGAGTGAACCCGGAGCGCGGATATTTAGTCAAAGAGCATTGCCCAGGGACAGTGGAAACCACACCTAGTGATCTTCAAATACACGCTCAAATGTACATAGGTCTGCACTGCGAATCACTCAGCCTATCACACTCACTCCATCACCATAGAAGGAGACACACAATTGATTATTGATGAGGCATTGGTACTCTTCCTAATGATATCCATTTCATAGTCGGCTTCAAACAACTTCTATCACAGTTTGAGAGGCGGCACGCAGTGGGACTTGGCTTACGTGGTTCAAGCAGCTGCTTTCTCTGTTTTGAGTATTCATGCAGGAGTGTGCTTCCGCAATGCAGACGCTTGGGTCATCTTGGACCTTGGTTAGAACAGGCTTCCCCAGATCATCTAACAGCTGTTTGAAAAACCAAAGTCACGATGAGGGATTCCCGGTGGGGGGGGGGGGGGGGGGGGGGCGGGGGTTTGGGGGGCACTTCGGTATTTAGGGGGGGGGGGCGCGCATACGTTCGTTATCGAAATTGAA
This sequence comes from Maea johnstoni, assembly GCA_963942565.1. Lineage (NCBI taxonomy): Eukaryota > Metazoa > Annelida > Polychaeta > Spionida > Magelonidae > Maea > Maea johnstoni. The sequence continues at coordinate 50,082,566 of OZ012684.1, read as the reverse complement.
AAATACCCCTAAAGCACTGATTTCTGGACAAAAAAGCACCCTTATTTTAATAAAAACGCTGACTTTTTCCAATAAATAAACACCCCTTCTTTTATCAAAACACTGACATTGGATGATTTTCTAATCTTCTGCGTGTTAAGCGACAGCAAGTGGCGGCAGCAAACTCGGAAGCCCAAATACTTCGGGAGTCACTCGGCGTCAGAGCCGCGTATGTTTCGTGGATTGTAAGGGGATTTTGACCCCCATACTTCGTACCTGGGAACAAAAAAGTACCCTTCTTTTACAAAATCGCGGACATTCGTAGGTCTTAAAAAAGACCCCTTCTTCCGCAAAATACGTAACGAAGGTGCGGCCCCCCTCTGTAGCTGAGTCGTCCCCCCCCCCCCTGTGGAGGGATTACTAACTCCAAAACATTCAAAAATGTATGTATGTATACGTAATATATATGGGTTGTATGAAGTGTATAAAAAAGTGCATACGTAATCTACGGACACAAGGAATAATGAGTGAGTTTAGACTGAAAAATAATCTGTAGAATAGCAAAACGTAAAGAAAAAGTAGAGTGCAACTACTGAAAGGTAACAAAGTCAGTGTTTTAAGTAGATTGTAGTTTGCTCGACGTCACTTTAAGTACTGTAATGTTGTGCAATTAAGGTTCTACAGCAATCCCCTGGGCGAATACTACAGCTAACCATATGGTTAGTTTATTCAATATTTTCTCTTTTTGCAACTTTTCCTTAGTACATCTTTCTTAATGACTTCCCAGCTACAGCATCATTTACATCGTCGAATTCTGTGGAAAGACACTCAGTCGAAAGAATGCAGTGATATGTCTCTTCCCAATTGCAACAATTTTTTTAATTTTTTTTTTCAGCAAAACGCACGGTTTTTTAAATTTCTTAACAACAAATAAACATAAAAACAAACACATACCGGTACATATAACACACAACAAGTAAATCTTTCTCTACAATTTTGTTAGTGCTATTTGTCGATCCGCTTACAATGTGGGGTTCAATTCCAGCTTGAGGCTGTGGCAATTACATTATTTTAGTGTAAGTGTAAATATTAGGATTTCGCTGCATATACTGGTCTATGATTAAGGGTAAATTGACTATTATCTCCAATTGATAGCTGGGAGGAGAGGATATTTCACGAACGGTGTCAATATTTGAGAAAGGATGAATTTTCTGTTCATGATGATTTAAATGTGAAATACATACTGCCCGGGAGGGAAATGTATTATCATCTTCTATAAAGGTTGCAGTCGGGATTTATACAAGTTTATGATTGGCTGGTTACGACCATGATGAGTTAGCTAACCCCTTATTGCCCTTTATAATGAAGGCAGTAATGGTGGAATGCATTCTTACGTAGAATTTAACGTAGGCGACGATAATAAGTGAACATCAAAATTACATTTGAGAATATATTCACAAAAATGCATTCGTTCATAATAATTCTATCAAAGTGTCAATTACAAATGCCTTAACATATAGAAAAGTGGCAAGACCTAGTCTCCGTAGGTTTCTTCATAACATAGAAAAACAAAAACATTCCAAAATATAAAGGAATTTCTTCCTTATTTGAGATTTCCACCTTGTTCCAATATGGCTTTGTGAGGGTGTATAGAGCGATGAAAACAGAAACAAGAATATACAAAAAAATGCTTTTACGATCGAGAAAATGAAAATATATAAAAAGAAATTGAACATACGTCATACAGCATAGGATGCAGATGGGAGATGGGGAAGATTTAGCTGACCAGGCTGACTCCCTGCAAAGGCCCCAGCTGGTTGCTTCATGCCTATACCAGATAAATTGAGGAAAACGTCTCAGTAGTTTGCATACAAAACGATAATGGGAATCCGCAAACAGATGTGTGTGTGGCGAGGTCTGGCTCGAATTCCGCTTGTCAACTGAAATGGGGGAAAGATCCTTGTATCATACGATGTTCCATACACTATAGGAGCACCACCGAATATGGTTAGGTATTCTGTTTGTTAGATTTCAAGTAATCTTTGGTGGCTAAAGATTTGGATTTGTAGATTCGCTTATCGCCGTCATTGCTGTAATAATAAGGGCCATATTTTTTGGCAACTACCGGCAACATTGTTACATGCATCGATTAGGATTCCAACCCAGTACCTCACACCGTCGTGGGAAAGAGTAACCAGTATCGTGCAATGCCTTAGACCACTCAGCTATTGGGGCTTTCCTCTCCGAGATGACATTGCGTGTGATTATCATATGAATATGTGTTGATACCAGATGAAGGGAGACCGTTTACTTACAATATGGTAACGATTTCATTTGCCTTCAAACACATTTTGCAAATGACTGATTTAAAGTAAGATTTCACTAATTTTGAAGTCATATCGTCATAGTCAAATATATGACAATAGATATGTTTATGTGCTTTATACGTATTTTGAAAATGGCTTTAAAACGTTTTGTTCATTTGTTAGGACACGTAGTCAAGTAGATATGTCTATGTATATGTCTCTGTTTAACCAAGGCTAGACATTTGTATTGGATGTTATTCTGAATATGGCGCACAACTACCAAAAAGACATTCAGTTTTTAAAATCCCTGATGAAATGTTACTTATCGGCTTGAACTGCAAAAAAGAATATTCTCATAAATCGGTGTCTTAGGCCAACAAGTAAAATTTTGTCCTCCTGGACACCTAGGGTTGTAAACAAACCTATAATCTAACATTCGACTACCTTAATCCCAGTGGTTGTATGAATCTGTCCGTAGAGATACTACGGCCATTCTATATCATAGTGAAATGCTGTATCATTTTGGAGTTTCTATACTAAATAGGTAAGATATAACCATCTTTACACATAGGTCTCATGTTCCCCACTTGAGAGCAACACATCCGAGGCAAAGTGACCAACAGAAATTGAGAACCATAAACACTTCCATACACTCTACATAGCAAACTATATTTGTTCACTATCGAATTTCATCAATCAAAGGCATTCAAAGATTGAAAAAGATCTAAAACAATAGATTGGGATCAACACAAAATAATTAACTCATCCACAGCTGAAGGGTGCAAAGGTGGTTTGACACATATGGACATTTGTTGACAATAAAACAATGTTTACAAATATTTGACTGAAGTGTGTTGTGTCTGTAACTTTAACAATCATCTTATACATTTTTGTTAAAATATCTCCCTTTTTTATTATTTTCTTTTGTTCAAATTTTTAAAACCATATTTGTTACTCCATGTGCAGATTGTTAAATAGTAAACATGGGATGGTATGAAATATAGTATAAAGGAAGGAAAGCCTGATGAGGTGCGCTATAGGATTACAGAAACCCATTAATTTTGAAAAGTGGGTCACGAAGAGAGTGGCAAGATGCCATTGTGCACACACACAAATAGCGTGCACGAGTAATTAGTACAGAGTTATCTCGATAGACCCCTGGTGAACTACACGAAATCTTCACAGCCTTATGCCAAATATAGGCTAATAATTCAATAAAAGTTTGGTTTAGCCACTCCAAAATGCTTTGATCCTACACGAGTACATTGGTTTTTACAGCCATGCCAAAGTATTTCGCCTCTGAAAAACACAGTTCCTTCAATTGCGTTGATATATGGCATACATTTCTTTCGTTTTCATGGTCATAAAACCATAAGCATGGATACATAGAATCAGCAGAGCAATTCCTTACAAAATCCATTAAATGAACTCTATACTTTATTCAATTAACGATATAACTTCAATTGAAGCAACTCAACAATATCCAATCCAGGAATAATTAACTTACACCAACGTAAAGATTGGCTTTTGAAAATTAAATTAGACCTGTTTTACAAGAAAAGTGTAGTCAGATAACTGTTAATTAACATTTTTTGCGGAAATCAATGCATTAAGGATATCCAGTTTTCGACGCATCCAAACACCATCTCAATCAGTTAAAGCATAGGTCAGTCATACACTCCTTTGTACACATACTATTCAAACATAGGGTTATACACAGACTATGTTGACATTTTTTGTTGATAGCAACACCGCAAAACAATTACCAACTTTGATTTAAACTTGCTTCAAATGTTTTCATAATCTTTAATACATGTTACAATTTTCATTACACCATTGCGGTACTTTCTACTGTGGACTAATTGCCAGGGTTTAAAGTAAAGATACATGGGTCCATGCCCTGATATAAATCATCATCTCGAAAGGTCCTTCCGCTGCACTAACTAACTCTCGTGTTGAGGTACCAGTGTCATTTGTATTATGGGGTGACACACGCCACATTGTGCATTACTAGACTTGGGTGGTTCAAATTGTGGCACATCGGGGATTACCAACATTTAAAAGGCATTCCAAGTTAAGCCAATAGACTGTGTTACCAACACTCCCATCTATCTAGATAAGAAAGGTCACATCACCGTAACCCTGTGCTTTTACTTGGTTAAAATACTGTCATTCCTTCGGTATCCTGTAGACACAGAGGTCATAGTTGACAGGTAGAGAAGTATATTTTCTTTCGAAAACAACAAATAATCCTTTTACTCGAATCACACCTTTACTAGCCTAGCACTGTCACGAGAATGGCGAGTAACCAGAGTACATTTGCCGTGTAAAGATTCTTTTCAAACGATAGACAGACATGTTTTCATCTACAGCAGTCAGAGGCAGGTGGAAATGCACTTGATTAATTGAGGTTCTAAACAGAAAACAATATATAAGAGTGTGTATCTTGCTACTAACACTATAACCTACACAAACATGCCAGACGGGGACATTTATTTCCTCTTGAGAAAGCCAGGGCTTCCATCCACAATCAAAAGAAGGGCTATCTTCGCACATTTTTCAATGTTCTGTTTACGAACTATATTTACAGTGTATGACATAATGAGAACACTAAGTGTCTGTAAAATACCTACCAGGGATATCCAAGTATATGTTGGTGACTGAAAAATATGTGTGGAATTTATTGTGGATATCGACAGTTAATAAAAAGGGAATGGATGATTTTTGGCAAATTTGGAAAGAAGTTTTTTGGTTGCGTACTTCCTATTTTCATAATCCTGCACGTAGTGAGTGAGTATTCCATATCGCTTATAGATGACTATTAAAAGTTGATGCAAAATGCACGTTTTACTGATTCTAAAAGGTTACATGTAGATTTCAAAATGTGAATTTGACTCATGCTTGTAATTAAGCTGGCTTAAAAGGTCTATACGGGTAGAGAGTAAATGGACTACTTGTCCAAAAGATAAGAATCCTCCAGATATTACTTGTTTGGTAGGGATTATTTAAAGAAGACTAGGGACACCTCTTTTAACCCCTATGCTGGTGGTGGCTAATTTGGCCAACACAAAATGATGCAAAAAAAGCTGGAAAATTACTGAAACCGTGGCACATGGGTTCATATTTGACAATACTCTGTAAGAGCTTTCAAATGAATACCAACATGTCAGTGTTTAGATGATTTTCATAAATTTGTGCCTTCTTGTGGATTGGGTGAAAGAAGCCCCATCATTAGAAGGGTTAATCAGTCCTGGCTTGATGTCGGTAAAGGGTAACTTAGCCTTTAAAATTAGCAAAGAGTACTGTACCGGTATATGGTTAGTGAAGCTTTAGGACCACGCTACTGTAAAGGAGTATTAGTAGTGGTGAACTCAGCGACTAGTCAATGCATAATGCATGAGATGCTCCCAAACATCATGCTAATAGCTGATAAAGCCAGCTTTTCATCATTCCTAGAGATGAATTGAAGATTTCATTTTTGAAGAAAGACTATAAGTACTACATAAAGTATTGAGAGGGTTAGATTATATTTTAAACGAGAACAGAATATTTCACATTGAGCACTAATATTACTCAGACGACTGACTATACAATGCCAAGACTAAACAACTTTACAATTTGAAAATGTGTCATATACGTTTGCTAGGTTATATTTGTATGGTGATAAATGCGCTTGCTATTACAAAAAGAAAGATTTTTATCTTAGATCAGCATTTTTAGTAAATTTAAAGCATATTTAATTTCAAAAGATTGTGAAAATACATCTTTAAGACACACGTACAAGAACACTGGCGAAGAATGACGAGTTTTATTTGTCAAGATTTTTTAGCCATCATTCTGCAGTCTGACGAGTTAATCTCACTTTATTCGAGATTGCAGGACAAAGAATCACACACGAGTCTTGCTGAAGATATTCTCAACAGGAAATTAATGATCTTTGAGCAAGAATCAGGAAGAATACGATTTGTAAAGAATTTTCACTGCATTCTTCTTGTCGTTGTTCGACTGAGGCAACGACAGAATACAATGAGGATAGAAGTTGACGGGTGTTCGTAATTTATTCATTTAATTCTAACGTTTTATAATGGCAAAATCCCAAGGACATATAAGAGTACGGATACAGCAGTCATTCCTTAGGATATTCGAAATGAATTTGCTCATCTCTTCAAATGAAATTGTGATGATAAATGGACTCTCTTAATTACTAAATCAGTATGAATAATTGGAATCTAACTGCACAGACGGTGTTATTCCAATGCCTTTCTATTACGATAGGGCTCAGAGCAACTCTAGGCGATGAAGAGAATATGACCAGTCTGCTCACTGAAACAGCTCATCTCCCCCGAAGAGCACGAACGACTGGCTCATTTACCTAGTGCTTAATAGAGTTGGCAATTTGCATTGCAAGTTAAAGGAATGAAGCGCACTGAATCTATTCTATTACCCTGTTAGCATGCCGCCTGGAATGAGCCAACACCTAAATGATTTCATTTGCAACATGGGAATATTTATGGAGTTAACTAATACGAGCAACATCTCTCTCTCTCTCTCTCTCTCTCTCTCTCTCTCTCTCTCTCTCTCTCTCTCTCTCTCTCTCTCTCTCTCTCCGGCCTGCCCTGATGACCACGTGGTCTAGAGCGTTGTCACTGACAGCTACCTATCTCTCATTACTGTCCGGGTTAGAATCCCACCCGGGGCATGTGAGAGAGTTGCCAGTGACTTTGGGTCAGGTGTTGGTTTCCTTTGACTAAGCCGCAATATGGCGGAAAAAGGGATAAAAAAATAAATTCCAAATTCCATACTCTCTCTCTCTCTCTCTCTCTCTCTCTCTCTCTCTCTCTCTCTCTCTCTCTCTCTCTCTCTCTCTCTCTCTCTATTTATCAACATAAACGTATATGTGTGTGTTTGAGTATACATGTACTACATGTGCCTGTGTTATGGAAAAATTTACCGATGACGTTCAGAGTGCGTACCATCTAGACACGTGCTAACTGCTCAATCATGACTTCAAAGACGGCCGTTTGCGTTAACCGATGATGATTGTTGACCCAATCCCAATTATGTAAATTCTAATGACGCTAAGTCGTGTCTAAAGCTCCGTGTAATATAACACGACTTGTTCTAAACATCTCGTTATAGCAAAAAAGTGATCAGAATAGGCAGATGACGTCAACGGCTACTTGTTTCATTACATTTTGCCAATCCCAGAGTAATACATGGCTATTTGCATGCGGTAACTGCGGGACCTGAGCCCAAAACTAACGCCAGCGGTGCTAAGGCATCGACAATTTGATGTCATGGGGGCCATGTGCATTTGAAAAAAAACTGTCTCTGAAAATTTGAAAAAAAACTGTCCCTGGAAAATTAAAAATAGATTAACTGTCTTTCTAATCTTTGAACTCCAAAGTTAAAGTTAAATAAGGATCAAACTTGGCTGCTACATTTGCCCCTGATTTTCATAAATGTGAAGACCCCTGGTCAGATCCCTTGGAAAACTGGGTGGGTAGACAGCATAAATAAGAGGATAACTGTCTAGAACCTTAACTAAGTTTATTCTAGCACACATGGCACAGGTTATAGCAGGTCACTATAGCATTTAACTGTGAAACATAGTGAATATGCAAATTTAGTAGGGATATCACATTGGTAAATGTACTGTCAATCACAATCCTCATATATATATATATATATATATATATATATATATATATATATATATATATATATATATATATATATATATATATATATATATATATGTATGTGTGTGTGTGTGTGTGTATGTGTGTGTGTGCCTCCACTGGTTTAATAGTTATGGTAAATAAAATGTGCAGTTTGTAAATATTTCAATATTCGAGTGCTTCATATATTGTTATTCGAATTTAATATGCTATCTGATATATCATTTCTGTTAGAAATGTTGGACTGATCCCTCTGCTGATGTTCCTCAAAACGGCCTTGCAATGATAAGAGTTATTCACACATGAATTGTTTGGTTTAATTACTTAGTAGTTCTGTTGACTGATGGACCTCTTTATCTGATTATTGAAGAACCAACAAGCTAAAGGCTGTTATACTTTTTAAAAAGTGGTGAGAGACCTCTGATGTTGTTCTTAAGAATTTTTTATCTCAACTCCGTAGATCTCATTCTAGTCTAACTCATTTGAATATACATATATTGATAATTAGTTATGTTCCATTTAAATGCACAATGCACTCGTCAAGCAAACAAAAACCCTCGACGTGTTCTATTTAGTACTGAACTTAAGCTGGGAGTCCTTTTCTGTTATGTGTCATCAGATCAGATTTAATTGGTTGGTGCCAATTAAAAAAGGAATATTGCAAATGGTCTACAATTTGGACTAGGGGATCCAGATTCGCCCGAATCCTTGGTGATCCGTTTAGAATTTGAGCAACTATGGATTCATAGACTTCGCCCCACCACACCTATAGCCCATAACGTGTTCGACTAATCAGTCGAATGTGGTACACTTTCTTAAACCTATGCGAGTAGTGGACCTGTTTGTCCCTGCTTTCTTTATTTTCTTTTTTGTCAGCTTTACATTTACTTTTTGTGTTCTTCCAATGAGTTATCACCCACTGAGTCTACTTCCATGAATAGCTTTTGGTGGCTTATAGAACCTGTTAAAGAGGTTTATTGATGTTTTGTGTACATGCATTCAGAACAGCATGGTAAAATTGCTGGATATTGAACGGCTGCAATTGATGGGGTATCCAGTCTACAGTCATCATCGCAAATTCCCTGCCCCTCCCCGTCATCGTATGAAAATATAATTCCGCAGGGGATGTGCATCGCATAGTATTCACAAAAAAATCCAATCATTTGACTTGTATATTCTCTCAGTATAAAATAGATTATTTCTTTACTAGAAAAGCAGAAAGTTGAGTGAACAATTTCATCACATTTTACACATAGTAACACATATGTTACAGATAATCAAGCTTTGTATCAAATCAATATACGATATCACAAAATTCACATATCTATGTCTTATTCCCAGGATTTTAAGAAAGCAACCACGTTCATGCAGTGATCAAATTTGTGTGTTTGTGATCTACAAGATCTATCATAGCATAGTGCGTTTTACTTTTATTTTGATGGTAATCGTTTTCACGGCCACAACACTATAGATATGAAAACATTAATGCTCGTAGCAGCCAAGAAAATATTTTAAGCAAAAGCAAAGTTGGGAAAATATTTCAAGGAGAAATATTAGGCAAACCATTAACCACAACTCTCCTTCAATTATTTTGTAAAATCATATTCAGTTTTTTGTATCCATTTCTATTACTTATTTCTTTTCTTGGTTTGATTATCACAAAATTCGTATCACAGTTTGTTTAAGTTAAATATTTGACGGTATTTGTTTCCAAATGTGCAAGATGTGGCTGGTTTGTGCAAGAACATCAAAGCCATCAACATCATACTATCGTTTGGAAAACTATGAATATACAAGTCAAAGAAAATGAATAACATGCCCCTTGATTCATTGTTTGTAAGGCCACTCCAATTTATTTACTTGTCTTACGTGCTCAGGAGGTAGGAAATGAGCCATTTTGGAATAAAAAAAAAGTTGAAAAATGTGACTTTTTTATTTATTTTATTTTTTTTAGAGTCTGACGACTAGAACTGGTAGCGATATGTTTCTACCAGCCTATTCTCAACTAAATAAAATCAATCAATCTATTAATCCCTGTAACCTGGAGGGTGGGAGGTATAACTCCTGAAGTCTGAGGCTCTACTACAGCAATGATAGCTTCTTGTAGTTGATTGAATCACACTTACAAAGAATATTCTTAAAACTTGCACTTTTTTTTTTTTTTTTTTTGGAGTCTGACAGAAAATTTCAAAACCACTTTCGTCCGTAAGACACCAAAGATGGCTTTTTTTTCTTTTTTTTTGGAGTCTGACAGGATTTTTTTCCAAAAAAAGCTCGTAAGACAAGTAATTAAATTGGAGTGGCCTAACGCACTTAAAACTTCTTTATGCGTCTAGTGCTACAAACAGTACACAGAGATATCATTTTAATCACTTATCAATAATACACTATGAATATGCTCCACATTAATGGGCTACAGAAATACCACAATTAATCAGTATACTATATGTCTACAATTGTATATTCCCTTTCACGGGGAATAATACATGTATATACACAATAATTTTGTACAAATTATAGTTGACAAACAAGTAAATCAAACCAGAAAAACTTTAAAGATGGAAAAATGAATCGACAATTACAAAACGATCAGAAAGGGGGAGGCAGGGATTACGCTCAGCGTGAAGGTGGTGAGAAACAGAAACCTGGTGGGGGTTCGGAAATAAAATGGCCTTCAGAATGTTATTAGAGCACTTTCTAGTACCAGCCTCATGTCTAAGAACTAACAGCGCATTTGAGAACGAGCAAGTGCTGAGAAGAATGAGATGTTTAAGCACAAATACAGGGAGCTTACCTTAAGAGAAGAAATAAATGGCTTTTTGCGTTCATTGACCTCTGCTCACATCAATCTGAGGGATTGCTTGAAAGAAAACTGCCAAAGGATAATGCTTGGAATATCCCATTGAGCCAATGCCTGACCCAGAGGTCTGAATTCATTCAAACCATACAGGATCTGACAGATATACAATTGGTTTATGAATGATGAAGTGCTCTGAAAACAATAAGAACTAAAGGTCTTTCTTAGTTTCTGAGAACCAATTTTGCTTTAACACTTTCTTATGTTCCATTCATATTCTGAGATGTGTTTAAAACCCGATGTGAGCTGTATGGGTGTGGGTCTGAAAGGGTTAATTCCCGTATAGGCAATATGTGAACATGAGTTGGGTGCCGCATATTGGAAGCCAGGGTTAGAAGGTCACTCCTCCACCAGGTAACTTTCAAGAACTGTAAGCTGGCAACACTTTACCTGTCTGGTTGCTTTCAAAGCAGCTCTCAGTCTCCTGCTCTCAGGCAAGTACTCTATACCAATACCAAAGCAACAAACATACTCAATGTTTTATAAAGCTATGCAGACACGGAACATACTCAATACTGATATGCAAACACTAAATATACTCAATACTTTATACTGATATGCAAATACTGGAAATACTCAATACTTTATAGAAATACATGTATGCTCAAGCGGAACACATTCAGCATTTTTTACCATTTAAAAATCTTTTTAAGAAATAAGAATGACAAAACTATAAGAATGGGGGAGGAAGGGGTAAAGGTGACGAGAAACAGAAATCTACTGTTTTTTGGAAGCAAAATGGCTCACAGGATGCTGTAAAATCACTTTGTAGTATCACCCACATGCATGTCTAAAAACTAACAACTCAGTTGAGAACAAGCAAGTGCTGACAAGAATGAAATGTTTAAGCACCAATACAGGAGGCTTGCCTTAAAAGAATAAAAAATGGCTTTTTGCATCCATTGACCTCGAAAGGATCATCTGCTCACATCAATCTGAGGCATTGTTCAAAAGAAAAATGCCGATGGATAACGCTTAGAATATCCCAGTTAGCTGATGCCTGGCCCAAGGGCCTTAACTCATTTTACCATAATAGGCCTGACATATATACAACTGCTTTAAAACTGATGAGTTGCTGTGAACATGATAAGAATTAAATGTCAATTTTTTGTTTCTAAGCATCAATTTTGTGTTTACCCTTCCTTTATGTTCCATTCATATTTCGAGGTAGCTCAAAACCTTAGTTTAGCTTATGATCTGTGTGGGTCTGAAAGGGTTAATTCACATAGAGGCAATGTATGAACATGAGTAGGGTGCAGCATGTGTTATATTGGAAGCTAGGGTTAGAAGGTCACTCCAACATGAGGTAGCTTTTAAGAACTGTAACCTGCGGACATTTTACCTGCCTGCTTTGCTTTCAGAGTAGTTCTCAATACTTTATAACGTAATGCCAATACTAAAGAAAATCAATACTTTATACTTTTATGCAAAGGCTAAACATACTCTATACTTTACAATGCTATGCATCCATTACACAAGCTCAATAGGTCATACCGCTGCGCAAACTCTGAACACTCTCAATACTTTATACTGATATGCCAATACTGAACACACGCAATATTTTATACTGATATGCCAACACTGAACGCACTAAATACTTTATACTGATATGCCAACACTGAACACACTCAATACTTCATACTGATATGCCAACATACTCAATACTTTATACCGAAATGCCGACACTGAATACACTCAGTACTTTATACTGATATGCCAACACTGAACACACTCAATACTTTAAAATGATATTCCAACACTCAACATACTCAATACTTTATACTGATATGCCAACACTGAACACTCTCAATACTTTATACCGATATGCCAACACTGAACATACTCAATACTTAATACTGATAATTCAAACACTGAACATACTCAAAACGTAACAATGATATTCCAACACTCAACATACTCAATACTTTATACTGATATGCAAATACTGAACATACTCAATACTTGATATCATAATACCAACATATTCAATAGTGTTAACTCTTTAAAAATCTTTGAAAATAGGAAAAAGAACGGAGGTGAACCCACAAAGGCAAAACTATAAAAACCATTCAAACCATAAGATATCTGGCAGATATACAATTGATTTATGAATGATGAATTGCTGTGAAAACTATAAGAATTAAAGATCTTTTGAATTGAAATTGTGAGTTTTACAACCTTCATTTAAAAAAATTACACCCACTTTTCCTGCCATTAAACACGTACTGCCAAGTACACCAATGTTGATATACGATATCCACAAAGCTATTCATGTTGCATGTGTCGATACAAACTGCTGCTAAATCCTCTGCATATCCCAAGGGTGTACTTGGAGTTCTGTACACCTTACACCAAATACCAATATGTTTCAATTGCAAGAGTAAAGAAGCGTTAAAATGATATGTAGCCTCCTTAATATATCCCGCAATGGAGAGGATACCATCCAGAAAAGTGACCTTGTATTGGAAATCCATATAACTTTGGTGAAATAACTACTACGTCTCATCTGTTATGTATGAGAGAAAAACCTGTCGAGACTATCTATCCATACAGAATCAAAAGCTTTAGACACATCTTAGAAGGCCACAAAACAGTTTTAACCATCCTCCAACGATGTTGTTATAGCTTCCTGTAGTGAAAAGGCTGTATGAACACCTGAAATTCCAGTCATAGAGGCTCCCTGTAATTCGGATATATATAACCCTACTGTCAATCCATGTACCTGTCATCCTATTCCATATGGTTATCTCAAACCGTTTATTAAAAGAAGAAAGTAGAGTGATACCCTAGTAATGGCTGGGGCCGAGGTTTCAAGTCTTTGCCCGTAAACAAGGGCACCTGAACACACATTCTAAAACTCGCTAGGGACTTTGCACTACTATTTTTTCTACACTTTTGTAGAAGGCACAGAAGCTATTCATATTAAACTCAGCTAGCCTCACAGTTTCCAGCACTTCTTCGATTTCATACTGTTGGCAAGGCGGTAGAGAATTGGCAGTCTCTCTTGCTAGACTTCTACGTTACTTAAAGTGCATCATCGTAAGCCCTTAGCCTACCTTGGTCTACCCATTCCTTATAGGCCCACACTTTTCAGTCTAGTGAGGTCAGAATTCCAAAAAGGCTTGATATTCTTTTTAAAACGAGATTCAGCAAATTATTTAGAAACGAAACTATTTGCGCCAATTAATTACGAAAAGCATATTCAAATATAATGATATTCAACCTGAGGGAATGACAAATACACAAGTAACGCAATTAAATTAAGAAAATAACACTGGTGTTTTGTTTTTTTTCAAATTCCTGGTGACCAGAAAAACGTGCATGTTACCTTGATTTTCTTATGACATGAGAAAAGCTTAATGAACGCAACTCCATAATTTTACATGGCAAATCCTTTATTATTTTCTCTTTGAAGTCCTGCTATTCACTGGTATACATATCCACAAAGTATTTTTTCATGACGCTCATTTTTAACAAAATGCTTCCGAGTATTAGAAAATGTTTTGAATTTCAAGGATGACCAGGCAGATAATGATAAAATATTTATATAGACAGAAAATGCATATTCGCATAGAAAAGGATTATTCGCCTTCCATAGTTCATTTTGTACTCGAAGCTTTCAAGTTACACTTTAAGGTGCTTCAGTGGGATTAAGGTGCATACCACAAAATAAACTAATATTATGCTGCCATCTCTATACAATTCATGCCTGAAGTGACCAAGTGTAGTATAATCACTGATTCGGTCGCCATTTGCATTATCTGCCCTCACTAGTCACTATTGTGGTATGCCTGTGCACATTCATGTAAAATACATCATACGTCAATAAAACTGGAATTTCGAGTTGTTGTTTATCTTGAATTTCCAAAACCGCATTAGGTTGGTGCTGCCATCTAGTGTTGCAACTGTCAGTCACTTGCGTCTGTTTTATGCAACAGTAAACCAAATGTTGTTTGACTATTACTCTCCAGGTTGTTTGACATTGCGAGTGACCTACTAGTATTTGCTTAGGATGCGCACACAACGGACCGTTTCTCCTGAATCGCTCTTCTAGTATTTGATTTTTAACCACTCCAAATTATTTGATGCAGTAGATTTCAATGTTTAAAAAATTAGAATGATGTTATATGTGACCAAAATTACGGTTCTCATACAGTTGTCATTAGTTTTCGACCAACAGTTCTCTTTTGAATATTTTTACAATTGCTCTGATCACAAGGTTATAACCAGGTCAATGTTCAGGCTCACTGGCATTAATGTGATTGAACAAAACGCGCCCTGGCTTGAAAGTGGACTGTCTGCGGTCGAGGCGGCTGCACCCCGTCTGCGGCTGATCGAAAAGAGATCGTGCGCCTCCACTCTGTACTGAAGCACCTTAAGGCCCTCTTCAATGCATTACTTAACTTAAACACTATTTTCTGCGATATTCACCATTACACATCTAGTAGGGTCACTTAAGTTCTTAATTCGTTTTGGCTGCACTCACTGGATGCCGTCCAAGTTGATAGTTAGGTTATGGATACGTGGGTAAGGCAATGGTACACATTGGCACTCTCTCTTTTCGGAACAATCTTATTCTCAAGTAAACAATAGTGCGTAATCCCTACAGTAAGTCTGTTATATAACTTTTTTTTAAGGATGACACTGAGAACAACTTTTCAGGAAACAGAAACATCAAAAACATTTTTGTAAAAGGCGAACCGATATAATTTTTAACTCTGTAAAATCAAATTGTAGTGAAACGGTTAATGCTTATTAATGGTTAGCAAATATGATAAATTATGATTATAACGTTTTTAAATTTTACGAATAAAGATATTTCGAAATTCAAGATAATTATAAAGAGATTGTTGACATTTCAGCAATATTGATGCTAAAATTAAGATTCTGTTATGTCCTCTGGCCTGAGAATAGTATACTATGCATTAAAGCAAACAGGAGGGAAGTTTCACTCCAACTAGCGGACTTCAAGTCATGGAGTGTGGAATTTGAGATTTGCCTTATGTGTCAATATTTCATGAGTATCAATTAAGTTCAGCACTGTTGTATGGACCAATCAAAAGTGGAAGATTGTCGTCCTTAAAGTGAATACACAATACATTCACTCTTTCTCCTGGTAATAAGTAGAGGACCCTCCTTTGGACATGTCGTCTATTTCCACAGTAAAAAGATCCAATTACTAGATGATGTGACAGCATAGTGGAATTATATGAACATTTTCTACTGTGTCTAGACATTATTTCTCGGTTTTGTTCCAAGTTAGCCTATGTGCCCTTAACCCTTCTAATGCTGTGTCTACTTTCTTTCATCCAAAGCACAAGGATGCAAAGACTTTTGAAAACCATCTAAACCCTGTTTTGTTGGTATTCATTGGAAAGTTCTTGCTGAGTACAAACAAATGAGTACATATTTATCAGGGTTTCAGTTATTTTTCGGCTTTTTCGCATCATTTTGTTTTGGCAAATTAGCCACCAGCAGCATAAGGGTTAATAGAGCGCTGCAGAGAAAAGATTGACATGCTAAGGATCGTTAGTACGACTCGTGTACGTGTATCAGGCGCCGGCTGGAGAAGCACCTGCCACGCGCATGCCGCTGCCCTAATTTGGCTGAAGACACATTTATAAAATGCTGGTTCAGCAATTCCTCCCCTGTGATGAATGTTCTGAGTGGCGCACTAATCGCCCATCTCAAATTGCTCTTCTTACAGCCGACACAATTGGGCGGTGGCGTGGGCGTAGGCTACGGGGCTGTGGACGTATATCTGGGACTTCATCAAATAAACCCATTCTCACTGGACACCAACATTATAGGATATCGCTATTAATGCAATTCCTGGGCAATGATGATATTTTAATGAAGATCTAGCAAGGGGTGAGGAGGTATTAGTGCACGAGTAGCATCTCTCTCTCTCTCTCTCTCTCTCTCTCTCTCTCTCTCTCTCTCTCTCTCTCTCTCTTTAAGATATCAACCCATTAAAGGGGAAGTAAGCCAATTTTACATAGGGTTATATTAATTTCTGACCATGTATCTAGACTGTTCCCCACCCATCTCCTACCAAAGTGTACCTACAGGTCAAAGATAAATGCTTCTTTTATTGCCAGAAACACCACTAACCCACACACACTGCTGAAAGGTTTATATAAATATATTACCACTCAAACATCATGACATGTTATGTATTGCAAACGGAGTTTCCAGTTAAAAGCAAAGGGTTGGACAGTCAGACAATAGTTGGATTGCACATCACATACCCTTTTGTGATTCATTCGAATCGATTACTCACTTCGATGTGGAAAATAACAAATCACCCTCGCCAGATTTTTAGCATGATTGGTGTAGAAAAATGAACATTTCCTTAAAAAACAAATCGTGTAATTTGTATCAAGTTGTCATTTCCTATCAGTTCAAACCATCCTCCCACGCACACTTCCACACCCACACTAGCACAGGTGGGCGAAATGGAAATACTCTCTACAGTAATTGCAACGTATAGACGTTAAAACGTTCCAAAGAATGATTACATTACAGACATTTAATTCCTTTACCAGTTGACCGTGCGTCTGCAAATGCCTGGTTGTACAAACACCCACGGATAACATGTCAAGAAAATAAGCCAATCACATCAATGACCCACGTAGCTTGCGAATCAAAGCTACGTTCAATTGTGAGATCATCCATGCCCAGAAAACTGGGCGGCAATAGGGCGTGCGGTCATGTGTTATTGCTGGGCTGCCCGCGCACTTAGTGCAGGAATTATATGTCGGCACTTGAGTAACACGCCAAAACCTTACCCTGGGGGTTGGAACAGAAGCATATGGAATACCATTAATGCATTTATTCACTATTTCTCTTTAAACAAAAAACATTTTCTTTAAAGAGAAATGATTTTTTTCTTTAAAGAAAAATAGATCGATTTTTCTTCAAAGAAAAATGATTTCTCTTTAAAGAAAAATCATTTCTCTTTAAAGAAAAATCATTTTTCTTTAAAGAATAATAATTTTTCTTTAGAGAAAAATGGTGCTTATTTTTCTTTAAAGAAAAATAATTTTTCTTTAAAGAGAAATAGTGAATAAATGCATTAATGGCATTCCATAGAAGCAGCTAGTGCATTCACAGGGCTTAAACGCCGGGGCAGTGATTTGAACTAAAATGTGCCCAAAACCTGCCCAAAAGAGTCGAGAAGATAGGTGGGGAAAGTGGCCAAGTTAATTACGCTATCCTCCGCGACCCCTTTCTAAGCAGGGATTGTCCGATGCATAATTATATAGGCATTATAAGTCTCCTCTCAGATCCGTTCGATAAACTGCACGTTCTTCATCCGACATCTCATCCAGGGCGAACAAGGCATGGGACAATGCGCCATCCTAGTTTCAATGTAATTTAGATGAATCTGTAAGAGACAGGGAGCGGTTAGGTGTAGGGTAACAAGATGCTAGATACATACATGTCTATATTTGCAAAGCTGAAAACATGATTATTGAATGAATGACACAGCTAGTACACACAACCATATTCAATTTTGGTGATGAGAAGTATTTCAAATCATAATCATATATCCACAATATCTTTTTATCAAAAGATTATATAAAACTTTTTCTAAATTTCATTTACAGAAAAGATGGTAGTGGAATTGGTTTACATGTGTAAAAGCCTACATCTAAAGCCTGGGGAACTATTTAGGAAATACATGAACTCTGGTACAAAACAGGTAATAAAAACGTGAAAATTAATCTGCACAAACTGGAATAGCAATGTAGCAGCAATCCATATTCCCGGATCAACCAAAAAAGTATCGTTCGTTTTAGGCCTCTGAAAGTGTTAAAATGTTCTCGTTTTATCCATAATATGAAAATCCCTGCTAAGGGAACAGCTGCCTAAAAGAGAACAAACATTGGCCGTATCTTTTATGGACCAGAGAGAGTAGGCCTGATGTCTCGCGACCGGAAGTGCATTTGGCGGATTGCCAGAATTGTAAATGCGCGTATCATATTGCGAGCCCATTATGGTGTAAGGTAAAGCCTAAAAGCCCCATATCTGAGGTAATACCATGCCTAGAACCATGCTACAAAACCTAGGCAGGGCGGTCATTACAATTTTGCGAATTATATATAAACTGGAACCCTTTTAAAGTCGCCACATGTGGGACAGGCCAACTTCGAGGGGTTCCCTTTATTATAAAACTAATATGAAAAATAAATATGGGACTGGCTAAATGTGGTCAATTTAGAGGGGTGGTATATATATATATATATATATATATATATATATATATATATATATATATATATATATATATATATATATATATATATATATATATATATATATATATATATATATATATATATATCACATACATGCATATATGTATGTATGTATGTATGTATGTGGGGGGGGGGGGGGTATGGTATGGAATTAAATGCGAAAAACACCTGATTGCCTGTGTCCTAAAGTTGATGCATAGACCGCTTTGACCCATTCAGTGATTTGACCCGATGATAGGTTCGTAGTGGTCGACGAGCATACGAGAATATGTAAGTGTATTTACTCTGATGGATACGGTCCTTCCATACATTCCATAACACATCCTTAGATAGAAATCACACTGACAAACTCTGTAATTCCACCGAGACTCTTGAACCACCCCCAGTGACCCTGTCTTAATTATGGCCGTAGTTGCCCTGTGTGTATGGTTGGGCAAAGATTGTGTTGGTTGATTGCCGAACTGAGTGTCAAGGGAGCAAAGCTATTACTGCAAGAATTGGCTGAAATTTGACGCATTCATTCATCTTCAATTGCTAGACCATGCTCCACCAATTATGGTAATTGATACCTATGTGTGGAAATACACGCTTAGGACCAACTCACTCAGGTGTAATAACAGCTTTTCTTATTCCTTTGGCGTACTCTTTCCTGTCCAAGAGAGATGGAAATCCCGATTGATTTCCAATTGACGCAGGTGAACTCACATATAAAGTTTACCTCCACATGCAGGTCCTTCATTTTAGAAGTCCACCCATTATCATCTAGAGCGTCCTAGTCCTAAGAGGCAAACCACAAACATCATAATTGCAGTATTACCACACACACTTTGGGGAAATTAATAAATAATGAGGCTTTGTTAATTGGGGGAGACTCCTCTAGGTAAGGGTTCACTTTAAGTTTAATAAAAGAGTAAGCAACACAATTGGTTCATTATTCAGCAGTCAATACGTATAATGAGTTTTGAAGCAGCGTTTGATAGGTAAAAGTGGGATTATATATTAAGAATAAAAAAGTGATATGAAAAGTAGATGCATCACCCTGAACCATGTTCGGAGTTTAGTATGCTGGTGACACCACCATATATGTGTATAATTTCAATCACAAAAAATGTATTAATTAATCAATTTATGACTACATTTTCCTGCTAGAAGTTTCGCCTAGACATCTGATTCTTATATCATAAACTCAAGAATAAAGCATGAATGACCAGAATATTTGGCGGAAATTTGTATATTGGTGTCAGATTGACGTTTCTGCTTTCAACTTTCTGTATCTT
The DNA here is from genome assembly GCA_963942565.1 of Maea johnstoni. Taxonomy (NCBI): domain Eukaryota; kingdom Metazoa; phylum Annelida; class Polychaeta; order Spionida; family Magelonidae; genus Maea; species Maea johnstoni. The sequence continues at coordinate 50,062,202 of OZ012684.1, read as the reverse complement.
TACCGTTTTTATCAGACACTTCGTCTTAGATGGAAAGCTCAAAAAGAAATAAAGGTCAGTCAAACAGAAGGGGTGGAGACAACAGAATTAACAGGGTGAAATTATTTAGAGATCTTTATTCATTTCGCCTTAGACTCCAAACTTTACACCCTTCTAGTTCAAGATATATTTTTGATAGGTTCAATGGAAGATCGCATTCAAAAAATCAAAAGGGTGCTTCCGGAAATCGTCGCCACATGCGCTTTTTGATACTCCCATACCTGACATGAAGTTGAGTGGTTTGTGTCATGTGCATAGCAAACACCCCCAAACACCTTCAAGAATTAGAAGATATGTATATTCAAGTCGTGTTTCCTCATGGAATAGACCATGATTCCCTCAAAAGCATATCAATTGGCGTGACATTTTCTAAGCCATACTAACTTAACTTTCGAGATCTAAGGTTGAAATCGGTGACATGCTTGCCGTTTCATTCCTCACATAAAAGTGTAGCAGTCAAAGGCCAGTTTCACGAACTTGCCTCGGCTGGAAGAAAGTACTCATTAGCAATTTTCACATTTTCTTAAGTACCAATGCTATTTCGGGATTAGCTATTTCTTCAAAGCAGGCCACGTGATAGGGAAAGAGGAACTTGAAAGGTAATTGGTAACCTGTCGACACTATAGTGTGCCAGGGATCTATAGATCGATGTAATTTACGAGTCTGACTCGCGCGAGATCAATGTGCCAAGAGCCATAGCAATGGGGGAGGGGGGGGGGGGGGTTACAGAGGCCGCTTACACGTAGTCAGGTGGCTTTATAGCGACTTTATCGTAACGGAGCGGATAAAAGGCGCCAAATTTGTCATGGATGCCCTTATCGCCACTTGATTATTTTTTGCCTAGGAGCCCTCGCCAAATATTTTTGGTTACCATGGCAACAGCGAAAATCCAAAATGGCCGCCGTGACTACCTGAAGTTGCTGAGAATCACACTATCATGGATTATTTAGGTCAGGAAACGTATTGGTATCTGTACAGTTTACATCTCACATGTTTTTGATATTATTAAAAAAACTACAATCCTAGAAAATACTACAACAGCAAAAAATCAAAATGGCTGCCGTCAGAACTCCTTAACAATCTTGAGGAGGCATATACTATTCAATGAGAGGTTTTAAAGTCGGAAATACATTTGGTATTGATGAAATGCGGTAAACAGCGATTAATTTTAAGACATTACCAGTCCTTTAATTTGCATTTGCATGATGAGTTATATTGGTTGCAAGATGGAAGATTGCCTGGAATGGAAGGGTACGGCATGGCTAGAACGTTATCCGTTAAAAACGAACTTCCTTTAGTTTATCCTATGCTAAGTACCGTATTCGAAAGCAAACATCCAAAGACGGCAGCTCTAATGATTTTTTTAAATCTCTCTCATGCAAAGTACCTTCGTTCGAGTGCAGAGGTGTGATTACCACGTGTGGGTCGTCGTGCCCTTGAGACAGTGTCAGTAACCCATCATCTTCAATGATACTGTAAATTCGGAAAAGATTGCGTTAGTTAAATTTTTGCGGACGCAAAATTAAAATTCGCAATGATTAGTGGTGCCACTTTTGAGTGTTTAGCTGGCACTCCATGTTGCGGCCAATTCGCAAAGTTAAAAAACGCAAAAATTGATTTTCTGTAAATTCGCAAAAATCACTCTACACAATCTTTTGTGAATATACAGTACATGTATGTCTGATAGGACCAGTAACCCATCCCAGTCTGCACCCATCCTATCCCCATTACATAATTATAACGGTCCATTCCTATCTGGAATACGTGCATAGGGAAACAACCTGACAACAAACAACGGTTTTGAGACAATTCTCGTTCCTGTTAGGTAGAACAATCTCCAGACAAATATATTTTCAATTATGGCTTCATCTGATGAGTTACGTTCGACGTTATTGGACCACGTGTGTGCTCCAGACGGATGTGGGTTAAAGGATAACCGTTGATGCCGAGGTATGGGAATCCTAGTTACCAAGGTAATCTCAGTTAGGGCAAGATCAATACACACTAAACCAGGGTTAGCAGCTGGAAATATATCACGAGTGCTGCATGCATCCTTGGCTCAGGAATAAGAAGAACATGCTGCTCAAAGTAACAGTTGACTGCTGTGGGTCATTTACTGTATAGAAACGCTGCTACGAATTGCCTGCGTCTAGTAACGTGAACTAGTACATTAATGATTATTAGCCTGAGGGCCATCATGGCTTATGATGATGATGATGATGATAATAATAATGATAATAATAATAATAATAATGATAATTATAATAATGATAAAAATAATAATAATAATAACAATAATAACGATAATTATAATAATAATAATAATGATAATAATAACAATAGTAATAATAAATGATGATAAAGTGATAATAATAATAATAATAACAATGATAATGATAATAAATGATGACAATTATGAAATAATAAGAAATGATGATAATAAAATAACAATGATAATGATAATAATGATAATAATAATAATGATAATAATAATGATAATAATAATAAGGATAATGATAATAAGGATAATGTTGATGATGATGATGATAATAATAATAATAATAGTAATAATAATAATAACAGTAATAGAATTGGTGATGATGATGGTGATGATAATATGAAAATAATGATGAAACCCTGATAAGTATGATGATCATGAGCAAGATGATGAAATTCATCTAAACAATTATAACTTTACTCATTACAAAAATGGTTATTGACAATGACAATAGTTGACAACAAGTTGAATATATTTTACATAATGCCATCAAGGCCTTCATGATCCAATAGCAACATCGTAATGGGCATTTCTTATAATAGATAAAACTACAGTAATGTCTAGTTTACAGCAAGTTGCAGGTATGAAAAGAGCTATTACGGGAAATACATTTACAAATCTACAACCGTACACAGTTCTCATTATTCCCTAGGGCATCTTAACCCTTATCCTGCTTGTGGCTAATTTAGCCAATACAAAATGATGCAAAAAACATGAAAAAATCACCAAAACTCTGGAAAATGGGTACTCATCTGAAAGTACTGAGTGAGAGCTTTCTAATGAATATCAACATGACAGGGTTTCAATGATTTTCAAAAATATTTGAGTCCTTGTGCTTTGGCCAAAGTAGACTCAGCATTGAAAGGGTTAAACCTACTCTTTACCTTCTTTTCATGCACTGGACCATTCTCCTATCCAATAATGGCTACTGTATTCCCCGACCACGGCAAACCTTTATGGTGATCAGACGGTACTTGAAGTATACGGACCCAACCTTAAAATGGTCTAAAAACTAGTTATTTCTAAATAGCTTTCGATTAGTATTCGATGGGCAAGCTTTAGAGAATAATAAAAGGTTCAGTCACCTTCTTATGGTTGAGATTAGGCTTTTAGAAGCGGAAGAAGATATAGCTATGCAGAAAGTGACGTACATGCAACTATCAAGTAGAATTGCGAGGTTGGAAATTCGTTTACCATCGCATTTTGCCATTTAAAGGCTAAATCGTGACTGACAAGTTTTAAAGGACTGGGAAAAGCGAAGTGCCCGTGGAAAACCACCACCTAGTACACAGTCAATGGTGACTTTCTCGCTTGCACCAAGTATTAGAACCCGAGGTTTAGTAGAATTTGGAATTTCTGGAATGTTATGCCATATTGCGTCAAAGTCATGATTAGCCAGTTGTAAGTGGTGGAGGAAACCGGAATACGCGGTGAAAACCACCACCTAACCCCATACTGAACACACACGTAGCATCTGCATATCCTCGGAATGCGCCTACTAGTACCTTTCAGGTAGAACACGACTCTTCACATTAGATCTGGCTAGCGACCAGTTACTAGTAGGGAAGTACTAGCATATTGATGAGATCGAGGCACCAAAGGTACACATGACAAACGATATGATAGCCTAACAGCGAAGTTTGGCTGGTAAGAACTAGAAATGGGAGAAGGATTCACAGCTCGACAATTCAAACCTACACGAAAACATCCTTTGCAGTTGCACGATGAATGTTTCCTTGCCATGTACGAGTTACATGCAAGGCCATCCAAAACATGATCTGGAACGTGGAAGAATTTCCTCCTTTTCGACATTTAGAGGCATAATTGTGAGTAGCAGGCAACAATTGTACATGTTGCAAGCGAGAGCCGGCGAGCAGTCAGTGGCAATGCATTAGACAGCTCGACTACCAGGGCAGACCCTGCAGAACTCCAGTGTGATGCAAACAGTGAAAACAAAATAAACCATCTTAATTTAATAATTAATTAGAAAGTGATGTGTGTTATTGCACCCTTTGCACCTATAATATCCAAAAGCGTATATTCAGTGGACAGATGTCAATCATCCATACAGACAAATACTGTACACTCCTTTCGAAATAGCACTAGCAGTGGCCTCGCTGTTACATTTTATTCAAAGTAGCAAACATTCCATTTGCTTAAGAATGGCAATCCCAGGTTTAAACTCATGCATATACATCTTATCCACGAAATCCCTTCTTTTCTTTCAATAATTATAAAACATTTATATGAAAAGAAATGGCTCAATACATTGCATAATTTTTATTCTAGTCCACAATATTATAACAATGCAACGCTTCGCCCCTTTTATCAACTTTCCCCAAATCTTAGTATTACACGGGCTGGCACACAAGCCATATTGTGAATCCCCTACTTAAGAGCGGCTTATCGGTTTCAGATTCTGGTATTGACATCCCCATCAACTCCACTGAGGCACAAAGGCAAGCCTTCTCCTGCTTCGATTTTCTCCTGTAGGTGAGCATCAAATAAAAGGCACTGACATGATAGCGCTATGAGAAAAATGTTCTTTCTTGCAGCTGGTCAATACAACCCAAACGACCTCATCGACATTTTTTCTAACTTTGACGGGGTTTAATGAGAGACTTCAAGTAAAAGAGCATCAAATAAAAAAGGAATAATGTGATAGCGCTATGAGAAAATGTTCTTTCGTGCAGCTGGTCAATACGACTTAAAATACCTCCTCGACATTTTTTTCTAACTTTGACTGCGTTTTGATAAGAGACTTCATAATCTTGAATCTTGATAACCGTAAAAATTAATCACCTCTTCAATTTGAATATCTATTTTGCACACAAAACTATCTTTTCTGCAATTTAAGTATAAATGAAAATGACCTTCTTCACGATGGACACTTTCCCCAATACCTTCCTCGGCATGTGTTTAGAGGGGACTAAGTAGCTCAGTTGGTTAGGTGTCGGACTAGTGATCAGTAGGTCGCTGGTTCAATTCCCGGCCGGGGCCACTTTGGTCTGTCCTTAGGCAAGACAGTTTATTCCATATTGCCGCAGTCTACCCAGCTATAAAATGGGTACCTAGCATTAATAAGGCAGTGCTTAGAGCTTGTGCGCTATATGCTGCCAGCTGCTCTAGAATATCCCTCGGGGATTGAAATGGTTTCCGTGTGTACAGGCCTGCTATGGGAGGAAGGTCGTGTGAGCACTTCGGTGGATACAAGACTGACTATAAACCGAATACCTTTATGTAAGTGCTCAAATTCAGATTGAATTATAATCAGTGGATACGTATACTCGCGGGTGTCAAGAAATGTAGTTTCAGATACGTGGCAGTGGTTTCAAAATGTGCATTATAGAAATAATACAGTGGAACCCCTCTAAAGAGACCACCTGCGGGACCAACCACAGCTGGGCAACTTAGAGAGGTTCACTATCTTACAAAAACTAATGGAAACAGGTAAGTTTGGGAATGGCAAAATGTAGTCACTTCGAGGGGTTCCACTGTAATGCAAAACTAACACTAAAAAAAGCAACGAAAAGAGTTCTTTTTATTATAAGAATATTTCATTGACCATTTATTTACGCAACACTAAAAAAGGCGACGAAAAGATCGTTTATTATATTTTATATTCAGACTATTTTATTGACCATTTATTTACGCAGCACTGAAAAAGGCAACGTTTATATTATTCTATTATTCTATTATTTTATTGACCATTTATTTACGCAGCACTGAAAAAGGCAACGTTTATATTATTCTATGTTCAGAATATATTATTGACCTTTTATTTATGAAGTACTGTATCCAATAACGAAATTAATCCCTACAAAGCCATCGATTTGTGCAGTCCTGAACCCAGACAGCCATGATTGGGGAAAGTCACGACGTCGACCAGGAACAAGTGTCTAATCAATTTTGGAGGTCTAAATACCAGGACGATGGATAATTCATAGATGCTCAGGTGTAATATTGCAGTAGACAGGAAGTGGGCAGGGCAAAAAAATCCAGACATCATAAACATTTCTAGGCGGTCAATAGGTAATTGACATGAAACCAGCAACATTCCATGTACAGATCAGTTTCCTTGGTACTCATCCGTCACGTGATTTCCTGAAAAAGAGTCATCTCCCTCCCAAGAAATCTCAGGCTTTCAGCAGCCGACGCGCTGCCATTTCGCATTTGTATTAAACCTATATGCATCTGGAAAGCACACTTAATCATCAGCTTTGAACAAAATGTGTCAAATTGAGTAAACATGAAAATACATGCATTTGAAGAGGGATTGTTTAACGCAACAGAAACAACTTCCACTTCCAGTCTAATATTTCTTAAAGATATTGCTTTGAAGATATTTCCATGTGAGTCCGACCATTTGAGCACCAGATGCGACAAAGCCTCAATACGACCTTGAGATGGTACGATCCGAAGCACGGACTGCAATGTAGATTTCCTTAATGGTCCTTCATCGTAACCATTATTACGTCATGGCTGTCCACGTAATACAGTTATGAGACACCTCTTATTCCTGGTGTTGGGAAATTGGCATTATCAACTAGCAATTTCCTGCCAGGCGTCATCCAACCTGTTCGGTCCCTGGCATTGCGATATTATTGCATTTTAGCCGCAATTGCTGCCGCTAAAGCACTTAATGCCGATGATGAGATTCTACTCTCTTTCAGTGTCTGGTGATGCTCTGGTGACTGGTAGGCCATGGTGGTGCACTCAGGCAATTCGACACACTCATAATGGAAATATCTTATTCATATATTAGTTTCACATTCTACGAATAGTTTCTAGATGCACTAGGCAGACTACTTAGTATTTATAGAGATATAAAATTTCTTTATTGAAAAGACAGAGGACATTGGAATAAATTAGCATTATTGTATGATTAATCCATTATTTATATATTTATATATATATATATATATATATATATATATATATATATATATATATATATATATATATATATATATTATATATAAACATATATATATATATATATATATATATATATATATATATATATATATATATATATATATATATATATATATATATATATATATATATATATAGAACTGACAACATCTGGCACAGATAGTCTGAAATATTGCTATGTACTCCAAAAGATAAATCAAGGTAGGAAATGTGCACAATTTGACTTGAATAGGCAAGACAGAAATCTGTCAAAAGATAAATGTACAAATCAGGTCCAAAAATAATTTCTTTTACCCATTTATAAAGTTACAACAAACAGTTCCTGCTATATATGTGCGGGCAGGTCATTGCCACAGAGTCCGGGGTGCCTTGGCATAAGCTTAGCTAAGCTGATAAGTCTGTGACATCACAGCTAAAGATGACCTTTACTTTAATGAGTCATTAATATGCGCACCTCATTATCTCAACCAGGAACTATACATTTCAAAATATAGTTCCTGTCTCAACCATTTAGCTGGGCAACTGGTCGAATGGATCAGGAATTAAATATCTTGACTGTTATGTTTTATCAGGACAACTAAGAAATGTCTTTTGAAGCAAGGTCATCTCTTGGCCCATTTCTTATAAACCCATTCATGCTTCAGAATCCTCTTGAAAAATTAATCTGGATCTTTGATACTTTTGACAATAACTTGAAAATTAAGTATGATTTTACGAAGGTTTCGAGTGAAAATGAATGGCAATGTTCTGATTTACTTTTAGCCACTAATTTCTTCCCCAACTGTGCCCTTGAAATATTTTTACCAGAATTGTCAAATTGCTTTTGGCCGTTCGCAGCAATAATGGGTTAAATTTTATTTGGAATAAAGCAGTATCATTTGTTATCATGATTGAGGAAGATTGCAAGAGGGTAATTATTCATAGGCACCCTATTCACAGACAAACCTGCCAAAAAGTATCTATCAAAACTCTAGTTTGACTTTGAAAATAGATTTCCTTTCAGAAATTAATCATTCTGCGAAATCCTGTTCCCATCCCTGGCATGCACCCATAGCATGCTTTATCTTATAATGTCATTTGTCAATATCATCGAATTTGTCTAATTTCTTTAGCTTCCCAGGGCACAACGTAAACTTTTGCAGCGCTTTACCCCGTAGGGCAAGTGAGATTCATTTTTTCACTTGCCCTACTCCAATTTTCACTTGCCCTTGAAAGTTTATATAATAATTTTATAATATTTCATTTAAAACCAAGTAGAACATGGTACTGGCATGTGAAAGCATATTTTCTAGAACAAGCTTGGATGGCAGACCACATAACTTGCACACATTCTTAAAAGTAAACCATAAATATACAAAATGTTCTTTCCCAGTGGGGCAAGCAAGATGTAGTTTTCACTTGCCCCACAGCTATGATTTACAAATTCTACTTGCCCGGGGCAATAGGGCAAGCACCAATGTCGAGCCCTGCTTCCATGACACTATAAAAATCTCTGGAAATCCACATCTTTTTGAAAATGACTTTTTTTTAAAAGAGGGAATATTAATGTCGATGTCTGCTTGGAAAAAAGAGTAAACAAGGAAAAAAATCAACTAATTCCAATTGTTTATTTCTTTATTTCCCAAATCATACCTTTTACAAGACACATAAACAAATAGGCTTTGTTCTGGAAGTAAGCCTTTCTACACGCTATTCTGTAGGTGTTTTTCTGAAGTATTTCAGATGTTCCTTTAATAATGGGGAATAGAAAGCTCTTTCATATACAGATGGCCTCTTTTATAAGGTGGTCTCTATATAGGTTAGAAAGTATGTTCAGTGAAAAGTGTCTAATTGGGTCATAGCAGTGAAGTGTGTATAAGATAAAAGCCATTGATTCCCATTTGCCCACGAACCATCAAATATTAGAAAATATTCAACTACATTTTTTCCTGTCTGATATATATTGGATATGTGTGATACACATGAAATATCAAGATAATTCATCAAGAACAGTTGTTGTATAGTTGGCATAACAACGGAATTCATTTTGTAATTGTTTATTGTGTTTGGGTAAATATTTACATTTCTTCAACCCTAAAAATTTTTCAGCATGTGGCTCCATTACAGCACCTACAAAATGAGAAACACAAGATAAGGAAATTGGCAAAATTATAGTCATTTCTCGTCTCATACCTTGATGAAATCTATTGATTATAAGATTTAACTACATTTTTAGCCATGAGTACTTCACCCATGTTAACCCTTTCACATCAAGACTATAGGTCTGGCACATTTCAAAAGGCCTTGATAACAGAAAAATAATTGAGAAGTATTTGAAAGCTGTTATTCATTTTGGGTATAACACTTCTTCAAATATCTTTTAAATATCACACTAGTTGACAAAAATCTTCCTTTATGTCAGACCACATGTGCCATCCATAAGGGTTCCAATCGTGAGGCAACGTCCAAAGCACAAGGACGCAAAGATTTTAGAAAAACACCTAAAACCTATCATGTTGGTATTCATTAGATAGCTCTCGCTGAGTACTCTCAGAAGAGTACTCATGTGCCAGGATTTCAGGCATTTAACATTTTTTTGCATCCTTTTTTACTGGCCAAATTAGCCAACAGCAGCTAAAGGGTTAATGCAGGTGGTCCTAATCAACAGGTGAACTAGCATATGTTCAGAGTCACCCATGTTGGTGTTTGCAGCTGTTCTCTGAACAGGTTTGACTGTATATGTTTTAAGAGAAGTATGTTCCAGCAGAGAGAAGAGAAGTATATATAGCAGCTCCCTGAGCAAGGTAGAAAGATTCACTTTCAAACAGAACGTTCTTTCATGGATTCTTCCATTTTAAAGAATTGTTCGTAATAAACAGTAACCAATTAGATAGACAGTACTAGCTAAATACATGCAAAACTATTTTTTATAAAAGCTTATGAATAGATTTTGTCTTTTCAAATTTGTTGCATCTTAATAGATTACATCGTCATATGAAGTATTCTGAACTAGAAGATCAAAATAATGAGAATATTTTTGAAATCATTACCAGGATATCATCAACCAACATCACTTGTTTTATCATAGTTGGTGTGGCATCAAATATTAAATTTCTCTGCTGCCAATAGATGGCGCCTACATATGGGAGTGCAGGTTGGTCATGCTGTAGACCATTTTGCATATAAATCAAACTCCTGCTTATGCTGAAATTGTGTCCAAGTCACAGATACAAGATGATGAAATAAACTGTCAAAATGGACCATTCACATTGAGTGTACTACTTATTTACAGGCCGTTAAGGTATCTTACTAATACTATAGTAGCTTGCATGATGTTAATAATAATGTTGATAGATGTTACCATTAGTTTTGTCGATTTACAATTTGGAAGTAGAATGAAAAGAATACTAAACAAGGAAGTGTAACAATGGTGAAATCCCTTAACAAAAGTATACATTATCCTTGGGGTTAAAAGCAGCCATCTCACTTTTAGGTAAGGCCTAAACAGTTGTATTTTGGCTTAGGAAGGTAAGTTATCGAAATCTCTTTTGATAAAATTCATATTCTAATGAACAACAACAAAACTCAATAATACTTCTTGCAGTTCCAATATTTCCAACAAATTTCTTATTAAAAAATTATATTTGTAAACCTCTCGTACCTCGTATATTGTGTTTAGCCAAAATCTTACCTTCTCACAAAACCTACCGGTGCATAGCAGAATATTGTGTTTAGCCAAAATCTTACTTTCTCCCAAAACCTACCGGTGCATAGAAGAATATTGTGTTTAGCCAAAATCTTACATTCTCACAAAACTTACCTGTGCATAGCAGAGAATTGTGTTTAGCCAAAATCTTACATCCTCACAAAACCTACCTGTGCATAGCAGAATATTGTGTTTAGCCAAAATCTTACTTTCTCATAAAACCTACCTGTGCATAGCAGAATATTGTGTTTAGCCTTAGATGACCTTTGCTTCATCCAAGGTTTAGCCAAATGCTTACTTACTTTCTCACAAAACCTACCCGTGCATAGCAGAATATTGTGTTTAGCCAAAAACTAACTTACTTTCTCACAAAACTTACCTGTGCATAGCAGAATATCGTGTTTAGCCAAAAACTTGATTGATTGGGCTGTCTTTTCCAGGCATTCCTCAGAGAGAAAGGGAGGGTCTGCCACTACCAGATCAAAGGATTTCTCCAGGTGAGCAGGTAACGCCAGAGGTTCGTTATAGTCGTAGAAAAGGAAATCTTCTTTATACACATTGAAGCGAGTGTCATACTCCAAGACCAGGGCTGTACAGGTTTCTGGTTTCAGCTCTCGCAGTTTTTTATACAGGGTAGGGCAGCTCAGGCAGGCAATCCTAAACAGAGAAAAAATAGTTACCGCAAGCAGAGCAAAAAAATACATTTCCTGCTTATTCATACTCTACGATACTTAAACAGGCTATTCAGAACAAACAAACAATTCATATAACAGGTAGGATTACAATTCACATTTTCTGCTTTAAAATCATATTATACTCTACTCAGGGGCAGTTTATTCAATACATGTACAAAGAACCAATATACACCAGGGGCCCTAAGTATAAAACTTTACGTAGTGCTTGCGAGGTGCTTGTGGTTAGGAATACAAAGGGAGAACAATGGACTGCCAAACCACAAGCACATCGCAAGCAGAACATAAGAGCTTTATACTTAGGGGCCCAGGGCTAGGCTAACAATAACTATCTCCTAGTATAGTTATCCTTTGATTGTGAGATTTTTACTCTGAAATCAATGACCTTTTGTTTTATCTCATTCCAATAAAGTAAAATTCCTTTGAAGAAATGCTTTAAGATATCCCAAATGAAACAAACTGTGCAGAGATCCAAAGTGATAAAAAACTGTATAATGGTTTTGATAAGTTCTGATTACCTTCCATTATCACCAGCCACCTTCAGTGCCTCCTCTGCTAGAGCCTTGGCTGTTTCTTCTGAGTACCAAAACTGGCTCAGTTGCTGTCAAAAATATACAACTTCCATTTTCATATGATATATAAATTCTTTGTGTATTTAAATCTCTTAACTAAGCCAATTACTGTGAAAACTGTGGAAAATATACAAAGTATTTTTTGTAATTAAATCTTTCACTGAGTCAAGCTAGGAATTTGCAAGAAAAAGGTGTCATAAACATTGATTATTTTCTGAATAAGCATCTTGATTAAGTACTCACTCAAAATGTTTTAAAATACAGAAACTTTGCTGATGAATAGCATACTACCTTCAAGTGGGGATGTACAATTAGCTGTAATGTCAACTTTATATCATTAAGCAGAACCGGTATAATAGACCTAAATGATATGATACTTTCTTCATATTCAATATTGATATTTAGCATCTTTGAATACTGGTACTAATCCCTATCAGGGCACGACGTTAACTTTTGCAGCGACTTGCCCTGTAGGGCAAGTGAGATTCAATTTTTACTTGCCCTACTCCAACTTTCACTTGCCCTTGAAAAATTGTATATAATAATTTTATAATATTTCATTTAAAACCAAGTAGAACATGGTTCTGGCATGTGAAAGCATATTTTCTAGGACAAGCTTGGATGGCAGACCACAAAACTCAAAAGTAAACCTGAAATATACAAAACGCACTTTCCCAGTGGGGCAAGCAAGATGCAGTTTTCACTTGCCCCATAGCTATAATTTAGAAATTCTACTTGCCCGGGGCAACGGGGCAAGCACCAATGTCGAGCCCTGCCTATATAGGCCTGTAAATTCGTCATATTGTCATACATACCCAATCCTCCCCTGGCATCTTGGCTGGTTCGATTCCCTCTGCTGCTTCTTCCTCCTCCTTTTTCTTTTCTGAGAGGAATTCCTGCAGCACTGCTAATGTGTCAGCAGACAATTGTGGCACATCATCGTCATCCGAACCAGCATCCATCCTGGTACTTGTGTCTTAAACACTGCTTGATACTGGACACTAAGTTGGTTTTTCCAGGGTTGTTATTTCAGTTGCAAACAATCTGCATAAAGATGAAAAAAAGCATTGCATAATCGATTGTGATTCTCATGATATGATTACTTACCTAGAGTAAAAATGTCAATGCTGATATGTGAAAAGTATGTTAATAGAACCAGTAATGAAGTATAACATCTATAGTGGTATTTGATGGAACCAATTCACAGAGATCAAAGCCAATGTAAGCAGGTTGGCCTGGTTGATGTATAAATGTGTGGCGTTGTGAAGGGCTGTCTATGGTGCATCTGCAACTGAGAGAACCCTTGGAACTATCTGTGAAGAGAAGGGAATTTATTCCCGGTTTTGTGGATTCTATCTTCTAGCGCTATATGACCTACGCTGTTGAGAGCGGTATAAAACCCATTCCTTCCTGTGTTCCTTCCTTCCTTCAAGACTGATGATATCTTTTAACACTATCAAATTATTTACTGAACTAAATGTCAGTTTAAGCCATTTCAACAGTCTGAAAAGAAATGATTGAATAAAGATCAATTGTGGTGTTTTTCTTGTTGTCCTACTGCCCCTCCCACCCCCCCCCCCCCCCCTCCAACTCATTAAAGAGCATAGCGAAAGGTCTAAAGCAGCCTGAGATGGCAGGAAATCACCACGCTGAAACCACAAAAAAATGTATGTAAAAATACTTACTACGGTCTGAAATGATCACAAACACTCCTTTCTTGGGCACAATGATCTGGCCACTTCCCCCAACTATAAATATGATTTAAAGGCCCCAAAGGCCAGAGCTAGGTGCTGTACGTGCAACACCTCCATGGCAATGCTTGGACCTTCTAAGATCTACAGGTATTCTGATTGGTTGATGTACTCAAACTAGCATAGAAGGTCAGAGCATTGCCACAGAGGTGTTGCACGACACCTCTTGGCTTTAGTGCCTTCAAAATCATATTTATAGTCGGGGGAAGTGCCCCAGATCGATAGGCCAAGAAAGAAGTGTCTTTGATCCATTTGAGACCCTACTATTTTTTTCATACATTTTTTGTGGTTTCAGGGAGGTGATTTTCTGCAACCTCAGGCTGCTTTATACCTTTCACTTCACTCTTTAATGAGTTGGGGAGGGGGGGGGGGGGGGTAGGACAATTAAGACAAACACCCCAATTAATCTTTGTTTTGTCAGACTGTTGCAAGGACATAAGGCTTAGCCTAAGGTCTAAGTGTACATGTATTCGTTAGGATACGGAAAAAATATGCTTGTCATACTTCGGTTCATTAATCCAGGAATGACCAGGATACATGACCAACCAAACTGTCCCAACTCCCATGTTCATGTATGTACTTGTAGCCATGGTGTTAGCCAGCAGGGCGTCTGGGTGTCTTTTTGGACACCCAAACCCTTAAAAAGCACCTCTCAGGACACCCCAATTTTTTTTGAGGAATTTCTTAAAATGTCAATCTCAAGCATATAATTTGACTTTTTTCATCTCCATGTAATTCCCATGACATTCTATAAGGATATCATGCCTTATTTTGATATATTTATACATGTTTATGGTTGAAATCTGAGAATATTGTGGTCCCCCTTAAAATTTGGATAACCAAAAATTTAACAATTCACCAATTGCCTATTTTAGGCACCCTGTTTCTAAATCCTGGGTAAGTCCCTGCTTGTAGCATTTTTACACTGTGGTAAAAGAATGTGAGTTGCAGATATAGTATAGCTTACCCTTATTTTCGCTTAGAAATCTCCTGAACTGTTTATACCTTCCACAAAGCTGTCAAACCAATCCGTGCAACTGAAGCACAACATGACAGCTCAACACGACCATGCGGCCGCCATGAAGCCAGGAAGGGAATCCCCTTCCGTGTGATGACGTCATCGGGGATTCCCTAGCGACAAGCATTGTGTACAATATGGCGAGCTTGCAAAGGAACAGCTGAGTCTGAGGAGTTTCGAGTCGATTAGGATCGGCAGAAGGGTGAAGTCAGATGGGTAAGTTATGTCCAGCTTCCTTTTACATTTCTCTTATTCCCAATGCAGTGTTAAACAGATGACGTACCATACATGCTAGCTTTGCTTACATGACACATACAGACAACAGTGCTCAGAGTCGAAGGTGACTTGCTGTCAAAACTAAAAAGCATGCAGCATGGATTCACGGCTTAACACTTGTTCTACAGTGAGTGTCTGAAGTACATACGGCAGAAGCATTTCCAATGTATTGCACATGATATGTTCTTAAGTTTTACCTAAGATACTTTCTTTGTCATTTTCTTTTAGAATTCTAAGACTAAATAAACGTTCTCTTAAGTTCAACTGTCAAAGTGTGGACAACTTACTGGTACATTCTCACTGCGGGGTTTGAATAGGATATATCTATGGTATATCACCATCCTCAAAGGCTGCTCTTGATCAGTCTTGTCCAGAGCATGTGGTGTATATTACAATATTTCTGGAATTTAGAAGTGTCAGATTTTCCCTGAACCTACTGAACACAATGAGTGGCACTCAGACTAATCTTAGACCTTACGTACTATTGATGCTACTCTGATGTCTCAACAGGACATAGAACCTAGTTATCATTGACAATTCATCTGAGATATATAATACAACTAGTTAGGTCAACATTGCCTGGACTGCGTAGCTTGGTATGTTCATCATTATAATTTGTTATATAGCATATTGCAACAACAACCTTATAAGATAATTTCTCAACACATGTGTCAACCTGTGGCCTCCTGCCCCCTGTTTACAATGCCCACCATTAAAGACTAATCCATATAGCTAATTTGTGAGAATTGCAGGCTAAAATAGCCATTTAAAGCCATCGCCAGGCTAGCTTGGGTGCTGATACAGAGCCTCAGGAGATCTCAGGTGCAGTGCTGGTCTAAAGGCTTTGGCCTGTGCCCTCATCCTTCAGACCAACACCAGTCTTCCTTCTGCTCCCTGCCTTACTACTGCTTGATTCCTATAATAAATGAAGAAATGCCAAGTCTTAACAACCTAAGAAACTATTCCTGTTTTGGCAGAAAAAGCAGCAGCGACAAATTATATTTCACATCATCCCCATGTGCATCAAGGGCTCAAAATTAAGATTTTTTCCAGGGAGCCCAATTGCATCTTCAAAAGCCACTTGCAGGGGTTGTGTATAAAAACCAGTACATTTTTGGGCTCTCTGCAGAAATTTGAGGGAGCCCCTGGAGAATTCAAGGGAGCCTGCTACTCCCGACAACCCCTAATTTCGAGCCCTGGCATCATTTTTTGAAGACTATTTTCTGGTTGTTTATTTAGATGGGCTCATGCAGTACACCTACTACTACCATCCAGACTACATAATGGTTTTAGACTCAACAGTTAAGTTTGGCATGCTGCCACTGAGAAGTCCATGTCTGTTCATTAATGCACGCCTCATTAAACATTGATCTGTTTAGGTTACCTAAGGCAATTGATTTTCCTTTCAGATGGATGCAGGTGGCTGTTTCACCAAGGGGGCCTCAAATTTGAAACGGCAAATCCCACCAGCACAAGGAAAATCTAATTCATCTCCTACAATTATATCCATGGAAGTTTTCGCCCACTATGAATGAGAAATGCAAAAAAGTAGCTAAACATAGCCATATAGGATTAAGAGACATAACTCCTCTTCAGTTAATTTTGACTATTCAAAATGAATGCAACAAAGGCTTTATTGGAGAAAGGGATAGACTTGGATCTATCGGTTTTGAAGGACCGCATAAGTATGAAGTTAAAGGGCAAGCAAAAAGCAAAACGCTTTCCTTCAAGGAAGGTTAATGTCATTAAGATTATTGAGGAACTCCCTGAAAGGTTCACACCAGCCTTGTGCCCTACAAATCTCGAGGAGGAAAAGGAGAAATTTCTTAAGCATGGAATATTACCAAAATTCAGTTTTAAGGGAAATGCAGAACTTATTGAAAAAATTGTTGGTAGGAAAAGAGGTCAGATTAAGTTTGATTTGTTGCCTGAGGCAAAACATATTCTTGACATGGTGAGAAAGAAGTATGGGGATGGCGAGAGTTTCCTGGATGCCAAATATGGGAAGTCCATTGATATGCTCACAGCGTCTGATATCATCAACTCCTACTTGCGTGAACACAACCTTGATGGGCAGATAACAACATATTGGTCATCAGATTTGCCTTGCAGGTGAGCATACTCTTAATATATTTATTCATTTGCAGTGTCCAATAACTCTGATAGAGTATATGAAGGTGAATACTTTCAATATAAAAGAAAGGGAGTTACTCATGTAGATATAATTTGTCATAAGTTAAGTATCAGCTTGTATCAATTTCAGATTTATTTTCAAATTAAGTTTACTCACATGGAAATATATCTACCTATCAAAATATATCAAATTGGATGCTTAGATGAATGTCTGCTCAACTATTGATTGCATTGTAGCTCTTTCCTTCACTTTTAAAGGAGTTTTATTGTCATAAAATTATGCCTCTTCTCTCTCAGTATATTTTACCCACTATAAGCAAATTAAGCATAAAGTTCACATGAATATAAGTGCATAGTCTCAGCTCTTTCTCTAAAGTAACACAACAATTCATATGATGTCAACCATTACATTCTGAGAGGACTATGTTTCAATCAGTTGTCCTTTCAGAAAACCACATTCCATTTTTCCAGTTCATACCTGTAGTAGAAGTGATAAGCATTGACCTTTACCTTCTTCTACCACTCCTATATGTTGCACGCTAACCATGGTCAGTATGCAGTGGTTACATGCCAGTCCTTAGGTCACTTTAATAGTTATGGTTGTAACATACTTGACCCAGAGTAGTTTATGGACCACTTTTCAAACACAGAACAACCTATAGTTTTGGCCAGATTCATTTTCACGGGTCTTTTTCATAAGGATCATTTATAATATAATTTTTACCCAAAGTGTCAGACTTTTTGTTTTGTAATCATGTGTGCATTTTTTTCCAATTATAAATTTGTCTTACAAATATTTTTGTCTAGGTCGGTATCCTGTATTTATCAGGCCATCTACAATGAAAAGGTTAATCTATAAAATGTATAGGAGACTAGGAGAATTGATTTACTCTATGAAACTTAAAAGGCAAGTGATATAGAAAAGTATTTTGATGTCAGGCTTTTTTCAAGAATGACTCATTAACTTTTATGATTTGATGATTCCATCAAAGTAGTCCTTCCATAGGACATATAAAGCATTTATTTATGAAATAGCACAAATTTTCTGATTTAAAGTTCACATTCAGATAGATAAGTGGAGAGTGTCAGTTGATGAAACATAAAGGAATGAAGACTAGTATGTTTGTGATAATTACTGACATAGTAATCAATGAGCTTGCATGTGTTGCTAGCACACGGATGTTGCGAACATGTGAGAATAGCGTGTCTTAATCCACTGACATCATTTCACCCGATCTATCACAGGAGTAGAACATTTACTGCTAGGAGGTAATGTTATCGCTATAGCAACTACTGTGATAGTCAACAACTCCCCAAGAGATTTGGACTGATACCGAGAACATATAAAACATAAAAAAGCTGGCCTGTATGCCATTCTTCTCTCCTGATTATTTCTGATATATTTTATTCATGCAACTTTGCTGTTTCACTAGTTACAAAGGTCAATTTGCGATAACATTTGGCTGTTTACTACATTATTAGGATCGTGACTTCTTCTCAATGCATGAAAAAGATCTTCTGAGGTGATTAATCAGAATTCTTTATGAATTTAGTTTGGCATTTCACAGTCAATGAATGTTTAATCATCAGTTATGGATTTGAAAGAATGACTTTGATTTTAGCATTAACTTCATCAAGGTAATTAAAGAAGTCTGATGAGAAGCTTTTATTGGATTTCAACTTAGCATTTTTTTTTGTATTGTCATTTTCAAGACTGGATTAAATTATTTGGCAATGGATCAAATGAGCCATCAGAGAAAACCCTATTATTTTCAGGGCACTGTTAAATTGTGTCTTGGCACCAAATGGTTGTGTTATTTCTATAATAAGGATTTAAAAAAAAAGATCCCAAATATTTATACTTTTTTTCAAATGTTTTATTTTAGAACATCTTTTTTATACTTAAAATATTAAACTATCAGTAAAGCTGGTGAATGCAACAGAAAAGCACAAATGGATAATTCATCCTTGATATTTATTACAGTGTACTATTCTGAGGAGCATAAAAGTTATTCTGAAGCAGACCTGTTCATTCCTTGAACCATTCTAACATCCTTGAATGCATGAAATGTCACCAGTTGTTTCACGTGTTAGATATCAGTAGCAC
The DNA here is from genome assembly GCA_963942565.1 of Maea johnstoni. Lineage (NCBI taxonomy): Eukaryota > Metazoa > Annelida > Polychaeta > Spionida > Magelonidae > Maea > Maea johnstoni. The sequence continues at coordinate 50,042,713 of OZ012684.1, read as the reverse complement.
AGCTTGGTGTACTGAGACAAAATGAGGTAAACTGCTTGCCCAGATACAAACCCAAATGCCCGAAATTCACCAACAACCATTTGGCGAATAACCCAACACTTAATTAAGGTGCAAGAATCCCTTCAAGGCATTCCATTTCTTATGAGAATGAGAGGGATTAATTGTTTCAAAAAATAGGGTTCATTTTAACCAAAAGCAGACATAAGTGACAGTATTGTAATAAATCATTTGTAAAGTGGGATCTTACAAAAAAAAAGAGTTTTTTGGGGAAATCATGAATAAGATATTAAGATGTTGCTGTCTTGTTTGTTCCCTACTTATTGAACTACATATTTTACTGTACCAATTGATTTTTCGATAAAATTCCATGTCGCAAACAAAAAGTTTTACAATCTTAAGATACTGGTATTAAACAATGTATGTCTTTGTATGTAGTTAGGTTATTTCTGCCACAGAATCATTTTTTGGGAGAGTCACTCCTGACTTCGTTTCAAATATTTCATCAACCAATGACCTTAGGTTTAATCTCTCTAGCAAAAGCATCTTCATGGATTTTTTTGTAGAAACCTTTATCAAAAATAGGAAGCAACTCTCCTTCAGATATTTTCACAATTTATGTTGAATTCCAAAGTTATTTCTATAAAGAATTGAACATGCAGGTGACACGTAACGTTACTTGCCAATGAGATCTCCAGGCATGAATGTATGGAATTCCATGTAAATTTCTACCCATCCCATTTCTGTCCAATGATCTTGGCACTTTGGAGATGAATGGGTTAACAAAATGAGCATGTGTGACATTACCATATATCTCCCATGTGTATTAAATAGTGTCTGCCCACCGGGGTCATCATATTGCATGACACATTCACTTGTAATCGTTTAGTATTCTCATTCTTCATACCGGTTTGACACAATTATGTTAATTGGTAATTTTTCACGATAATGCGAGGAGAAGGCTGCATGCTTGGCATAGAACAATTGATGATTTACAAGTGTTCTGGTTTCCAATGGTGACTTTGTTCTCTTTACACTACTGTGAATAGCAATAAGCCTGGAAGAAAACTTACAATTAATTGTTTTAAGCTAAACTCATTTTTTCCACTGCCTATTGATGTTCTTTTTTATAGGAGTTACTGTGTGATTCAGTGCTTTGTTAAAGAATAAATGATTTACCAGTTGGTTAGTTGCAATCAACAAATAATACTCAATTTCATAAGAATTGTGAGATTTTGGGATTAAGGGTTGCGTATAAAATGTGCAGAGTCATGTATTGACAGAAATTGAGTATGGTTAACCATGATGAGTTGTATAACCTAGCATGGCCAACCATGATGAGGCCTTAAAAAAGTTGTTTGTTACCTGTAACCCTACCCTAACAAGTTTTTATTCAAGAAAATCCCTACCCTAAAGATTTTTCAACCCTCCCAACTCCCAATCAACGTAAAACATGCACAAAACACACATTTTTGACCAAAAAGACAATCCAAAAAGATAATCAAAAAAAAAACTTTTTACCGACCTTATACAGGTCTACCCTATTTTTTTTTTCGGACCATTACAGGAAACAAACAAATTTTTTTTCTAGGCCTGAGTTTAATAACCAAGAATGGCTAACCATGGTGAGTTGTTTAACCCACCATGATTAACACACTTCTAATGGAAAGAAAACTTAATGCAGTGTTATACAATGTTTGATGAGCAATAGTTTTGTACAAAATTGTTGTACCATATTTTGGCATTTACATAATTGCAAGTTGGAAATGAAGAAAATATTTCAAATATAGAAATGAAAACACTTTTTTGCAATTAAACATGATTGGTTTATGCAACCCAACATTATAGACCATGTTCTATTGGCATACAATGGCATGTTTTTTTTTAGAATTTTTTTTGATTAACAATGTGACCACAATATCAAATGTTTTTTATGTACATTTTTCTTCCTTTCAGCGCTCGCATGTTGTGGATTGGGCCAAACCTGAAATACAACAAGCCTGAGGCACGCAAGTACACACTGTGGATCAAGAACTCCTCGGAAAATGCCTTTCTGCGTGAGGAGGGGATCCAGTGTCTCGCCGATCATGAAATTGGCACACATTTTGTATCCTTATGAAATAATAAGCATTAATCTGTGGTAAATGCACAGGGGCCAAAATACATTTACAGGGATTAACATGCAATCATGATTAACCCTTCTAAGCAGAGGCTACTTTTGTCCAAAACACAAGGAGGCAAAGATTTTTTTGAAAACCACCTAAACTCTGTCATGTTGGTATTCATTGGATGGCTTACTAGCTGACTACTCTCAGATGATTACCCGTATGCCAGTGTTTCAGTCATTTTTCAGGTTTTTTGTATAATTTTGTGTTGGCCGAATTAGCCACCAGCAGCATAAGGGTTAAGACTGAAAGGGTGAAGAGTAAATGCTCCTCCAATGAGTAGCACAATTCATTTATAATTTCCTTTTAATTTTAAAAAGATATTTCTCATGTCATATCAGTTTATCAAAGAAAATCTTAAGTTAGAGAAATTCTGGTTATGGCATGAACTTGAATATCATGACCACTACAGTTGCACTCTTTTAAATTTGAATTACTGTATACCGTGTTAATATTGCGACAGTTTAATTAATGCGTACTTTGCGCACCCATGGAGTCCGCATTTATTAAACTGCGCACTATTATTTGGATATTGGATCCCTATTCTTTAATCCTTCAACACACTGAGATGATAACTTGACAATAGGCAATTTCCGCTATCCCGTGTACGGCCCCGGGAACGGCTAAAGATAGTGCCACGTCACGCAAAGTGATGCATCGTCATCACTTTGCGTGTAGCCTGGCGCTGCCTGGCGCGGAGCCGATCTCGGGAACCGGCTAAGCAGCGCTGTAGGCCGTAAGTCCAAAACGGCGCAGCTATTTGAATAAATGTGGAATATTAAATTGATAATCCACAAAAACATTGATTGCAACATTGAGTTAAATATGTTCACTCAACATTGACCAAGCGGTTTTTAAAAATTCGCCGGTTTTGATGTAGAAATTTCAAATTTAAAAATAGGCTCCGTTTAGCAGAGATGATCGCCACTTGATTTCTTTAATCAGCTACGGCGTTGCCGTAGTCCCGTCGTAGCGGATTCATATTTTTATCCACCTGCCTCAGCCTACGGCTCCGTACAAGCTCAGCCGTTCACGGGATAGCGGAATCTGCCTATTCAACATGAAGACCCTTCGCGGCCTCTGCTGGTACTGAGTTCAATTACGATGAAGACAACTCACACACCCGAGTGTGATCAAACATGCCGGTAACCACTAATCAGGGTTACTGATTGCAACCAAGAAAACATTGTTCCCGGCTTGTGATGAAATACAGACTGCACTTGCTTATAATACTTGCAGCATCTGGCATACCTAAGGGGCTAGCCGGCTTGAATATAGCAACACCACCTTACCCAAAAGCCGGGTAGGTTGCATACCCTTTTCTCCCTCACACAACTTGATTTGGAGGTTATCAATGCGCAATGATTAAACTGCGCATCAAAGGCAGCAATCTGTTGGGCGCATTATTTTATATGCGCAATATTAACACGGTATACAGTATTCATGTTAGAGTTTCATATATGAAAACTAATGCATCCTTAGGTAGCTAATGTTTGAATGCAATTTGTGATATTATCAGCCCCAATAAAAATACCTAGCGCCTGTGATAACTCTTTTTACCTAGAGTAGTCAACTGGTGTAACAACTCTTCTGATATTTCACAAATTTATAGAATGTTATGTTGCACAATTTTCTGTGAAAAATTCTTTTTTTTTTCTTTAAATGTCTTCCTTTGGAAGTCAGTTGAAATGTGTCATATTATTGTACACTCTATGAATGAATTTTAAAAAGTTTATGGGAGATTAACCCACATAATGAATTAGTTGTTGGATACTGTCAATATTACTCTCAACTTGTGGCACATGTAGTTTCCTTAATTTGTGTTAGTTTCGCATGCATAATGAGGGTCTTCAGCCATGGTACTCAGACAGGAAGAGATTTGACCTTCGCAGTGTCCGCTGTCGAATGTCGGTCAGCGCAGAAGAGGGTCTTGCTGCAGTGAACACAACACTAAATGCCAGAATAAAGTTACTTTGGACTCCAGCACTCCTCTATTGTAAGCACAATGTATAGGTTAGAGCACTTCACCTGTGTTTTATGAATTTTAAACCACAAGCATAGCTAGTTGGTTTTAAAGTTATAAAACACGAGTGAAGTACTCAGTACATGACAATGCTGTCTCCTGATTGGTCTAACCTGATCAACTGTTTGTTTTTGCCTTATTTTCTCACTTTGACTTATCACAGTAATACAATGGGGCTTTGTGGAATCTCAGCATTCACTCACAGCATTCCTGTCTTTTGATTGGTCCATACTGCACACAGTGTGCTAAGCCTCAATAGATGGAATGTTGAGGCAAAACTCAGCTAGGAAATTAGGCTAGAAATTAGTGTTTTTGTTTTCATATCGTATTGCCATTCAAGCTATCTGTTACACCACCATGTATCGGAAAAAGTACTTTTTATATATTATCACCTTTTAAAATGAGTAGTTTTAATGAAAATTATATTTTAACCCATTAATGCTTAAGAGTTCCCCTAGACATTGTCATCTGGACCTTTTTGATTACAACTTTAAGATTAAGAATAATTTCACAAAATAGGAGAGTTGTTTGTAGTCCTTTGAATAACATTTCGCCTTGAATTTTTTTCCAAACTTTGCTTTTGCCTGCTAGATTTCATCAAAATTGTTAGGCTGTTTTTGGCTGCTGTAAGCAATAATGGGTTGAATTAAGTATTGATGACAATTAACTATCTTGGTATTCCTGCTTTGCTCAATCATACATTGTCTGTTTTTCAGATACTGCTTGCAAGGCAGTGGAAATGGACTTTAAACAGCTCTATGACCACCTTGAAATGTACATGAGTAATCGGGAACTGCGCTGGAAACATGTCATGAGGGTAAAGCGGGGCCTAGAAAATCCCAACGATGTTGGTGGATATGGAAATGACCAGGCTTATTTCGAAGGTAGAATTTAGTTCAGTTAACCATATTAACCCTTAATGCTACTGGTGGCTTATTTGGCAATAAACCTACAGACTGACTGAAACCCTGGCATATGGGTACTCATCTGAGAGTACTCAGCGAGAATGAATAGAATGAATTCCAGCATGACAGGGTTTAGATGGTTTTCAAAAATCAGGCACCGACATAAGTACAAGCCCGCTTGCCCCGGCAAGTGAATTTTTGAAAAAAGGGCTTTTGGGCAAGTACATTTTAGTTTTCACTTGCCCAAATGGGCAAGCTGATTTTCTGAACACTAAAAAATTGTTTTTATAGTGAATGGCCCAAATACCCAGAGATATGCAATCAATGCAACAAAACTGAAAAGAAACTAGTTTTCAAATCTTTAAATCCATGATAGCCAATTCATGCCTTTCTAGCATATGTTATAACTTATTCTGGGCAAGTCAAAGATTATGCCGGGCAAGTCAAAATCATTAACTACTTGCCCGGCATGGCAAGTTAGTTATGAAAATTATGTCGGTACCTAAAAAAAATCTTTGCGTCCTTGTGCTTTGGATGAAAGTAGCCTCAGCAGAGGAAGGGTTGATCCATATCATCACAAGCACACTGCCTACTATTGTATCATGTCTTCATTTAAGTGCATCATTATATTTTGTTGTTTTCAATTGAGAGAGATTAATTGACAAGAATTCAAAAATGTATCACTCAAGCCTTCTACTTTTGTTAATTAAATTTTTGTTCAATTAACCAATTGATGCCTGGATATCTCCTAAACAAGTGTCTCCTATATCTATGACACTTTTCAAAATGAATTGACAATTATAAAAGCATAAATTCACGAAATATGTTTTGTTGGATTCTGCTATTTCTGAACTGTGTCATATATTTCAGGTGCTGTTGAAATCCTGAGAAATGTGGAGAACATAGACTTCCCATTACTGTTCAGCGGTAAAATCTGTGTGGACGAGCTCAATCGCATCAAACGCCTTGCAAGAATGGACTGCATCAAGTTACCTCTCTTCCTACAGGACCTAGAAAAATACAAGAAAAGCCTCAAACAAATGGCCATGGCCAACGGTCTCTCTGAACGCACAAGAAAATCGGGGGGACACAAACGTATGAAAGGTAAATCTAAATCGGGTCATTTTGGTCATTCCAAGAGTAGCCATGGACGGCACCATCGGCGACACAGGGTCTCACCAATGCTGTCCTCCTCACCAGCTCTCTACAGCTCCGATTCTCCGGAGCTCATCGGAGCAATGCTCCAGCCCTATCCCGAAGCACTGCAGAGCATTCCCATACATAGAGAGCAGTACAATTTTGTCTACCCAGCTCACCCAGTGCTTCAACCTTGCTTTGAGAAAGAGCATAGGAGCTCTGCACACTGTCATCCCCGGAGGAAAACGCATCGGCCGAAATCTTCCCCAAATAAAATCCTCCAACATGTGCCAAAAAAGTCAAGCAAGAATCTCAAGGAATACCAATCTACCAAAAACATGATAGTAGAGCATTTTGGAATGCTAGAAAGAAAAATTGTCGTAAAATCCTGATGATTGTGCCAATTAGTCTCATTAAATAGGTAAAAGGTCAACATGAAAATAGAAATTGTATACACTCTATACCTTTTTCTAACTATAGAAAAGGCTATGGAATGAAAATTTTCAAAAATTCTAAATAGTCAAATAAACATGAAATCAGGAATATTTTTCAACATGGACCTGTTCCTCAAAGATGTCCTAGGTAGAACATGTGATGAATTCACTGATTGGATTTAGGACATGTCCCAGTCCTAGGACACCTTTGTGAAACTGGGCCAAGAAAGGTTAGGATAAGGATGTTTCTATTTGGTAAAGGCATTGTGTGAATAATGGGTCACTTTGACAATGAAAATAATATTGTAATATCATATGATATATAATATTGTAATATTTCTATCTTTAGTGTCCCAACTCACCCAGCAAAAGTTTTACTTTGTGTAACTTGCATCTTTGATAACCTTTACATCTTATGCCATATTCTTCATACATAAATGTACTGAAAATGAATGAACATATTCCTACTATGAAAACATTCAATGTTAGGTTATTATCTAAAGTGAAACATTTTGCCGAAATCATTGAGATATTTTGGTTCTGGTGTGTTGAAATTAGATTTTACAACTTCATCTAATGTATGCATGGTCACATTCCTATATATAATTGGATATGTTGATTTTTTGCAAATAGTGATGCTGCTATTTTGACACCTGAATAAAAGTTTATCTCAAGAACAGACACAGGATGCTTTTGTCTGTCTGAGCCCAACTTGGGAGATTTTTCTCCTCTGGTGCCCATTGTAAAATTTGCCCACGGCAGACAGTACAAATGTGAGGGATCTCAGGTGGAATTTTTCAATGGTCACCTAATGAGCAAAATCAACATTTTAAAGAATTGAGAAAGAAAGTGGGTATATAGATGCTGAACACAGTGTCCACAGAGGTTTGCCAAGTATGGATAAGTATTACAAACTTTTTGTAAAAAAAAGAGGAAAAATAAAGAGTTTCCAATTTTGGCACAGAGAGAATATAGTCTAGTTGCGCATATTTACCATTTATGCTTGTAATTTTTGAGACCTCTTTCAGAAAAGGCATCTTTTGTAGTGTTTGAAGGAAACGTTTTATTGTTTATTAAATTTTGTACATCTGGACAGCATATTTCTTTTTTGAATTGCACTCTAACATGAATGAAATAAAAGGAAGATCCCTTGCAGCGATAAGAAATAACAAGTTTGGCAGCTGAAAGGGGCTCTACACCTTAGATTGCATTGATGTTAAGGTTTTCCAATGATTATTGAATCAACTGTTTAGCTGTACAAACTATTATATATATCATTGTATTGCTTGTACTTTTTAGATTCTAAGCTTTGATGTAATGAAACAGCTTTTTCAAACTCACCTCAGTTGAAAACAGACATCCAGGCATGAATATAAAGGTGCACATATACACACAAGGTAGAATTCAAAAATGACACAACACACACCCATCACAAGTCTTCACACGGACTACACAGAAACACCACATCTATGCAAAACAAGCACACATGTTTATGGCGACTATTCACAGTTACATATTCAGGATATGGTTCGTCTTCCTAGTGTTATCTCACACCACACAAAGGCAAATGTGCATTTAAGGTAACATACATAAACCTGATTGTAAACAGGGTAGGTGTATGGAAGTACATTAATGAAGAATGTCCTACAAGCTATTGTGTCTCACAGAAGTGTAAAAGTATTATATTGAAATAACTTATGAGTAGGCTAATGTTTGGCTAATTTTTTGTTTCCTACAGAAGTGAAGGAGTATTGTATTAAAGTAACTAATAGGGAATGTGTTATAAGTTAAAGTGTCTCACAGAAATGTACAGGTATGGTATTGGAAAAGAAAAACAAATGAGTGTTTTTCAAGCTATTGTCTCAAAGAAGTGTACAAGTATGGTACTGTAATAACAAGGATGGTGTAGAGTTTCAATGAAACATTACATGAAACAAGTACACAAAGGCATTATCCTTTTCAGAATGATAGTTTCCTTTAACTTTTTACTTATTTGAGAATCAAATATATTCTATTAATCATCATCCATTATCCCTAAAATTTATTTCTTAGGAAGGGTATTTATTGAATTTCATATGGAACTTAGATTTCCATTTGGGTTTTACATGTTCAAATTCATCTGACTTAGACCTTCAAAACAGGCCATCAGAAAATGATTTGTGTGTTTTTGCTAAAATATCATGCTGTTTGACCTCTGTTGCCATTGACAGTCTAAAATACTTTTCATTGACCAAATTGTTTACATTATGGTGAATGATAAGTTAATATACAGAAGTAAACAATATTTAAATGCAAAGTATCAATATTTGAGATATATTTGTAAAATTATTTTGTATTTTAACCTTGTTTATATTCTATCTAAAAGGCAGTTTAGACCATACATCTAAACTGAAGCATTTAAAAACCTTCTTGGACATGTCAATATCAAAAATGATATAGTAAGTATTACCATTTTGTATTTTTTACATATTTAACAGAGCTTATTGTAAAACAGCACAGTGCTTTTTGAAGTTTTTAAAGTGGTTGTTACACTATGTCTGCCAAGAATTTTTATAAGCCTTGTACCACATAATGAAATGTTATATTTGCTTTAACATTTTGTGCTGTTTTTAAAGTCACCTTTACATGTTAATATCTGTATTATTTCCTATGCATTTTGTATGTTATACACATCTCCTCTAATAAAACTATTATACAATCTATTTGTACCTTACTTGTTGTGTTATGTGTATATTTCTATAAACATTTGTATAATTTCTATTATTTAGATACATATTCCTAATATTAGAAATAGGTATAAAAGTCCTTCATTGTAAAGTTTTCATGTTTAAAAGAGTGTTGCTGATAGTATTCACATTGATAGTATTGTGCTTCTATTTCAGATAGATGGCATTTTTCCATTGCTATTTGTATGCGTTTATATAAAAATCACAATGATTTAATTTTACTTAATTGTAAAATTTTAATCAAATTTAAGCTTTAAGGGGTCTTTTTACACCATCTTTGCTTATGAACCACCTTCAATTACAAAGTCAACATTTTGCTATGCATAAATCTCATCTCCCAAATACTAGATCTGGTAGCTTAACGCTAATGCTTCTGGTGGCTAACTTGGCCAATACAAAATGATGCAGAAAAAGTGAAACATGACTGAAATCCTGGCACATGAGTACTCATCTAAGAGTACTCAGCGAGAGCTATCCAATGAATACCAACATGACAGGGTTTAGATGGTTTTTAAAAATCTTTGCGTCCTTGTGTTTTGTTGAAAGTTGCCCAGCATTGGTAGGGTTAAGGCTTTGCCACTGACTGCTAACTGTTTCTCATCATTGCATTTTAGAATCCAGTTCTAATTGAGATAATTCGAAGCACTGTAGACCTTTAAGAGAATATGTTTAAGTCCTTGATAAAAGCAGTTATAACAATAACCCAGCGAGTCCAACATCCTAGTAGTCAACCATAGTAGGCTCATTTGGAACCCCATGACCCTTCAGAGAATATGCGTACCGGGTATGTGATGAACTCTCTTCAACTAGTAACAACAGTCCAGCGATGCATCCCCACTGCCATCTAAGTCACTCGTTAATATCATTTTGCAATTATTCCTTGTGAAAATAGCTCATCACTATGCATGCTGGGGATTGCAAAAAAACATCATTTATTGGACAAATAGGGAACAAGTAAAAACGTCGGAGGTAACCGAAATACGAGTAACGCTAGACCGAAATATCTGTCTCTACATTTGCCTGGATGTTGATTTTCTATGTTAATTTAGCTATTTGGACGTTTTCTAAATACGTTCAGGATTTCGTTGGCATATGTGGCAACGAGATCCTGAACGTATTTAAAAAAACGTCCAAATAGCTAAATTAACATAGAAAATCAACATTTAGGTAAATGTCGAGACAGATATTTCGGTCTAGTGTAACGCGCACCTCGTATTTTGTCAGAGTTAGTCAAGGTCTACCTAATACTTAGGAAAAGTCTATTTTTTACGTGTGAGGTCCCTATGGAAAAGCAACGATGGAAAACAAGGTGGGTTCCATGTCGACTCGTCCGCACGCAGATACGTACCTTAACTAAAAAAAACTTTAAAAAAAAAGTGTTTCTTTAAGATTGCTATCATATAACACTAACTAGTCGCATTCTACTCTATGTTATGTCTATGAAGGTAAATATTAAAAATGAAAAGAAAATACTTGTTCCGTCTGCTTTTTTAATGTTAGTATCTACCACAGACTATCGGTAAATGTAATGTAATGGTATTAAATAAAATGGCCACACATGTACAGATCAGGGGCTGCCACGTTAGCCGAGTGGTCTAGGCCATTAACACTGACTGGTACAGTGGTAGCTATCTTTCACCCTTGCCAAAGATCCGCGGATGAGATACGGCTCATTGCATCAGGGAAACGTCTCAGTGACTTAAATCAGTCAGCAGTTTTCCCCGGGCTACTCCGGTTTCCCCTACCAATAACAACTGGCAGTTACAATAAAGATTTAACATGGCAAAAAATGGCAACGAAATTAAAGGCCAAATATGTGCGGATCTTCCGTACCAATAAACCAGTTAGCCAACCCCACAAAAAGCCGAGGCACCAAAACAATAGAGGAATTACGCAGGAACATATTCTCATGAAAAGTTCTCTCTTATTCGTATACCCTTCAACTTTTACACTGTGCGCTTTGAAATAACACGGGTAACATTCATAGACCGGAGCTGTAACAAAAATATACATTTGTCATTTTAAATGGAAGTTTGGCACTGAAACATTTTTTTCCAATATCTACAGACGATTGGCGATAAAAAGTGTTTTGCTCTGTGAGATTTCTCATAATTTGAAAAGATTTTTACTCAAAAATCACTTAGTAAAGATCACATTAATCTTTAACTATATAACAACACATTCTGCAACCATAGACATTTTTTGGACGTATGTGTGGCAAGTTTTAAATATCTACCTTTTCAAAGTTTTTTTCCGAAGCAAATTCCTAAAATCGTAAACTACTCCCAAAGTTAATCATGTCATAAGAGTGGGAAAACATGATCTTAGGTAATTATCCGTAACAACATCAACAAACTAGAACATTGGTACAATCCAAAGGATTACGGGTCAAGGATAGGGAATTACAAATCTCACTCCTTATCTAGACGCAAATGTTCATGCAGCGCAAAGCGCCCCAAAAAGTGAAACGGCAGCTGATGTAACTAATTGAACCTCAGAATAGCAAGTTCATAGCACTAGGAAAATTTGATTGCGAAACTGGCGATGCCACAAAGTTAACGACATGTAAAGGCGTATTGATATAGTTATTATTGTTTATTTATTTGAAAAGGCATTAGATTAAAAGATCAAATACAATTTTTCAGCTATTTTGGCGCTCCTTATTGGGTTCTAACGACATTCGGGTGATGGCGAGCCGTCTGGCAGTGGTTAGACAACAGGCGCCATATTTGATTTGGTTATTTACCAAAGGTGACGAAGGTAGGTCATAATCAGTTTCGGGCCGTATGTAAATGTGTGGGGTCATTGATAAAAGTGGCTTAGTGGTACATGTACCTAACAAAGATCTACTACGGTTGTCAGTCACGTAAATGACAAGAATGACTCGGAATACTAGGAACGATCCCAAATAGAGCTATTACGGGATTTCATCAATATGGTTCTCGTTTCACTCTGTCTCACACAATAGAAGGAATAGCCTGATTGATAGCCATGTCGACTCCCGATCCTAGGGTCGCGGGTTCGATTCCATCTCTCGATCGTGCAATTTTTTTTCCACCCGCCAAGTGCTTCGTGTGGTACTTAGAAATATTTCATACTCAAAATAACGGTGGCTTTATTTCTATTGTTTTTTTTACTTAACTTTGCTAAAATGAATTGTTGGTCAAAACCGTTGATCCCAGAAAAGACGTCTGCCTGAATTGCCGTTCGCTATAAGGGCCGATGACTTTATGTTGGGCTTAGACTAAAAACAATCTTTTATCTTTGATTTATTATAATAAACATTTCCACAGTTGTGAAGTTAGGAATTTCTTCGAGAAAATATATAGTTTAATGGATGCAAGTAATGCCTAGCCTTCATATAAAAATTGAGATCTGTGAAGTTGAATGGGTGTAAGTATTAATTTATATCTGTTGATGAAGGACACTTGCATGCACACTTGCTGCACATGACTTTACCTTAGATCACCAAACACAAGTGGATTCGAAACCAGCCGCTCAACATGAACATGCAAGCCTCAACTAATGTCAACTAATAGCCGCTAATAGGCCAGAAATTGGTGCTTTGGGCACCCCCAGCTGGTGGTGGAGATAAGGTGTCTCAGTAATGTAATCGATGCGAGAGCCCTGATTGGTCCTTGTTCCCACGTGAGCCCGTGCTGATGGCTTATGTGGTACTCCTGACATGAGTCCAGCACTTAACTATAAGGCATTACTTTATGCAACTCCCACCCATCTACCTTCTATCTGCCCTTTCACACGTCCCCACGTGATCATCAGTGCCCTATCCATGCACCTTCCACCTGTACTTTGGGCTTGGATCCGTGCGCCCGCCACTCACTTTTTGGGCGCACGGATCCTTACTACACTGCCACTTTCTATTCCTCCTGCGGCCTTTAGCGCCTTGCCGCAACACTTGCCTTCCCCCTTCTCTGTAATTATACTGTCCTCCCAGTACCTCTTTCAACGGGGCCCTATCTGGGTTTTTACCCGGAAATCACTCACAGCAGGGGTCAGATACATTTCACACTTAAGCCTAAAACACACTTGAGCAGCGCGACGCAGCGCGACGCAGCGCAACGCAGCGCGACGCAGCGCAGCAAAATATAGTTTGGTCTTAATACCTTAGACCTAACACACTGAAGCAGCGCAGCGCGACGCAGCGCGTCGCAGCGCGACGCAGCGCGACGCAGCGCAGCAAGGTATTCTCTGGAGGAATAAGCCTGAAACACACTTGAGCAGCGCGACGCAGCGCAGCGCAGCGCGACGCAGCGCAGCAAAAGTGTGAGCAATTCACACTGTAGCAGCGTTTTGCTGCCGCTGCAAGCTGCAGCAAACTTTTACCGCCAAAAAGGCACAATAGTGTTTAAAATCGTTGCTCTCATCTCACTGGCTAGGCAAGGCCACCTCAACCTTGTCATGTTGGCATTCATTGGAAAACTCCTCTATCGCAGAAAATGGCAAAGGATGACATTACGAAATTGAAACTTTATGACTGCAGTTGAAGGGGAATGCAGGCAGCTTATTACCGAGCTTTGGGAGCGTTTGAATTTTTGCTTTGTACTCGCATTACTTCAAGGCATCCTAACAAAAATGGCAAGTGCTATTCATCACCCATATTGCACATAATCAGGAATTTACAAGGATAACAATAGCAGGCGATTTATGTTCCATTACATTTATTTCTGGTACACCTCATTTGAAAGAAATGCATACCAACAAATATTACACATATACCCTGTGCAGAATGATATTGTTTTCAGTTAACCCTTCCAATGCTGAGGCTACTTTCGACCAAAGGACAAGGACGCAATGATTTTTGAAAAACATTTAAACCCAGTCACCTTGGTATCAATTGAGTACTCTCAGATGAGTACCCATTTGTCAGGGTTTCAGTCATTTTTCAGATCTTTTGCATCATTTTGTATTGACCAAATTAGCACCACCATCATAAGGGTTAATCTGTAAATAATACCAATCTTGTTGTAGTTTTATTGTTTCACTGTTCCACAGCAGTTTCTCTGAACAATATGATTGCTTCAAACCAATTAATCTAACATTTGTTTTAGTTGGATTTCAACTGCTTCCATCTTTTTAATTCAATTGATGATGAACTGATTTATTGACTGATATGATTACCCATTTTTTTTATAGTTTTTTAAAATCATTTTGTCATGGCCAAATTAGTCACCAGCAGCATAAGGGTTAATTATATTCTCTTCTGACTACTGTACAATTACAATACCTGCAAAGTCTTCCTAATATGAACTTTTTTGAGGTGTGCACACTTTTGAGGCATAAGTGAAATCTTTCTATTTACAAGTTCAGGTATGTAACAGCAGATTACAGCGATGCATGTTATTTTATAACATGTAGGGCCGCAGTGAGCTCAAGTAGAAATACAAGTGGCCCATAATTCAGTGAATATTTAGGCCATCAATAACTTTATTCAAATAGCAATTGTTTATTTAAGTCATTCACACTCATAGCGGGCAACAAAGGCCTATCAATTTTGCAAATATTTTTCTAACATAAGCATTTTTTGGAAAATATTTGAAGGAGAAATGATAGTTAGAAGTCAAACAACAACTCTCCTTCAAATAGTTTGTTAACTTCTGCTTTATTCCCGACTTATTTTCATATGTATGAAAGTAGCAGACAATACTTTCTTGAGGTACCCCGAGTGTAAATGAGTTACCATTTGGACAACCTTCTTTGTTATTCCTATAAAGTTTACTTTAAGTAGCATTCTGAACTTATCAACCCATTATGCCTGTAGAGGCCAAAACAGCCTGAAAATTTTAAAATATTCGGTGAAATTTTGAAAGGCAAAAAACATGATTGGGAAAATATTTGATGGAGAAATTTTAGTCAGAACATTACTAACAAGACTCCTCATATTGTGTAAAACCATTCTTGGGACCCAAGTAATTGTCACAAGTATCATAGATCCAGGAGACAGATCCAGCATGCATGGGTTAAGATCATGGGCTACCTTGTTCTCACAGAATTAATAATAGTTGCCTTAGGCCACTTGACAACTATCTTATTCCAACATTGATGCTGTGATCAGTGATGCGTCAATATTCAAACAAAAATGCAGATTTAACTGAAATCATGTAAATTATGACAGGAAAAACATTTTTTTGTTTAATTAAGTCATGTATGAAATTGTGCAGACATACATTAGATATATTCACGAAGTACATGTTTCTAGACCCCTTGCACATTTTGATTATGAAAATATGGCATCATACATGGTAGCGATAGTAAGGGCTATATACAGCAATACTTTCTATTTAAGTATAAATTCATAAATCAATAGTTGTTGTTTCGTCTTTATTTTTTCATTTCCACCATTTAAAATCAGCCTAAAGTATGCATTTATTAGACAGGTATTCCATGTACCTGGATGGTAGGGCCTTTTGGTAACTATTGTGAGGGCTATAACATATCCAATTCCAGAGCAGAACAAAGTATCCTCTGGGGAAGGGAAAGGGTTCAGATATCATTGTTGATTGTTAACCCCCACCGATCAATGATTAAAGATGATTAGTTTTGCATCGTTTTTCTAGTGTTGACCTGCCAGTGAAGAACCAGTGACATTTATGTTTCATATTTTCCATTCAATATAACTCTATCCTCTGGATGCAATGTAACTCCCCGCAGGGCTTGTACCTAGTGTAAATATGACTCCACATAATAGTTTCAGAACCCCGGGGGGGGGGGGGGGGGGGCACTCAGGTACAGAGGGGGGCCGCACCTGCGTTACGTATTTCGCGGAAGAAGGGGTCTTTTTTAAGACCTCCACATTTTAAGACCTTTGGCCAGAAGTCAGTGCTTTAGGGGTATTTTTTAATTTTGATAACGAGTGTATGCGCCCCCCTAAATACCCCAGTGCAACCCCCCCCCCCCCCCCGGGTTCAGAACACATCATTATTAAGCTTCTCCCCCCCCCCCCAGTAACGTATTGCTTTATTCACGTAATGCTAGTAAAAACCTAAATTTCCTCAGTGTATGATAATTATGTTTTTCGTGCCTTCATACATGGAAGTACGATGGTGCAAGTGTGAACAGCAGAAAAAATATATTTAAATTTATTTTCTCTAACGTTTTTCCAAAAACAGCAGAAAAAAAATATTTAAATTTATTTTCTCCAACGTTTTTCCAAAAACAGGAGAAAAAATATATTTAAATATATTTTCTCTTACGTTTTTCTAAAAACAGCAGAAAAAAAATATTTAAATATATTTTCTCCAACATTTTTCCAAAAACAGGAGAAAAAATATATTTAAATATATTTTTTCTCCTGTTTTTGGAAAAACGTTGGAGAAAATAAATTTAAATATTTTTTTTCTGCTGTTTTTGGAAAAACGTTAGAGAAAATAAATTTAAATATATTTTTTCTGCTGTTTTGGTAAAAAAACGGTGGAGAAAATAAATTTAAATTTTTTTTTTCTGCTGTTCACACTTGCACCATCGTACACTTGCACCATCGTATGGAAGGATAAACTTTAGCGGCGGCAGTTAGCTCTTCCTCCATGACCACGTTGTACGACCACGTGGAGAAAGGGCGCGGTTATTACGTCATAACCATTGCCTTGCCGTATTTTGATTGGCTTAAGCCCTGCAGCGTTTTTGCTGCGCAGCAAAATATTCCTCCAGAGAATACCTTGCTGCGCTGCGTCGCGCTGCGACGCGCTGCGTCGCGCTGCGCTGCTTCAGTGTGTTAGGTCTAAGGTATTAAGACCAAACTATATTTTGCTGCGCTGCGTCGCGCTGCTCAAGTGTGTTTCAGGCTATATTTTGCTGCGCAGCAAAAACGCTGCATGGCTTCAGCCAATCAAAATACGGCAAGGCAATGGTTATGACGTAATAACCGCGCCCTTTCTCCATGTGGTCGTACAACGTGGTCATGGAGGAAGAGCTAACTGCCGCTGCTAAAGTTTATCCTTCCATGTATGAAGGCACGAGAAATACATAATTATCATACACTGAGGAAATCTAGGTTTTTACTAGCATTACGTGAATAAAGCAATACGTTATTGGGGGGGGGGGGGAGAAGCTTAATAATGATGTGTTCTGAACCCGGGGGGGGGGGGGGGGGGGGGTTGCACTTGGGTATTTAGGGGGGCGCATACACTCGTTATCAAAATTAAAAAATACCCCTAAAGCGCTGACTTCTGGCCAAAAAAGCGCCCTTATTTTAATATAACGCTGATTTTTTTCCACTAAATAAACACCCCTTCTTTTATCAAAACATTGACATTGGATGAACGGCAACACGTATTTTAACTTTAAGATTTTATAATCCTCTGCGTGTTTAGCGGCAGCAAGTGGCGGCAGCAAACGCGGAAGCCCATTCACTTCGGGAGTCACTCGGCGTTAGATCCAGATAGGGCCCCGTTGAAAGAGGTACTGGGAGGACAGTATAATTACAGAGAAGGGGGAAGGCAAGTGTTGCGGCAAGGCGCTAAAGGCCGCAGGAGGAATAGAAAGTGGCAGTGTAGTAAGGATCCGTGCGCCCAAAAAGTGAGTGGCGGGCGCACGGATCCAAGCCCAAAGTACAGGTGGAAGGTGCATGGATAGGGCACTGATGATCACGTGGGGACGTGTGAAAGGGCAGATAGAAGGTAGATTGGTGGGAGTTGCATAAAGTAATGCCTTATAGTTAAGTGCTGGACTCATGTCAGGAGTACCACATAAGCCATCAGCGCGGCTCACGTGGGAACAAGGACCAATCAGGGCTCTCGCATCGATTACATTACTGAGACACCTTATCTCCACCACCAGCTGGGGGTGCCCAAAGCACCAATTTCTGGCCTATTAGCGGCTATTAGTTGACATTAGTTGAGGCTTGCATGTTCATGTTGAGCGGCTGGTTTCGAATCCACTTGTGTTTGGTGATCTAAGGTAAAGTCATGTGCAGCAAGTGTGCATGCAAGTGTCCTTCATCAACAGATATAAATTAATACTTACACCCATTCAACTTCACAGATCTCAATTTTTATATGAAGGCTAGGCATTACTTGCATCCATTAAACTATATATTTTCTCGAAGAAATTCCTAACTTCACAACTGTGGAAATGTTTATTACGAACGGCAATTCAGGCAGACGTCTTTTCTGGGATCAACGGTTTTGACCAACAATTCATTTTAGCAAAGTTAAGTAAAAAAAAGACTAGAAATAAAGCCACCGTTATTTTGAGTATGAAATATTTCTAAGTACCACACGAAGCACTGGGCGGGTGGAAAAAAAAATGCACGATCGAGAGATGGAATCGAACCCGCGAACCTAGGATCGGGAGTCCGGTAGTGATCTGTGCTATCAATCAGGCTATTCCTTCTATTGTGTGAGACGGAGTGAAAAGAGAACCATATTGATGAAATCCCGTAACTCTATTTAGGATCGTTCCTAGTATTCCGAGTCATTCTTGTCATTTACGTGACTGACAACCGTAGTAGATCTTTGTTAAGTACATGTACCACTAAGCCACTTTTATAAATGACCCCACACATTTACATACGGCCCGAAACTGATTATGACCTACCTTCGTCACCTTTGGTAAATAACCAAATCAAATATGGCGCCTGTTGTCTAACTACTGCCAGACGGCTCGCCATCACCCGAATGTCGTTAGAACCCAATAAGGAGCGCCAAAATAGCTGAAAAATTGTATTTGATCTTTTAATCTAATGCCTTTTCAAATAGATAAAAAATAATGATTATATCAATACGCCTTTACATGTCGTTAACTTTATGGCATCGCCAGTTTCGCAATCCAATTTTCCTAGTGTTATGAACTTGCTATTCTGAGGTTCAATTAGTTACATCTGCTGCCGTTTCACTTTTTGGGGGCGCTACGCGCTGCATGAACATTTGCGTCTAGAGCCGCGTATATTTCGTGGTTTGTAAGGGGATTTTGACCCCCATACCTGGGTACAAAAAAGTAGCCTTCTTTTACAAAATCGCGGACATGCGGAGGTCTTAAAAAAGACCCCTTCTTCCGCGAAATACGTAACGCAGGTGCGGCTCCCCTCTGTACCTGAGTGCCCCCCCCCCCCCCCCCCCCCGGGGTTCTGAAACTATTATGTGGAGTCATATTTACACTAGGTACAAGCCCTGCGGGGAGTCTGCTGGCAGTTACATTGCATCCAGAGGATAGAGTTACATTGAATGGAAAATATGAAACATAAATGTCACTGGTTCTTCACTGGCAGGACAACACTAGAAAAACGATGCAAAACTAATCATCTTTAATCATTGATCTGTGGGGGTTAACAATCAACAATGATATCTGAACCCTTTCCCTTCCCCAGAGGATACTTTGTTCTGCTCTGGAATTGGATATGTTATAGCCCTCACAATAGTTACCAAAAGGCCCTACCATCCAGGTACATGGAATACCTGTCTAATAAAGGCATACTTTAGGCTGATTTTAAATGGTGGAAATGAAAAAATAAAGACGAAACAACAACTATTGATTTATGAATTTATACTTAAATAGAAAGTATTGCTGTATATAGCCCTTACTATCGCTGCCATGTATGATGCCATATTTTCATAATCAAAATGTGCAAGGGGTCTAGAAACATGTACTTCATGAATATATCTAGTGTATGCCTGCACAATTTTATACATGACTTAATTAAACAAAAAAATGTTTTTCCTGTTTTTCCTGTCATAATTTACATGATTTCAGTTAAATCTGCATTTTTGTTTGAATATTGACGCATCACTGATCACAACATCAATGTTGGAATAAGATAGTTGTCAAGTGGCCTAAGGCAACTTTTATTAATTCTGTGAGAACAAGGTAGCCCATGATCTTAACCCATGCATGCTAAAGTGTCTCCTGGATCTATGATACTTGTGACAATTACTTGGGTCCCAAGAATGGTTTTACAAAATATGAGGAGTCTTGTTAGTAATGTTCTGACTAAAATTTCTCCATCAAATATTTTCCCAATCATGTTTTTTGCCTTTCAAAATTTCAGGCTGTTTTGGCCTCTACAGGCATAATGGGTTGATAAGTTCAGAATGCTACTTAAAGTAAACTTTATAGGAATAACAAAGAAGGTTGTCCAGATGGTAACTCATTTACACTCGGGGTACCTCAAGAAAGTATTGTCTGCTACTTTCATACGTATGAAAATAAGTCGGGAATTAAGCAGAAGTTAACAAAATATTTGAAGGAGAGTTGTTGTTTGACTTCTAACTATCATTTCTCCTTCAAATATTTTCCAAAAAATGCTTATGTTAGAAACATATTTGCAAAAGTGATAGGCCTTTGTTGCCCGCTCTGAGTGTGAATGACTTAAATAAACAATTGCTATTTGAATAAGGTTATTGATGGCCTAAATATTCACTGAATTATGGGCCACTTGTATTTCTACTTGAGCTCACTGCGGCCCTACATGTTATAAAATAACATGCATCGCTGTAATCTGCTGTTACATACCTGAACTTGTAAATAGAAAGATTTCACTTATGCCTCAAAAGTGTGCACACCTCAAAAAAGTTCATATTAGGAAGTCTTTGCAGGTATTGTAATTGAACAGTAGTCAGAAGAGAATATAATTAACCCTTATGCTGCTGGTGACTAATTTGGCCATGACAAAATGATTTTAAAAAACTATAAAAAAAATGGGTAATCATATCAGGCAGTAAATCAGTTCATCATCAATTAAATTAAAAAGATGGAAGCAGTTGAAATCCAACTAAAACAAATGTTAGATTAATTGGTTTGAAGCAATCATATTGTTCAGAGAAACTGCTGTGGAACAGTGAAACAATAAAAATACAACAAGATTGGTATTATTTACAGATTAACCCTGATGATGGTGGTGCTAATTTGGTCAATACAAAATGATGCAAAAGATCTGAAAAATGACTGAAACCCTGACAAATGGGTACTCATCTGAGAGTACTCAATTGATACCAAGGTGACTGGGTTTAAATGTTTTTTCAAAAATCATTGCGTCCTTGTCCTTTGGTCGAAAGTAGCCTCAGCATTGAAAGGGTTAACTGAAAACAATATCATTCTGCACAGGGTATATGTGTAATATTTGTTGGTATGCATTTCTTTCAAATGAGGTGTACCAGAAATAAATTTAATGGAACATAAATCGCCTGCTTTTGTTATCCTTGTAAATTTCTGATTATGTGCAATATGGGTGATGAATAGCACTTGTCATCTGTGTTAGGATGCCTTGAAGTAATGCGAGTACAAAGCAAAAATTCAAACGCTCCCAAAGCTCGGTAATAAGTTGCCTGCATTACCCTTCAACTGCAGTCATAAAGTTTCAATTTCGTTATGTCATCCTTTGCCATTCTCCGCGATAGAGGAGCTTTCCAATGAATGCCAACATGACAAGGTTGAGGTGGCCTTGCCTAGCCAGTGAGATGAGAGCAAAGATTTTAAACACTATTGTGCCTTTTTGGCGGTAAAATTTTGCTGCAGCTTGCTGCGGCAGCAAAACGCTGCTACAGTGTGAATTGCTCACACTTTTGCTGTGCTGCGTCGCGCTGCGCAAGTGTGTGTTTAGGCTTTACACAATACATTGCATTTGATTACCATAGGAGTCCTTGTTAATTTGTCTGTGGCAAGTTGTTTCTGGCTATAAAAAATGCACTCCCCCGAAGCGAATCCCTAAAACCACCTGTTTTTTGCCAGTTTTCTGTAAAATGCCCCAAAACGTAGCGTGTCATGTATTAAAATGACTCAGTTTTTATGTGTACATCTTAGTATTTTCTCAAACAAAATTACATTCAATGTGTGGAGAATTACAAAGATCACTCAGTTGCGACGATTTTTGCCACGAAATCACTCATTTTCAGGTTATACCGGATTTTCAAAGAGTCAAAATAACGCACATAGTATAAGAACATAAGCATTTTGTTGAATACATTTCTGGCAAGTTTTAAGTGTCTTACATGAAAGACGAATTTTCAAGGAGCAAATCCCCCAAAACACGTTTTTTTATGATTGTATGCCTGAAATTTCCAAAAAGGTATGCAGCCAAAACCAGCCAAAGCAAAAAACTATCTAGTGGTGGATAGCCATGGGTGACGACTGTAAATAATAAGGGAATCAAAACTATTTTTTTGACATTTTGCCACCCGCATAACCATGTCTAAGTAACATTCAGTCTGATGACGTCCTCTTTCGGCAGTAGATGAAACTAACACTTACGATATGATGATAACAAATGCAAGCGGAGTCATCCACAGCAAGAATCTGTATTGACAATGCCAAAACTGGGAAAACTTTAGGTGACTTAGGGAGGTAATTGATTTTTGACTTGACGCAAATGTTCATGCAGCGCGTAGCGCCCCCAAAAGTGAAACGGCAGCAGATGTAACTAATTGAACCTCAGAATAGCAAGTTCATAACACTAGGAAAATTGGATTGCGAAACTGGCGATGCCATAAAGTTAACGACATGTAAAGGCGTATTGATATAATCATTATTTTTTATTTATTTGAAAAGGCATTAGATTAAAAGATCAAATACAATTTTTCAGCTATTTTGGCGCTCCTTATTGGGTTCTAACGTCATTCCGGCTATCCCGAGCCGGTTTGGAGTAGTTAGATAACAGGCGCCAGATTTGATTTGGCTATTTTACTGGCTCGCATGAGGTAGGTAGGTCATAATCAGTTTCGGGCCGTATGTAAATATGTGGGGTCATTGATAAAAGTGGCCTGGCGGTCTTTTTCAAAGATTTACTCCGGTATTCAGTCACGTAAATGACAGGACTAAACTCGGAATGCAAGGAACCATCCAAAATAGAGTTACGGGATTTCATCAATATAGCTCTCTTTTCAAACAACCCTGTCTTACAGATGGCGCCGTAGCTTAGTGGCTAGAGCGCCTGCCTGCAGGGCAAGAGGTTGCGGGTTCGATTCCATCTGACCGCAATTAGCATCATCTTTTCCTGCCCAGTCCTTCGTCTGGCACTTTGAAACATTTCCTACTCTAAATAACGATGTCTATATTTTTATTATTTTTATTTCACTTTACTAAAATGAATTGTTGGTCAAATCCACTGATCCCAGAGAGAAGGTCTGCCGGAATTGGCGTTCGCTATAAGGGCCGATTTGATTAGTGTATGAAATTCCCTGGTTATAATAAACATTTCCACAGTTGTGAAGTTAGGAATTTCTTCCAGAAAATCTATAGTTTAATGAATGTAAGTAATGCCTAGCCTTCATATAAAAATTGAGCTCTGTGAAGTTTAATGGGTGTAAGTATTAATTTATATCTGTTGATGAAGGAAATGTTCCATTAAGTTCCCTATGACGTTGGTATTGTCACTTTCATGCACACTTGCGGCACATGACTATTACTTTATGCAACTCCCACCCATTTACCTTCTATCCGCCCTTTCACACATCTCTACGTGCTGATCAGTGCCCTATCCAATCCCATGTACCTTCCACCTGCACTTTGGGCTTGGATCCGTGCGCCCGCCACTCACTTTTTGGGCGCACGGATCCTTATTACATCGACAACTTCTACTCCTCCTGCGGCCTTAAGGATGCCCGCACCAGTTTTATTTCTGTCCTCAGAATTTCCTAATATTTGAATATGTTATACCTTGTGGGATAAAACTAAAGGAAATATAAAAAGAAATTCGCTGTTGGGCCGATATTTTTGGCTAGAGACAAATTTGTGATTTTTGAAAAGTGACCATTTTAGAGAAAAGAGGCCGCCACGTCGCACATTTTATGATATTTAGCTCATTGTGGGTTGTTCGCCCCCCCAAAAAAGATATTGTGGATCTTCATGATTGTAAATTTGCATGCAGGTAATGGAGTAGGTCCCCTTTCTGCTTGTGCAAACTGTATTTCAATACCAACTATATCTTTGGCATAGCCTAAGATTAAATTGGAGGGGTTGGGTAAAAAAATTATCACTTTTTTTCAAAAATGGACGCAAATATAGGGCAATTTATCGCACATAATGAATTGTAAAAAAGAAATTAGTCCAGAGAATTTTTTTATTTTTTGATATGTTCTTGCCCTGTTAATTTGCATTCTATATGCGAAATAAAATTGGGGGTGTTTCGAGTTACTTTTTCTGCTACAGAGCTATGAGTGAAAGGGTACGTTTTTTGCTTTTTTATGACATGAAAAGACAATGACGCTGCCTTTGTTTCCCTATTGTTGTGGTAACAAAAGGGGGAAAATCCCTTTGTTGGAGTCGTACCCGCTCGCCAGGACGCATTATGTCACACATAATAAATTGTAAAAAAGAAATTAGTCCAGAGAATTTTTTTATTTTTTGATATATTCTTGCTCTGTAAATTTGCTTTCAGTATACCAAAAAATAATGGGGGCGTTCCGAGTTACTTTTCTTGCTACAGAGCTACGAGTTATAGGGCACGCTTTTTGCTCTTTCACAAATAAAATTGGCAATGTCCCGTGGCAACAATAGGGTAATTCCCTTTGTTGGAGTCGCCAGTGTTGTTAATTACGACGAGCGTGCGACAGGGGCTTCAAAACACACAACCCGCCAAAATCTTTCGCTAAACATAACCAATATAACCTATCATATATTTCACTTTTTGGTACAAATTGTTTTAAACAGCCAGTGAACTCAATTTAGCAAAAATATCAATTGAATGTTCTGGATCTTAACTATTGCAAATTATTATTATTATTATTATTATTATTATTATTATCATTATTATTATTATTATTATTATTATTATTATTATTGCAATAAAGGCTAATATAGTAGCGCAACCCGGTTGCAATATTCACATCTTTTATCGAACCACAGCAACCAGAAATTGCTCTGTTCTAGACGTATTGACTGTGCTTCAGAACTAAAATATGTAGATACCCATGATTCTGCTTCGGGCTGTTCCAAAGAAATTATGTTGAATAATGGGTGTCTAGTACGGCCCCCTCTCAAAAAATGCTTATACTAGCTTCCCGGTTTTTCTGACCCTTTAAACCGTTAACCATTAAGGTAGTTAAGGTCCTACGATACTCTATAACGGTGACACGTTTTGAGTATTGGACATTATGTCAACTAGAAGAATTCATTACATTGACCTAATACTTTTTACAATATGTAAAATTATGAATATACCTGCCTATTCTAAATCATATCCTTAAAAACATGTTTCAACACTGAGTAATCTTCATACTCTTTGTAATTGATAATTTGAAACATTTTCAGAAAATATTTATGAGTAATCATCTATGTATAAAGTGGGGTTCCCCCTTAACAATATCTTATATAAGAATGAGCAAATACGTTACCAATTGAGTAAGTCTACTGTACCATTTTTATGAAAATCTACCCCAAAAATTCTATTTCACAAATGTTACAATCTATGGTGCGAAAACTAACCCAAAAACCTGTCATTTTATTTTTGTTTTCTTGTTATAAGCACTGAATTGATACATGTAGTTTTGATAAATATTGGTGAAAATTTAACTCGGCAAGTTGGCAGTTGCAATACCTCTGCAAGGATGAAAGTATCAAAGAACGATACCAGTTAGGGAGAATAAGACGTTCATGATATAAATTACATTATTTTTTCAAAAATTTGTGAAAAAACACGAAGTCGATGAGTGCATAAATAAAAGTTGTTTTTGAAGATCACTGCGCTTTGTTCTTTACTCATGCGAAGTTTCAGCACAATTAAACAAGATTTCCAAAAATTGACTTTAATTGACTTTAATTTGAATGGCGAACAACACTGCATGGAAGCGTAATTTATCCACCCCTGTCACGCACATATATGGTTTTAGGTCCATGTTTTATTAATTTATTATGGAAAATTGGGTAGCCTTTGTAGGCAGGCAGAAAAGTAATTCCTCTATCCCTTAATAACAGTACGCAACGGCGATAGTAATGTCCCACCCATCCCTGACGTTCATGTCACTCATGCCTGACCCCCGCAATATGCGCAACAATGGGACGTCTCCAACAATCGAAAAATAAACTGGTGCGGGCATCCTTAAGCGCCTTGCCGCAACACTTGCCTCCCCCCTTCTCTGTAATTGTACTGTCCTCCCAGTACCTCTTTCAACGGGGCCCTATCTGGGTTTTTCCTTTCCCTGCTTTCATTTGACTAGTCAGGTTATACAAAGTTTATATTGCTTGAAAGGTCTTCTGAAAGGGAATACATTTGGCCTAAACATACATAGCAGGGTATAGACGCGAGGTTCAGACAATTTGAAAATAACATGCATGTTATAGTGTTTTCAAACGGAACTCCTACCCACAGTAAAAAAAAGTAATGCAATGGGAAGGGTATTACACACTTTCTAATTTTGCTGTCCAAATTTTATAACAGGTTCTTTTTGATTTTCTGCTGAAAATGAGAAAAAGTGCATTTTTCAACTGCTAGATTGAAGGTCAAAATTGAAAATCTGTGATGCTCTCCCGCCTAGTGGAAACGCACCCTAATACTCGAGCGTATTTCTTTATGTTTTGTTACCTAAATACCGGTACATGTTTAAAACGACCACTTTTGATGAAATTCAATATAGAGAAAAGAACCAAAACCTGCTTGTGTGTACACCTATGTGAAGTTCTGTAATACATGTTACAGGGCCAGAATACTTTTTATCTTTGATTTTCAGGGCCAGATTTTTCCCTAAAAAATTATACCCACAGAATGGCAGAAGGACCGCCCTTGACAGTTTCCCATTGTTTAAGCAATGAAAAGACTCCACCAAACAAATTGACTAAGGACATACACCATACACATAAATAATCTTCCCCAGGCTTTATGGAAATCAATCCTTCATGTCTGTGCTGTGGCTATAACGGTTATAATAATGTTAAATTGATAAAAGAAAAAAAGATCAATAAGCATCAATAATTTTAATTAGAAGTCCGAAGTTGATTTTGGAACCACAGAAATCAGGAAACGTCAATGGGTGTGTACTAAATGGAATGCCATTAATGCATTTGTTCACTATTTTTTTCTTAAAAGAAAAATGATTTTTCTCTAAAGAAAAATAGATTGATTGTTCTTTAAAGAAAAATAAGACATTTTTCTTTAAAGAAAAGTCTATTTCCTTTTAAGAAAAAATATTTTTCTTTAAAGAAAAATTATTTTTCTATAAAGAAAAATTATTTTTCTATAAAGAAAATTTATTTTTCTTTAAAGATTTTTTTTTCTTTTAAGAAAAATAAGCACCATTTTTCTTTAAAGAAAAATTATTTCTCTTTAAAGAGAAATAGTGAATAAATACATTAATGGCATGACATAGTACACACTTAGTGTCCGCATTAGAGGGGCTGCCAAATTTGCTCAATAAAAAAAATGTGGGACAAAAATGTCCAGTTTAGTTAAAGTTAGGGTGTCCACAATATAGAGGATAGCCCGCTCCACGAGCAAGTTGCACTGAATTTACATCGAAGGTGTGGTCCTTTCTGTTTGGTATTTTGTCGCGATTGCCGCAAAGGCCTATTTACGACGCCCGCGGAATAAACAAAGTAGTCCCTGGCATGGGAGACTTCACAAAGTTAACTTCATACGCATGCTGCGCAAGACGGCTGAAAACTTTACAAGAAGGTTCGTAAACACTTTCATGCCGCTTTCCTTTTCCCTCATGTTGTGCTCCCCCAACACTTTTCGATAATATTGAAGTGGACTACTGTTTAAAATGACTTCTATCTAACCCTGTAAATGGACCATTATTTGTGTTCTCCACTGTTCCGCCTTGCAATTTGTGTTGCAGACAGTTCTGCGAAAGAACTTGTAGACTTCGAATTCACTCGTTTGCCGCAGTTCTTTCAGGCTGTGATTTGAGGGTTTAGGGAGTACGCCCATTTTTCGTAGAAAGTACCAGTTCGTACAGTTTTGGTTGTATAGATATATTGCCCACAGTCACGCCATATTCTTAATATCTTTTTGGAAACCCCTGCACCTCAGCCTTTCACTTGTGTGCAAATGTAAATCTTCACTGACTTGGCTAAGTTTTCTTGAATGTAGGAACCTGTCAACTTCAATTTGAACTTGTTCATTTAGTTGATTAAAATCACCATAGCCTAGGATATAGGGAGTAGTATCCGCTGCTGAGCCGCATTGGTGCAGATTTCATGACAGGATATGGTCACACAGAATTTTTAAAGTCACTTGTTACAACTTACAACCCTCAAGAGCATGCTAAAACTCCTATATTAAGCTACACACCAGAGTATCGTATACTTCCTTAACTAAATATACCACTTTCTTGTAGTCATTTCTATTAAAACCGCTTTTATACTCAATTTTCTGCTGCAAGTCGAAATCTGTATGGCTGTCACATCTAGCGTCAACACTCCATCCTACACTGCTGCATTTGACCCATATAGATAAGGACCTGCACGCCAGTGCCGGCCAGGTGGGTAGCGTTCTCTAGGGAGTGCGAATTACAGGAAGCACAGCTATATCCAGTGTGCTATCGTCCTGGAGACTCCACTAGTGTGGTGGCCAGGACGACTGGCACTATGGCCACATCCTGTAATGTTTATAGACGAGACGTAGGTGTTTGTTGCCAAAGCTGAGACCGCCATGGCCGAAGCTTTGCAACAAACACCTTCAGCATGGCTATAAATATGCACCAATGCTTAGAAGCATCTTTATGGCTATTATAGCGGGTTTGAGTGATAAAAAAAAATCTTACCATTACAGGATATGGCCACACTGCCAACAGTCCTGGAAACTCCACTTGTGGAGTCTCCAGGACGATGGCACACTGTGATACAGCCGTGCTTCCTGTCTAGTCGACCCCCTCGGGAACGCTGCCTCTGGCAGGCCCGGAGGTTCTGGTTTTTATGTGTATTGGCGGGGGTGTCAACACAAGGAGTGACAGCTTTACAGATTTCCACTTGTTGAAGAAGATTGAGTATAAAAGCATTTTTCTTGGAAATGGCTGCACAAAAGTGGGATATTTATTTAAGGAATTATATGATACAATAGTTAGCAACTTGATGTAGGAGTTCTAGGGCCCTTTAGTAGTCAGAAAGTGGCATTTATTGACTTCCTTTAGTTCAGTGTGCGCAATTCCTGTCATGACAACTCTGTGAAAATGACACAAAAATCATCTTTCCTAATGGTTGATCTGGTCCCGGCTCAGGGCAGTGAGCCTGGATTTAGTCCCGGCTCAGTGCTGTGAACCGGCACCACTTTAAAGCCACAGAAACCGCTTCTCACTGAACATAGTATGTTTTCCAAGCTCAGGTATTTTCAAAGCAATGCGTTATAATGTAACTTGTAAATAACACTATATAGGCTTTCTAAAATCTTACTTAATTTTACTTCAAGTTGAACATGTCAGGACTACCCTGGCCCATAAATTATTGATACATGCCCTTATATTATTGGTGTAATGAAAGAATTACAGGTTAGTGCCACCTGGTGATCATTTTTGGAACACATTGGTGGATGTCAGTCTTTAAAAATGCTGATTTTATGCACCTTTGCATTTATAAACTTGATCACCCCTGTGCATTGGGTCATTGGCTACTGGGTCATTTAGGATGTCCTTGGGTGAAGGGGGGGGGGGGGGGGGGGGGGTGGGAGTGGCTTTATCAAGAAAAAGCTAGCAGCAATGGCATCAAAAGTGGTTTCTCAAATTCTATTAAATTAAATTTGGCAATGTTTTTTTATAAATGAGTTTTGCATGGCACAGAGGCTTTGAAATGTGAGGATGTATCAAACAGAAGTTGGTTAGAGAAAGTGGTTACCAAGTTTATTACGTAGAAGGAAACACTGGTCAGGAAGGCCCAAAGATGTTTGCCTAACCACATTCCAACTTTTCAAAACTTACTTAAAATACAACAAAAACCCTTAATCTGACCTCACAAATTACAAATTGGTGCAGTCTGCTGATGTGGTCTTGTCCATACATCTAAAAGTTTCCTTTGAAAAGAAAAAGTTTACTTGGCACTGGAACTTACTATTTAAAGCTGACTGGACAATTTATATTCAGGGGACCTAAAGATTACTTATTTTACCCCATATGTAGCTGCCAGATTAATTTGAATGGGAGTACTGTAGCACCCCCACAAGTACTGATACATCTATATACAATCAACTGAATCAAGCTTCTTGTTTGTCTTTACATTTGGAGTACAAATGCAAAGGTCACAATAATGACTCAATAGCCCATAGGACTATGACAGTTTGCCAGTTTGCTGGCTTTGAAGGTGCACCTTTGAAGGTGCAATTAAGAGGCAAGCATTGCAAGTCTTGCTTCATTCCAATCCTGGGAGAATCGTTCCATTACCTAAAACTTCAAGTTGATATAGCTGCAAGGTATATGTGAGCATTTGTAATCTTTTGATTCCCCCAATTTCAATTAGTAAGTCAGCTGTAATTGTCACCAACGGATGAGAACTGTGTATTGGCCGATTTATCATTGGCAGCTTGGCCCAGGAAGGTGCATATTTTGTAGGACCCTTTGCTGTATGTGTGACTATATTAGATCACTTCTCTAGGTTTCATTTATCAAATCCCAGATTATCTTTAATTGCACTCTTTGCTAGTTTTTAAAAAGTGCCTATCTGAAATAGAAATCTAAAAATATTGGCCTATTCAGATTTACCTACTCATCTACCTCCAATCTGTATACCAATGGGGGGCAGGTACGCCTCACCTAAAAAATCATTGCAGGTAAGGGTAACAATGTGAAAAAATTCCTAGTGAGTTTGGTGTGTCAACAAAAGATAAACATGGAAATAGGGTTAGCTTAGACTAGTTAGTCTAAGTAATGAACATGGAATATGGGGGTCCATATGGCTGGGCCCTTGTCTTATCAATGTTTAAATACATTATTTTTATTTGACAGTAATAAAGGTTCCTTGAGATTTTGTCACCAAAAGCTATCACGTCATCACAAAATTTTGTCAATAATGCAATGAATTTGCATGAAATATTTTGAAACGATAAAAGCATTGGTAACTTGATCAAAAAACTTAAGTCAAATAATTTTAAGTATCTGAAGGGTTTATTAGATATTTTTTTAAATTCTGTTCAATCGATCTACTCACGTCTAATGACATTGGTAAAAATCTCTCTAAAGTCATCTTTCTTTCATGAGAATTAAGTACACTTTATTTAAAACTGAATGAAACTTAAAGTTCTACTGCTAATGAAAGTAAATGAAGTAATATACTGATATGCACTTGACTTCAATTGCATGGAAATAATACCGGTGACAAAAATTGGAATTGCATGGTGAAGAAGTCTCTTGATGGCGAAATCTTCTTGAAATTAAAAAATATATATTGTTGGGGGTCTTCATGAAATAAAAAAATCAGTGCGTCTAAAATCAGCAGGTTTCTGCCTACTACCCCCCCCCCCCCCCCCTTGTTTTTTCTGGAATATCCCTAATGTGAAAAAGGTCAGATTAAGCTTCAGCCATGTCTTTAGGATAATGCTAGTTTTGAAAGGATGTGGTTTCATCTAAAAGAAATTGTGGTAAAGATATTTAAAAAAAAGTTTTGCCTGACAGTCCATCAGACAAATCGGACAGGTCCAGGATGGACAGAACAAGGGCGGTCCTTTTCACTGTCTCAGTATTATGTGGTATAGCAAGGACTGATATAGATTTTAAATCAAGATAATACATTATGGATATCCAGCTGTTCAGGACTGAATAAACTCTAGCCTTGGAACATGTGCTGTAGGTATGAGAGTAAGACCCAGAGAGTGGACATTGTTTAACCTATTGGGGCTATAGATACATGTATATATCTAAATATTAAAGTGAGTGGTGTAGCCTCTTAGGGGTTCCTTGAGAGTTTCAAGCTGAGAGGCTGCAGGTCAACTAGCTGCCCATATATAGTGAAGCAGGAGCAGGGGGGGGGGGGGGGGGGGGGGGAATGTACAGTTTACCGAGGGCTTCCGACTTATCAATTGGACTATGAGGGGTTTTCCGCTAGTGTCAGACTTGGCTTCTACTCTCTGGTTTGTACTCTTATAAGATTTACAACCCTGGTTTGATATTTCTCTCTCGAATCTTAGAACATTGGACTCGTATTCTTGATAGGATGTTGCAGCAAAGTTAGGTTATTCTACATTTTTCTATTCCAGAGTGGAAGATATGACTTAATGTGTATGAACAATTGAAATGGAGATGGAGGAAAACATATTTGAGAGTAGCTCAAGTACAACTGGCAGTGAAGAGTTTATAAGAGAGGAAGATTTAGTGGATACATTATTCTATGCTTGCGATATTCATGGCACTGGGGAGGTGCTGGCTTCGGAACTCGTGGAAAAAGTTAGATACATCACAAGTGGTCTCAGCTCAGAGGTAAGAATAAACCGTATAAATAACCACATTGACCAACATGCTCAGATAGTCTTGAAACTCGCAATATTGTGATGTATGACATGTAAAAAATTCCAACACAAGGATTAAGTTCAAATAATTTTGTTGGGTGATAATTTATCATTATTGCTGTGGATTTGCTATTATACATTTTTAGGAAAGCAATTGTATTTGATAGCCACATTGTCTTAAAGTTGCCTAGATAAATATGTTTATAGATGATTTCTTCATTGGAGTGACATCAACCAGATCTTTTAATTGCTAGTTTTGAACATGCAATATTACAATGTAACAATAGAATATTGGTGTATTTTTTATTTACCAAATAAAAAAAGTAATGAATGCAGTGAGATATCAGCAAATGATTTTTTTACTTGTAAGTATTTTTTTATTTTTCAATGAATGATTAAGAGATAAAGTTCAATTGAGAGTCCATATGCTGTACAATTTCAATTTTAGAAAAAATCGCGGCTGGATGAGGATGAATTGGCTTTGCTCTTGGATCCCAATGGTGAGAATTTACTGGTGGACATCTGTTCCTTCAGGATAGCAGTCACAGAATGGTTAGAAGGAATCAGAGAAAGAAGTTTTGGGTAAGATCTACAATTAAGCAAACTCGTTACTTACTATTTAGTTTATCAACTTTCTTGAAACAATAATTTTTGATTTTGACCTTTTTAGATACAACCACCTGTTCACAATTGGCTACAGAGAGATTAAAAATAGATACGTTACATACAATTCAAGAAATATGCCTAACTAAAATTGATTCCTTATTAACTCACTCATTAGTTTAACATTCATATAAAAGAAAAAAAGTTTTAAACAAAATCTACTTTGACACTTATAGTGATTTTTGGCATTTGATTTAAGGATGGTTTATGATTGGAATTGTCTGTATGATTTTTTGAAATACATGAATCCTCAAAATTTACTTTAAGAAATATTAAAAAAACAACATTATAGCTAGTAGTGCTTATGCCCTTGCTCATTTACTGATTATAATTAACTGATTATAAAATGGGCTATCTTTAGACTCAATTGCAGCTCAAAAAAGTTGTTTGACAGCCCAATTGGAGAATTGCAACACACCTGGGATTAGCATTGGGTTAAAGTTGCTAACACTAACTTTTGGGAGAGAGGAGTTAAACTGTTACCCTTTATCATTTATTATTTTGCAGCAACCATCAAGGATGTATTGTTGGTAGCCCATTTTTGAGAATTTGTAACAAACTTGGCATTAGCATTGGGTTAAAGTTTCTAACTAACCATTTGGGAGAAGAGTAATATGGTGAACCTGTATGACTTTTACCACCTTTATTATTGCATTGACCATTATAATATGATCGCCCATATTTCAAACTGTATCAATCCCTGGTTGGCGTTATCAGGGCCATGGTCTGTTTGATCACCAAAGAGATGGTCTGCTTGGTCACCATAGAGACAACCTGTTCACAGAGACCACTTGGTTTTAACCCTTATCCTGCTATGAAACCTATGCGGCTATGCGCACACACTCCCCCACCACTGTGAAAGATACATTGTATAGGTTTTCACCATATTTGCCTCCGCATTGATAGACCATGCAATATCTGCAGATTTTTCTTTATTTACCTCGAAGTAAATTGTCAGCACTCCTGGAGTTTTTATCGCAACAGAACAATTGTTGTGACAACATAAGACTGGCCCAAATGTTTTCCTCGTGTGAAAAAAATTCTTTATATCTTATTGGTTAATAAAGACCACCTGTCTTCCTAGTGTCACCTTTTATATAATGTGTATAACTAAAATTATGTACACTTTAAGTTGTGTAAGCTGAAATTTTGATAAAAACTTCAGAAAATGTATCAGGTTTACAATAATTAAGTGTTTACAATCTAGGCAGCAACTTCACAACCAGTTAAACTTTGCAGGGTGTAACATAGGTTCCAAAACATTATTTGTTGAGCGGGCCCGGGCAAGCTGCCCCTAAAGTTTACTTTGCATGCCCCACCGACACTTCCACTTGCCCCTCTACTCTGTTAAACAAAGGTGAATTACATTGCAAGTACTCTGCTCAAAACATTACTTGCCAACGGGGCAAGTTAGGGCCTTGTTCTGCTTGCCGATTGCAGTTTTTTGCTGAATTCACTTGAAACTTGCAACGGGGTATGTAGTTATGTTGCAGGCTACATTGTGATTTTTTGTATTGCTTATTGCAGAGACATGAGTGAGTGTGATATGTCTGAAGAGATGGCGCCACATGATCGATACCTGCAGCTGCAGAGCACCCCATCCCGCTCTCCCATGTGTAAATTCCTCGTCTGTGATTCAGCATCTCGGAGAAACAAAGATATAAGACCTGGTAAGTTTTTTTATTTTTAAAGGATTTTTTATTAATTTTGCATTATGTCAATAAACAGTGGTACATAAACGATAATGTAGGTATATGTCTGGGCGCAGCCAGAGAACTATAGACATTAGACCTGGTAAGTTGAAGTTGTGAAATACGGAAATCAATTCATGCAACGATACAATAATGATAGAAATCAAGTATCAACAAGATTTGAAGTTTTTTTGTATGGAAGCTAGTCTTTCATAGTTTGAAGATTCTTAAACATTACTAGGATAACATCAGCCTCTCTTGTTGATTCTTTAACCTTCGTTGTGCTTTTCTGAAAATTAATTTAGATTTTTCGTTTGTTATGTGTATGAATAGAATAATTTAATGAACAGCTAGTCAGATTTTGAAAATAAATATTAATTTATTCTTTAAAAGATAGTACTCTATCCCAAGTAGTATAGTTGACATTCCCAGTGACTAAAGATCTCATGGGGCATAATCTTTGTCCTACTACCTTAAGTCCCCATATTTTCTTTATCAATGAGAAGAATGTAGATGTGCTTCCTGGAGGGCTTGCTACTGTGTGTACAGTAAGTGGTGACTATTGACATTGTGTCAAAACTTTGATAAATGTAGATTGTTCAGTCTAAGCTGGGAGTTAGGGTCTGCAGCGTGGCCATTAGTGGCTACAAAGGTTGCAGCAGGGAAAGTAGTTCATCAGTTACTCTACGTGTAGTTGCTGCGGTAAATATTGGCAGTGATTTAGGTATTGATAAGCCCATATAACAGGAATAGAAGTAGGGACAAAAGGAGAAGTGTACACAAATAGTATATTCACACCACAGAATTCGATAGGACTCAACATGATATAGCCACAATTATTCATGCTTTTAATTTATAAATAAGAGATAGCATTTTTAACAACTATAGTAATTAATAGTGTACATAATCTAAGTGGTAATGTGCAACTTAATGTCATGTAACACTCCAGTGATAACACTTCTGAAAGTTAGTTTTTAAACAACCCCCTTGACTTCTGGAGTTAGAGCTACGTCTCAAAGGGCATAACAGGCGCTTCACAATTAAAAACCTGACACATTTTAAGTACTGATCAATATAGAGATACATGTATGATGTATGCTTTGAAATAATAGCTGTGGGTCTCATTAATTTATGAAATGTCTTATGCATATATTTCATTTGAAAATTATAATTGTTATAATCTTAACTGCGCATTTTATTCGAGGCCATCTCAGCTAAGGATTTTATTCAAAACCATCTCAACTGAGGAATTTTACTTAATTCAAAACTATCTCAACCGTGGAATTAATTCACAGCCCTCCAAACATCACATTAAATGAATAACAGAGGATTTGGTCTGATTATTGAAATTGATCAACAAGAATCCTTAGGAATAAAGGTTCTCTATGATACGTAAGATCTTCATACTTCACTCCTGCCAGAGGATATCATAACCACAAATTGTCCTGTAGTTGGAAAGTTTCAGAAATATTGAACCAAGACTTAAACAAAAATTGCATGTATTACATGAGCTATGAATTAAAGATGTTCCTCTTCATATGAACTAAAGATCATGCAGATAAAAAAGCATACATATGAATGCTAAAATGATCTCATGTATCAATTGTTTCAATCTTTCTTCAAGCTATAATCATTAACTTTCAATAGGTGGCCTAATTGGTTCCCATGATAAGAAATTGCTAATTTGCCTGCTGACCAGTATGTGTTCTGGTACAGCTGTTAATTGGTAGGTTAAGGGTCCACATTTATCATAAGCAGCACACTTGCACATTAACAGCTGGACCAAGTCAGACAAGCTGTGGCAGTGGGGTTATGGCTAAAGCCTCTATGTAATAACAGGGGATGAAATTCAGGCTATTAAAATGGAGCACATAGTAGCTGTACAATGGTTACTCCCATAGATTTTACCTGGTATTTGTACAGTGCTATTTAGCTGACTGAATTCTTTGGTTTTGGGGTGAGGTAGGTGAAAAAGTGGTGGGGGTGGGGGGGGGGGGGGTGGTCTCAGGGGGCTCACGCTTCCTCTAAAAGGCAACCAAATTATTATAGGGACAATTGTAGTACATATACCATTATCATACACAATTAAGCTTTCATTTTTTACAACACAATTAAATTCATCAAAACCTTTTTTCCTAAAAATACTGAAAGGTTATACCTTTATGTAAATTGAGAATTCTGATGTGTACATGTTGGTAAAAGAAACTAACAGTAGTATCAGCAAAAATAGCATATCTCTCACTCACTCAATTATTAAATACAGTCGGCTATAACGGGCTAATTATGCTGTCAAACTCTGAATGAAATATTACTGATTTCTCTTTCATATTATAGCGGAATCATAATATTTAACTTACATACTTTATTTAATTAGCTACTCTTATTATATAACCCTTGCTGATTGTTGATAGTACCATCAATTATCTAGGGCTGGCTATTAGCTGATGGCTATCAGGGTAGCATCTACCTATATACAGTGCAGCCTTTAGAGACATGATCAGGTGTACCAACTAGCACCTAGATGTTTTCAGAATCTTGATTTCGACCCCCACCTGTTTTGCTAACCACCATCACCACACTAACTTACCAGGAGGTGTTCAACCTCATTGCGCATCAGAGACTCAACTTCAAAACTAGAACAGTTCTACTTATATCTTCTTGCCAGATCGTTATCAGCAAGATAAAGTGAGATTTGATTGAGATCAGTTAGTGTAAGCGTTGAGTTACAACAATTTGATTGGTTCATTTATAGGATTATAATAAACTACTGTCTGGAAGATTGTGGACTCTGTAGCTGAACTTTCATTGCATTTGTTTTACCAGCATACTGTGTGTACATTTAAGCAGTGACTGGTGGGTACCAACAGTGGTGAAGAAAAGGACATGCTATATGTGTAGTGTATTGCAGTGTGGTGTTGTGAATAGGATGCTCGAGGCAATATGTACTACTAGGACTATATGAGGTGACAACAGGAATTTCTGCACTTGAATATCCAATTATGCAACTGTTGTAGATAATACATGTATGTTATTCATGTGTTATTCAACCGTATCATGTGAATATATTGCTACAGGTTCAGTCGAAGTTCATGGAAAAGGTTCTTTTATACACATTCATTAATTGAAAAGAAATAATTGAGTGTAAGAAATCGCAATTTCAATCATGAATGAGGATTATGTGAATCTCTCACCTGGACCTAAGGGATGCACTAAATGAAATTATTGTCAAAAGTTTCCATGAAAGCTACAACGACCCATACTTGTGATTGATGTCATCATAACATTTGAAAGTGACTGAGAACGAAACATTACGATTCACCTTTGTGTGCATTAATAAGGTAATAAGAAGAGTGAATATGTCCGAATACACACCGTACGAGGACCCTGCCTTTGTTGAGGCAGGCAGTGAGGAGTTTGAGTTTGACGGCGTGTATGCTGAGGATTTTACATATGGCCAGCAGTTGATTGGTGATCATGTCACTGATGGGGATGTGATGTATGTCTCTTCAGGGGCCTTCAACAACTCCCGGCTCTCGGGGTACAGCTTTGGAAGCCTGGAGGGATCCGGGTGTGCTGGAGATCCTGTCAACGAGTTGTGAGTATACTCTATTTCTTCTTTAACCCATTCGTGATGACACTGGTCAAGTTCATCTCCAAGCACAAATGTGTGTATGTTTACAGCTGTTGTGGCCCTGTAGGTCCTTCTTATCTGAAGATTGCTTTGACAAGTGTCATTTGTATCTATGAAATTTATGAATATGATTTTGGAATCAATCATGTATTTGAAAGAGATTTTTTTGCGGGTGGTTTAATCAATATTTTTCCTTTTTGAAAAAATACTTTCAAATAAAAAAATATTCCCAGAACAGTCGGAGCTTGTTTGGTTGTTGCAGTTAAGATTGGGTTAAGGGAACTGATATTATGATTATAAAGTATATTTGATTACAAACAGAATCATCTATCAATGTTTCTAGGTCTAGAGAGGGAGAGGAGAGAGATCTAGAGAGAGAGATCGCATCGATCGATCTAGAGAGAGAGAGAGAGAGAGAGAGAGAGAGAGAGAGAGAGAGAGAGAGAGAGAGAGAGAGAGAGAGAGAGAGAGAGAGAGAGAGACTCATTCAGTAAAACAAGGGAGCATACTTAAGACAATAAGATTTTGACATTGATGGATTGCTAACCAATAATCCTCACAAAATGTTGGCAGAGGTGAATAAACATGCATGGACTGTACATAGATTAAGGTTTCCAGGACCCACAGGGCCACAACAGCTGTAAACATACACACATTTGCGTGCACACACACACACACACACACACACACACATACACATACATTCACACACATTCTTACACTCACGCACGCATGCACGCACACACGCAGATATACACGCACGCACACACACACACACACACACACACACACACACACACACACACACACACACACACACACACACATTAACACACAATGAGGCTCCTAAAATTCAGTTAGCTGCTTAGTACTGCTTGATACAAAGTTGGAGGCCTAGTGGGCTCCTATTGATTTATTTTTGAAAAGTTGCACCCAAAATGTAGAAATTGAGAATGCCCATATCCTTGTCATTTTCTGCATGGAGGTATTTAACATAGGTAAAAGATGCAGTCAATTTACTCTGTAATTGTTCATGATAGATGGACCAACTTCTTAAGTGGCCAGGCTCCAAACTAAGTGCAAAGATAATATCCTTTTTATGTACTTTGATTTCCTTAATCATATTAATTGACAATCTTATCAGTGGTAATAGAAAATACTGGGTAGAATGCTGTTTATAACAATATTAGTTGTCATTAATATTTCTGATGGGGGCCTAGCTGCCATGAAAGCCCTGTAGCTCTAGGCTTTGCCCCTCACTTGTTGTGGTCCATTATTGTGGTCCATTATTACCATTATGCAGGAACAAATCTGGTTTTGTGCAAGGGAAGAAGTTCCCAGTGACTTAGCACAAGGGTTTTCCCCTGGTTCTATGGTTTCCTGGTTAGTATACTAATTTTTTGCATTTTTGCATTGAAGTTATCCTTTCTATTGCTCTGTGTGTTATTTTGTAGCGATGCGAGTGAGCTGGTGAGTAAGGTTGAGGATCTAGAGTACCAGAACAGGAGAGTGTGTGATCTCTGTGTTATTTTGTAGCGATGCGAGTGAGCTGGTGAGTAAGGTTGAGGATCTAGAGTACCAGAACAGGAGAGTTTGTGATCTCTGTGTTATTTTGTAGCGATGCGAGTGAGCTGGTGAGTAAGGTTGAGGATCTAGAGTACCAGAACAGGAGAGTTTGTGATCTCTGTGTTATTTTGTAGCGATGCGAGTGAGCTGGTGAGTAAGGTTGAGGATCTAGAGTACCAGAACAGGAGAGTGTGTGATCTCTGTGTTATTTTGTAGTGATGCGAGTGAGCTGGTGAGTAAGGTTGAGGATCTAGAGTACCAGAACAGGAGAGTTTGTGATCTCTGTGTTATTTTGTAGCGATGCGAGTGAGCTGGTGAGTAAGGTTGAGGATCTAGAGTACCAGAACAGGAGACTCAGTGATGAGAATCTCAAACTTTCACGCCAGCTGGAGAGCAGTGAGGAGGCCTGCACACAGAAAGATGTGGACATGGAAAACATGCAGAAAAAAATCATTAGGTAAGTAACTGGCCTTACCCTTACCTGTCCACTCTCCTGATATCAGCAGTACTCTCCTGATATCAGACCCAAGATCAGCTGTCTCCTGATGGGACACCTGGTATAAAGTACTGTATATATTATGTCCAGATGAGCTCCTGATACAATGATTTAAAGAAATTCCTGACTTACCATTTCACTGGAAATAGGTTATCCAGCTTTTTCTTCTCCCCAATTATTGAATGTGCCATTTGATTCATATCAGCTTCCTTTTACAGCCTAAGCGTTTATTCATTGTTTGTATTTAAATATATCCATGTATGTAAATCATACTGCCCAATCCTATGTTAGAGTGTCAACATGTTCCCTGGTGGACAGGAAAGAAATTAAAAAATATCCTGCAAAAAGGCTCCAACAGATACATGCATGGAATCGCCTGGTATTGGGTGGATAAATGTTGACAGATATGCCTAACTCTCTTTCTATCCAAATCCCTAAAATGGCCAGGGTGACATTAGTGTGGCAATGTGGTAAGTATTGATTGATCTACTTACTGATATTGCATCTTTGACTGCTGGGGACCTTATGTGTTTTTAGTTTCAAAGGAACAGAGGATCGAAAGATCTTGATGAATGCAATGGCCACTAGTGATGTTTGCAATATATGGTAATCCCCTTGGGTCTTTATATTAGAAGATAGGCCTTAATATAGATGGGACCCAGAGCAACATTGTAAGCAATTTCCTTTTAAATAGTGTTGCTTAGCATGATGGTAATTTCAATAGAATAATAAATTTCTTATAGGAACTTTCAATGCAGTCAGTTTTCTTATATACAAATTACAGATATAAGTCAATATAAAAGAAAAGTTGAAACTGTTTACCATTGCCCAAAAACTGAATTTGTTTTACTCTGTTCTGATTGTATTAACCAATTTTATCAGAACGTTTTATATGATAACTTTATGATTCCATAAATAAGTCAAAATTGAAAAACTGTGATACCTTCTCTCTCTGAAATATTCTTGCTATAACTTTTGTGTACCAAATTTCAAACAATCCTGTTCATTATTTGTTACTCAAAATACATGTTCGAAGCAACCATGTTTTTGGTAAAATGCAATACAGAGAAAAAGGCCAAAAATCGTTTCTGCTTGTGTGCAAACCTATGGGAGTTTCTGTAATAGTTGCTCAGTGATGGCCGAGACATTTACAGTTGATCTGATTATGAGGAAAAGAGTCTGGGCTTTAACATCTGTTCAAAATGACCCTTCACTCACAAATTAACCCCTTAAGCCAGCGTAAGTCAAATACTTTTTAAAATATGTGTTTGCCTGAAAGAACTAACCAAAATCATACGCAGACAATTTTAGAATGCTACAGGCATGGCATGCCAAAATGATATTAATTCAACTTCAGAACTTTCAAATTATTTTTCAACTTGGTTTAAAAATATAATATGCAACTTTCAAAATACGGTGCAACTTTCAGAAATATAGCATGCAACTCAGGAAGGATGTATATTTTGGGAACATGTATAAAGACCTCAGAAGAGTCATGGGTTTTGTGCCAGGTCATGTGGCATGCCATATACAGGCATCCATGACATTTTTTTGACAACTTTATTTGTATCTTTTAGCATGCATGAGATGAATGAGAAGAACAAAGAGACACAGAAAGAGAGTATTGAGCTGAAAGCCCTGCTGGAGGGTCTCCAGGAAACGGCTGGCCACTTGAAACAGAGGCTGGGAGGTTTAGAAAAGGAAAAATCTCTATTAGAAACACAAGTTAAACAGCTGCATGAGGATGTAAGTGCATAGAAAAGTAATGTTTTGATTATATCTGATTTATAAAGAAATATATGAAATAATAATAGAAGTAATTGTCTTGTTTTATTGAATTTGCAAAATATTGATACCTAGGTTTATATTTTACTTCATTCAATACAGATATTTCTGAAAGTACCTATGCATTATTTCCATGCCTTTTTTGTGGAATGTAACTAATTCACCCTTCGAATTCTGAGGCTACTTATATCCAAAGCACAGGGATGCAACAGTTTTTTTTAAAACATCTAAACCCTGTCATGTTGGTATTTATTAGATAGCTCTTATAAAGTACTCTAAAATGAGTACTCATAATGCCAGGGTTCAGTCATTTTTCAGGATTTTTGCATCATTTTTTTTGTATTGTTAAAATTAGCCAACTACAGCATAAGGGTTAATAAACGGTGGGTAAGAAATTAATTTTTTAGAGTTACAATGCAGGCTAGGAAAGAGCCTTTGTTGCATCAGTTACTCGTGCTATTTTAGTAATTTCTTTGGTTGGTTTTGTATGAACTCAATTAGTGTTTCCTGAAATGTATTCAACCGAATTTTGATTATATCATTGTTATATTTTTTTACTGAGCAATGCTTCCCTGTTTTTACAGTTAAGCCAGGCCTCCCTGGAATTAGAAAGTTCTAAGAAACAACAGGACAGACTGCGTGCATCTCTGAATGAAGAAAGGGTAAGGCAAATACTGTATATACACATCCCCAAGAGAAACTGTGTCTAACACACACACACATTTTACACTGCACAGAGGGCTGCCCCAATGGCCAAGTAGACTATACGCTCTACAATCTGATTGCGCTGCACTGCATTGCACTTGTTCGTGAAGATCGGTGAACCAAAATTACTTTTTGTGGTTGCTGTACAAGTTCCTACTTATGAAGCTAAGACTATGTACCTGTAGTTTAAAGTTTATATAATGTGTAACTAATGGCCGCATTTCTGAACGGTCTCAACTTTTGAGATTGTTGACAACTTAATTATAGGTCAAAAGAGTGAAGATGGTATCTGATATATTAGTAATTGAAACAGCTATAGATAGTTTACATAAACACTTGATAGTTCTGAACCCAACACGAATCCAAGATCCTTCTATGGAGATTATTTTTGTTACTATTAACATCTAGATGAAACTTATGTAGACCTAATCTTAACTTTATCTTTAAATTTAACTTGAATTAAAATCACCAAATGGCAATGTTGCTGTTATTCTTTGTAGAATGTCTCATTACATTATTTTCC
Organism: Maea johnstoni; assembly: GCA_963942565.1. Taxonomy (NCBI): domain Eukaryota; kingdom Metazoa; phylum Annelida; class Polychaeta; order Spionida; family Magelonidae; genus Maea; species Maea johnstoni. Next base: position 49,998,961 of record OZ012684.1, on the reverse strand, counting down.
ATTTTGTGATTATATTTTTTACAGAATAAGTATGCCAATGCTCATGAACTAAGTATTGTTCAAGAGGAACAACTTGCAGAGGTAAGTCCTGCAACTGGCATAGAATCGTCAAATAAAGATTTTTATAGAAGATTGAAGTATATTTGACAGACCTTTTAGGATTTCTTAGTTGCAGTTCTATGAATTCCTAGGTAATCTTGTTTATCTTAGGGATATGTTCAGCTATGATGCAATTGTTACTCAATGTAATATCTTATTGAAGAATTCTTTATTTTTTAAATGATATTTGGCATTAAAGAAATTAAATTGCGCATTACTTCATATGCACACCGTATACAGTATTAGATTGCGCAACCCTCAAGGGTACCCATTTTATGTGGAAAGACAACTTGAAATTGCCACAGCTTTTCTAAATAGCAGGTTTATTTTGATGGTAGATAAGTGATATGAACTAAAAAGAGAGAAGACTTGGTAAATGCAGAATAAGGTTTTGAATATACAAGCTTGTATTTCCACTCTTGCAGAAAGATGACAAGTACCACGACATACAGACGTTGGTGGATGACCTCAGTCAGAAGAATGAGGTAATGTGACTTATAAATCCATGTGGAATGATATCACCTTTGCTACACAAAAATGTGTGAATATATGCGTGGAATTTGCCAATAAAATCAATAGCTTTTGTTTCAAACAAACTTCATAATCCTGTTTTTTGATCAAGTTACTTAGCCAAGTGTAATTACATCGAGATGGTACTTTTGAAGGGAAACCAATAATTAGGTTTACATTTGTGTAGAGCAAGTAAAATGTTGGAGGGGTATGTAAAATGTGAAGTCAACTTGCCCAACAGGACAAGTATAGATTGTTAAAATTGATGACTGTAGTTGGTGCCACCATTTTCATTGATATCAATTCACTTTTATAGCATATTACATATCCTTGTCAAATTTTATGGTTTAAGGAATACCTATTCTCTTGGATTTCACTTTAACCCTTCCAATGCTGAGGCTACTTTAAATTGTCCAAGCACAAAGACGCAAAGATCTTTGAAAACCAATCCACCTATCCTTGTCATGTTGCTATTCATTGAATAGCTCTTGCTGAGTACTCTGACTGATGAGTACCCATGTGCCAAGGTTTCAGTCATTCATTTTTTAGTTTTTTTGCACGATTGTGTAATTGCCAAATTAGCAACCAGCAGGATAAGGGTTAACTTGTATATAACTAAACTGGTTGGTAGCATTGCAGTTGCTCTGAACTTATGTTACATTATGGTCACATAAACCATGTTTTACCTGTCTTAGCCTTGTCATATTGCAGCAGTATGGTGTATGAATTATTCATTCCTCTGATAGTTAATAGAGATTTCCATCATAAAGTAGCAACAGGTAATTTATGGCATTGTTTCAAGGCATCTCTCTATAGTTTCCTTAGCAGTGCTGACATATGCATTAGCAACTCACCTTCAAGCCCCAAGATTTCTTCTGCCCTTGACCTATATGCCCTGATTCAACTCCAGTAGTATTCAAGATAAGACACCCTGCTTAGGGTTAATATTCAAATAACTGTAATGCTAATTACAATATCTAAGACGATTTTGTCTTCACTTTTATTAGTTCTGCAGTTGTAAGCATTTATCGTACACTATTCTGGAGATAAAAATCTGAACCGCCCCCCCTAAAAATAAAAAAAAACACAAACAAACAAAACACATTGGCCAAATATGGCCGTGTGGGAGAAGTAAGTAAATATTTCTACTTGACTGAAATGTTTAAAGAATTATCAATTGTAGCCTGCATGCCTCCCAGCGCATATTTAGGTGTCATCCCCTCAGTGGATTGATGGTACTGAGGTGTGCTAGTGAGTGTAGTTGGAATACTGCATGTTGAACCTTCTCATGTGGTATCTGTAAGAACTAATAAGCCATCAGTAGGCCATATTGCCTATGTCTGTGTAAATTTTGATATATATATAATATGATAAAACACCTAGTAGCTAGGCTATATTAATTGTTTATATTCTTGTTGCCATGCTCCATATTAAACTGTATGTCTCAGTGTTCTATGTCTAGAATACCTGGACAATTAGCATCTAGCTAGAATTCATGCACATGTTTGCCTATAAATCAGAGTGCATATGTTTACTTTTCTTCTCCAAACGGAACTCAATCTAGAGGAAGGATCATAGCATCTGGCATTAAGATATGCATCAATGGCAAATATTGCCATATGCTAATGTGCAATTCTATACTAAGCTGAGGAAAACTCCAATACCTGTCAATATATTCACAGGGGATCACTGAGCTGGTGACAGTTAAATGTTATGGGGAACTAATGGATTTCAGTTGTTTTTTAAAGAATGATATATGTTAGCTCAAGGGACTATCCGCTTTTAATTTATTTGAGTTTCAACTTAATTGGTTTAAAGTAAATATAAAAAACCCTTAAAAGTTTGCCATTAGTATTTTACATCCCATATCACAGGCCTGTAAAAACTTTAGAAGTGAGGAATCTGAAGTTTACTTCTTGTATGGCCTTAAGTCAGTGATATCCCTAAGGTTACTCTGAACCTGCAGTGACCATCATCTGCGTAAGTAATGAGATGATGTCATTTGAGTGGAAAGTTGTAAATATTGAAATGAAATAGAATATGGGTTGACAAAGGACGGTTGGCTTTAATATTCTCTACCTGATAACACTCAAGAATCTGGAGATACACCTTGTTATATGCTTATACTGCTGTGAGCTATGTTTTGGGATGGGGCTCTTAAATAGGTGTCAATGGTACTAATCATGTTCAGGAGTATGATTTGATTAGTTAGATCAGATAAAATGATATACTATTTTTGTGCAAATATCAACCCTTATCATTCTAGATAATATGGTCATGACCTGTAGTTTACTTTTGATTTTTGTTTTGTCAGTCTGTTGGACTGGCTCTATCCAGACTCTGCAGTCCCTACACTTGTTGCCAGTCCTGCTTAACTTCTGACAATGCAGTGGGCATTAACCCTTATGCTGCTGGTGGCTAATTTGGCCAATACAAAATGACACAAAAACCTGAAAAATGACTGAAAACCCTAGCAAATGGGTACTCATCTGGGAGCACTCATCAAGAGCTATCCAATGAATACCAACATGACAGGGTTTAGATGGTTTTAAAAGATTTTTGCGTCGTTGTGCTTTGGAAGAAAATAGCCTCAGCATTAGAAGTGTTAATGATCACTACAGATCTGCAGGGGTCTCTGCAAAGACTATTATCAGAATCTGTCCTTCGGAGGCATAAAACTGCCAGTTACAGAAGTGAGGGAAAGTAAACCTCTGATGACACAACTGTTTTTCTGGCTTGCAATTAGAAAGTGTTCTCAAATTGCATTAAGTAGAGTGTAAAATTAGGATCTCATACTAACAGTATATAGAATAGTAATATAGACTCTTGCCATGATATTCTTGCTCTCAGGGGGGAAATGCCCATGCAAGTGGTGTTAGAATATTTTAACAGTTCATTTCTACATCTTCTAATCAGGTTTTTCAATCACTTAATATAGGAATTCCTGAAGTAAAACATGAAGTTATTGATGTTGATTATAATCAAGACTGGTTAGTTGATCTGCAGTAAATAATTGACTGGGAATGACATGCTGCCAGTCTATGGTCCCGATTATAAATGTCATTGCATTCTTTCATCTTTCAAAGATTAGTACTTACCTGGCATTAAAAGGGATTACGTGCAGCACTAGTAAGCCTATCAAGGTGGAAGTGGAGTAAGACCTCCAGCTGATCAATGCATGTATAAGTTGCTGGCTGTCTGCTCAGGTGTAAGAGAGCTATAGGTAATAACTAGTGCTCAGGACCTGGCAGAAGTCCACATACCTGGCTGTGCCAATCCTCTTACCTACATGCTACACAGGTGTATGTACATGCTACACAGGTATATGTATTACCCTCATAGCTGCGGGTAAAACAAGCATTCATGGAACCCTGTAAGCTCTTGTTGACTTTTTTGAATTAAGACTTTTGTACAGCAGTGGCAACTTTTTTTTTTTTTGACTTACCGGAAATATATATTTAGAAGCCATGCCCATCTAGCAATAGCCTCCTACCTAGATTAATCAAATGTATTTTTTTCACTCTATAATACTGAAAATAATTCCCTTAAAAGAACTTTTTTTTCTGAAATGTAGGGTCTACATTTGTATTTATTTGCTTGTACATATATTTTATATGAATTACATTCTTAAATGAACTCACCATTGCAGACATAGAAGAGTGAGGAAGAATTCAATTCATTTATACTGCTTGATATTCTTTTACTGACTAAATTGCTTTCATCCAGGAAGTAAATATGTAAAAACTTGTATAAAGGCCTATTGTTAATTACTTGCACAATGGAAGAACCACTACCTATTAGCAAAATTTACTTTGCATATCAGATCAGCTAAAATTAGGCTCCATCAATATTAACATTGAGATATAGTCTTTAAAAATATTCAGAAAATGAGAGGTGAATAAAGAAAGGTTAGAAATCCTTCAACTATGATCAGAATAATTTCCTGCTGAGCTAATTAAGTTACACCCCTTTTTATACATATATTTTACTTTGCCTCTCATATACTTTTTCTTCACAGACTAACCATTGTTTTCAATTTTTTTTCAAACTATTTGAATTGTATTGAAATGAATATTGTTGATTTGGCATATTATTTTTCTGCGACAGTTATATGAAACAGTGATGGTAGTTTCAAGGGTTTTACCAAAAATGGAAGTATGAAGGTGTTTGAAATGGGTAGCTCAGGCCTTATTAACCCTTTCCTCTCCATAATGCTAATGTGACTTGCCAACTCGGAGCATTGGGCATTTCAAAGCAATATTCAACCCCTTCATGTATCTAAGGAGAACTAAACTATCACACTTAAAACTTTACATTCCCCTGAACTAATCTGAGCCGAAGTTAATCCTCTTCTAGGAAATCGCGTACATATATCTGCACTTATAAAAAGATACAAACAACAAGTTTGTTTCCCCATGATAGGTTAAATGATGTGGTTTGCTGTATGCAATATTTCTGTCTTGGCCAGAACTCAGTGTGTTTTGATGTACGGCCAGTAGTCGTGTTAGGAGTTCTAGATAAGTATCTGTCTTACTGGCCATGTGCATTATTAGGTGATGTGTCCTGGGAGTATGAGGGTCTGTCTGCCAGTCTATAGTTGGAGCCTCCAGGCTTTCTCAGGTGTAGTGTTGGGGGTGAGTATTGAGTTAGAGAAGGAAGAGGAGGAGGAGGAGGACAGACCTACAGTAGCACACGCTCACTCATACCACACAGCAGCAGCTAGTGCAGCAGCATTCTATCAGGATAATAACAGCAGGAAGTAGGGAGCACACTACACAAAAGAGCAGCATGGTCTGTCTAGTGATGGAGTCCAGTGGAATGTCAGATAACAATATCCAACCATGGAGCTAGCTAGAGAACTGAGATGGATCATAGTTCTCACTCCTCACCTCCAGCAGCAGCTGATCTTGCTGTGTGCTGAATAGGCGTCATGCAGTCTTCAGTCACTGACCTGGGATACTGCACACCTGACCAATCAAGCAAACTTAACACTCGTCAATATACTGCAAACTTATGGATTATTCAACACTGGAGTATTGTATTACAAACTGCAGGAATGGACCAAACATTATCAAATCATACCATCAACGTAAAACTGGAAGTTTGAGTCAAGGAAAAATGGTTGTTGTTCAGTGTTAATGTTACACTGGATCAAAATGTATCTAATAGCAAATTGTGCGGTGGATTTGATTAAACACACATGAGCATGACCTCATACTATACTACGGAAGTTGAGTAGAGGAAAAATCCTTATGCTTGGATATTTTATATCACTCTCATTTGTAACAAACAGAAGTTGCATTGTGTTTTCCTAATTATCTTAGGTATGAGTATGATATCCTACTGTAACTATTAGTGTGTATGAAGATGAACCCAATATTGTTTAGGAATTGTATCCTTCTTTATGCTGAGTTATAGAGGCAACGTCACCAATCCAGATTTACTTCATTGTGAAAAGTGTTGGTGTAATCTCTGAATGCACATACATTGCACTACTCAAAGGATCAAACCTATCAGAGAACTCTGTGAGCTTGTGTTGAGACACAGTCATCATTGAAGACATCTCAAGACCTTCTGCTGAAAAGTGTGGGAATTTGTTTCTCCTACCCAAGTTGTGAAATGGAAAAAATTAAGGAGCAAACCACAGAATTTCTTTAAATTGCATACTATATAACAGTTAGCTTTAGTTCAGAATGAATATACTTGCTGGAGGAATTCACCAAACGTATCGGTAAATGACTTTCTTATAAAACAGGTGACTTATTCCTGAGAAAGTCATTCTTTAAGATTTGATATTTCCTCATGCTGAAAACTTGAAAATACTCAAGGTGAAGGAATTCACTAAACCTATCAGTGCATGACAGCATAATGGAACTAGAAGCTTTGTAAGAAAAAGTCCTGATTGTTGAAGATTTGACTGTAACCATGATGGATTGTGTGTATGTGGAGGAGGAGGAGGCCGAGTGCACTGTAAGCAGTATAGGGATATGTGGCACGGTTATTTGAGCAGCAGAGGAATTAAAGGTTATACACATTCAACATGGCCTCGTGGCAGTGTAGCATGTCGGGATATTGGGACGGTAGCAGGGTGGTCTTCTACAAGGAGCGCTCTACACAAAAACTACAAATACAACTACCACTCAAGGATAAGTCACCTAAAGTAAGTTTTCGTGTCCAATAGAAGTGTTGGTTATTGTGCATATTTTATAAAAAAATAATAGCAGTTAACACAGGGCACAACATTAAGGATTAGCAGACTTTCGTTTTTTCATCAGAAAATTAAAGTTGAGGAAGCTGACTTGTATAAATAGTTACCCTACCTAGGAAACTGCTTTTTAAATCATCATGGAAATTAATACTTACATCATGTCAGTGTTTGCATTAGGTTCCGACTCTAGACTAAAGCACAGTCCTTCAGTCTGGGTAGCTACGCTCAACATTAATAATCTGTCATTTTAGCAATCAATAATCTGTGATTATATACTGGTATTAGTCTATCAAGGACAAGTATAATTGGTGTCCCCATTGCACCAGTGGTTTATTGGTCTTGATTTCCGCTATGTATAACTTTACATAGACACCACCATAAGCATTTATTTGTGAGGAAGTGGATTTTTTTAGGTAAAGTGGGTTTTGGTTTGGGGAAGTAGATTTAAAATTTCGATTACCCTGACAGATAAGTGACGTACCCTTGAGGTTAGGGTTATACCCTGTAACAGTATTTTTAACACATTTAAACTTACAACGTGCAAAATAGGCTTGACTACTTTTGTAATATGTTTGTGATCAGAGCATTTTTCATACAATGTTAGGAGAAATTTCCCATTTTTTTATTCAATATTCAACCATTCAAAATTCCATTTACAAAACTTTATTGATCAATGGGTTAGCTGTCGGGAGTTACCTTTCAATTGACTATAGTAAGTGGTCTATAGAGGTAATAGATTTTATTTTTTTCTAACAATATTAGAAAAATAGACCCGAGGCATGTTTTTTCTTCGCCTTATTTATTTATGTGGCTGTTATATTTATTCTAATAAATATGTCACAATGTAAAGAAAGTAAGGCTGCTGGCACTGCTCAAGGTCTTTATGATGGCAATAGATGTAAAAGCTAAAGTAGATCAGTATACCCCCCCCCCCATTTCTGCATTGCTTATGAGCATGTGCTCAGTTTATATCAATATAAACTAAGCATGCGGTGAGAGTTTCGGTTCTCCTGTCTGAAGTGCTTTATAAAAGGGGTGTTTAAGTAATCAGCAATACATATTTGCAAATATCACAAGTTGCTGGTGTATTAGACTACCTTAAAGATATATGCATGCTCAGCTCTGTTAGAAATGATCAATGGTTTGCTTATAATCTTCATCACATACAAAGTGAAATACATCAATTTGTTCACAAAGTGATCATCATTATGTAAGCTTACACATTCATAAATTTTCATTATAAACAATTGCTTCAATTAAGAGTGGTGATTTAATGTAGGACAATGGTTATTGTGTCTGAGGATTCAGAAACTAAGCATTAATATAACCGTCACTGCTATTGATGTTATTAATGATAATAATAATGATGATGATGATGATGATGATGATGATGATGATGATATTAATAGAAAATAAAAATAATAATGATATAATAATAATAATGATAATGATAATAATGATGATGATGATAATGATAATAATAGTAATAGTGATAATGATGATAATAATAGTAATGATAATAATGGTAATGATAATAATAATGATAATAATAATGATAATAATAGTAATGATAATAATAATAACAATAATGATAATAATAATAATAATAATGTTCATAATAAAAATAATAATAATAAAATAATGATGATAACAATGAAAATGATAAAAATAATGATGAAAGTAGCACCCATAGATGTTATCATGTTCTACTACTACTCAATTGACCTGTTCTCATCTTTCGCTTGGTAAGCCAATTAAATGTCATCCTGTCAGGGGGGCTTTGAAGTGAAGTAATTCCTATAGAGAAGGGCTAATCACTTAACCAGATTGTCTGATGCCCTATTGATTCATATTACATTAACCCATGTGCTGCTGGTGGCTAATTTGACCAATACATGATGCAAAAAAAAACTAAAAATGACTTCAACCCTGGCGTATGGATACTCATTGAAAAGTACTCGGCGAGAACTATCCAATGAATGAATACCAACATGACAGGGTTTAGATGTTTTTTAAAAACCTTTGCAAAAATACTTTGCATCCTTGTGCTTTGGACGAAAGTAGCCTCAGCATTGGAAGGGTTACAGTCTGCAGGGGAAAATATGATAGAAGCTTGCTAGTATCTGCAAATGAGGCCCGAACAGCATAGCTCATAACCTATGAAAGACATATCATATTGAGGGCCATTGATTGACATTAAACTAAATGTAAGTGTGGTTTCCTGTTCACTGCACAGTATTTATTGAACCTTGGGACGGGATTCAAGTGTGTGTCTGGAAGCGAAAACAGTGAATATTACCGTATTCTTCCGATTAAGTGCACGGTGCCGGTAGAGGTTGGGAAATTTTTCTGAAGTAGGGGGTGTTGGCGATCTTCTGTTTTACCGCACACCTCAATGATTGCCGATCTGAGAGTATTGGCCGGGGGGAAGTTTTACGAAGTTTTTTTTTCATGACATTTAATAATAATAATAATGATAATAATAATAATAATAATCTTTATTTAAAGAGGGTAACTCGGTCCAATGGTAAGGATCTTCCCTGAGGCCCTCTTTTCTCACATTTGCGCAGGCCATTCCCCCTCTAACCGTAAAAAATAGGCCCTGTGCGCTTATTTGGGCATGTGCGCTTGATCAGAAGAATACGGTATAGTTAGAGTTCAATGAACTAGATTTTGGCTCTAACTCTCTAACTAACCAACCTACTTGCAGGGGTCTCTATTACTCTGTTTGTGGAAGAGTCAAGCTGTCCATCTAATTTATGCATTGTAGGATCTACATCAAATAGGCAGATTTGTTTGTGTATAGGAAGGATCAATATCCATATAGTTGCATTGGTGGCTGCTGTTCAGAGTGATGTAGTAGCCTTAAAAGCAATGTTTGACTACTGTGCTGGTGATGGTTAATGTTGCTTATACAAAATAATGCAAAAAAGCTGAACAATGACTGAAACCATCATGGGCACATGGGTACTCATCTGAGAGTACTCAGCAAGAGCTATCAGAGGAATACCACCATGATAGGGTTTAGATGGTTTTCATAAATCTTTTCATCCTTGTGCTTTGGACAAAAGTAGCCTTTAGTTAAGGCCCTTGGTAAAGATGATCCAAGCCAGTTATTGTTATTCTTGTGTCTAGATTGGTCCTGCAAAAAAATTGCTTTTCTTTTGACTTGGACCAGTCTCATATGTAATCAAATCAGGGTCATTAGATAAATGTCTGCCTTATTTAAATGGTTTATAGTATCCAATGTAGTTTATTATCTATCAATCATATTCAAGCACGTTCATTTAATCTGGCAAAAAATATTCCTTGAATATACACTGTGTTTAAAAATGTATTTCTTGGCATCACCATACCAATAATAAGACTGAGATTTGTTGGAGGAGTGGTTTTGTTAAACTTATTGGATACTACTATTTAACCACATGTTGTATCAGGGTTCAACTTTCCCAGGTGCCGGGGGGGGGGGGGGGGGGGGGGGGGGGGCATATGCCCCTATATTTTGCTGTGGGCCCCTAGATTTTTCAGGCTAGGGGCCCAAAATAGTATGAAAAATAAAAATAACCAGAAATCCTGTTTTTGACCACTAATTTTTATCGAAAGACCTTTTCGGACCCCTAGCCTGAAATCTAAGTGTCAGACACTGTGCATTGTAAGTTGCTGAATCTGTGTGTGACAGAATCTTGCCAGGTGAGAAGGATCCCAGGAGTGTTTGTACTACTACATTGTACAGGCGATAATGATCAATGTTCTTGTGAATACACTGGTCTAGAATCATTACACTCACACAACACTCTCCTATACATAAATCAATGCTCATCAAGGACAATACTTTGTGGAGGGCAACTGATTACTCTTAGTATGCTTAATGCTATTGTTCTCTTTCCCTTTATCATGCCACGCTCCTTTTTATTCTCTTATGCTTCTCTCTCTCTTTCACTTTTTTGTTTTTCACTCTTTTTCCCTTAAACATGCAAATTCTCCCTTTCTCCCTTGATAAATAGTGGGAAAAGGGAAAATTTGTGGTTGCAATCAGCTTTTCAGGTCACGTCAAAATCCCTTAATGTTCCTGACTAGCTTATCTGCAAGATATCTTAAAAACCATTCAATGAAATCCTTGTAAATTTTCAAGATCTTTTATTGTGGTATATAGCATGTTTTATCTCTCGATGCTTCCAGGGACTCTATATTTCATACCAGATACCACAAGAAGCAGTTCAAGGAATCATTTCCTGAATATCCTTTTCATTATCCCAGTGCAATATTGTCTTTTTCCCCTATTATATATATATATATATATATATATATATATATATATATATATATATATATATATATATATATATATATATATATATATATATATATATATATATATATATATGCAATCCCCCTCTTTTTAATAATTATGTCTTTGATAATTGCACAGTGATAAGACTACAGAGGTTACTGAAGTGGTATCAGTTGCAACTAGAATAGTTTTTCACCTTTGGGAATTATGGGACTAGTCTTATAAACAGGTGCTTTATATTGGCAGGTGATATTATAGGTGTGCCATATCTTACTTAGAAATAAGTCAACTGTGATCCGCTCTAGCCAACATTGCTTATCTGGTTTACTTTTTTTTTTGTTACAGCTACTTCGAAATGAGAAGACAGAGTTAGAAGTAAAACTTACCCAAGCACAGGACAATCTGGATATGTAAGTATTTTTTGAATCTGTGTAACTATCTATTTTCATAGATAACCATCAGTAGTGTAGTAGTTGTTCCTTCTAAAGAGTTATGTATCATTCTGTGACGCAATATAGATTTATTTTGGGCAAATAACAGTTTCAGGGATCATTTTTTTATATTTTTCACATTACTTTATTCGAAAGAAATTGCATGTGTAAATCAAAGATGTATACTATGGTGTCATGATTGCCTAATTTATTTTTTCCACTTTCACAAACTATAGGTATTATGTAAATCTTACGCTAGACCTACTACATGTACTAAAGTTTAATTATTTTTCTGAGTGTGCCTTAAATCTTGTGTATTTTAGATACCAGGCCAAGGCTGAGACATTACTAGACATAGACAGGGAGGAATCGGGAGAGGACAGCGAAGAAGAACTCATGCCTGTCAAACTGGTGCCCAGCGCTAGCAGTACGCCATGCAGGGTGCCTTCAATCCACTCTGAACTCAAGCAACTGGTAAGTGATCAGGTCTTACAAACTCTTGCCCGTCAAACTGGTGCCCAGTGCTAGCAGTACGCCATGCAGGGTGCCTTCAATCCACTCTGAACTCAAGCAACTGGTAAGTGATCAGGTCTTACAAACTCATGCCCGTCAAACTGGTGCCCAGTGCTAGCAGTACGCCATGCAGGGTGCCTTCAATCCACTCTGAACTCAAGCAACTGGTAAGTGATCAGGTCTTACAAACTCTTGCCCGTCAAACTGGTGCCCAGTGCTAGCAGTACGCCATGCAGGGTGCCTTCAATCCACTCTGAACTCAAGCAACTGGTAAGTGATCAGGTCTTACAAACTCTTGGCTGTCTAACTGGTGCCCAGCGCTAGCAGTACGCCATGCAGGGTGCCTTCAATACACTCTGAACTCAAGCAACTGGTAAGTGCATGATCAGGTCTTACAAACTCTTGGCTGTCAAACTGGTGCCCAGCGCTAGCAGTACGCCGTGCAGGGTGCCTTCAATCCACTCTGAACTCAAGCAACTGGTAAGTGATCTGGTCTTACAAACTCTTGACTGTCTAACTGGTGCCCAGCGCTAGCAGTACGCCATGCAGGGTGCCTTCAATCCACTCTGAACTCAAGCAACTGGTAAGTGATCAGGTCTTACAAACTCTTGGCTGTCTAACTGGTGCCCAGTGCTAGCAGTACGCCATGCAGGGTGCCTTCAATCCACTCTGAACTCAAGCAATGGTAAGTGCATGATCAGGTCTTACAAACTCTTGGCTGTCAAACTGGTGCCCAGCGCTAGCAGTACGCCATGCAGGGTGCCTTCAATACACTCTGAACTCAAGCAACTGGTAAGTGATCAGGTCTTACAAACTCTTGACTGTCAAACTGGTGCTCAGTGCTAGCAGTTCGCCATGCAGGGTGCCTTCAATCCACTCTGAACTCAAGCAACTGGTAAGTGCATGATCAGGTCTTACAAACTCTTGGCTGTCAAACTGGTGCCCAGCGCTAGCAGTACGCCATGCAGGGTGCCTTCAATCCACTCTGAACTCAAGCAACTGGTAAGTGATCAGGTCTTACAAACTCTTGACTGTCAAACTGGTGCCCAGCGCTAGCAGTACGCCATGCAGGGTGCCTTCAATCCACTCTGAACTCAAGCAACTGGTAAGTGATCAGGTCTTACAAACTCTTGGCTGTCAAACTGGTGCCCAGCGCTAGCAGTACGCCATGCAGGGTGCCTTCAATACACTCTGAACTCAAGCAACTGGTAAGTGATCAGGTCTTACTAACTCTTGGCTGTCTAACTGCTGCCCAGCGCTAGCAGTACGCCATGCAGGGTGCCTTCAATACACTCTGAACTCAAGCAACTGGTGAGTGATCAGGTCTTACTAACTCTTGGCTATCAAACTGGTGCCCAGTGCTAGCAGTACGCCATGCAGGGTGCCTTCAATACACTCTGAACTCAAGCAACTGGTAAGTGATCAGGTCTTACTAACTCTTGACTGTCAAACTGGTGCCCAGCGCTAGCAGTACGCCATGCAGGGTGCCTTCAATACACTCTGAACTCAAGCAACTGGTAAGTGATCTGGTCTTACAAACTCTTGACTGTCAAACTGGTGCCCAGCGCTAGCAGTACGCCGTGCAGGGTGCCTTCAATCCACTCTGAACTCAAGCAACTGGTAAGTGATCAGGTCTTACAAACTCATGCCTGTCAAACTGGTGCCCAGCGCTAGCAGTACGCCGTGCAGGGTGCCTTCAATCCACTCTGAACTCAAGCAACTGGTAAGTGATCAGGTCTTACAAACTCTTGGCTGTCAAACTGGTGCCCAGCGCTAGCAGTACGCCATGCAGGGTGCCTTCAATACACTCTGAACTCAAGCAACTGGTGAGTGATCAGGTCTTACAAACTCTTGGCTGTCAAACTGGTGCCCAGCGCTAGCAGTACGCCATGCAGGGTGCCTTCAATACACTCTGAACTCAAGCAACTGGTAAGTGATCAGGTCTTACTAACTCTTGGCTGTCTAACTGCTGCCCAGCGCTAGCAGTACGCCATGCAGGGTGCCTTCAATACACTCTGAACTCAAGCAACTGGTGAGTGATCAGGTCTTACAAACTCTTGACTGTCAAACTGGTGCCCAGCGCTAGCTGTACGCCATGCAGGGTGCCTTCAATCCACTCTGAACTCAAGCAACTGGTAAGTGATCAGGTCTTACAAACTCTTGACTGTCAAACTGGTGCCCAGCGCTAGCAGTACGCCGTGCAGGGTGCCTTCAATCCACTCTGAACTCAAGCAACTGGTAAGTGATCTGGTCTTACAAACTCTTGACTGTCAAACTGGTGCCCAGCGCTAGCAGTACGCCGTGCAGGGTGCCTTCAATCCACTCTGAACTCAAGCAACTGGTAAGTGATCAGGTCTTACAAACTCTTGACTGTCAAACTGGTGCCCAGCGCTAGCTGTACGCCGTGCAGGGTGCCTTCAATCCACTCTGAACTCAAGCAACTGGTAAGTGATCTGGTCTTACAAACTCTTGACTGTCAAACTGGTGCCCAGCGCTAGCAGTACACCGTGCAGGGTGCCTTCAATCCACTCTGAACTCAAGCAACTGGTAAGTGATCAGGTCTTACAAACTCATGCCTGTCAAACTGGTGCCCAGCGCTAGCAGTACGCCATGCAGGTTGCCTTCAATCCACTCTGAACTCAAGCAACTGGTAAGTGATCAGGTCTTACAAACTCTTGGCTGTCAAACTGGTGCCCAGTGCTAGCAGTACGCCATGCAGGGTGCCTTCAATACACTCTGAACTCAAGCAACTGGTAAGTGATCAGGTCTTACAAACTCTTGGCTGTCAAACTGGTGCCCAGCGCTAGCAGTACGCCATGCAGGGTGCCTTCAATCCACTCTGAACTCAAGCAACTGGTAAGTGATCAGGTCTTACTAACTCTTGGCTGTCAAACTGGTGCCCAGCGCTAGCAGTACGCCATGCAGGGTGCCTTCAATCCACTCTGAACTCAAGCAACTGGTAAGTGATCAGGTCTTACAAACTCTTGACTGTCTAACTGCTGCCCAGCGCTAGCAGTACGCCATGCAGGGTGCCTTCAATACACTCTGAACTCAAGCAACTGGTAAGTGATCAGGTCTTACAAACTCATGCCTGTCAAACTGGTGCCCAGCGCTAGCAGTACGCCGTGCAGGGTGCCTTCAATCCACTCTGAACTCAAGCAACTGGTAAGTGATCAGGTCTTACAAACTCATGCCTGTCAAACTGGTGCCCAGCGCTAGCAGTACGCCGTGCAGGGTGCCTTCAATCCACTCTGAACTCAAGCAACTGGTAAGTGCATGATCAGGTCTTACAAACTCTTGGCTGTCAAACTGGTGCCCAGCGCTACCAGTACGCCATGCAGGGTGCCTTCAATCCACTCTGAACTCAAGCAACTGGTAAGTGATCAGGTCTTACAAACTCTTGACTGTCTAACTGGTGCCCAGTGCTAGCAGTACACCATGCAGGGTGCCTTCAATCCACTCTGAACTCAAGCAACTGGTAAGTGATCAGGTGTTACAAACTCTTGGCTGTCTAACTGGTGCCCAGCGCTAGCAGTACGCCATGCAGGGTGCCTTCAATACACTCTGAACTCAAGCAACTGGTAAGTGATCAGGTCTTACAAACTCTTGACTGTCAAACTGGTGCCCAGCGCTAGCTGTACGCCATGCAGGGTGCCTTCAATCCACTCTGAACTCAAGCAACTGGTAAGTGATCAGGTCTTACAAACTCTTGGCTGTCAAACTGGTGCCCAGCGCTAGCAGTATGCCATGCAGGGTGCCTTCAATCCACTCTGAACTCAAGCAACTGGTAAGTGATCAGGTCTTACAAACTCTTGGCTGTCAAACTGGTGCCCAGCGCTAGCTGTACGCCATGCAGGGTGCCTTCAATCCACTCTGAACTCAAGCAACTGGTAAGTGATCAGGTCTTACAAACTCTTGACTGTCAAACTGGTGCCCAGTGCTAGCAGTACGCCATGCAGGGTGCCTTCAATACACTCTGAACTCAAGCAACTGGTAAGTGACAGGGCTCGGCGCTAAGGGTAAACCTATGGCCCCAGGCCAGTAAAAATTCCCAAAAACAGCTTCGGGCCAGTAAAAAAAGACCTCAACTGGTCCTACAGGCACAGTAAACATTTGGAGACTTTCTTGTTAAAAAGTTTCCCCCCAAGAATGTCCCCAAATGTTTTTGAAATAAATGAAGATAAAATCTATAAAGATAAATGTTGTGGTGAATTTTATGCAATGTTCTTTATTGTTATGTTAAAGAAAAAATGTAGGACCAGTAAAGATTTTGCAGGACCAGCAGATGCTAGGTGTTACTGGTCCTACACGGCCAGTATCATTTTGAGTTAGCGTTGAGGTCTGAGTGATCAGGTCTTACAAACTCATGCCTGTCAAACTGGTGCCCAGCGCTAGCAGTACGCCATGCAGGGTGCCTTCAATACACTCTGAACTCAAGCAACTGGTAAGTGCATGATCAGGTCTTACTAACTCTTGGCTGTCAAACTAGTGCCCAGCGCTAGCAGTACGCCATGCAGGGTGCCTTCAATACACTCTGAACTCAAGCAACTGGTAAGTGCATGATCAGGTCTTACTAACTCTTGGCTGTCAAACTAGTGCCCAGCGCTAGCAGTACGCCATGCAGGGTGCCTTCAATACACTCTGAACTCAAGCAACTGGTAAGTGCATGATCAGGTCTTACAAACTCTTGGCTGTCAAACTGGTGCCCAGCGCTAGCAGTACACCATGCAGGGTGCCTTCAATACACTCTGAACTCAAGCAACTGGTAAGTGATCAGGTCTTACAAACTCTTGACTGTCAAACTGGTGCCCAGCGCTAGCTGTACGCCATGCAGGGTGCCTTCAATCCACTCTGAACTCAAGCAACTGGTAAGTGATCAGGTCTTACAAACTCTTGACTGTCTAACTGGTGCCCAGTGCTAGCAGTACACCATGCAGGTTGCCTTCAATCCACTCTGAACTCAAGCAACTGGTAAGTGATCAGGTCTTACAAACTCTTGACTGTCTAACTGGTGCCCAGTGCTAGCAGTACGCCATGCAGGGTGCCTTCAATCCACTCTGAACTCAAGCAACTGGTAAGTGATCAGGTCTTACAAACTCTTGACTGTCTAACTGGTGCCCAGTGCGAGCAGTACGCCATGCAGGGTGCCTTCAATCCACTCTGAACTCAAGCAACTGGTAAGTGATCAGGTCTTACAAACTCTTGACTGTCTAACTGGTGCCCAGTGCTAGCAGTACGCCATGCAGGGTGCCTTCAATCCACTCTGAACTCAAGCAACTGGTAAGTGATCAGGTCTTACAAACTCATGCCTGTCAAACTGGTGCCCAGCGCTAGCAGTACACCATGCAGGGTGCCTTCAATACACTCTGAACTCAAGCAACTGGTAAGTGATCAGGTCTTACAAACTCTTGGCTGTCAAACTGGTGCCCAGCGCTAGCAGTATGCCATGCAGGGTGCCTTCAATCCACTCTGAACTCAAGCAACTGGTAAGTGATCAGGTCTTACAAACTCTTGACTGTCAAACTGGTGCCCAGTGCTAGCAGTGCGCCATGCAGGGTGCCTTCAATCCACTCTGAACTCAAGCAACTGGTAAGTGATCAGGTCTTACAAACTCATGCCTGTCTAACTGGTGCCCAGTGCTAGCAGTACGCCGTGCAGGGTGCCTTCAATCCACTCTGAACTCAAGCAACTGGTGAGTGATCAGGTCTTACAAACTCTTGACTGTCAAACTGGTGCCCAGCGCTAGCAGTACGCCATGCAGGGTGCCTTCAATCCACTCTGAACTCAAGCAACTGGTAAGTGATCTGGTCTTACAAACTCTTGACTGTCAAACTGGTGCCCAGCGCTAGCAGTATGCCATGCAGGGTGCCTTCAATACACTCTGAACTCAAGCAACTGGTAAGTGCATGATCAGGTCTTACAAACTCTTGGCTGTCAAACTGGTGCCCAGCGCTAGCAGTACACCATGCAGGGTGCCTTCAATACACTCTGAACTCAAGCAACTGGTAAGTGATCAGGTCTTACAAACTCTTGGCTGTCAAACTGGTGCCCAGCGCTAGCTGTACGCCATGCAGGGTGCCTTCAATCCACTCTGAACTCAAGCAACTGGTAAGTGATCAGGTCTTACAAACTCTTGACTGTCTAACTGGTGCCCAGTGCTAGCAGTACGCCATGCAGGGTGCCTTCAATCCACTCTGAACTCAAGCAACTGGTAAGTGATCAGGTCTTACAAACTCTTGACTGTCTAACTGGTGCTCAGTGCTAGCAGTACGCCATGCAGGGTGCCTTCAATCCACTCTGAACTCAAGCAACTGGTAAGTGATCTGGTCTTACAAACTCTTGACTGTCAAACTGGTGCCCAGCGCTAGCAGTACGCCATGCAGGGTGCCTTCAATCCACTCTGAACTCAAGCAACTGGTAAGTGATCAGGTCTTACAAACTCTTGACTGTCAAACTGGTGCCCAGCGCTAACAATACGCCATGCAGGTTGCCTTCAATCCACTCTGAACTCAAGCAATTGGTAAGTGATCAGGTCTTACAATCGCAAAGCAGAATTATGTGGATTGGCCTTTTCTTGAAATGTCTACTTTCAGAATGCTTGCAGCTTTTAACACCATATTCATGCCTACCTTTCATTTTATTTTTTATATGTCTTATTATAATTTATAGTGTGGGCTTATTCTTTTATGCTTTTATGCAAATGAATTTATAATATTTGCTTATAGACTCAAAGAATGTATAAATCAGAGTTGTTGAAAGATTTCTGATTGATATGTTAAATCCTATAATAGTTTTGAAAGATGCTTTTAATCAGAAAGTTGTCAACAATGAGCCTTTGCAGGGATAAATTGGTTAATCCTGATGTAGGTCTATAGTGATGTACCACCAAATATGGGCCACCTTCAACCTAAGAAAATTGTAATTGATAAAAAATGTCCTATGTTTGCGAGAATTTATGGTATGGGGCTAACTGAAACTATTGTGAGTGGAACATGATTTCCTTTGTAATTTATATGCTCTTGTGCATGACTTGAGTCAATGATACGTAGTCCATTGCACTAGGAATTGACTGTATATAGGTGTACTAGTGGTATATAGGTGTAAAATGCATTTCAACCCATTGATGCTCAGAGTTTGAGGTAATCAACCAACATAGGTAATATTACCAAAACAAAGGCCTTCCTCCGAAGGAAGTGATAGATTTCTTTAAGAGTTTTTTACAATCAATTAATTACTTTTATGTTGTTTTTATATCTTGTGCTTTTTGCGCTATGGGAAAGAATGGGTTAAACCACTTCTGGTTATATTTTATAGGCGCTTCCACCTAGCAACAATTGTCACTAGGCAGTGCTCACCCTATTTATCATCAGCCTTGTGGGTCTTGTGCATGTTTTATATTAATTTGGAACCTATAGAAAATGCACATATAGGTGGCCTCCATGGTTAGCATAGGCCTCTTTTGTCCGGTGTAAGTCAGGTCGGAATCCTTGCTAGAAAAGGGCAAGAAATTGGATTGTTGATTCCTGTTGGTTGAGAGCTGATATTGGTTCATTAGACTACCTGTTGCCAAAGGGCATTCTAATCCTAGTCATGCTGAATTCAGTATTAGTGTAGGCTCCACTTTATATATATATATATATATATATATATATATATATATATATATATATATATATATATATATATATATATATATATATATATATATATACATATATATATATATATATATATATATTTATATATATATATATATATATATATATATATATGTATATATATATATATGTGTGTATATATATATATATGTATATAAAAAGTATCCCTTAGCTTTGTAAACCAAAACTAATTCAGCAAATCAAGGGTTAATGAGGCCTACGCGTTAGATGTAAATGGTACACACTGTTCATAAATCCAATACTCCCATCCAAATCCCTGTTATTGTTATATCCTTTTGTATGTATTGGGTTGGGGAATGCATTGACCATGTTTTCATATTGGCTAGGCTTATCATATGAGTCTTTAACAAATATATCAAATTATCAAGTGTTTGCTGAAAAGATACCTAAAGTATGACCTCATTCACATCTGTAAACTGCATATTCTGCCAAACGGTTTTTAGCTGCATTTTTAAATTGTTAATCTACTTAGTTTGATACCTCTCCAGAAACTGATAAAAAACATTTTTGAAGAAGAATTGGCGTAGAAGCGTTAGCAATGAATGATTGGTAAACCTAATTCAGAAAAATTCTTTACTGCCTGCGAATTATAATGTATGTATGTATGTATGCATTAGCCTTATAAAGGTATATGGAAGAATGCAAGAAGTGCCACAGGTGCACACAATTTCTAATTGCATAAATCATTTCTTACACTGTTGGTGTGCATGTCTGCTAAAAGATGGCAGTAGGTGTCTTGCCTTGTCTTCTCTCTTAACTCATGGCCACATGTCTCATGCTGCAAGGACAATAACTCAAGCTTTTGATAACTACCCTAAGGATAACAATGGCGTGCGTGATCAGAAGGCATCAATATTTGATATGGAAATTCATATGGTGCCTTTATTACGATTTTTTCACTTGTTCTGAATGGCGTGTCCTACTGGAAGTGTCAGTTCAGCAGAATTTGTTATATTCCCCATAGGAAGAAGCGAATAGCTAGCTAGCACACAAGGATATTGCTCTTTGAGATAATCTCACTTCAAGTCCTTGTTCAGTTTGCACAAGATGGCCTATGTAAGCACAGGGCTCTCATCATATTTACATGCATCATTTCATGAGGTACGTTAAGTATTCTTTTTCTTCTGAATGGTGTTTTGTATGATTAGGAGGGCTTACTGGTGGAGCAAAACACTGTACAACAAAAAGTTGTACAGTGTTATATTTGTTTGAGTATGAAACAATATGAAAATAACCACCACAGTCCTGGATAAGATTATATAAGGACATTTATATTCCAAATTTCATTTCATTTAGTAAAGTATACATCATGGAAAATATGGCTTACATATTTTGTTCCATTTTTCCCTTTCATTATAAGAATTTATTTAACCATACCTAAGACTGTGTGAGCATGAAACCCTACTGTTGCAATGGTGATAGTGTCTGCGATATATGTCATGTCTGTTAACCCTTTGCTGCTGGTGCCTAATTTTGCTAATAAGAAATGAGGCAAAAAAGCGGGAAAATGACTGAAACCCTGGCATATGGGTACTCATCTGAGAGTACTCAGAGAGTTATCTAATGAATACCAACATAATAGAATGTAGATGGTTCTCAAACATCTTTGCATTCTTGTGCTTTGGACAAACCAAACCTCACAGAATCTGCTTGTGAAACTATAAGTATCCACATCTTGCCATCTTCACTATTTTAGCACATGTACAAATTCTACCTGAGGAAGCTAGCCTTTATCCTGACCTTGTCTGATTCCCACTGCTACCTGAGCTCTTCAGGTAGAAGCTAATTTTGCTGGTTCAGGTAATTGCTTTGTTTGAAGCAATCCTTTAGCAATCATAAGGCACCTGCATGGCCTCGTTGTGGCCTGTATATACCAGCAGCACATGGTATCCTCGTTGATGGAGGCAATCAACTACGCATTCCTTGCCACGCGGCTGGCCTGCCCTGCTGCAAAAGAGAGAGCACCTCACTAATTGTCTGGTTTCCAGTAGTAGGTTTTTGTAGGTGGCATTCTCAGAAATGCTCTATGCAGCTGAAAGCATTTAGCCCTTCTGCAGCTTAGGCTACTTTTGTCCAAAGCACATAGGCGCAAATATATTTGAAAACCATCTAAAACCTGTCATGTTGGTATTCATTGGACAGTTCTGGTTCAGTACTGTCAGATGAGTATACCCTAAACAGGCATTGTGAGGGATAGCGAATCTTATCAATATTCTTGCAATTCTTAAGTAAGACCTTGTATAAAAGAAACAATATAGAAGTACAGTCTAATAATTTAACATCTAGATTTGAGCTGAGCTGCACACCACATACAAGGGTTGTCTAATAGGGCTCTGTTGTCAATTTTATATCTTTATTCCTATCTTTGAAGGATTTTTTTTGGCTATTTGACAAAATATCTAAACTTTTAACTTTTTAGTCTTGTACCATTACCGAATGTAATGAAATGAAATATTTGTCATATGACAGCTTTTGCTAAGCACCTATATAAGTCTGATGGAGGTTAACTCCTGTTTATGAGTCCTGATTATTTTCTACAGTTCTGAGTTAACCCTTCCAATGCTAAGGCTACTTTCGTCCAAAGCACAAGGATGCAAAGATTTTTGAATTTCCTCTAAATCTTGTCAAATTGGTATTCATTAGATAGCCCTCACTGAGTACTCTCAGATGAGTACCCATTTGCCAGGGTTTCCGTCATTTTTCTGTTTTTTTGCCTAATTTTGTGTTGGCCAAATTAGCCACCAGCAGCGTATGGGTTAAAGTATTCCAATAAAGGTGACTCTCCATTTAAATTGCTACTTTAACCCATTAACTCACAGCAGTCAAAAGCTGCTAGACAATTCTGATTTTATCTTTCAGGAGAGAGCATTGTTAGGATAATATTTGATGAACTTTACCAACAAATCTCTTTCAAATATTTTGTAAAATCCCTTTTACTTCTTCAGTCATTATCCAAAAGCATTATAGATCAAAAAGACAATTTCTTGAGGAACTATTAAGCATTAATGAGTTAAAGAAGCAGTTGGATAATTGCACATAACCATTTTGAGGAGAAAAAATCTGCCACAACAATGTTCTGTGTATTTTCCTTGATTGTGATACTTATTTTTATATTTGATTTTAATTTTAATTTATTTGATCATTTTTTTCCTGAATTATGCATGGCAGTGCTAATAGGAACATCTTGCAATTACTCCTGGCCTTGTCTGTATGTGAGGATAAGATGCACTTTATTATCATTCAATTTAGGGACATCAAGAAATGTTTTTCTTCCTTTATTATAGTGATTGCAATGCTGCAGTAAACAACGATTATGATACCATAATGTAATTAACGGGAAAACCTTATGATTTATTCATTGTATATTAACTGTGCTAGGAATGGCTGTCAATGTCTTTTAACCCTTATGCTGCTGGTGGCTAATTTTGCTAATACAAAATAATGCGAAAAACCTTAAAAATTACTGAAACCCTGACAAATGGGTACTCATTTGAGAGTACTCAGCGAGAGCTATCCAATGAGTTCCAACATGACAGGGTTTGAATGGTTTTCAAAGAATTTTACGTTTTTGTACTTTGGACTAAAGTAGCCCCAGCATTGGAAGGGTTAATTGGTTATAATGAAACATAGATAATGCTTTTTATTAGTAGTTAATTGTGGCTGGCTGCCAATGCTGCACTTACTAAGCATTTGGATATAAATTACTTCGGTTACTGGGAAAACATATACATTGTATGTGTTTTAGAAATAAAGGAATTTTACCTTATTGAACTGGTCTTAAGGAGAAATAGGAAATGTTATCTACTGCAGTACCTATAATAATACGGAATCGAAGATTCATAGTAAATGGTTATGATGTTATACATTAAATCAGAGTGTCACTTTTAAAGCAACTTAATGTTTTAAAGCAACTATTGTTTTTCCCCATTGTTCTATATTCCCCTAGATGCACAGCAGTGACCAGCACTTGCTATCTGCCCTGTGTGCAGTACATCTCAATGTGTCCATTGTTTCTTTATATTGTTTATATTGTTTCTCTCAATTGTTGTCTATTTCCCTAGATACACAGAAGTGACCAGGACTTGCTGTCTCCCCTAGCTGTGTGCAGTATATCTCAATGTGTCCAATGTTTTTCATTGTTTTTCCCCATTGTTCTATATTTCACTAGATGCACAGCAGTGACTTGCCGTCTCCCCTGTGTGCTATATATGTGTATATATATATATATATATATATATATATATATATATATATATATATATATATATATATATATATATATATATATATATATATATATATATGTATATATATATAAATATATATATATAACAATGTGTCCATTGTTTCTTATTGTTTCTCCCCATTGTTCTCTATTTCCCTAGATACACAGCAGTAACCAGGACTTACCGTATCCCCTGTGTCTATTGTCTCTCATTGTTTCTCCCTATTGTTCTATATTTCCCTGTGACCAGGACTTCTGACTACTGGCTGTCTCTCACCACTGTCTGGTTTCGAATCCCGCCTGGCGCATGTGAGAAAGTTGCGAGTGACTTGGGGTTAGGCGTTGGTTTTCGCCGGGCACTCCATTTTCCTCCACCAACTTAGCTGCAATATGGCAGAAAAAGTGATGAAAAACACAATTTAAGATATATTTATATATATATATCAAAATGTCCATTGTTTCTCATTGTTTCTCCCCATTGTTCTGTGTTTCCCTTGATGCACAGCAGTGACCAGGACTTGCCATCTCCCCTGTGTGCAGTATATAACATTATGTCAATTGTTTCTCATTGTTTCTCCCCATTGTTCTGTGTTTCCCTAGATGCACAGCAGTGACCAGGACTTGCCGTCTCCGCTGTGTGAGAAGGAGCTTCAGGAGCTCCTGCGGGAGGCAGAGATGAAGAATAAGACCTTCACGAGTACTGAGGATCAGCTAGACTATGAAGTAGATGAGGAGGTGGCTGCAATTTTGACCTCTAACGCAACTCCTTCACCAACAGGGAAGCGGGACTCACTTGCATCACACATTGTAAGTTAATTACATTTCCCATTCCCTTAACCCATTCATACCCGTATCAGCCAAAACTGCTACTAGTCAAGTAGATCTCCAGGTATGAAAGGGTTAAATAGAACATCATTACAAATTCCAGGTTAACAAATATAGTGTGGCAATCTAGAATAAAGTCAA
Organism: Maea johnstoni; assembly: GCA_963942565.1. Lineage (NCBI taxonomy): Eukaryota > Metazoa > Annelida > Polychaeta > Spionida > Magelonidae > Maea > Maea johnstoni. The sequence goes on along the minus strand of OZ012684.1, from coordinate 49,974,039 downwards.
TATGGTAGTTTCTCTTTTGGTGCAATGCAGCTTTAGCTGCAAGCACAGTAGAAAAAGTACTTAACAAACCAAGACCTACTTAGGTTTGGAATTGCACTGATGTATGGCTCTTTTGCGAAAAGATATGCCTGCTACCAATTTACTCTTCACTTTCATATATATATATATATATATATATATATATATATATATATATATATATATATATATATATATATATATATATATATATATATATATATATATATATATATATATATATTGTTTATTGATATCTAGACATTCCTAGGATTTTGTTTAACATACTTTTGAACTTAAGGTATGAGAAAGGTGTTATGGCTTGTGTAACCTCAAGCACATCAGCTATAAAATCATACATGATTTAAAAAAAAAAACCTCACTACTATTTAGCTGAAAATTGATACCATTCTGAAACGAACATCTCAAATTTCAAAAATTTTCATATATCCCACCTATCATTATTTGTTTTCCATGTATTACCTTATGTGTTAGGCTATTATTATTTGTTTTCCATATATTACCTTATTTGTTTAGGCTATCATTATTTGTTTTCTATATATTACCTTATGTGTTTAGGCTATTATTATTTGTTTTCCATATATTACCGGGTACCTCATTTGTTTAGGCTATCATTATTTGTTTTCCATATATTACCTTATTTGTTTAGGCTATTATTATTTGTTCTCCATATATTACCTTATGTGTTAGGCTATTATTATTTGTTTTCCATATATTACCCTATTTGTTTAGGCTATTATTATTTGTTTTCCATATATTACCTTATTTGTTTAGGCTATTGTTTTCCATATATGACCTTGTTTGTTTAGGCTATTATTATTTGTTTTCCATATATTACCTTATTTGTTTAGGCTATTCAGTACCAGATGAAGAAAGAGCTGATGCTACAGCAGATAGATGAGATAGCAAAGATAAAACACAGTCGCCTGACAGAGGGACACAGCACGCCACGCAAGCTAGGCAATCAACTCAAACAGGAAGCTGAGAGCTTCGCCGAGAAAATCACAAGTCTAGCTCAGGCAAAGCAGGTCACTGACCACAGGTACTGCTACTTATAACACATAAAGCACACTTAAAGCACACCAACCTGGCTCATTATATATACACTGTGTTTATAGATACATACATTATTGGAGTCTTGAATGGCCTTACAACATAGAATATTGCTCTCACAGTTCAAAGCAATATATCGTATTTCACTGATTAAGCACACAGACCCCAAATAAGTGCACCCCCACCCCCATTTTTCTGATAAGCGTTGGAAGGGGCTAGCCAGCAGACACGATTTTCTGGCCTTCTGATTGATCCTATTTTCAAGCCCTTGAACACTTTGCCCTATCAGTCCTTGGCGTGCCATTGCTCAAGCGTCCAATCAGACGTGGCGTAACAAAAGAGCGTGAAGCAGCATCGTACGTGGGGTGTGGCTAATCGAAAGATAACCAAATTTTTTGCTAACTTGTTACCTGCAAGTGCACTTATTCAAAGGTATATGGTACTACTTCTTGTATATACACAGAGACGGACCTGCTTGAGATTCTTTAGATGTGGATACAGAAAAACCTACATATATGCAGCACTTTTTGAAATCCAAAAATATTCAATATTTGCTTTTGCATTTGCCTCAATATATGTTCCATGTGCACAGGTTCCATATGGTATAACAAAAAGTAATGCTTACGAAAAAAGAGAAAATATTTGGAAGTGCTCAATATGCAGATAGAGGTTTTCAATATTTCTCAGTTCTAAGCAATACTGTTTGCATCTTGACATATCTGCTCATCTGCCTCTGAAAGGATTGAGGTTATGAAAATACATTAACTCCTTATTTAGGTTGCCTGATAATTCTGTTTAAGTATTGTCTTATTTAAAGTTCAAAGTCACGTACTACACAATAGTACACGCATACATACTTGTATAAACACTTTGAAATACATGTGTTTTTCATACGGTATTTCGGTAGGTAAACAGCACTGTATCATTCTTATAAGTTCAATTCAGAGACGTACTATCAAAAAATTAGATAAATATTTTTTCTTTAAATTTTCCTATTCTATCATTTATATTGATTTCATGAAGTAACTTCATGCATTTTGTGCAAAAAAATGCAATAAAAAAGTTATTCAATCGTTTTCATGAACTTAATTTTTATTTCCAAACCATCAAAACCTATTTTATAAGGTCATTCACAGTTCTGATAAGCATGCCTATTTAGTTACACTTTCCTCCAAGAGGTGGCAGCAGGTGCTAGTTTGACTGGATCATTTAGTGGACCATCTGGGTGCTGCTTGACACAGAAACCTCCAATGCTCCAGGGAACATGAATTTGATTAATTCATATTGGCACATAAAAGCTCATGGCCCCTTTAAAAGACTATTCTATATGCTATGATAGGTTTGAAGTCAATGCAGTAATTAAGCATAAATTTTTAAAAAAAATGAAGAAAGTTTCTGCTTTATTTCAAGTATTGACTTGATGTCCTCAAGAAGACTTTTTTGGGGGAACTCTAAAGTTGCATGGATTAAATATCTTAAAAGGGGTACACAATTTTGGGGGTGTAGGTTTGGTATTGAATTTCAATTTGAATAATCTAATTTAATTTAAATGCAAGATGTCGTCTATCATCAGGGCATGAAATTTAGGGCATGAGATTTCATCAGTTGTTTAAACCTATTTTGAATATATACCCATCATATGTTAAGCCCCTTCTGTACAAGCCCTACAAGTTTAGTGGGTTAGCTTATCAAATTATCTTTGCCACAAATTCACATAGCTTCGTTACTACTAATTTAGTGCATTGTTTTTATGGTTTGCACATCAGGAAATCACATTATTGTTATTGTGTTATACAGTTGTAAGAAAGAAATTCTAGATAATGGTTGTCTTATTTAATTTCAGGATCAAAAAATTATCCTCAGCCCTCAAGAAGTTAAAAGGTAAGTTGATAATGAATTCTACCCCTATTATATTCTCACATCCGTATATGTATGTAGCCTTTAGTGAGGTTTGTATGCATGTATAATCTTAACCTATTCATGCTTCAAAGTTCTGGTTGAATTTCGTTTTTTGTCACATTTATGCCAATTGTGGCTAATTCGTGACTAGCTAGTTGTAAATAGTGGAGGAAACCGCAGGACCCGGCGAAAACCACCGCCTAACCCCAAGTCACTGGCAACTTTCTCACATGTCCAGGCCGGGATTCTGTTTGAAAGTATCATCTGGAGCTATATATGATATTAAAGAAAACTTGTGTGGATTAAGCTTTAATTTTCAAAGTATTTAAAGGAGGATCATTGGTTAGTTTTATGAATACCTCTCCTTCAAATATTTTCCAAAGTAAACTTATGTAAGGACGATTCCACTTATATGGACGGGAGGTTTGTTTTTTGTTTTTTTGGTTGCGATAGGCACAGATAGGTTAATTCTTACTTGTCAAGGACCTATTGTAGAATTGGATAGAGAACTACTTAAAAGAATTGATTCTAATGGAAAAGAGACAGCCAACCTAGTTTGTTTGCTATGGCAGGGCTAGATTTCTCTGGGGAAATTCTAGCGTATATCTTGTGTGTGTTAAATGTGTGTGAGGTGTGCATGCATTTAAATGTCAGTGGTTTTGAGACTAATCTTCTCCTGTTTGCAGTCAGGGTTGTTTGGGAGTGCTTCTTAATTAATTGATGAAAGCGCATAGTTGGGTGGGCACACATTGTATGATCTACAGCTACCCGGGTAATTTTGTCAGCCTGGCCTCAGCATTAGGCTTGATGGAAAACTGTTACTGGCTTGCCACCTCAACAAGAACAGTGATATACATTCCATTCTACTATTGTAACTGCTCAACATGAGCAATGACTTGTATTCTATTTTATATACATATATATATATATATATATATATATATATATATATATATATATATATATATATATATATATATATATATATATATATATGTTTATATATATATATATACATATATATATATATATATATATATATATATATATATATATATATATATATATATATATATAAATATATATGTTTATATATATAAATATATGTTTATATATATATATATATATATATATATATATATATATATATATATATATATATATATATATATATATATATATATATATATGTTTATATATATTAGAACCACTCAACATGAACACTTTATCCTATGGCAGTTGTCACTTTTCCATTGAAAGCTTCATTGTTTTAATCACATACCCTCAAAGGGACATAGAATGTATTTGGCAACATCAATTATCCCTTTTCCTCCAAAACCTATAGGCGATCTCTGAAAATAACCATTTCATACAAGTTTTTACAATATTTAAATAGTCTAAAGGGTTTGTTTGAACTTGAAAGTAATTTTTGTTTAGGAATTTCTTACAGCTTTCATTCATTTTGATTTATTCACACCAAAGGTTCAGATAATTTAGTTATTAGGGCCACAAAAGTGAAGCGTGACTGACTACTCTCCCCTAAATTTATATCTTCCTACAATTTATATCTTCCTTCTCGTTTAAAAATGTTGGCACAACCTGAAATGATACTAGCCAAATAATCATTCCCACTAAAAAAATATACATAGGATCATGTCTCTGACATTTATCAGAACTTATGTTACTGCCTTGACTAATCGATTTAATTCAATTTAGCATGGCTTAGTCTGGCAGGTTAAATATATTACCGCTGGTTTAATATGTGGAATTGGCTTCAGAATTGCCACTTTCTACTGCATGGTTCCTGTTATGGCCTTTTGCAAAAAAGGCAAATTTGACTTAACTGAGGTTGAAGTTGTCTAATTTGATTTGACGTAACCTAGGCCCCTGACCAATATATTTTCTTCCCCAAGAATGAAGGACAGGTAAGACAGTGACTGAGGTAACTACCTGCATTTAAATCATGATACTTATTGCAAAGCAGAAACCACCATTCTCAGTATGTGCCCCTTTCTATTCAAATTGGCTCAAAAAGACTTGACTATTTTGGTCATTTATGCTAATAACAGCACTATTTTTTGAATATTTGAAGAAGTTACAAAATAAAAACAACCTTATTTTGAATATAGTTCAAAGATTCTAGTTCCATTTTTTAGAAGATACAAAACATGTATGGCCTAATCGGGCATTGTGAGGGCTAGCGAATCATATCAATAATCTTGCAATTCTTAGGTAAGAACATGTGTCAAAGAAAAGATGTAAAGGCACAGTCTAATCATTTAAACTTTGAATGAATACACCTTTTAGTATTAAAAAAAATGGTTAGTAGCCACTTTTTTGTTTGTTAGACCATTAGAGTGCATGGCTCTGCTCTCCTGGTGCACAGCATAAAACATCTTTGCGTTTTTATTGTTGAACACTACATTTATAATTTCTCTGCTCATGTGACAGTGTACATTATAATTTCTCTGCTCATAAGTCCATGTGACAGTGTACATTATAGTTTCTTTGCTCATGAGCCCATTTGACAGTGTACATTATAGTTTCTTTGCTCATGAGCTCATGTGACAGTGTACATTATAGTTTCTTTGCTCATGAGCCCATGTGACAGTGTACATTATAGTTTCTTTGCTCATGAGCTCATGTGACAGTGTACATTATAGTTTCTTTGCTCATGAGCTCATGTGACAGTGTACATTATAGTTTCTTTGCTCATGAGCTCATGTGACAGTGTAGATTATAGTTTCTCTGCTCATAAGTCCATGTGACAGTGTACATTATAGTTTCTCTGCTCATAAGTCCATGTGACAGTGTACATTATAGTTTCTCTGCTCATAAGTCCATGTGACAGTGTACATTATAGTTTCTTTGCTCATGAGCTCATGTGACAGTGTACATTATAGTTTCTTTGCTCATGAGCCCATGTGACAGTGTGCATTATAGTTTCTTTGCTCATGAGCCCATGTGACAGTGTAGATTATAGTTTCTTTGCTCATGAGCCCATGTGACAGTGTACATTATAGTTTCTTTGCTCATGAGCCCATGTGACAGTGTAGATTATAGTTTCTTTGCTCATGAGCCCATGTGACAGTGTACATTATAGTTTCTTTGCTCATGAGCCCATGTGACAGTGTACATTATAGTTTCTTTGCTCATGAGCTCATGTGACAGTGTACATTATAGTTTCTTTGCTCATGAGCCCATGTGACAGTGTGCATTATAGTTTCTTTGCTCATGAGCCCATGTGACAGTGTAGATTATAGTTTCTTTGCTCATGAGCCCATGTGACAGTGTAGATTATAGTTTCTTTGCTCATGAGCCCATGTGACAGTGTAGATTATAGTTTCTTTGCTCATGAGCCCATGTGACAGTGTACATTATAGTTTCTTTGCCCATGAGCCCATGTGACACTGCACATTTAATTTTTTTTTCTGCCTTATTATATAAGGACATGTGAACACTACATTTAGAGTTCCTTTGTTTGTGATGACTGTGGTAGCATTGTCAGGGCCATAATGAGTGGAGTGGCTGATCTGTACTGCTCCCTAATTTGTAGGAGTCAATTGTATTGTAGAAGAGTGGATGAGATCCTTCAGGACCGATGTGCATGATCATCTGACTCAATAGGGCTTCTGTGACTCCCTGGCATTTACCATGATCTCCACTCTCAGCAGGTCTTTAACCTGATGCCCTTAAAGGCCATGAATAAATACTGGCATGATGGGCCATCTTGTCTCCTGGGCGTTCTAAGAGTTCTTAGCTACCCTTTGGGGGTGGGGGGATGAGTTTTTCCGGCATTTACCATGATCTCCACTCTCAGCAACTCTTTAACCTGATGGCCTGAGGCCATGAATAAATACTAGCATGATGGGCCATCTTCTCTCCTGGGAATTCTGAGAGTTCTTGGCTACCCTTTGGAAGGATGCGATTTTCTTGCATTTACCACAATCTCCACTCTCAGCAACTCTTTAACCTGATGGCCTGAGGCCATGAATATATACTAGCAGAATGGGTTCCTTCTCCATTGCATTCTACGTATCGTTACAAGAGGTTTTCTGGCATTTATTATGATCTCCACGCTCAGCATCTTTAACCTGGTGCTCTAAGACCATGAATAAATACTAAAATAATGGGCTCCTCCTCCACTGAGTTCTTGGCTACCCTTTTGGGAACAAGGGTTTCTGGCATTTACCACAATCCCTACTCTCAGCATCTTTAACCTGGTGCCCTAAGACCATGAATAAATACTAGCAGGATGTAGGCGTTTCCTCCTCTGAGTTCTAAGGTTCGCTTTGGGGGGATGAGTTTTTCTGGCATTTACCACAATCTCCACTCTCAGCAGGTCTTTAACCTGATGCCCTTAAATGCCATGAATAAATACTGGCAGGATGGGCCATCTTCTCTCCTGGGAGTTTTTAGCTACCCTTTGGGAGGATGAGGTTTTCTTGCATTTACCATGTTCTCCACTCTCAGCAGCTCTATAACCTGGTGGCCTGATGCCATGAATAAATACTGGCAGGATGGGCCATCTTCTCTCCTGGTAGTTCTCGACTACCTGAGGTAGGGATGAGTGCTGCATTTATCATGATCTCGTTGTCATGATGCCCCTAGGCAATAACTAAATACATGTCACTTAAAAAAAGAAAAAAAGATTTGAGCATTTGAATCCACACATGTGGTGGAAACCAGGTTGTTCTCAATCTGTGGTTGAGGTGTTTGGTATAACAGGCCTGCATATAAGCAACCACCATGTAATGTCCACATACTTGTACTAGGGTTGTCATTGAATCAAATTGAATTGATACATTGGATTGAAATCATATATATTAAAATATTTAAAAAAAATCAATTTTAACTCATTCATGCCTATAACATTCAAAAATGCACTGACTAATTAGTTTGGTGATATCATTGTGACTAGAGCATACTTCATCGGTCAATACTCAACCATCGTAGCAAACATCGATCCCATAACTAATTCATAACTGCCCATGCCTGTCTCTACTATAATTCCTATCTTTGAGATAATTGTTACTTTAACCCTTCTGATGCGAAGGTTATTTTTGTCCAATTCACAAGAATGCAAAAAGTTATGAAAATCATCCTAACCAAGTCATGTGAGTATTCATAGGAAAGCTCTCGTCGAGTACTTTAAGATGAGTACCCATTTGCAAGGGTTTCAGTCATTTTTCAGTCTTTTTGCAACATTTTGTAGTGGCAAAATTAGGCATCAGCAGCACAAGGGTTAAGAATCTTAATAGAATCTTACTAAGGAATTTGAAACTGAAGCACGCCTGCAGTTGTACATGTTATAGGTCATTGCATTTATGGTGATGTCTAACATTTTGTCTCAAGACAACCCCCTTCCCTTAAATGTAAAATAGAACTACATTGTATCGATTTGAAAAAGTCCTTAAAATTATATATGATTATTGATGAATGAATAGAAAAATTCATATCTATAACAACAGCCCTACCACATACTACACATGCTTTATTGGCACTTAGTTGTTGGACTAAGTGGTAGAGGCACCCCACAGGTCAGCCATGACCAGTGGTCAGAACATGTAAATTGAAATGCCTACCCATTTCTGCCACAGGTATTGGATGAAACAGTGGCATGCTAGTGATTCAAGATGAGCCTATCTGTAAGCGCTTAAATGGTATTCAAAAACCTTTGCATCTTTGTGCTTTTGGGCAAAAGTAGCCTTAGCATTAGAAGGGTTAAGCATTCAGCATGATTTCCATTGATAGTATCACTTTAACCTAATGCTCCATGGACCACATTAAATGAATATAGAGGTTTGCTGGCATTTACCATGATATCCTCTCCTTTAAACAGAAATCTCTAGGCTTGGCCATGAATATATCCATGCAGGCTGGGGCTCTGCCTCCCCTTAGAGTTCTGACAGCTGAGGGGGTGGGGGGGGGGGGGGGGTCTGCTTGCTTTATAGGTGGGGTAATGTGGCAGTAGAGGTGTGCTGGCATTTACCATGATATCCTCTTAGGAATACTTGAAACAGATACCCTTAGTCTAGACCATGAATATATTCATGCAGGCTGGGGCTCTGCCTCCCCTCGGAGTTCTCAGATACCAAGTGATGAATAACTTGTGCATGTTGGTGCCGTATATTAATATTTACAAGTCTGACTTTTCTATTACTCTTCTCCCCTCGCTATAAAGGAATACTTAAATCATCGCTTTCAAGTTGTACTGATGTATACTTCACCATTCACCCCTGCTTGAGTGGTTCAAAAAAGGCCTTAGAAATATCCTCCTCTTTGACTTTCTTTTTTATTGAGGGTGGTTTTTGATTAAGAATAATGATGGCAGGACAACCAAGATGCATTGTGTATTCACCCCAATCATTCTCACCCTATCCACTAACATGGTCATGCAAAGGCAGGTATTTTCAATCCAAATGTTTGTAGATTTCCTCAGGGCACCTGCTTATTAACATTTGTGGTTTACGTTCTTTGCCTTTGTGCCATGCCTTTGCAATGAGCTCCTAGCATATTTCTAGGCTGTAGCTAATAGAGTGCATAGTTTTGAAACCAAGTAGAAACATTGCTATTTCGGAAGCGATTTCGTTTACAAGCTGGACCTATTATTACTGTCCATATCTTATAATTTGTATGTGAACATTTAAGGAAATAATATTTTGGAAGTAATGATAATTGAAATTCTAAATCCTTCAAATGTTTAGTCTTTTCAAATGAAAAACCTCAAGCAAAAAATTTAGTCAAGTTAAATGTCATGCATATACCAGAGCACATTTTTAGAGGTTGACCTACAAAGGTCAACCTATATTCATTTCGCTTTTGTTGTCTTACATTCCCGGGGGGGGGGGGGGGGGGGGGTCCTGGGAGCTGGTTGATGCATTTTCCCTATGTTGTCTTACATGGCTGTTTTGGAAAATTCTAGCCACATGATCTGGAGAGTGGGGTGTGGTGGGGTCGTTTTGTTTATTGTTTCTGTTAGAGTTGAGTGTGTAGTTTATAATGTTTGTTTCATTTTTTCTGTGGGTTGCCTAGTTTTTTTTTGGTGGATTTTTACGTGTTTATACTTTATGTTTTCTTCACTCTAATACGCTTCTGTAGCGCGTCTGGTGGGGCGGCCGTTGGATGCGCATGCGTGGGTTTTCTGCATATTTAATGCGATCGGCTAATCACGTGACGGTGCGTGTTGGGGTTTCCCAGCACCACATGGTTTGTCTCTGGTGAATTATCCAATGAGCGGTCTCACTGCCTCACCGTCACACCACGTGGTACTCTTTCCCGCGGTTTATTAACCAATGAGCGGCTATTTGTATCCCTGTTTGTACTATTTTACTTACGTGTTCATTCACGTATTTTTTACATTGGCGAGGTTACGGTCCGCCATTTTGAATATCGGGTTTGACGAAATTTGCACCCCGATTTCAAAGCTTTCGTTTGTGGCCATCTCTAACTCTAAAATTCTGAAACCAAAAGAATTAACAAGCCAAGTATCTATATTATTAAGATTAATTCTTTTGGTTTCGGAAAATCGAAAATATTTTGAGATATTTGTCAACACGCATCGATGGTGACGTGTTGACCATGGCGATGAGTACATTCTCAATGGTACCTCGCCGATTCCTGTCAATTTCATCAAGCTATCACCCCCCGATCACAATATGACTACCTACCTGGATAGATGAGATCCTCATCTATCTGATTCAATCATTTTTTAAATTCAACTTCAGGTTGGAAGCGAAAAAATAGCTTTTCGCTACAACCAGAAGTTGATTTTTTTGACATTAGCGAGGTTACGGCATTGATATGCATTGTGTGCATTTCACACAAAAAACCTACTTTTTTCGATAATTTGTCACGTCGCCGTTTCTGGGTCAAAATTTACAAATGACCCATCAAAGTGTTCGCAACAAATAGGGCTTTTACCCTATTATCATAACTTGTTGGTTATATTTGTAATTATTGAAAAAAATTGGCGATTTCATCGCAGCCATTTTGCCTATTTATAATTCTGAGCGGGATCTTACCACGTGGTTTGTCTCTGGTGTATTATCCAATGAGCGGTCTCACTGCCTCACCGTCACACCACGTGGTACTCTTTCCCGCGGTTTATTAACCAATGAGCGTCTATTTGTATCCCTGTTTGTACTATTCTACTTACGTGTTCATTCACGTATTTTTTACATTGGCGAGGTTACGGTCCGCCATTTTGAATATCGGGTTTGACGAAATTTGCACCCCGATTTCAAAGCTTTCGTTTGTGGCCATCTCTAACTCTAAAATTCTGAAACCAAAAGAATTAACAAGCCAAGTATCTATATTATTAAGATTAATTCTTTTGGTTTCGGAAAATCGAAAATATTTTGAGATATTTGTCAACACGCATCGATGATGACGTGTTGATTATGGCGATGAGTACATTCTCAATGGTACCTCGCCGATTCCTGTCAATTTCATCAAGCTATCACCCCCCGATCACAATATGACTACCTACCTGGATAGATGAGATCCTCATCTATCTGATTCAATCATTTTTTTAATTCAACTTCAGGTTGGAAGCGAAAAAATAGCTTTTCGCTACAACCAGAAGTTGATTTTTTTGACATTAGCGAGGTTACGGCATTGATATGCATTGTGTGCATTTCACACAAAAAACATACTTTTTTCAATAAATTGTCACGTCGCCGTTTCTGGGTCAAAATTTACAAATGACCCATCAAAGTGTTCGCAACAAATAGGGCTTTTACCCTATTATCATAACTTGTTGGTTATATTTGTAATTTTTGAAAAAAATGGCGACTTCGGAAAAAAACGGCAAAAACGGCTTTTTGGAATGTTGATTTAGGAACCCTGGCGAAATTCTAAATTTACTTATTAATTTCGCCACTAAAACCGGAAAAAAAGTTTCAACTTCAAGAAAACAAACTCTAAATAATCCATCCTGCCCATTTGTGGATTTTTTTTGTTCCCCACAATCGTAAAAAAACAACTTTGAAAAAAACAGAAGTAGTAAATATTTTTATCGCGATTTCAGCAGTCAGTATATATACCCTTCTCACCATGAGTGTAGTATGCAGTCCTGAAGTTAGCAGACCTTTAACCCTGCCATCAGGATTTTATGTTTAGGTGCAAATAAATTCCTGTGCTGGCACCATGACGGTAAGGTTTTGCCAGGGGTGCACTGTTTAGGTTTGGGGATTTTGGAGCATGCTCCCAGGGGAAAAATTGAAAAGTTTGTGTTTCTGGTGTATTTTTTGGCACTATTAGGTGTGATAAAAAGATAGAGAAATTCAAAGAAAGGGAAATTTTTTAAAAATGCTCTATAACTGATATTTAATGTCCATTCACAAGCTTGGCTCTTATAGTTCATCATCAGGTAGCAAAATCACATAATCCAGGGGCATATGCCCCTTAAGGGACCATATGATTGATCTTTGTGCATGTTTGCATTCAGGCAGTGTTTGGCCATTTTCTTGTAAAGGTAAGTCACTGACTAAAGTTCTTCAGGCAGCAGCAAGTAAGTTGTGGCAATCATGCTACTGGTGTGGTTTTGTTGACTGTCATTTGCAGTGCAGGATGTGGGCTTTTCCCATTCATGTTTGGTGTTCTACTGGATGAGTGATGGTGAGTTTGTCATAGTTTCTTGGATAGCTAGAAGTGGGTTATAGTTTTGGAAAATATTTGAGGGAGGGTTTTAGATAGAATTCTTATGAAAGAATTGAAGGATATGTGTTTCAGATGTATTTTTTGGCATTATTAGGTATGATAAAAAGATAAAGAAATTAAAAAAAAAAGGAAATTGTTTTAGCTGTCCAGGTTTGGGGATTTTGGTGCATGCTCCCAGTGAAAAAATTGAGAAGTTTGTGTTTCTGATGTATTTTTTAACACTATTAGGTATGATAGAAAGATAAAGAAGTTCAAAGAATGGGAATTTTTTTTGAAAATGTTCTAGACTGATATTTAATGTACATTCACAAACTTGGCTCTTATAGTTGTATTTTTTGGCCCTATTAGGTGTGATAAAAAGATAAAGAAATTCAAAAAAAGGGAAGTTTTTTTAAGTGCGGTTTTAGATAGAAATCTTATGAAAAATTTGTAAGATATGTGTTTCAGATGTATTTTTTGGCACTATTAGGTGTGATAAAAAGATAAAGAAGTTCAAATAAAAGGAAAATGTTTTAAATTGCTCCAAACTGATATTAATGTCTATTCACAAACTTGGTTTTTGATTAAAAAGTCTGTAAGTATCATCAGCAGCATTACAAGTGTGTATCAGTCTATTTTAGGTTTAAGTACATAATTATTGCATGCATATTGGGTTTCTGGTAGTGCTGGACCTGCTTTAGTGGCGGAAGATCATGGCCAGGGGCATATGTCCCTTAAGGGACCATAAGGTTGATCTTTGTGCATGTTTGCATTCAGGCAGTGTTTGGCCATTTTCATGTAAAGGTAAGTCACGGACTAAAGTTCTTCAGGCAGCAGCAAGTAAGTTGTGGCAAGCATGCTGCTGGTGGGGTTTTGTTGGCTGTCATTTGCAGTGCAGGTTGTAGGCTTTTCCCATTCATGTTTGGTGATCTACTGGATGAGTGATGGTGAGTTTGCCATAGTTTCTTGGATAGCTAGGAGTGGGTTATATTTTTCGAAAATATTTGAGGGAGGGTTTTAGATAGAGTTCTTTTGAAAAAATTGAGGGATATGTGTTTCAGAGGTATGTTTTGGCACTATTAGGTATGATAAAAAGATAAAGAATTTCAGTGGAAGGGAAATGTTTTAACTGTCCAGGTTTGGGGGTTTTGGAGCATTTTTCCAGGGAAAAAATTGAATAGTTTGTGTTTCTGATGTATTTTTTGGCACTATTAGGTATGATAAAAAGATAAAGAAGTTCAAAAAAATTGAATTTTTTTAAAAATGTTCTAAGCTGATATTTAATGTCCATTCACAAACTTGGCTCTTATAGTTCATCATCAGGTAGCAAAATCACATAATCCAGGAACATATGCCCCTTAAGGGACCATAAGGTTGATCCTTGTGCATGTTTGCATTCAGGCAGTGTTTGGTCATTTTCATGTAAAGGTAAGTCACGGACTAATGTTCTTCAGGCAGCAGCAAGTAAGTTGTGGCAAGCATGCTATTGGTGGGGTTTTGTTGACTCTCATTTGCAGTGCAGGATGTGGGCTTTTCCCATTCATGTTTGGTGATCTACTGGATGAGTGATGGTGGGTTTGTCATAGTTTCTTGGATAGCTAGGAGTGGGTTATAATTTTGGGAAATATTTGGGGGAGGGTTTTAGATAGAATTCTTATGAAAAAATTGAAGGATATGTGTTTCAGATGTATTTTTTGGCACTATTAGGTATGATAAAAAGATAAAGAATTTAAAGAAAAAGGAAAATGTTTTAAAATGCTCCAAACTTATATTTAATGTCCATTCACAAAGTTGGCTCGTATATTTTTTCATCTGGTTGCAATATCACATGAACCAGGGGCATATGCCCCTAAAGGGTACATAAGGTTGATCCCTGTTCATGTTTGCTTTTAGGCAGTGTTTGGCCATCTTCATGTAAATGTTTTGTGTTACTTTGATGATATGTCAGATGTCAAATTTTTAACCCCGCCCCCCATCGCTCTCTTTTTCTGAAGTATGTGTGTTAAAATGTTCATGTTTATATTTGGCGGATAGGCTTAGTGATTAGTTTAGTTTGTCAAAAGTTGCATTTTATTTATGCGTGCTGAATTTTAGGTTATGATGAAATTTTTTATTGGCTGTTTAACTGTTGGTCTTTTTTAATATTTGAGAGCCGGCACTTATTTTAATGCATGGGCTTTGTTGTATATACTTAGCTTATGTGTTAACATTTTGTGTTGTGGGGGAGAGTCACAAGCCTCTGTTAAGGGGGAGTGGACTTTTGGCTGTTGGCAACATGTTTGATTTTGATGTGGTGTTATTTGCAGGCAGCCAGTCAGTTTGTTACATGCATCAGTGATTGACTTTAACATTTTCAGCAATATCACCACCAACAATAAAACATCAAAAAATACTTATGGGTGACTTTAACATTAACATACAAAACAAACACATAAATACCACAGAAAAAATTTGCAAATGTATAGGAACAAACCAACTCATAAACAACCCAACAACAAAACAAAACACCATAATAGATCACATTCACACCAACCTTACAGAATACCATTCAACAGGTGTCATCAAAACGTATTACTCAGATCACGACCAAATATACATAACACTTAAATAAGTCAATCCAACAGAAAAAGCAAAACCACTGTAACCACTAACGAAAAAACACAAAAATCAGAAAAATTTCAAAATAGCAAAATATTAAAAAAACAAAAAATTGCAAATGATTAACTACAAAAAGACATACACGGAATCAACCTCTTGACGCCACTGGCGTCTATCTTGTTGGTAGGTTTTTACTGCACATGATATATGTTCTTTAACCTTTATGCTGCTGGTGGCTAATTTGGCCAATACAAAATGATGCAAGCCTGAAAAATGACTGAAACCTTGGAACATGGGTACTCATCTGAGAGTACCTAGCAAGAGCTATCCAATGAATACCAAGATGACAGGGTTTAGAAGGTTTTAAAAAAACCTTTGCATTCCTGTGCTTTGGATGAAAGTAGCCTTAGCATTGGAAGGGTTAAGCTTTTAAAGACTGAACTCGAGTTGCCAAGTTTGTAGAACCGTAAACCTACAGAACCACATCTACAGGGTACCATGTATATTTTGACTGGTTATAAAATGTTTTGTTCTTTTGTGTTTTAGAGGACAATGTTGTACTTGAAGAGGAGCACAGGAAAGCAATGGTAGAGTTGGAGAAAACACCTACATTGGACACGTCTATATGCGAAAAACTGACAGAGCTCCGAGAACAATTAGACAAAGAAAGGTGCTACACTCAAAAACTGGAAGATGAAGTAAGTGTTTTGCATATTTGTGAACCAGGTATTTCGCCTCTATATGTAGATATTTCTCATTTCAAGTATCATGAACCTAGTATTTCTTCTTTTTAGTATTAGCGACCAAGTTTTAATTTTATTGCATTATTTAAGAGGTTTTTCTCCTTTAGAATATCATGAAATAGTTTGTTTTTCTTTTAAACATCATTAAATAGGTATTTCTCCTATATTAAAAGTTAATTGGAGCAGATAGTTCTACTGTAAGTATAATGATCCAGATGCTTCTCCTCTAAAGGTATTACAAACCAGTTATTTGTACTTAATGGTGATATATACAAGATATTAAGTAATAAACTAATCATTTTATAGTTGTCTTTTAAACAAATTTCCACTATCAATTTTTATGAAATGCATACATTTACTCATTTCAAGTTTTACAAATCAAATGATGTGGGATGCACAGTTGGTACAAAATCAGATAATTAGTTCTCTATGCTAAAATGTTGCTTACCCTTAATTGTTTCATGGAAAATTGCATTTGTAAAGCAGTGTCTCTACCTAATGTGCTGATAACAACCATAAAATTATCTCGTAGGTTTTATTTATTATATCAATACCTTTTTTATTAGTAGACATTTTTATTTTATTCTCGTACTTGTCAAGCATGGCCATCCTTTATCTCAATAACTCAATAATCTTCAGCATATTTATGTCCAAACCATAAATGTGAAAATTCTTTTTTCTTAAATGTAGTGAATGATTATTTTTTGTAAATAGGGTGGTGCACTTTATGATACACTGAAAAAGAATGCTCCTAGATAGAAGATGGACTTGACTATTAATTTAAGTGATGTCTCAGATGACCTTGAATATATTCTTCAGTCTCAGGGTTATTTCTTTTAGATAAAAATATTTTCAATCTTCCATTTGAAGTAGGCGTTCATAGAGATGGTACATATCTTTACAATTGTTTGAACTAATTGGTCTAATTTGATTTAATTTCATATGACCTTTACATAGTCACAGGGTTTTGTATAATTTCAGATTAAAGGTAGACATTCTAATATCAGATTTGTATATGCCATTATTATGGCATGCCAAAATGATATTTATTCAACTCACCAAATATCATGCAACTTTCAAAATATCGTTCAACTTTTTAAAATATATCATGCAACTCTCAAGGATTTTAGTCATTTTTCAGTTTTTTTTAATTAGTTTGTATTGGCCACATTAGTCAGCTGCAGCAGCATAGTGGTTAACACAAAATGACTATCAGATCAGTAGGTTTTCCCCTTTACCAGCGACCTTCCCCACTACAAGTGCATGACCTGGTCACAACACCCATAACTTTTCTGAGTTCATTATACATGTTCCCAAAAAATATACACCCTTCCTGAGTTGCATGTTATTTTGAGAGTTGCATGATATTTTTTCAAAAAAGTTGAACAAAATTTTGAAAGTTTGTGAGTTGAATAAATATCATTTTGGCATGCCATACATTATATAGGGCATTATTGAAGCTAGTGAGAATCTTTAATGTGATGGACATTTATTAGGCAACTTTGACATACATTCATGATCAGGGGTTCTTTTTCTATATAGATTTCGCCTAATGCCTCATGCCAGGTAGTTATATAAGTATTCATACCACTTGGAATAAGATGAAAATGGCTTTAGATAACCTTGTGAATGTCCTGTGACATTTGAAATTATGATTAGTTTGTATGCACTGCAAATCCAGTGTATTTCTGATGTAGTTATCACATTAGGTGGTATTTTCAAAACTACATCTGGGTGTCTTAGTATGCAATGGAAATAAACCAGATATTTGTTTGTTACCAACATTAGGGTTTGTAATCAAATGATTTCCAAGTTGCTAAAAGCTTTAAGGTGCTAAAGAAAGCATAAAGGGATCTCAGCTATGAAACTGTTGCTAATCCAGCTCTTCCTTTAGATTTATCGCCAACCAGAGCGCATTAAGCACCAGAGGTTGACTAATATTGAACACACCTCCAGACATTACAACTGCTAGTTTCCATTAGCGGCACTCTCACAGCCTGGCTAATGCAATCACTGTGATAGGACACAGACATCCAGCACATCCAAATTCCTGCCAATGGTCAAGTCCAACGGCATTAGCAGGAGGCAGACTTTAGGGCAGTACAATATATAAGGTGTTCCAGATCACCTACCACTGCAAGTCTTTACTAGAAGCTGATATCTTAACACTTATGGTGCTGGTGGCTAATTTGGCCAATGCAAAATTTTGCGAAAACCTAAAATAGATGACTGAAACCCTGGCACATTGGTACTCATTTGAGCATACTCAGCGAGAGCTATCCAATGAATACCAATAGACAGGTTTTAGATGGTTTTCAATGATCTTTGCATATTTGTCCTTTAGACGAAAGTAGTCGTAGCATTGGTAGGGTTTAACTCTGTTTCTATTGAAAACCCCACCTTATCCAAGGCTTCTTTCTCGTGAGAAAGAAAGTAGCAAAGGGATGTATGATAAGTTAATTTATTTTGAAGCTGTGTTGCCATGATGTTTATTGTATTCACTGCAATTAAAATGTTTTCAAGGGATTCACCAATGCTGGGCACAGTTTGTTCTTGAGCTCAGCATTAGAGTTGATCTTGGTGCATGCTTTCCTCTCTGATATGATTAATTGTGTGTCAGTATTGGATGCACCATATATTTCTTTCTAGCTGGTCACATCTTAGAGAGTCTTGAAAGAATGAGATTGTATGCTATTAGATATAGATGAGAATCTAAGTGGGGCATAATTAAGGGGTTCTAACCCTTGCAATGCTGAGACTACTTTTGCCTAAGGCACAAGAACTCAAAAATCATTGAAATCATCTAAACCCTATCATCTTGGTATTCATCGGAAAGCTCTCATCGAGTACTCTCATATGAGTACCCATTTACCAGGGTTTTGGTAATTTTTCAGTTTTTTTCACATTATTTTGTATTGATCAAATTAGCCACCAGCAGCATAAGGGTTAAGACAGGTACTCAAGCAACTGTTTAGGCCCAAGAGGAAGTTATGTGCCAATTAAGGCAGAGTCATCCTCTGGGGAGGAGAGGCAATAGGAATTTGAGATATCATTCAATAATGGGTACTTTGTGGTAATTTATTCAATCTATTTATTACAAGTGAAATTGCTCAAGGCTATATTATAAGAATGTTACTGAGTTTAATCCTTCCATGCCTGAAGATCTTTGTAATAATATCATCTGGACCTATATTGCTTGATTGCATAGGCATCAATGATCATAAAATTATGACACAGATGTTTACCAATCAGTGAATCCTCTCCTAAAAAAGCTTATCTAGTGGCATTTTTTGATTGCAAATGGTCTTCATGAATACTTCTACATATTAACAATATCTACCATTGATAAATAAAACCCCTAAATATTTATCTAGTGTTAGGTTTGATTGCAAATGGACTTGATGAACAATATAAACTTTTGCTTAAGATGTTTACCAATGTTGAGTCCATTTCTTATTAGAGTTTGCCTAGGGGTAGATTCCCCCAAGTGGCGCATGTTTGATTGTAGATTGTGCTGAGTAATTGGGAACTCATACTGAAGATATTTACCAGGCGCAGTTCTTTATTATTACCTAAGGGCATATTTGCCTCCCCGGATGTGATTGAATGCAGTGATTGTCAGCACGTAGGTAATTGAATCATGGCTTGTATAATGAGTTGCGCGTTTTGAGCATTTCAGTCTTGCAGACTCTGCGCCTATGATATCTGGATGGGGAACTATTGAAAAACGTCCAGTTTTGATATATGAGACACTTTCCTTTTGTAGAGCCCAACGTAGTGTGATGGATTACATTCTTGTGAAATGTCTACTTCTACTAAGTCACTGCTGAAATGAGTAGCATCAATAGAAGAAAGTGCCGCAGCAAGGTTGTGCATATGGAGTATGTTAACCTTTATGCTGACGGTGGCTAATTTTGACAATACAAAATGATGCAAAAAAGCTGAAAAATGACTGAAACCCTGGCATATGAGTACTCATCTGAGAGTACTCAGTGAGAGCTATCCAATGCGTACCAACATGACAGGGTATAGATGGTTTTCAAGAACTTTGCATCCTAGTGTTTTGGGCGAAAGTAGCCCTAGCATTGAAAGGGTTATATATTGATGTTGAATAATTAATGCAGTCAGATAATGTCTCTTTAGAGAGGATGGTTAATGAGGCTTGGAGTGTATTTGTCCAAGCTGGGTTAGAATATTGATGATGATCTACACAGCTGTTTTTTGAATTGGTGATTTTGTGATTTTGAGCACATTGGGTCTTTTTTGGGTGTGCTGATGTGTAATCCTGTCAGCTCTCCATGTGGCTCTGTTGGAAAACCCAAGGCTATTGGAGGTCTGATGTGTCTCACAGCTAAACAGTTATACAGATTTTGAACACATAGGGTGTCTTTTGGGTGTGTTGATGTGTAATCCTGTCAGCTCTCCATGTGGCTCTGTTGGAAAACCCAAGGCCATTGGAGGTCTGATGTGTCTCACAGCTAAACAGTTATACAGATTTTGAGCACATTGGGTATCTTTTGGGTGTGTTGATGTGTAATCCTGTCAGCTCTCCATGTGGCTCTGTTGGAAAACCCAAGGCCATTTGAGGTCTGATGCGTCTCACAGCTAAACAGTTATACAGATTTTGAGCACATTGGGTCTCTTTTGGGTGTGCTGATGTGTAATCCTGTCAGCTCTCCATGTGGCTCTGTTGGAAAACCCAAGGCCGTTGGAGGTCTGATGTGTCTCACAGCTAAACAGTTATACAGATTTTGAGCACATTGGGTCTCTTTTGGGTGTGCTGATGTGTAATCCTGTCAGCTCTCCATGTGGCTCTGTTGGAAAACCCAAGGCCGTTGGAGGTCTGATGTGTCTCACAGCTAAACAGTTATACAGATTTTGAGCACATTGGGTCTCTTTTGGGTGTGCTGATGTGTAATCCTGTCAGCTCTCCATGTGGCTCTGTTGGAAAACCCAAGGCTGTTGGAGGTCTGATGTGTCTCACAGCTAAACAGTTATACAGATTTTGAGCATATTGGGTCTCTTTTGGGTGTGCTGATGTGTAATCCTGTCAGCTCTCCATGTGGCTCTGTTGGAAAACCCAAGGCCATTGGAGGTCTGATGTGTCTCACAGCTGAACAGTTATACAGATTTTGAGCACATTGGGTCTCCTTTGGGTGTGCTTTAATTGGTAATCCTGTCAGCTCTGCTGTTCACACATGGATGCCCTTAATTATAGCCAGCTGGTTGATTGCCACTATAAACACATTACTCCATAATTTGGAGCATCGCAATTTAAAGAGACATTAATCAAATTTCTCTTTCACTTCAATTTTTTTTAGCCTGGCATCATGTTAATGTTGTTATATCATGTAAATTGTATTTGTTGGGTGGGTGAGTTCTAATCATCTTCTGTCATTTTTTCTGTGAAATACCATTACTTGATCACAATTGCAATTGCAAAGCTTGTAATTTCAGGTAGCTGATACATTTTTACTTCTGAACTAACGATTATTATTTTCATTATCATTATTATTATCATTATTATTATTTTTATTACTATTTTTATTGATATTATTATTTTTTTTATTTTTTTATTATTATTATTATTATTATTATTATTATTATTATTATCATTATTATTATTATTATTATTATTATTATTATCATTGTTTGAAATAAAGTCAGATTGTTGCAATACAGTATTAAATGGTCATTGTAGCCTGTTGTTATAGTGATATGTTGAAAGTTTTAAAGTATACCCAGAATATTGTGTTTTCAATTTTTCACCCTGTTCAGTGCCTTAGTTCATGGTCGAGGCAACTGTACTGATATAACTTTTTCTTAAAGGCCTTTTTCTCATAAATGAAAGACAAAAGAAATTGAACTAATAGTATATATTTCTCTATGCTGTAACAGTTGTTAACACCTCGTCAAGTGGCTGTGTTGGAAACCCCAAGGCCATTAGAGGTTTGATATGTTCCACAGCTGGAAAAAATGTCACATTGGTACTCCTCTGAGAGTGCTCACTGACTACCAACATGACAGGCTTTAGATGGTTTTCAAAAATCTTTGTGCTCCTGTGCTTTAGACAAAATTAGCCACATCACTGGGTAAATGCTGAAATCTAACCTTACTTTTTTCAGGTTTCAACAGTGAAAGAGGAACTGGTAATGGCAAAGACGGAGGGTGTCAATCTGAAGGAAAGACTGGCTGGTATGGAGGAGGTCAGGAAGGAACTGCAGGTACAGGTGGAAGAGTTAACAAGGTAGGCAATTTTATATAAACATGTACACACATATGTATATGTGTATATTGTACATCACTAAATCTGTGATATGGAAACATAGTGATCTTCCTAATTCACATGCCTCAAAGTAGGGTGTATGCTTGCAGCCTCCTTATTTCAGATCTGAGAGCAAAAGAGATGTAGCCTGAATTATTATTTCTGGTTATCATTTCCACTTGGAGCTCTTTTTTAATGGTGTCAATGTATCAAGTATATGATGTTTTATTTGTAGTGATCCTGATTCAGTGTCAAATATATTTGGAACCAACAGTTACACAACAGAATAATCATTAAGGGAATTAGTTCTTAGTCCTTTACAAATCAGGAAATTGTATTTAGCCATGGCTACAATCCAACTGTCAAACGGGTGAAAACAGGGATACACTTGTACTATTTTGATATACTGTTCTCTTTCAGAAATGAGGGATTTGCGAGATTTTGAGAATGTATTTGTATTAGCTCCAGTGGATGGTTGTCGCCTATTTGATCTTTTACCATTTATTAGTCATATGTATGAGACTCAAAAGTGTTAGTTTAGATGCCTTACTGTGTGAAGCATTGATGCCACTTTTTCTTTTGGTAGAGGTTCTCTTTAGCAATAGGAGTCAGAACCAGAATTTCCATGGCTTTCCAGGCAAAGCTAATAACATGCTTTTACATTATTGTTATGCTACTTTCACTAGATATACACATTTTAAGATTTTTTTAAACCAAAATGTCATTTTTATTATTTTGATATAAATATTATTTTCGCATATCATAGAACTCATGCTAACAGCATCACTGTTACCTTTCCTAGCCATGATGCTATAACCTTTTCTATTGTGTTGCTATGATCATCATAAAGTCCCTATAGTTGTGGCGGGCGGTCCGTGCGACAATACTCGGCAGGCTTTTTATGCTGGCTACCTGGGTTTCGATGGGGAAGTGTGTAGATAAGTGGGTGTGGGCATGCTGCATCACCTGATGTCAGCCATTACCTGCACCAACAACAGCAACTGCTGCTTTCTCCCAGACAGCTTAACCCATTCATGCCTGTAGCAGCCAAAACCGCCTGACTATTTTGGTGATATCTCTCTAACAACAGCAATTTTCAGAAAAATTTTGAAGGAGAGATGTTCTTCAGAACTTTATCTAAAACTCTCCTTCAAATATTTTGCAAATTTATGCCTGAATCCAAAGTTATTTTCAAAGGTACGACAGGTCCAGACAACAATTGTCAAGAAAATCTGCAGGTATGAATGGGTTAATGTGGAGCAGCACCTCTATGCAAAACATAAACAGCTACTACATAGCTCAAGGAAGTGGTAGTAACCCTTTCCATGCTCAGGCTACTTTCAGCTAAGGCACAAGAATTAACACAAAAAGTTTTGAAAATCATCTAAATCTTGTCATGTTGGTATTCATTGGAAAGCTGTCGTTGAGCACTAACATATGAGTACCCATGTGCCAGGGTTTCAGTCAAATTTCGGCCTTTATCTATTATTTTGCAATGACTAAATTAGTCGCCAGAAGCTATTTGGTTAAACTGATATGTTTATTTCACATATTCAGAGCAGTACCTTTATGTAAAACATAAACAGCTTCAACATGGCCGAAGATAGCATTGTAAAACTGATATATTTATTACACATATTCAGACAGAATGCCGTTTCATATTAGTTATGTGTAGGAGACATAACAGTGAAAGTAGAAGTAAAATAAATATCATAAGATAAGACAACAGTGTCTCCAAATGAAGTTGGATGAAATAATAATTAACCGTGTAACAATATGTAGCTTGTTTATTTAGAATTTAAATTAGTTGTGTATTCTTCAATATTAGTAGATATAAAGTGAATGTCTTAAGGTACCTTGTTGGGTTAATCTCAAAATGACCCTATATTCACAAATTAACCCCATAAGCCACCTTAAGCCAAAGGATTTCTTTTGTCTTGATATACTTCCCCAGAATGTGCATGAAAAGTGATATATGAGTTCCAATGAGAAGTCAAAATATGAGTTTCTCTCAGTTTCTCCTATTTTCTTTAGGCCTATTGATTCACAAATGTTCGAACATTTATTTGTATAATTATTAGATTGAGAAGGCAGCTTGTAGGTTAGATGAACAATGTCAGTGCCACACCCACATTTCTCACACCTGTATGCTGCCAATATTACCAGGTGCGCGGGCAATTTGTCAGTTATTTTTCTGTGCTGAAGTATTCACTTAGATTTTACCCCTTGCAAGAGGGAAATATTTTCGGACTTATTTTCTTAAGAATTTTAGAACAAAATATTTTTTTGTCATCTTAACTTCTACATTCTATAGTCTTCATTTGGGAAAGAAACTTGTAGGTCAGATAAGTATTGTCAAATACCACAGGTACATATCAGGTGTGTGGACATGTGATTTTATTTGTAATAATGTAATCACTTTTTGAGTTTCCCCCTTCCGATGACATTTTTAGTCCCCCGCCCGAGAGGGGGACTATAGAAATGCCCTCCGTCCTTCCGTCCGTCCTTCCGTCCGTCCTTCCGTCCGTCCGTCCGTCCGTCCAGATTCTTGTTATCGCGATAACTCAAGAAGGAAGTCACGTAGGCTTCTCAAATTTATACCAAGCATGTATCTATAAAAGATCTCGGACGAGTTCGGATTCTGGTGACCTTCACCGCAAGGTCAAGGTCACAGGCCACTTCTTCTGAAAATCTTGTTATCGCGATAACTCAAGAAGGAAGTCACGTAGGCTTCTCAAATTTATACCAAGCGTGTATCTATAAAAGATCTCGGACGAGTTCGGATTCTGGTGACCTTCACCTCAAGGTCAAGGTCACAGGCCACTTCTTCTGAAAATCTTGTTATCGCGATAACTCAAGAAGGAAGTCACGTAGGCTTCTCAAATTTATACCAAGCGTGTATCTATAAAAGATTTCGGACAAGTTCGGATTCTGGTGACCTTGACCTCAAGGTCAAGGTCACAGGCCACTTCTTCTGAAAATCTTGTTATCGCGATAACTCAAGAAGGAAGTCACGTAGGCTTCTCAATTTCATACCAAGCGTGGATCTATAAAAGATCTCGGACAAGTTCGGATTCTGGTGACCTTGACCTCAAGGTCAATGTCACAGGCCATTTTTGGTGAAAATCCTGTGATTGCGATTACTCTGTAGGCTTCTCAAATTTATACCAAAGGTGTATCTATAAATGATCTTGGACGAGTTTGGATTCTGGTGACCTTGACCTCAAGGTCAGGGTCACAGGCCATTTTTGTGAAAATCTTGTGATCGCGTTAACTCAATAACGAAGTCACGTAGGCTTCTCAAATTTATACCAAAAATGTATCTATAAAAGGTCTCGGACAAATTCTCATTTCCGGTGACCTTGACCCACTTTTCAAGATCAGAAGTCAAATTCTTCAGAAGGCAGCGGGGGACTCCTGCAGCGTTCGGCTTGTTGGCCTTATTGCCTTAAAAATATTAGGAAAAAATCACCACAATACTTATTCTAGTCTTCAATTTGGAAAGAAGCCTGTAGATCAGATGAGTATTGTCAAATGCCACAAGAATATTTCTACTGCCTGCATGCTGCCACATCAATATACTAAGTAAGGCTCCTAGTCCCTGAAAAGTTGCCATTCTCTTCTGAGTTGAACAACCAGGGTTGTGTTGTACCAGAAATGGCAGATAAAAATGGCACCATGTATGGTTTTATATCTCTAGTGGTTCCATGCTCAAACTGAGTACTCTGCTCACCTGGTGAGGTATATGTAAACTAATTTGGCAACTCAGGCCAACTTGATATCTAGTAACAGAAAAACTAGAGGGCCAAAAGAAAAATGCATATATGGTAGACTAGGAATCTTGGCAGCCACATGAGACACGTGGGCATCTGAGAGTGCTGCACACTGAGATTCCCTGCCTGCCTCCATCCTACCTGCAGCCTGCCTGCCAACCTGCTTCTACTCTACACTGATGTATAGTGGAACCAATCAACATTAATAGCCGGCACAGAGCACAGGTGCAGACAGGGATGTTATTACCTATTCCACACACCTCTAATATGTGGCCACAAGAATACCTTTATATAGTGGGCTATGCTGCATCTCAGGCTGCTCATGCACCTGGCCAGTAGGCAGAAGGGTTGTTTTGAACGGAATTACAAAAGTCAAAAATATTTCATGAGTATCAATTTTGTTATATTCATGCCATGGAACTATTACATCATTTATTGATAATAATGTATATGTGTATGTTGTGTGAATGAATAACACTTCCACTTCATTTTCATCTCTTAAATCAGATTTTAGTTATAAAAGGTTTGATGTTTTGTTATGTGCATGATGGAAGTATTTCCTCATTCATATTGATGTATCTATTGATATTGAGTGAATGAATATTACACTTTCACTTCATTTATGTCTTTTACCAATTTTTTTGTCATAAAAAGTTTGATGTGTTATTATATATATGATGGGAGTATTGCCCCATTATTCATATTGAAGGATTGTATATTGTATATAGTTTATAGTATTGTATATTAAGTGTGAATGAATGACACTTTCACTTCATTTTATCTCTTTAATCAGATCTTTAGTCATAAAAGGTGTGGGGTTTTGTTATAAATATATGATAGAAGTAGTGGGTCATTTTTCATAATGATGTATATCTGTGTATTGGGTATAGTCATGAAACAGCCTAGAATGGCAGAAATATTGAAGATAAACAAAATTAAATTCAATTTATTTTATATGTTGCCTTATAAAATGCAAGCACATTTTTTTAATTCTGACAAATATTGCCGAAACACCAGCCAAGTGGTAAAGCTGTGATGGTTACCGTAACTCATCACTACAAGTGTGACAGCTTTGATTGTTTTTCATTTAGAAATTGATTCAGAACGCTTCCAAGCCATTCCAAACAGCAGCCCAAAGCTATAGCTGTCAATGAGCGCGGTCGGCGATAAATTATACATTTTACTGCTGCCTTTTAGTGTATGAAGATAAATGGAAAGATGTGCTTCTGGATAAATCCCCATCTCTCACTGTCATAAGATATTTATGACACCAGCCTGTTACCACTTGCCTGCCTGCTAGTGTAGGTAAATGATCACTTGTTGTCAAAAGATACCAGCTTAGCGTGAGTCATAGTGAAAGATCACTATGATTACATACTCGAGGGATGAATATTAAAAAGCGTTGAGACATTTTATGCCCAAAAGAAGTTATTTGCATGATAAAGATATTGAGACGGTACTAGGTTTTTGTATGGTGTGGTTTTTATGATCACTTGTCTAAAAACACACTAAAATTGTGTGTGAATTCTTTTATGTTAGGAAAAGGAAAATGTTGCTCTCCATTTAGTCTAGACAAAAGTATAAATTTGGTTCTCAATTTTTCTTATTTTGCAAAGACATACAATAAAGAGAAAAGCCTTTTTGCACATGCTCTAATCAAATATCTTTTTTAAAAAACAAACAAAAATTTTGAAAAAAATATGTACCTTACTTAATCCCCTACCTTATGCTTTATGCAATGTAAATGAAAAATATTCCTTTGCATGAAACTAGCCTAGAGCTTTAGCTCTGGAGAAGCCCTCCAATCTCAAATCCTCCTCCTTATCAAATGCTTGGATTCAGCAAAGGAGACAATCATTTCTTCATAATTGGCAAAATCAACTACTTCCCTTAGAAAAAATGTAAGTGCCATTTCCTGAGAGATCCTCAGAGCCTTTCTAGTTAGTAGCTGCCACAGCAAAGATCTATACTTAGACATGAACCTCATTAGTGTTTGAGCAATGGAGATTTTGTTCACTGTTGAAAACTCAGAAAGGCCGCAAGTTATTATTGCATGTGCTCAAAGGAAATCTTCAGGCATGGTTTAGACATGCTTGAACAGCTCAAGAAAACTGAACTTTTAAATGTCTGGAATGGATGTGCCCTTAAGCATGGACTACATAATTACACTCCTTCCCAAATATTGCTTAGAGTTTGTAAGTAATTCTATACCTATCTTAGCTTTAATTGCCCTAATCATTTTCTTAAGTCTTCTTGAGAAGAGAATGGTAGAGAAATAGAGATAGAGAAAACGTCATGAAAGTCACACTGGAAAATAATAATGGAAAAAAAGGAAGTATGAGATTCTTGTGAATGAAAGAGTTTGCTGTTAGGGTTTGTAACTTGCCCTCCTGACAGGACTAATGTATAAAAGCCACTTCAACAACTAAAGTCTCTGCAGTTGGTTAACATGACCTAGAATGTTTATACAATAAATTAACTAGCCAGTATTATGTGCATATGTGCAACTAGTACTTGCATTTTAGTTGTGAGTTTGAATTAAATTCAAGTGTTTTTCCAGATCATTTTTGTTGCTTATGTTATGTTATGTATATATATTTATATATATATATATATATATATATATATATATATATATATATATATATATATATATATATATATATATATATATATATATATATATATATATATATATAATCTCTAACTATTGTACAGCAGCAGAGTACCATGTTCAACATATATATATATATCACAATTGTGAATTGATGGCACTAAGAATGTTCATAGAATAAGGTATATATATATATATATATATATATATATATATATATATATATATATATATATATATATATATATATATATATATATACATATATATATATATATATATATATATATATATATATATATATATATATATATATATATATATATATATATATATATATATATATATACACACACACACATGTAGGGAAATAGCAAAATAAATAGTTGAAATAAGTCTGTTCTCAGAGGTATATCCCTGGATGCCCATCTCGGCACTGGCCTTGCTCTGCATCTCCATCTCCATGTGTGTGTGGCTGAAGAGCTTGATTAGCAGGTAAGTGCGTGGCTGGCCTTGCTGTCGAGACTGACACAGAGCGATGGGCAACCTTTTCAGGTGGTCACAAAACCAGACAACAAGGGCGCACATGACGCCTTGTTCAACATTAATCACCTGGTGTTCCACCATCAAACCCCTGATGGCAAAATGGATAGAGGCTGTATTGTTCTCAACATCTCAAAGGCCATCTTCACTGATTTCTTAGCAATATACATATACTTTTACCTGCAGAGGCTCTTGGTTTGGGCATACAAATGTGCTACATGTGCCATTACTATGTAGATTTAGAGAGTGTGGGTCATGAAAGGGATTAGATTGTGAAAAGGCCGGGCAGGTATAGTGAGGAGATTAAATCAGCCCCACATAGGTGTTTGTGTTGAAGGGGCGATTAGAGGTCCTTTTTTATAGTTTTTGTAACAATAGATGTGGAGCCTTTCCATTATTACAGCATCAGGTACAGTAATCTGTTGTTGATGGACTTCGGCTTGTAATTTTCATGTTTCAGCAATTAATAAGGCCTTAAAAATTGTGATTTACATGTATGGCTAAAAAAAGGTAGGTAGTAACAATTCAAAACAGCTTTCTGAGTATTCCTATCACTTGGAAGGAGGGCTGGCAGACATTATAGAAATATCCATAAAGATGGTAAGACGTGTAAGAAGTTCAAAGTTCAAAAGAAATACCACTAGGCCAATGTTCATATTCTTTGAACAAAGGAGTTTATCTTACTTTTTCATTATATATGATGTGGCAAACCATTGGTGTGTTCTATATAGTTTATATGTTAGAATTTTAATGCAAAACCCACTTGAGAGTAAATTGATTTGGTGATTAATCTGAGCATTTTGTATTGGTTGTACTTTCTCAGTCAAATTAACAAGCGGCTTATCTAGAAAATAAAGCTGAGATTCCTTAGATAGTCTTGCTTTTCAAAGGTTTTTTCTTTGGAAATCATAACATATACAGCTAGAATTTGCAGATTGTCTATCATTTCTGAAGCTATTTTTTTGGGAAATCTTAACATATACAGATAGAATTTGCAGATTGTCTGTCATTTTTGAAGCTTTTTTCTTTGGAAACTTAACATATACAGCTAGAATTTGCAATATTGTCTATCATTACACTGTTGAAGATTGGTTAAGCTTTCCATAGATCACATGTGTATTAGAATAACTACTGGTGCAACAGTCTGTCCCTTGTGTAATGCTTAAATTCTTTTTTGATAGTATGAGCGTTGAAATTAGAGAAAGACGAGTACATCAGTGATTAGTCTCAAAAATGCAGTAATAGCCCAGTGCATGCTGTGTTACCTAAAAAAGGTAGAAGGTAACAGGTTGTATCTGATTGATTGTTTTAGTTTTAGATTGATAGTCTGAGCACTACAGTATTGGAAGAACAGAAGCACATAATTACCTGGCTGCTTGTATCTCACGAGTCCTGCAGATGCAGCCCAGTACACATTTACCTGTCTTCCTGGGGATGACAAGTTCATTGTTCATTGATCGGTTGACTGAGTTTGAAATTGGTTTTGGGAAAATGGTATTGGAACAACACAGTAGCACCTTGGGGGTACAAGTTAGGCCAGTCCAAGTCCATTTTTGGTCTTAAGGAATCGCCGACCAATTTTTGAGCAAATTAAAAAAGAATATAAATTCCAGAATTTCTACTTCTTTTTTTAAATTTTGCGCCGGTGTAATTCTGATGACCTTTTATGAAAAAACTACCTACTCACCCACAAAAAGGCCTTGGTTTTTAAGGTTTTCAGGCCACTATATTTAAAGAAAACATTCAAAATAAACCTAATTATGTGATCTCGGTCTATCGCATACATCCTCTAGACCGCCAACCATATTTGGCACCTTTCCGAGATCCGCGCGCCCATGATACATTGCACACGAAAGTCAACATCCTGCTTCGTCCAATGTAAACACTGCCCACATGAAAAAGAATAGGAAGCAGCTAGCTAGCGGCTAGTTAGCTGCTAGCTAGCTGCTACCTAAAAGCCATTAAATAGTTGACAAATAAAGGAAGCAGGAATTGAGATCTGGACTTAGACAATTTTTGAAGTGATCAGGAGTTGAGAACTAAGCCTAGAAGTGATCAGTAGTTGAGAACCAAGACTTAATCATTCAATTGGAAGTTACCATGTAGGGGGAAGTTGAGAAGGAGTTGAGATATGCACAACATAACTGGTTGATCTTGTCAGACGAACTGGTCCAACTATTACCCTTTTTAACTGCCATTCACATGACTGCATGAGGTACTGCTTCTCCAAATCAGGTAAATTTCTCTTGAATTTTATACTTTAAGGGACTTATACGAGACTGGGCATATGATAGACCATTAAATGAATATGTCAAGTGTCATCAGAGATGTTTTTAGGTATGTCATATTCAACTAAAAGAGAGAATTACCAATATACATGTATTATTGCACCCATTGGCTGTATTCATAATCCACCCTAGGAATAGATTTCCCCATTATGCTGATCTATGCATTTGTACCTTTAAAATGATGGCATGCATGCAATGTTGTATCACTTTCCCATATAGGTAAATTTGATGAAAATAAACATGCATGTGAAGAGAAAGTTTTATATAATGGCAATCCATATATATTTTTGTACATGTACTGATACCTACAGTCCATAGCAGTGTTTATGTAACAGATTCTTTTCCGGTTATATGAGGTGGGGGGGGGGGGAATCGACTTGGATCGACTCTGCTATGTAAGAAGAGTGAGCAGCTAGGATTTGACAGGAGTGCGATCAGGAGCTGACAGGAGCGATCAAGAGTTGACAAGTCAGCAAGCTCATTTGCATGGTAAAATGTTCACTAGCCGCTAGCTAGCAGTAGTGATCAGGAGTTGACAAATCAGCAAGCTCATTTGCATGGTAAAATGTTCACTATCTGCTAGCTAGCAGTAGTGATCAGAAGTTGACAAATCAGAGCTCATTTGCATGGTAAAATGTCCACTAGCCGCTAGCTAGCAGTAGTGATCAGGAGTTGACAAATCAGAGCTCATTTGCATGGTAAAATGTTCACTAGCCGCTAGCTAGCAGTAGTGATCAGGAGTTGACAAATCAGAGCTAATTTGCATGGTAAAATGTTCACTAGCGGCTAGCTAGCAGCTAGCTAGCCGCTAGTTGAGATCCCTGGTTGAGAAAGCTATCTATTTTTTCATGTGGGTGTCCTCCGAACTGAGAATTTTGAAGTTTATTTTTAGATTATTTTTTCACCTGACAAACGTTTTTGGATTTTGGAGCAAAGAAATCTGTAAGACCACAAACGTCCGGACTATATGGGTAATATCTGCATGACTGTTTCTGGAAACTATTTGAAAGAAAAATGTCGTGTTTTCGCAATTATTACTTGGCCAGGTATGAATGGGTTAAGATGTTCATGTCTAGTATTAGAACAACACAACATGATTAATAATAATAATAATAATAATAATAATAATAATAATAATAATCA
This sequence comes from Maea johnstoni, assembly GCA_963942565.1. Classification (NCBI taxonomy): domain Eukaryota; kingdom Metazoa; phylum Annelida; class Polychaeta; order Spionida; family Magelonidae; genus Maea; species Maea johnstoni. The sequence continues at coordinate 49,941,439 of OZ012684.1, read as the reverse complement.
TCATCTTTATTTAAAGAGGGTAACTCAGTCCAATTGTAAGGATCTTCCCTGAGGCCCTCTGGCATGTTTACAAGTAGCCCGAGGGCCCCAGGGTTACAAAGGAGAACAGTACATTAGTTTTAGGTATCGAGACTTGAAGGAAGGTAGAGATGATTGGTCTGCTGGTCATATGGTGTTCTAGTCCTATTAGAACAGGCATGTGCAGCCCACACCTGCTGGTGCTTTTACCTGCAAATTGGAATCAGGGAAGCAAATTATTTCTGATGGGGAGATGAAGTTTTAAGTCACTGCCTGAGCACTGCCATTACCGAAGCACTGGCAGTAACACATTTGAGATTACAATAGCACATATTTCTTAAGATATGATGATGGAGCTAGTACTCATTTTGGTGCTACCTGCAAATGACATAAATTAATAGTTCATGTTTATTCATAATGAATTGGTTAGATTTTGAATCCATTGTCTAGGATTGATATATGAGAAAAACCATCATGTAGTATATATAGGGTTATAAGGATATTGAATTATCTTTCACGTCCACTCATAATTGTTGTCATAGACTGCAATCTCAAGTTTCAAGATGATTATCTCAGTATTTGTGTGAGTGAAAGACAGGTGTTATATATGTATGTTACTTGTGCCTCCATTGTCAGGTGAGTCTTACCTGCTCTACCTGTTAATGGCGAAGGATAATTTGGTTACTATGGAGGAAATTAGCCTTCGTTATAGAAGGGGTTACAATGACATGCACCTTCATTTATAGGCTCTCTGTTATTAAATGTTACTTCTGGGATACACCTATACAATATACTGCGTAGAGCAACTTCTATATTATGGAAATGCTAAATTTTTACAAAGGCTTTTAAATAATCTGCTTATCATGAGACTTGAACATGTCTAATCTTCAAACTCATCAGGGGAAGACGGAAATAATAATAATACATATTTTGCTTCTTTTTTTTTTTTTATCTCAAAGCCAAATGTGTGCTATAGGTATCCTATTTGAATTATCTTGCTGATGTGTAAATGTCCAATAAAACCTTGTTGCTGGGAAGGAAACCTGTTTATCTGGAAGGTCGGGCATCTATTTTGCCGGCGCCGTCCTTTCACGAGGTGCCAGCAGACCATTATCCTAATGAGATTAGCCTGATAGTATTATGGCTGTGACCAAGATAATACGAAGAGACACGCCGTAGCTGCCGGAGAATACAGTCTGCTCTACCAGGCCACAGCTGCAGAGAATGTGGGGGAACTGGGGACATAATATCAAAAAGGTCTTGATACCAATGCTTCTGCTTACAGTACGGACGTATAATTCTTGCACCAGTCAACCAGATGTCTGCCGGAGCCTGGTTGTACAAACACCTTTTGAAAACATGTCAAAAAAGTAAGCCAAGCACATCAATGACCCATGTTGCTTCCAAATCAAAGCTTCATTCAGTTGTGAGGTCATCCCTGCATCCATATCAAGGAAACTGGTTGGCAATCAGATGTGTGGTCATATATTATTCCTGGGCTGCGCGCACATTTAGTGCAGGAATTAAATGTTGGGACTGTATGTCTGGAACAAGTTACCAATCTATTGAATAATATTCTACCAAGCGGTCATATAAGCAATTGAATAAGTTAGATATTAGACAGGGCTTGATATCAAAGCTCCTACTTTTGTCTGGAACAAGTTTCCAATCTCTTAAACAATATTCTACCAGAAAATGAGCGATTGAATTTGGTATAATTTCAACAGAGCTTGGTATCAATGCGTCTATTTATTTATGGAACAATTTAAGTTATCATCATTTGAATCCAGTATATACTCAATCAAGCCTGAACCAGAAAGAAAGTGGTCAAACTTGGTAGATATTAGACAAGGCTTGATATCAACGCTTCTACTGATATTTGGAATAAGTTAGCTAGTCACTTGCAGTAGTAATATTAACTGCATAGTTAAAGGGAAAATATGAATACATCTTATTTATATTGTGCGTAGTTGAAAAGTTCATCTTACAATTTTACTCACAGATAACTGAAATTATCATTATACCTCTTAACCAGACATAATTTCTTTACTTATTTCTATAAATTCCTGATCCACCCAGTTATGAAATGACTTTTGTTGGCAAAGCTGAGGTGTCATATTCCTTGTTTTGACGTCAGTCGATGGTACTTGCAAAGTACATTTGAAGCATGGCGAACCTGATGCACTACTTAGCTCTGTGTTAAAGCTTTCAGAGGCTATGGTGACATATATTTATAATGCACCTCCTATATTTAACCCATTCTTGATGGGACTGCTAAACAGGACAGGAATGGTTGGATTCTTGTATGTGTTTGATATCTTTAACCCTTTTGCTGCTGGTAGCTACTGATTTGACCAATACAATGTGATGCAAAAAAAACCTGAAAAATAATTGAAACCCTGGCAAATGGGTACTCATCTGAGAGTACTCAGCGAGAGCTTTCAAATAAATACCTACATGACAGGGCTTAGATGGTTTTTACAAAAATTGTTGTCCTTGTGTTTTGGAGGAAAGTAGCCTCAGCATTGGCAGGGTTAACATGTGCATCACTAATAGACCCAATAAAGCTTAGCCTTTTATAAAAAGAAATACTTCATAGTGAAAGCATTCCTTGGCGAATATTTGAAAGAAATTTTGATTGCAACACATTCACAGCAAACATTTTGTGATTTTTCGCTTTATTTCCTAAAGCATCATATATCCAAAGTCACATTTAAAAAACAACAACATGTAATGGATGAGTTGTTGATAAACTACGAAATATATTCCTAAAAAAAAAAAGGATATTATATCTGAAGAATTGTATATAAGCTAGTCATTTTATGAAGCCACCTGTGGCTATGAAGATGTTAAGAAGTAAATGGAATGCTGTCACAATGTTTCATCTTCAACACTCTGCCCCCAAGAAAGGTTGGGAGGCTTGTCAGAAGACGAGGACTGCTTTTAGTGCTGGAATTGATGGCTGCATTGCACCCACCCACTCAAAGCTACCGCAGCAACTGATGTCTCTAACAGTGAATCAATAACTCATTTCTGTTTTACGCTGCACAGTTCCTGTCCACCTTAGTGTCAACATTGTTTGCAATGTTGGCAAAATAAATGCAACTCTAGTCAACTTCTGGTACAAGTTGACACAGATTTATGACAATTTCCTTTAAGTCATTCCTCACGCTTACTCTGTATGATTTTACAGCAGGCAAGCCTTTTATTGTTGAAAGAATGTACCTAATTTTACCTTGATGCAGGACAATTTCCTTTTTAACCTATCAATACTCAAGGCGGCCAAAAGCATCTTTTAGTCAAAAGGAGAACAAGGAAAATATTTGAAGGAGGAATGTTAATCAGAACATCAACAGCAACTCTCTTTCAAATATTTGTAAAATCATTCCAAATTGTTATTTCAAGTTTTTAGGATCTAGACGCCAATTTCAAAAGAAGCCCTTAAGCATTTATGGGTTAAAATCTTAGCAGGTCTACGCAATTACCAAAATAGGTTGCAATATTTGCAACTTGCAAGGATAGCTAGTTATGTCTTTTCACTGCTCCAAATTACTTTTACAAATTACAATAAGTGACAATTGTCCCTATAATAAGAGGACTTGTGCTTTGCTTCATTATTGTCAGCAATATTTGCAGCATGGTTGAATCTCCTCTGCATTCTCAATGCTCAAGATATATTATAGAGATAAATGTTAGTACTTTCCTCCTAAGGACTTTTTAATGATTTCCCAAAAGAATGACTCATCTTAAGTATAAACTTTGCTGAAAGGTATTGGTTCAAACCAGCTATCTTGATCATCAAGGATGATATATATGGACACCTTACTTCATCACTCATCAAAATAACCCAATCTATGATAAGTTGAAGTTAAGAACGACCCCGTTTAAAGTCTGACTATTAATGAAATAGGTCAATAACTTCCATTCATCCCTCCTTATTGGAAGATTAACTGTATTCAAGGGGAAGTTCGGTTATAAATAACAAAGATGCTTTATTCTCAGCCCTGTATTTTTAGGCTGACAAGCATAATTCATGTCACAGCATATTTCATATACAAACAAAAACACTTTATCATACATAGAACTCTTTCAAGGTAAGATACAATGGAAAAATGGTAGTGAATTATTGCCTTTGTCTAAATAATGTACACTTATTTCCTTACTCAATGTGGTCTTGAACGTTAACTTATTCAATCTGTTCATATGTGAGTATTTTGTTTCTTTTTATGAAGAAAAAGGAGATATTCTTTTCTTTTTTGAAATGATTTGAATTTTGATATGAATGAATATTAGCTGTCATTTTCTTGATAGGTCTGTAGTTTAAAACACCATATAAGCTCTTCTATTTCTCTTAATCAAGCTTTTTTATTTTCTTGTTAGCCCAGTATAAGTTGGCTGAAATGTAGCATGTTTTACAGCAGTAGATTAACCAATTCAGTACAACGGTTTGTATATAATTTGGTACTTAGGTTTTGGTAAACAATATTTCATATTTACTTAATATCTAAAATTCTGTGTGAAATAGTTTTGCAATGAATGGGTTCAGGAAAATTCCATTTGGGTGGGGGCTATGATGCCTTTAAACAATCTCCATACTATTGAAAAAGGATGGAACACCTAGTGGTTTTCTCAGCCATTTCTGTGCTAATGGCTTTCTCATTAAGGGAACAGCTGCAGTGTTAAGGCAATAGATAATTCATAATGCACCATGACATTTATTGTAGAGAATACTCTCAGACTCGTGACTTTTAAGACGTCAGGTGGTCTTGTGAAAGAGCATTTTGTTGTTAGAAAAAGAATTGCACAAAATGATTGGTCGAATTCTCCATCAGTCTGAAAGCAATAAGCAATAGCAGTAGCCAGTTCCATGTTTATTGTAGTAAGCTTAATAACTTCAGTGCTGCTCTGTCATACATGCTAAGATAATTGAAAAAGGAATAAGGATAAGTTTTTTTTGTATGGTTTTTGAATAACATTTTGAATTTTTTCGAAACAATTTGTAAGGATTTCTTTTCAAAAAAAAGTCAGGCGTATTTTTTTTTCTGGTATTGATTTCTATATCCTTAAGGCCACTCCAATTTAATTACTTGTCTTAATAGCTCCAGAGTCTGGAAATAAGCCATTTTGGAATTTAAAAAAAAGTTGAAAAATGTGTTTTTTTAATTTAAAAAAAATTTTTTTAGAGTCTGCCAACTAGGACTGGTGGCAAGATGTTTTTAACAGTCTATTCTCAACTAAATAAAATCAATCAATCCTGTAACCTGAAGGCTGGGAGATATACATCCTCAAATCTGAGGCTCCGCTACAGCATTGATAAATCCCTGTAGTTGATTGAATCACCCTTACAATGAATTTACTTAAAACTTGCACTTTTTTTTCTTTTTTTTTGGAGTCTGACAGAAAATCTCCAAACCACTTTCATCCGTAAGACACCAAAGTCGACTTTTATTTTTTATTTTTTTGGAGTCTGACAGTATTTTTTGTCCACAAAAAGCTTGTAAGACAAGTAATTAAATTGGAGTGGCCTAAACCTGTTATATTACTCTAAGTAGCTAAGTTTCAAGGAGGAGCCATAATAGTGATGCATGAAGATAGCACCTCTTAAATATGATAGATGATATTTACAAAACAGCTAGTATAACTGCTGTGGAAATTGCCATCACATAAATTGCTTTTGCGATAATTTATAATCGTCTCTTGGTGATGAATTGGAGAAATATAAATCAGTGCAAGAAGGAAGTCGCAGGATAATGGATCAAGGCTGGAAGCATAGACATATACTAGATAGGTATAAATAGCTCACTACATGTATTTGTAAGACTGGAACGTTATTCGTATATCCTGAACAACACCAAAACATATTTCATTCGAATTTTCCCATTTTGGTATTGAATAACATTGCTATATTTAATTTTATCTATTTCACCAATTGTTGGTCTGTATGGAGCACTTTTTTATTTGAAGAATTGGATCATTTTGGAGTGATATTTCCTTTAATTACCTGTTAACTCCATGTTAAGTTAACACTTCAATTAAAGTTAAAAGAGCTGATTGAGAAGATTAAGGCCAAATAAGAATTACTGCTTCTCTGTAAAGCGACGGTAAGGTACTTGACTTGCCTTACATATGTTGTTCAGTAAACTATTTGCAACTGTTATTCTTATGGTGTAAATTGCAAATTAGTCATCTTAGTCATTTTATGCTTATAAGGGGAGTAACTATTCTGCTTGTTAAGTAGATAAGTGGTTAACTCTAATGCTGCTGGTGGCTAATTTGGTCAATACAATATGATGCAAAAAAAAAACGAAAAACGACTGAAATATTGGCACATGGGTACTCATCTGAAAGTACTCAGCAAGAGCTATCCAATGAATACCAACAAGACAGGGTTTAGGTGCTTTTCAAAAATGTTTGTATCCTTGCGCTTTAGATGAAAGAAGCCTCAGCATTGGAAGGGTTAAAGCTTTCTTGCGGGATTAAATGGCAATTGAATTCACTTGGAGGCATGCAATATAATCTCCTTCACCCATTCACTTCTGGAGCAATATAACACATGGTCTGATACATATAGAAATGTCCTGATAATAAGGCAACATGTTCAGAAATATTTGATTGGGAATTGTAGTTTTACAATCCCTTTTCAAATTTATTTTAAACATCACTCTTATATAGGAGGTTTTTTTCGAGTTGTCAGACCATGTATGCGCACCAGATGCTAATGGGTTAAGAGGGAGAAAAATGAGTTTAAGTGAATCCATTAGTAAATCAATGCCTGAGTCTTCTCCTTTGTCTTCAGTGAACCTTTTAAAGAAGAAGGTTGATGAACTATTATGTTAGTAAGACACAAAGCAACTTGGCCTTGGAGTCCATAGTCACATAGTGAGCGTATTGGTGACATATAACATAAATCCTTAACCCACTCATGCCTGTAGCAGCCAAAACTCCCTGGCTATTTTGGTGATATCTCTCTAACAAAAGTAAATTTCACAAAATATTTAAAGGGGAGATGTTCTTTACAAACCTATCTACAACTCTTCTTCAAATATTTTGCAACGTTATGCCATTCTCCAAATTCATTTTCAAGGGTGTGGCAGGTGTTGCACAATTAGATGACACTTGTAAAGGAAATATCCAGTTCATCCATAAGTTTTAAGAAATTCTTTATCATCTTTTTATCACCTCAACATTTTAAAACTTTTTTTGCATATGGACATCCCCTCATATGGAGAGAACATTTAATGCCAGTAGATAATTGCCTTACTTCAAATATATTATTAAAAATATTCCTGAAAAAACAACAACATGGAATCCTAAACCTTATTGACTAAATTCAATGATATTATAAATTATACCAAAGTGGTACCTGAAATATTGGCCGGTACCTGTAAAGATCGGTTGTTCTGATCAGTATGTGCACCTCACCTGAGTGGAGTAGTTGTGGGCTGTATAGGGTGTGGTAACATGTGAGTGTTATTAGGATTTCTGAGATGGGCCCTAATGTGAAAGTGTTGAACCTGGTAAATCACTTCCTCGCTAGCCTGGCTGCGTGTGTGGCCTGCTCGTCGCTGCCTCTCTGGCTCTCTGGCTGGCTGGCTGTACCTGCACTGTTGTTGAGAAAGTCAGCGTCGGCGTCGTCGGCGTTGGTGGCACAGCCAGCATGTCAACTCTACCCCCCATGCCTCCTCCTCCTACTCCTCCACAGAGCCAGCGAGCAGCAGCAGCAGCGGCAGGAAATCAGAGGATCCTCAGCAAATAAATCTCTGGCTACAACACACAGCAATTAGTTGATAGGATGCAGCAGCGGAGAGCCATTTTTGTGATAACTATTGCCACTTAGTGATTGTGTGGATGTAAAGTTAGCCCAGTGTACACGCACGGATTAGCTGGAGATATTTGGCGTGAGTTTTGCCGCTGAGCGTTTTCGTCGAGCTAAGAAGAAGACGACGGAGAAGGGCAAGATGCTAGGATGTTGTAAGCACTGCTTGCATGTATTGTGCTATTATGGACAGCCGGAGCTGGAGAGCCATAAGCCAGAAAGTGAACAGGCACCAAGGTACGCAAGTCTTCCTTGTATCTTGACCGCATGACCTTAATAGTCACAACTTCTAGCCCTGCCCATGTATCATGAAAACATAGATATATGAAGGATTTGTACCTTAGTTAAATGCATTTTAGAGAATGTTCTTCTATATTTATTTTGAAAGAAGATGATTGATATCAAAATCGATATCACCTGAAGATGATTTTTCCTATGAATCATAAATAAATGATTTAGTATTAATTATTTTATCATACTAGATTTGAAAATGTTTTCATAATTGTATACCTTGTTTTAGATAAAGAAATTTAAGGACAAAAATTGAAAATACCTGCATATTTGTATACCTTGTTTTTGATAAAGAACTCAAGGGCAAAATATATGTTTTGATACCCTCTGCGACATAAATCAGTGCGTGTTTTCTTCAATTTGGAGCAAACAGCCTTGAGAGGGGCAGGATGCCAGTGAGCAGGTGGGTCAGGATAGTTTTATAGCACACAGAGCTGACACTTATTGATGCATGTTGTTTTATTTCATAAATGAACTGATAGCTACAAGCACGCAACAAGCAACAGGGCTAAAATCATTAGATTGAAGTCTATATGGGCAGTTTCTTTTTAAAATGTGTGGTTTTCAATATTTTGAAAACTAATTGATGACTAATTCAAAGCAGAGATAATTTGTTTGCAGCAATAGGAACAATACATGTACCCATTGATAAGTGTTGGTTCTTTCTCTATTCTCTTCACAAATTATACCTTGGCATTCAGGTAGTGTAATACACCTTTAAATTCGTAGTGTGATAAAGAAAATGAAAATTCATACTTTTCAAAAAACAAATGTATTGCATTTATCAATTATTTTTTAGCAATTTGTTTTTATTTTCAAAAAAAAAAGAAAGAAAGATTCCTGATATGATACTTTCTATTGTTTCTTTTTTAAGAGCTATGTAATGGTGTCTTTATGAAGAATATTCTCATAATTCACAAAAATTCATTTGCCCAGTAAAAATCATTCAACCTTTTTATGCTCTGGGTAGCCACTTGTAGCAAATTGGGTAGCCAATTGCCGTTTTAATGTCTGATAGTGATGAAATAAAATCAGAAATATAGCTTAATATTGTAGAATATTTGGAGGAGAGTAGTTGATTGGTTTCAAGTAAACATTTAATTCATCAAATATTTTCCAAAGGAATGGTTTTGTGTGGAAAAGGATCACCAAATTAATGGGGCATTCAAGGCATGAATGGGTTAATGGTTAGAATATCAAAACTGAATTTCTATATGATTTCCTACCAAGAGAAAAATAAGGGTTGATGGTTTAAGGCTGTACCATCTAATCAAATAGAGCCAAGAGCAATTCTGTCTCCTGACAAAAAGAGCAACTTGAGCCGACCTGTGCACTTCCCTCTAATTGAATCATAATGGAGCTGCTCTCATGAGTAACCTGATCAAGCCTTATATGGTTTAAGACAGCAAGCTTTCATCCTATTTCATTTCACATTCAGTTTAGAGGTTAATGCATGGAAATCGAATCATTCAAATTGAATTATGTGACCATTTTCAGTAAATGTGGGGTCAAACTTTATACGGAGATAGTTAAATGATACCATTAAGAACTGCTCAGTTTTATGACATCAGTAATGTTCAAAGGGAAATTGTGTGTGTGTGTGTGTGTGTCTTTTATTTGAGTCATGTCCCAATGAAATTAGTCACTGTTTCAACAAAATTAGTGTAGAAGTACTAGGCATGACAAAGTTATTCCTTTGAGAACATAATTCCAATATATTATATTTTCAAAAGAAATTTGCTGATTTTTTCCTATGAATGACATTATCAGGTAGTCTTGATATACCAAGAAAAAGGAATTATCATAATAGTGCCTTTTATTGTTTAATCTTCTGTGTAATAGAAGTGCATACAAAAGCACTTTCACCTGTGCAGCTTTGATTCTTCATGAGCGTTATATTATAATGACTGTCTGCCTGTACGCTGAACTCCTGCAGCAATCATTTTTACACGGCATTGCGCAATAGTTAAATCATGAGATGAAATATAGTTCTTCCAGTAATGTAGGACATCAGGAAAGCCATAAAAGATTCATATTAACCAATATGGAAATTCATTATTGCCTTTTGGGGGTTGGCTCTCACTTTGTGCACCTTAACCCATAAATGCTCACAGCGGTCAAAAGCAGCCTGAACATTTTAATGAAATCTTGCTGGCAAAAGCACTGTTAGGAAATGTTTGATGAAGAAATGTTGATCAGAAAGAAACCAGCAACTTTCTTTTAAATATTTGGTAAAACATTTTCAATCCTAAAATTACTCTCAAAAGTATTAGAGATCAAGACAACAATTTTTAGAGGAACTCTTAACCCTTATGCTGCTAGTCGCTAATTTGGCCAATACAAAATGAGGCAAAAAACCTGAAAAATTACTGAAACCCTGGCACATGGGTACTCATCTGAGAGAATCGGTGAGAGCTATAAATACCAACACGACAGGGATCAGATGGATTTCAAAAACCTTTGAGTCCTTGTGGTTTGGACGAAAGTAGCCACAGCATTGGAAGTGTTAAGCATTAATGGGTTAACAGCTGCTGGTTGCCATGATTCAGGAGTGCGAGGGTAAAAAGCATAATGGCAACGCGTCTCAGAATCCTCTATAGTGAAATCTAATCCCATATAACAGCTTTCCGCGGAGGAAAAAAAGGTTTAGCGAAGAGCTTAGCTGATTGATTCATCAAAGCCTCTTTGCAAAACAGAAGGGATAGCCATGGAATTACCCATGCTGCTAGAGCATGGTATAGAAAAAAGTAATTATCTTAGTCAATTAGATAGTGTCCTAAATTAACCTGTTTACGCCTGCTGCACCCAGAAGAGACCTGATGCCTTTTGTGATATCTTTTTAAAGAAAACCTTTTGGAACATTTTCGGAACCAAATTGTCACAATATTTTGCTTCATGCTTTATTCCACATTTATTCAAAAGTATCACAGTTTGGAGCAATTTGGTTCTGAACCAAAACCAAATTGTCACAATATTTTGCTTCATGCTTTATTCCACATTTATTCAAAAGTATCACAGTTTGGAGCAATTTGGTTCTGAACCAAAACCAAATTGTCACAATATTTTGCTTCATGCTATAATCCACATTTATTCTAAAGTATCACAGTTTGGAGCAATTTGGTTTTGAACCAAATTGTCACAATATTTTGCTTCATGCTTTAATCCACATTTATTCTCAAGTATCACAGAACCGGACAACACTTCTCTAGAAAAACTCTGAGTGGGTTAAACAATTTGTAAGTAATTTCCCAGGGACTTGAGTCAATTTTCTCCTTCAAGTAATACCCTCAGATGCTAATCTGTATAATTGAAATTACGGAGTCTGTGACCTTTCTCCTACACCACAGCATACATCAAGTGATTGCAATTAGTAGGCTAGACTATGGTAGGGAACAGTTAACATGCCTACAGCCCTATGCCTACATTTCAAGGTCTATCATACTTTAAGAATTAACTTAGTTATACTGTATAAATTCAATATTTAAGAATAAATGATAAATAAAATAATTGAAGAAGGGTTGTGGGTTTAATTCTGATGAACATTTTCCTTCATGTATATTTCAAATAAGGTTTTGGAGAGAATGATATAATTACCAAAATAGTACTGCTGATATTTTGGCTACAAGCATGAGTAAGTAAAAGACTATCACCTGACACTAATATTGTTCTTTCTCCTCTATAATAAAACTGTAGCTAATTATTCCCTATAATCATATGGTCATTATATTCACTGGAATTGAGAATTTCCCGTGATCTTGTTAGTATCCATTCATTATTGATAAACCTGCCATGTTATCATCTGGAGGGTCTGTAAGTCTCAGCCTGATGTCTGCAGACATTTATCTAAAGGCTGCTGCAGGAACTAATCTGGTAAATGGACATAATAGCATTGCTTAGACAGAAATACCACCAAGGGATGAAATATAGAGGCAAAAAAATTGAATTTATTCAAACGATTTTGTTATCTGCACAATAGCATTGCATAAATGAAAATACAACCTAGGGAGAACATGAGGCACTGAATTTAAACAAAAAAGTTTTCCTTTTTTTTTCGAACGAACTTATTCCAACTGTTCATCCTTAATTTTCATGAAACCAAGAACAAGGGTTGGTCAGAGACAGAGGGCCAGGCAATTGCCACATTAAATGCTTTTATTTAAAACACACACCTTAGATTAGGTCATATCAAAACATTAAATGAATTTATTTTGTTCCCATGTTATGTTGGCTGCTTGAGAATGGCTGCAGTAATTATACATAAACAGTCTGTCAGTTGGGTTCTCCAGTAAAATATATACATGTACAACTAAATCTTTGACGATATGTAAAGAGATTACCAACAAACATACCTATGTAGGATCATATGCCTGTATTTTTTTGGTAGGCACAATTTGTCTCAACATGACAGGGTTTAGATGGTTTTCAAAAATCTTTCCATTCTTGTGCTTTGAAGGAAATTAGCCTCAGCATTGGAATGGTTTATTATTCTTGCATGCATGGCTGCCAAAGTTTTCCATTCTGTCAAGCAAACTTATATATCCTTTTTTGAATGATTAGTATACTTGTCTTGGGGAATTGAGCTTGCTTTAATGTGAATCCCTAGACCATTGGGATGCTTGAAGCATGAATCAATTTATCAATTCCTTGAGGTTGGCAGCCAGAAGATGTATGTAATCAGTGTGAGTGACCTTTACGTGTCGTCCGGCTTGATAATAGGAGTGTAGACAACCCTTAAGCCAATTAGATGCAACACATATATGCAATTGGTGGTGAAGCTTCCTTTATCAGGGGCACATCATGCAGCCGACTAGCCATGAAAATGGAGTAGAGAATAATCAGTTAGGACTGGCAGCTGAAGACGACGTGTGTATCTCCTTAGCATATGGCATCACAGGGTCATTAGGCACTGCTACTGATTTGGCCGGCTCATGGCGCATTTATTGGTTAACGCAGGAAAGCTCAACACTGACGGATAAGACAATGGATCAGAAAATGAAGGTAGCAATGTATTTAATCCTTCCAATGTGAGGCTACTGTCATCCAAAGCACAAGGACGCAAAGATTTTTGAAAGCCATGCATTTATTGGTTAATGCAGGAAAGCTCAACACTGTCAGATAAGACAATGGATCAGAAAATGAACGTAGCAATGTATTTAATCCTTCCAATGTGAGGCTACTGTCATCCAAAGCACAAAGACGCAAAGATTTTTGAAAGCCATCTAAACCCTGTCATGATGGTATTCATCAGATAGCTCAGGCCGAGTACTCTCAAATGAGTACCCAATTGTGCCAGGGTTTCAGTCATCTCTTAGTTTTTTGTATCATTTCGTATTGGCCCAATAAGCCACCAGCAGCATAAGGGTTAAGAGAAAATGGTATATATTTTATGAGAGTGCAGTTATTGATTTTTAATCATGCAGCAAAGCCCACCAGACTTGGTTATTAGACAGCTATTTAAAGGTAGGAATTAGCTAGCAATGTGCTTCAGGGTAGATTACTTTTTGGAAGAGAGAATTCTAAATACTCCTGAGAGTGCACCTATCAATTAATGTTAGAAAACCCATCATGGATGGATAAGAAACTGGTATAGAAAACTAAAAGGGAAGCAAAGAGTTCAGTACAGACATTTACGGAATTCCTGCACCAGTTGACCAGACGTCTGACAGTGCCTGGTTGCACAAACACCCATGGATAGCATGCCGAAAAATAAGCCAAGCACATCAATTACCCGCGTAATTTGCGAATCTGAGCTACGTACATTTGTAAGCTCATCCATGCATCCATGCCCAGGAAACTGGGTGGCAATGGGGCATGCAGTTGTGTATAATACCTGGGCTGCCCACACATATAGTACAGGAATTAAATGTCGGCACTGTAGATTATATTTGGGAGACAATTTCTTTAGAAAATGTGTGCACAGGAAAAGGACACTCCTTGATCCTATGGCTCATTTCCATTTCCACAAATCGATACTAACTGTAGATATATTTTGGTACAGACAGATTAAGGAGTAAGGATATGATTTTTTTTATAAATTAAGGCTTGAACAGTACTCCTCCCTGTGGAAAGATGAAAAATGTGTATTGAAGGTCTGCTGTTTCAGGAGTAAGGATATGATTTTTTGATAAATCAAGGCTTGAACAGTAGTCCTCCCTGTGGAAAGATGAAAATGTGTATTGAAGGCCTGCTGTTTCAGGAGTAAGGATATGATTTTTTGATAAATCAAGGCTTGAACAGTAGTCCTCCCTGTGGAAAGATGAAAATGTGTATTGAAGGCCTGCTGTTGAAGGAGTAAGGATATGATTTTTTGATAAATCAAGGCTTGAACAGTAGTCCTCCCTGTGGAGAGATGCAAAATTGTGCTGTTTTAACATTGAAGCATGAGGCTTTAGGTAGGAAGGAGTGGCTGCCTGACTAGTGACTTTTTAACGTTTGAGTAATGGCGGAAGGAGACTGATGCTTTGCCGAATCTACCATGAAGGGAATTGTGCACATCCAGCAGGGATTTGATTAGATCTTGTCATTCACCATTCAGGGAGATTAATGAAATGTTTTTTACCTTTTGAATTTAATCTCCGTTTGCAGGCCAGGGCTGCATGGGATTCATATTAATCAAAGTGGATTTTTTCTATTAGTGGATACTCCAAGGTAAAGCTGTCTGGGGTCTGCTGAAAAAGGTGGCTTGGTAAATTTATCTCTATTTGAGTGCTTGGCCTCATTAAATTGGCATTTATTGTGATAATTGCAATGTCTGCCTTATGTAACCTGAATTGGACTGGATTGGGGACATGGTTGCAGATTCCAACAAACTAATGTTGTGGAGGATTAGAAATGTCCTGTCCTAATCTGGGAGAGAGAGAGAGAGAGAGAGAGAGAGAGAGAGAGAGAGAGAGAGAGAGAGAGAGAGAGAGAGAGAGAGAGAGAGAGAGAGAGAGAGAGGGGGGGATGGGGAAGAGGAGAGAGAGAGAGAGAGAGAGAGAAAGAGAGAGAGAGAGTGAGAGGGGGGGTTGGGGAGAGAGGGGGTAGAGCTAGAAGAGTTTGAGTGAGAGAGCTAGAGTACCATTTCCATTTAGCTGGGTAGCTAAATCTGTACTGGCAAAAACGTTTGTGTTTGCTGTTTTGGACAGGTATTTCTAAAGTCCTGGGCTAAGGGCTTGAGATGATGCCACCCACATTGCTAATGCAGACCTGATCTTATACTGACAATAGATTATACTTCCCATTACTTAAGTTTAGTCTAAATTATCATGAACATGATAATTAGTTAACATTTGGGGCATTTTCATATAATCTCATTAAAAATAAGCACATATTGATTTCCATTGCATTATATCATATTTTCCACTTATCTCTCAACCTGGAGGTATGAATCTGGAGTGGGATCAAACATTCTCTTTTTCCTTAGCTTAGTAATTTTATTGATGTAGAGACTACTTGAAATAAGTAGAGAGAGAGAGAGTGAGAGAGAGAGAGACCCATTAACCCATTAACCCATTAATGCTTAAAAGTTACACTTGAAATTGTCATCTGGATCTTTGTTACTTTTGATAATATCTTTAGAAGTAAGAATGGCTTCACAAAATATTTAAAGAAGAGTTGTTGGGAGTAATGTCCTGAAAAACATTTCTCCATCTAATATTTTCCCAACTATGCTTTTGCATGAGAGATCTGACAAAAATTGTCAGGCTGCTTTTGTCCGCCGTGAGTATTAATGGGTTAAAGGACAATCACATGGTCCATCCTCTATGCCCACCTACAAAGTAATATCACTATCAAGCAGCCCCTAAATCAAACCCTGTTATTTGCATTGATCATTATAACACCTGCTTGACAAAAACAACTAAAAACTATAGGAATCATGAAGGAGGCCTGCAAATGATCATTTGTGTGTGGTGTGGGTCTGATGTACTTGCATCACAATGGCATAATTAAGGAAGAAATCCTTCATGTGATTTGTTTGACTGATTGTATGTAGGCACATAGGTGATGGGTGGCGCCACTGACGCCTCGAGACACTACTTTTAAGAAATATAGACTATAATACCCCAAATCAAAAGAAGAAAACGTTTATAATCATGCTTCGAAACACAGGCAAGCCAACCCATGGCAAAAGCAGCAGGTGTCAGCAGGGTCCATAATTTCTATTTCTATTTCTACAAGTCTCAAAACTCGATATTGATACTGTAGATTCACAAAAGATCGTGAATTTACAGAAAATTGAGTTTTGCGTTTTTTAATTTTGTGAATTGGTTGCAACATGGAGTGCAAAGCATTCAATGAAAGGAGTACAAAATGATAATTGCTACCATTTTTATTGTAAATGAAATTGGGATTTTTAAAACAATTCAAAATGTGCTGTAATGTGATTGAAAAACGTGAAAATGTGATTTATTTCATTATAAGATTTATTCTCTAAAACATGCTGTTTTGTTCTAACATATGCCACATTTAAAATCAATTATAAAGTTTTAAAACCAGTTGGCCTTATATATCCAATACAGGGCCAATGCATGCCAAATGATAAAATGTTATCACAAATAGAACATATGATAGATAGAAAGAACAAATGAATAAATTTACCACTTGTAAAGATAATATGTGCATATTTGAGAGACAATATGGAACTGAAAGGGTT
>OZ012684.1:49429679-49922179 GCA_963942565.1 Maea johnstoni | reverse complement strand
ACGTACCTGGAATTAGTAAGGACTTTCAAGGAAATTAAGGTGGAGCCATCCCCAATAGCTGATTAGTTTAATGTGTTGCCACTGACTGCTCACGGTCTCTCACCCCCCCCCCCCCCCCCTCCCATGCCCAGGTTCGAATTTGGCTCAATGTATGTGGGAAAGTTGTCAGGGACTTTGGTTCAGGTGGTGATCAGGTGACTACATGGGTAGTCCAGGTTACTCCACCATTCACAAAAGGCTAGTCATGATTTAGCCCATAATTATTATGCAGTTATAAGTGGACTGTCCAAATTCCAAGACAGGCAGTTGTGTAAGTTTAACAACAACTATTGCACATCTGGCAGAGTAAGAGGTTTAATTAGGGGTGTGCTATACATGCAGGCAGTCATACAGGTGTAGTAATATTTTGATGTCGTTAGCCAAGGTTAGTTGAGAGTCTCCAAATTAGGCTTTTATACACGTGCAATGATAATTATTGCTTAATTGCTCAATTGCTTGCTTGCCAAGGTAACACATTATGATGCCTTAAGCAGATCTCTAATGTAGAAATTTTTTAGTCTGATTTCTGTAGTTTTAAAATCATGCGAGGTGTGCTGTTGGTGTACAATAATGTACATTGCAGCCCCCACCCCCCCTTCTTCCACACACACACCCACAACTCCTATTATTATACCTCACGTGAAAATCGTAAGCCGTGATTGGCTTACAAAGGTTGGCCATTCCATCATGTCCACCAGCGAAATGTCCACCGGCAAAACATCCACCATTCTCACAGGATCTACCGGCAGTCATTGTTGTTTTCACTAATATTTTACCAAATTGGGGTTTGTTCGGTATAATAAAACAAATATGCCATGCCAGTGTGGGTATCCTGACGGAATGTCTCCCCTCGGGCGGATGGTTTTCCCTCGGGCTATGCCCTCGAGAAAACCATTCTATCAGGAGACCACACTGGCATGGCATATTTGTATAATGTACAGTATTCTGATTTATAGAAATGTCACCCACTAGACCAAGGATGACTGCCGTTTGAACATTTATGGCAATTTAAAGTGTGCTGGAAGGGATATTAAACTAATAGGTAGTGGATGGCGTCATTAATGTGTGAGGTAGTGTGGATGATGAATAGTGTTTCCGTGGAGTATAAATGTGATGGATGTGGGGCAGGTAGCAGGCTGGTCTGAGTGGTCTGCGTTCCCTTGCAGCTCTGGGTTCAGAGCCTGGAACCTTGTCATGTTCACCATAGTCTTTATGATGGATGAGGTACTCCGCTAGCTGCTCACTGGGAGAGCCAATGCCAAATCTGGATTACTCCTTACTGCACTCATCTTGTCCATACTGCAAGGGTTTATAGACCAATTTCCCTGGTGATCTGACATACTTTCAAATATTTTTCATGTGAATTACTTCTGGAAGAAATATTTGAATGAAGGTTGTGTTTTTCTCGCATCTTTTCCATCATGCAAGGGCTTATAGACCAATTTATCTGACATATGTTCAAATATTTTGCATGTGTATTACGTCTGGAAGAAATATTTCAATGAAGATTGTGTTTTTCTCTCATCTTTTCCATTCTGCAAAGGCGTATAGACCAATTTGATGGTGATCTGACATTCGTTCAAATATTTTGTATTTGAATTAATTCTGTTAGAAATATTTGAATGAAGGTTGTGTTTTTCTCTCATCTTTTCCATTCTGCAAGGGCTTGTAGACCAATTTTATGGTGATCTGACATACGTTCAAATATTTTGCATGTGAATTACTTCTGTAAAAAATATTTCAATGAAGGTTGTGTTTTTCTCTCCTGAAGGATCAACTTTCGTTCAGATCTTTCAATGATATAGTTTTTGTTTTGGATGTAGCATCAAAATTGTCAAGACCAGTAGGCTGATCTGGGTATCAATGGGTTAAGACATCCAATTCCATTTAGGTCTTTGCTCCTGAGTCTGTCTGCCTCATTGCAAGACCTAGCCATATTGAGAATTATATCAGAATCCTCACTCAGACACGCACAAGACAAAAATACCTTCAGCATATGAATCTTAATGCTATAAGATATACACTTGTTACGGAAGAGATTGTGGTTCTGGGGTCAACACCCTTCAAGAAATTGTGTTCTTCCTGTTAATATCTCAACCGGTTAATTATCTTTTTCCTGATACCATTAATTGCACAGAATTGTGGAATCAGTTACGTAAAATAATTATGGGAAAGTGATAAACAAAAATGGTTCATTAAAAATGTTAAGTAGGCATTGTATTATATTATAGCATCAGTTGGCTTTGTTTCTGTAATATTTTGTCAGGAATCTTCTTTTTGAGAACCCAAGTAGCCCCTGTAGTATATCCCTTGCAAATTACTTTGAGAATTAGCTCTGACACTTGTCAGTTCTCGACTTGGAAATAAATAGTATAGGCATGCCGCATTATTACTATGTCTCACCTTTGAACAGGCATAGTGTGGTATAGTATAGTATAGTATAGTATAGTACAGTACAGTACAGTATAGTATAGTACAGTATAGTATAGTACAGTATATTTTAGTATAGTATAGTAACAGTATAGTATAGTATAGTATAGTATAGTATAGTATAGTATAGTATAGTATAGTACAGCATAGCATACATAGTATAGTATAGTATAGTATAGTATAGTATAGTATAGTATAGTACAGTATAGTATAGTATAGTACAGTACAGTATAGCATAGTATAGTACGGTATAGTATAGTATAGTATAGTACAGTATAGCATAGTATAGTATAGTATAGTATAGTATAGTACAGTATAGCATAGTAGAATGCAGTACAGTATATTATGTTTATTGACTGCATCATGAGATGCAAAATCTAATCAAACAGCTGGTGTTTGATTAGATTTGCTTATAACCACTGACTTGGTTTCTTCAATTTTCCTCTTGACTAGTAGGTGCATGATTTTAATCAAAATAGTGGCAACGAGAGAGGCTACAATGTGAGTTCCTTTCCATTCCATTTAAAGCACAATATTATGTGAGGATGAAGCTTCAGGTGTGATTCTCCTGAAATTAATTGACTCTTATATTATACATGTTGCATTGAGTACATCTATGCCCATAGAGACATCAGGTGGCTGCCAAAAGCTGCCAATTCAAATGGAAGGCACTCACTGCACTATCTGAATGCTTGAATTGGGGCATCCATGTTCATACATTAAGCCTAGACGGTATGTCTGGAAAATCTTGTATAAATGTCTTAGAGAAACACAAAATGGTCATGTTTTTTTGTTTTTGGAGGCTTTAATTAGGTATGAATGAGTTAATGGTATTTTGATGGGAATTTAGAATTGTTTCTCAAATTTACACTATATTCAGTAAGCATCTAATGAACAAGGTGATAATTGATACATCATTTGAGACAGACAGTGCGAGTCTGCAGTACGAGATATCAGTCTACATTATGTCAACGGTCGCTTTATTAGATGTTGGTAAGCCTTGCTGAGTGCATAAATCTTGAAATTAGTACATGAACATTTTTATTTTCATTTTTCTCATTGTATATGATCCTTTATCCTAGATTTGGCATTGCATGTGCTATGAAACTTTTGAAATGAAACCTCTTTGATTGAAGTACTTTTAATACACACTCTTCTTGAAATCGCATGTGGTCAATTGAGTCATAGAGAAGGGTTTCCTTAGCAGTACCCACTCAATTTTCAGTCATTTAACACGTAATTGCTCAATGGTTTTACTGCAATTGTATGACATTGATGAATGCATGTTGAATCCAAGCCATTGCCAATCATCAATGCATTTACACACCCTGTAACTAGAATGGCAAAAAGTGGCAGGACCTGTATAATCTAGAGGCAGCCAGTCTGCTGGACTGGCAAGAAAAAAAAGTCATGAATAAACTTTTTCGGTAGGTTTATAAATGCACATGTTAATACTGCATAGTCCCACATCAATCAAGGGTAGGGATATATAAAAAACAACTTCAAGTAGTGCTAGATATCAAGTTTACAAAATGCTTATTCAACATACACCAGTCATCATTTTTGTCAGGCTGTAGGTGCAAACAAATTAGTTTTCTTTCATTAGACTCAAAGGTTTCAAGTAGAACAACTTCTGTTAGGATTGGGGTCCCAACCTCCTAATCTTTTGAGAGAAAGCATTTAACCCCTCCAACTCTTTGAAAATATACTCCTGTGCACAAGATCTTTGTAGCCATATACATTTCCCAACCTTTGATATTTTGGGAGATTAAAGCATTTAATCCCTCCATCTCTTTGAAAATATACTCCCTAACACACACAGGGGTGTCCAAATATTTTAGACCCGGAGCACAGTCAATAAATCCTGGAGCACAGCAATTTTTGTTGGCCATGTTTCGATAAAATCTATGAATATTTTATCCTGGTGGCACTATTTTATTAGCAATCATTGCTATAGTTAAGACCAATATGAATCAATAGACTGTTACTAAATGGAGTTCACTGTTTTTTTTGTACAATTTGCATCAAAAATAATCAGAGTGATATATTTGATGGGCTCAATCGGTCATGTTTTGCAGAAGATTTCCCAGTTAAACATTGCCATAAGTTTTTGGTTTGTCGCACGTTTTGAATCCCCTGTCGCACCTTGGTGCGACAATGTGACAGTTTGACACCCCTGTAACACTAGATCTTTGTAGCCATATACAATTCATAACTGCTGTAGTATTGTATAGCCAAGCAGCCACCAAGTATGGCTTGAAGGTGCGGTAGCCGGGAGGTCTGGCTTTCCTTGATTGGTGTTCCCTCTAGTGAGGTAGCTGAGTTAATTGGATTGCCGGATAAAGCGAGGTTCTGCTGTATATCACAATCATGTCAACCACCTGGGCCATATGCCTATCCCTTCAGGCTTGCAGGTAAATATAATCCGGCATTAGATTAGGGGAGCTCAGTCAAGGCGATACACTTTTATTGAGATCCTAATTGAGAGGTGGTGATTGTTGAGGTCCTTGTACTGGCCGGCTTGAGTTAGATAACATTTTATTGCCGATTTTGTAAGGCCTAAAAAAAGTTTGTTTGTTTCATGTAACCCTACCCTAAAGATTTTTTTATCCCTTCCAACTACTCCCAATCAACAAAAAACATCCATAAAATACACATTTTTGAGCAAAAAAATATTTCAAAAATATAGATATTTTACCGACCTACCTCTCCTATTTTTTTCCAGATCGTAACAGGAAACAAAATGTTTATTTTCTAGACCTAATGAATACACGTAAGATTCCTGGAAGGAAATGTTTTGATTGCTTTGTGTTATTGCAGTGACAGGTATTGTATTTATCTTTCACTCAGTTGGCTGCATTATTGGCACTTCAATTAAGAATGAAGAAGCCAGGTTTGTTTAACAGATCTGTCTGCTGCGAAATAAGCTCCTATGAGGATACTGTCTGCAATCAAAAAATGCTCTGGGAACAAGATGTTGGAAAACTTAACCTCCTGTTCTCATTGGCACCAATTGTAAATTGACCCATTCATGATACTTTTGAAAACTTTTGAAGAAAGCATGAATTTGCATTCTATTCAATAAATCTGGTGGGTTGGTTTTTGATCAATATTTTAGATGGGTGATATTAATGCAGTTGACCATTATATCTGATAAAAATCCGACTTCTACTAAAACATCTTGACCATTCTTTTATGGTAGTGGAAGCAGAGAAACCTTATATCCAATGTTTTAACCTTTTCAATGCCGAGGCTATTTTTGTCCAAAGCACAAGCATGCAAGGATTTTTTGAAAACCATCTAAACCCTGTCATGTCAGTATGCATTGGAAAGCTCTTGCTGAGTACTCTCAGATGAGTACCCATGTGCTGGGGTTTCATTCATTTTTCTGGGTTTTTGCATCATTTTATAATGGACAATATTAGCCACCAGCAGCGTAGGGGTTAATGTAAATATCAGATTCCATTGTATGATTGTCATACTTTTTCAAGGCTGTGTGATAGACAGCTAGGTTGTTAATTAGGTATTGTTGTTGCATGCACACATGGGAAAACCAGATTTCATATTGTGGAACTATCCTAGCTATATTTCGTCCATCTGGCTATGCCTCATTATCGTGAATCTTTTGTGGTGATTGTGAAGATAAGAGAGCCGTAACATGTTTATCCACTCACTGGAAACATTAAGTTCAATTTCAACTCCATCATGCTTCAAGCACCTATTTGGTCGTAGAATTTAGCTCAGCGAGCATTTTAATATTGCTCTTAGCGCGAGACATTGAGTAGACATTGTTTTCTCAGTCTTTCTGAGATGTTCTAAGATAACATTTTCATTTTCGGCAAACCTTTAACCCTTATGCTGCTGGTGGCTTATTTGCCAATGCAAAATGATGCAATGTACCTGAAAAATGATTGAAACCTTGGCACATGGGTACTTATCTGGGAGTTCAAAGTGCGAGCTACCTAATGAATACCAACATGGCCGGGTTTAGATGGTTTTGTGCTTTGGACAAAAGACTAGCCTCGGCATTGGAAGGGTTAATATGGACATGTAGAGAAGAGAAGGTCAACCCAAATTGCAATGAAAAAAAACTATTGAAGTATGACCATTGTTTAGATTAGAATTGACACCAGCAAGCATTCAGATATTGCTCTGTGCTTAAATAGACATGTTCTGAATATGTCTTATATTCTTCTTATTAGGGTAATACTTGCATATTCCTTAAACTGAATGCAATACAAAAAAGCCACTTGAAGAACGATTATTTTTTATGTTAGCCCTTCCAATGCTAAGGCTACTTTTGTCGAAAGATTAAAGATGCAAAGAATTTTGAAAACCATCTAACCCCTGTCATATTGGTATTCATTCGATAGCTCTCGCTGAGTACTCTCATATGAGTACCCATGTGCCAGGGTTTCGGTCATTTTCAGTTTTTTTTTGCATTATTTTATATTGGCCAAATAAGCCACCAGCAGCATAATGGTGAGAATTAATCTCAGAAAGCATTTAGGCCACTCCAATTTATTTAATTGTCTTACGAGCTCAGGAGGTAGGAAATGAGCCATTTTGGAATAAAAAAAAAGTTGAAAAATGTGACTTTTTTTATTCATTTTTATTTTTTTAGAGTCTGCCGACTAGGCCTGGTAGCGATATGTTTCTACCAGCCTAGTCTCAACTAACTAAAATCAATCAATCTATTTATCCCTGTAACCTGAAGGGTGGGAGGTATACCTCCTCAAGTCTGGGGCTCTACTACAGCAATGATAGCTTCCTGTAGTTGATTGAATCACCCTTACAAAGAATATTCTTAAAACTTGCACTTTTTTCTTTTTTTTAGAGTCTGACAGAAAATTTCAAAACCATTTTCGTCCGTAAGACACCAAAGGGGACTTTTTTTTTTTTTTTTTTTGGAGTCTGATAGGATTTTTTTTCCAAAAAAAGCTCGTAAGACAAGTAATTAAATTGGAGTGGCCTTAGATATTGCTCACAGTGTTCATGAAGAGATAAAATGAACACAACCTACAGGACTGTGCTGTATTCTATGTTGACACATCCATATTATGTAAATGCCATCCAAAATGAATTAAGATGTGGATTATCTTCAGCCACTTACACTTATTGTATGCAAATTAGTGTTGGCTAGACTGGAATTATAGCAATTCAATTATATTGGGAAGTAATGATTACTGTCAGCGCGGGAGCTACGAAGGCATTATTCTACTGTAAATCATTCTAAACTGTTTAGGCTCTCAGCCTCGCAGGAACTAAATATTGAATCAAAAAGATTGCTTTTCCTTGTGCTGCGATATTTTTTCATTCCAGGCAAGTGAAATGGCAAGGGTACACATAATTCACCACCAGCCTAAAGCCGAGAAGTCTGCATGTTCATCCACGAAAGCCAAACATAATCATGCTCTGGTGTTGCTACATTACTGTTAATTTGAAAGGTTCATCTCAACCACACACATATTGTTTTCTTCATAATTATTTACCCTGTTAGTGTTAATTGGGACCCAGCAATTTGAAGAATACAGGGAGTGCTGCGTCGAGATGTATCAAAAAGTATCGTTACACAAAAACCATTGTTTCTGAGCAAGCTTATGAGCTCTCAAGCTCATTGGTACAGTTTCAAGGTGTCCAATTGTTGCATTCTATATGCCTGACCAGATTTATGCGAAACAATCTCAAGCTGATTAGGAAACTAGAGTTTAAGAACCAGGTTCAACTGTTTGTCACTGTAATAGGGGAAACAAGTGGGGTTCAAAAATGTGCAGAGACTGTGTTGCAACCTTGAAACATCTGTAAAACACTAACAGAAAAGATGGGTCAAAATTATCAAATATTGTCAATCAAAGTAGTGTACCATTTATGTTTCCTTGCGTTTTGTATGTGCCAAGGCATGTTTTGCATGCTTGTTTTGCATTCTTGAATAGCTGATTGTTTTCAAAGTAGAATTTATTTTTTCAGACGTCAATCACAATAAACACATGTTTTAATTAAGCATGCTGAAGAGAAGACAAAGTCAGTAGTAAAGGTTTCAAAAATTTTTAAAGCTGCTGTTTGGCCTTTGCACTTTTTGAAAGCGTGAATTATCATTAATTATTGTTCTAGGAGTAGATCATATCAGGCTGGCATTTGTTGTGTAACCTGCCATGGTTGGCTGTCGAAGGGAGAAGTCAAACGACAAGCCGAAGGCTAATGTGCTTTGACATCCCCTTTGGATGGCCACCAATGATGGGTACAACCATACACAACAAATGCCAACCAACTATAATCTATTCTTATTATATAACATGACATCACAGATATGTATGTAATTTTTAGTCCATAAACATGAAATTCATTTATTTTTTCATGACATTAACCCATTATGTTTAATGTGGCATGAAGAGGGCTTTCTTTCTCAGTGTTGTCATTCCAACCAAATTCAAAGTATCTATTGAAAAATACTTGAAGGAGAAATTTTTATAAGAAACCAATGAAATATTTATCTTACAATATTTTCCTGTAAGTAATTTTCGCAAATACCAAATATAAATGCATTTCCACATAAATATCTTCTACGGATCTTGTGAATGGGGTTTGTAAGCACATAAGGTGTTAGTTAAATCAGGTTCTTTCATTTCTCTAGATTATCCTGAGTTGCGATATGATGTCGGTGAAAGAAACATTTTGTCAGCACAATATCATATTGCATAATGAAATAAAAGTATTTGAATAAAACTGTTGTGGGAAACAAGTGAACTGGAAATAGTATAGTTTGAGGGACAACAGAAAAACCTTTAATACATCAAGAGTAGGATCAATACCTGTACAACAGATTTGAGTAGACAAGCTAGTGCTGACATCTAGGGATATGAAAAGAAATCACTTCCAGTGAGCAAGGAAACCTGATAAGGTTGTGAAGCAGTTTGATGCTGATTATTTCTAAAAGCCTGGGTTCCTCAGCGGTCTACTCTCTGGTCCTGACAACTAACTATAAAGGCAGGTCTTCCCAACAATCTATTTTGCTCATCTCTAGAAATGAGGTTACAGTCTTGGGGCATTAGTTTCTTGCATGTGTGCCTTTGCTTGTGCCACAAGCAATGACTGTATTGGCACCTGAGAGAAACGTCACCCCAGAAACCAGATGAGTCCTTAGATTTCTCATAATCTCTTATCCGTCAAGAAATTTGTATTTGTGATAACTGAATGCTAATGTATGGTACCTGAGAGAAACATCACCTCAGAAGCCAGGTGAGTCCTTAGATTTCTCCTAAGGCCTAACAAAATTGTTTCTTGTCTGTAGCACAACCCTAACAATTTTTTTCTTGAAATATTGTGACCCTTAAGTCTTTCCTCCCTCCCAACTCCCAAACCCCAAATCAACAGGATTTGAACACGGCATTACAACTCCAGCTGCCATGAAACATGCATTGTTTGAAAAAAAAATGATAATCCCTCTCAAAACATTTTGCCTACCTACCTACTTTACTATTTTTTTCTGACCTCAACCATCAAACTGTCTCTTTTGGCCGCTGTGAGCTTTAATGGGTTATATAGGGATCAGTAGATATTGCCAGAATAACAGATTTTGCAAAATCTAGATCAGGTACCAGGGCCCACTTATTCCAGTAAGAGCCGATCGGTGATTATTCTTAAATGAAATATTTGCCCCAGGTGGCTGAAATGGCACTGTAGCGCTTGTTGAAATAATGTAAACCCTAATGCAGGAATCCAGGCGAGGCCGTGTGATCAGGTGCTGTCTGTGAATGGATGTTGAGCTGCCACTCTGCAGAATCCACCTTGATCTGGGCAGCTAATGGTTTGGAATACAACGCTTAGCTGGTAAATACAAAACCAGCCCATCACTTATCCCGGCACCAAGGCCACACCTCATGGCAGGCGTAGAAAACCTAATTAGCTCCAGTACAGATGTCAGGCAGGGACCATGTCTTGATCATTCATACTACCAGTGGGAGCCACATGTATTTTCCCTATTAATCCATCATAGAGATTTGGCGGTAGGGGGGTATTAATCTTTATCAGTTGGTCTAGGTAAGGCCAGTCCAAGTTGATTTTTGGTCTTGTGGAATCACTGACCAATTTTTGGGCAAATTCAAAAAATTTTAATTCCATAATTTAAATTTTTTTTTTCTTAATTTTGTGCTGACGTAATTCTGACAACCTTTTATGAAAAAACTACCTACTCACCTGCCAAAAGGCCTTTATTTTTATGTTGTCAGGCTACTATATTTGAAGATAACATACAAAATAAACTTAATTATGCAATCTTGGTCTATCGCAAACATCTTTTAAAATGGCAACCATTTTTGGCTCTGCTCCAAGGTCTGCACACCCATAATGCATTGTGCACAAAAATCAACGTCCTGCTTCAACACTGTCCTCCGGACCAAGAATTTGAAAAAAAGAATTGAAGTTTTTTTGTTGATTTTTTTGCGCCTGACAAACATTTTTGGAGCAAAAAATCTGTAAGACCAGAAATTGACTTGGACTGGCCTAACTGATGATTATCAGATTATGCAGACATACACCGTGGTTTGGGAAGAGGGGTATGGAAAGGTGAAATGTTTTAAGCCATAGAATTATCAGTAGAAGGTAGTTCTATTTAACGACTACGCACACTGTAGAGCAGGTCTAGAGCAAATTTGCATAATTAAAATTTATTACCCTTTGGCACACCACTCTGCATTGATTTTGAAGAGTTATAGTCTACATGACTTTGTTTCAACAATGTTCCAGATATAGCTTGTACTAAAGTTGATTGCCTTCCACCACTAGTAATAGGGTCATCTTCAAGACTATTGATAAATTTAATTCTAATCAAAGAAATTATTTCAATATAGCATTTTATAAACCCTTTCTTCATGTTTACGATACTGCAGCTGCTTTGCTATGGGTGAAGGTCTTATAGCACTCAGGTGGTTTTATATAATATTGAATGGTATCAATAGATGGCACCAGCAGTTGCGCAGGCAGTGTTGAACTTAGGTATACCGAAGGTATGTGTATCCCTTGAAATAGTTTAGATTAACTATTACAATTCAAAATTTTTACTATATTATTCAATTTTTCTTTTCGAGTTCATTGCTGAAAAAAAAATCCCAGGCAATATTTATATATCCAACTTGCAAAATAAGGCGTCTGTCCTTTTTAACTTGCAGGCACTCTTTTTCTGTATACTTGTCAGTGACTATGGGATGAATATATAACTGCAGGTATTGATGAGTGCTACTTGGTAAGATGCTTGCTGTGTGACATTGAGCTGCATTTGGGTTATACTGTGAGTGAATATGGGGTGAATATAGAACTGCAGGTATTGATGAGTGCGACTTGGTAAGATGCTTGCTGTGTGACTTTGAGCCGCACTTGGGTTATACTGTGAGAGAATATGGGGTGAATATATAACTGCAGGTATTGATGAGTGTGACTTGGTAACATGCTTGCTGTGTGACATTGAGCCATACTTGGGTTATACTGTGAGAGAATATGGGGTGAATATAGAACTGCAGGTATTGATGAGTGCGACTTGGTAAGATGCTTGCTGTGTGACATTGGGCCGTACTTGGGTTATACTTGTGAGAGAATATGGGGGTGAATATAGAACTGCTGGTATTGATGAGTGCGACTTGGTAAGATGCTTGCTGTGTGACATTGAGCCATACTTGGGTTATACTGTGAGGGAATATGGGGTGAATATAGAACTGCAGGTATTGATGAGTGCGACTTGGTAAGATGCTTGCTGTGTGACATTGAGCCGTACTTGGGTTATACTGTGAGAGAATATGGGGTGAATATTGAACTGCTGGTATTGATGAGTGCGACTTGGTAAGATGCTTGCTGTGTGACATTGAGCCGTACTTGGGTTATACTTGTGAGAGAATATGGGGTGAATATTGAACTGCTGGTATTGATGAGTGCTACTTAGTAAGATGCTTGCTGTGTGACTTTGAGCGGCACTTGGGTTATACTGTGAGAGAATATGGGGTGAATATGTAACTGCAGGTATTGATGAGTGCGACTTGGTAAGATGCTTGCTGTGTGACATTGAGCCATACTTGGGTTATACTGTGAGAGAATATGAGGTGAATATATAACTGCAGGTATAGATGAGTGCGACTTGGTAACATGCTTGCTGTGAGAAGTTGAGCCCTTACTTGGGTTATACTCAGTCAGTGTGAAATGAGTGTGGGGTGAATATAGAACTGCTGGTATTGACTTGGTAACATGCTTGCTGTGAGAAGCTGAGCACTTATATACTGTTAAATGAATATGGGGTTGATATATAACTGAAGGTATCGATGAGTGCTTGAGTGATTGTCCTATAGACAATTGTTTCTTAGTGAAACTTCTTTGAAACATTTTTCTTTTACAATTGCTCTGTCAGATTGAATTGCATCATTTCTTAAAAAGGGTCTTTCTGTATTGATAAAGACATTGAATGACCACCTTTGTGATACACGGAGGAGAGAGAAAGAGGCATGTGTTATTGCCATTGTCCTTGCAGCCTGCAAGGTCTAAGGTATTAGGAGGGGAAGGCTATGAGAATGTGAGGTAATCAGACACACACCCGGCATACTAGCACATTCTGACCACCAGTACTTCTCATCAGGCCTGGCCTTTGATACTCTGACACAACTATCAATCACTCTCATTCATTGTGAGCTCACATTAAACTTATCTGACTGGCTGGCTACGGCCCATTATCACCTACAGTAGAACCTGGGATTGCCTATAGGTACTCACTCTTATTTTGATAGTGTAATCATTGGGAACAGGATTAGGTACATAGCTCTTGGTCCTTTTCAGCCAAATTTGACCTATATATATATATATATATATATATATATATATATATATATATATATATATATATATATATATATATATATATATATATATGTATATATATATATATATATATATATATATATATATATATATATATATATATATATATATATATATGTATATATATATATATATATATATATATATATATATATATATATATATATATATATATATATGTATATATGTATATATATATATATATATATATATATATATATATAATATATATATATATATATATATATATATATGTGTGTGTGTGTGTGTGTGTGTCACCATATAAAATGCACATTCTGATCTTGCGGTAAGATGAAATGCAGGTTTTTTTTGTGAAAAAAATACATTGTATATATCCGTTTGTATTGGTGCAGGATAAATTTACATTTGGTTTAAATTGTATGCAGATAGTGCTACTTAGGTGCTATAGCAAATAAAAAAGTGTATAATATTCTTTTAAGATGAAATCTATGTGGTTAATATGACTGGTACACTTCAAAGTTATGCAGCTTGAGTTATATTGAAATGAAGCAGTTTTTTTTCTTCCATTTTCTCTGGATTACTGCAGGGCAGGAAGTGCCACGTAGTGCTTTCATGCAACTCGATACTGGTTTTGAGTGTAGTCATCCCAAGTGCAGGGGATGATAGTCATTACCTGTAATGTATTCCAAACCTTTTCCTTTAACATGATGTTGATAGGTGCATTAAGCAGATATCTCGAGTTTCAGCTTAACTGCACCGAGCCTAACTTTTCAATCACAGTTGGGAAAGTTGGCAGATTAGTCAGAGCTGTTTTGGTACGAGCTGTAATCTGACTGTTCTGTATTGTGCAGTTAATATGCCAGGTGCTATTTCCCAAAGGGATCATTGAAATGTGCTCATGGCTGATGTGATCATAACGCTGGCATACATCATTAATCTTGTTCATGCCTCTGGGGTCCAAAAGACTACTGATTATTTTGCTAACATCTTGACAACCAAAGCCTTTTTTGGAAAACTTTGATGGGGGGGGGGGGGGGGGGGGGGCATTGGTCAGAACCCAACCCACAACTGAGTTACAAATATTTTGTGAATTTATGCATAAATCAAAATATAATTTCAATAGTGCTGTAGATTCAGACAGCAATTGTCAAGAAAGCCCCCAAATATAAAAGGACTCATTTCAATCTAAAGTGCATACATGGTTTGACAATTTTGAACATAAATTGCTGAAAAGAAAGAAAATATATTCAATATGGGATTGGTCAACCCAAAAAGGTAAGATGGCTTCCATTCAATCAGTTCATAAAACCTTGCTTTGCTATCAACATATAGCTATTTATCCCAGACTCCTAAAATCAGCTTCAGAATTGCTTGGCTGAAAAAAGGGTAAAAGCTACTTGATAAGCAAGGCTGTCACCCAAATTTATTATCTATTGTCCCAACCCCCCCCCCCCCCCCCCCCCTCCAAATCATGACAACCTGGAGGTTATCCCATGGACTATTTGTGTGAGACTATGAGTATGCTCTGAAAATAAATGGATTAACCCCTCCAACGCTGTCAGGCTACTCTCGCCCAAAGCACAAGAACGCAAAGATTTTTCAAAACCATCTAAACTCTGTCATGTTGGTATTCATTGGATAACTTTCACTGAGTACTCTCAGATGAGTACCCATATGCCAGGGTTTCAGTCATTTATCAGTTTTTTTGCATCGTTTAATATTGGCCAAATTAGCAGACAGCAGCATGAGGGTTAATGCATATTTCAGGTGACGGTTCGCACAGGGAGGTCAGCACTGCCAGAGTGATGTAGATTTCACTCTACGGCGGCTGCCCTGGGAGCAAGTCAATCTAATTTTCATTTATGAACCAGTCTAATCTGAAGTTGTCCATAGACAATCTGTGCATCTCTGGGCATGGTGTTGGACATGCCAAGTGAACCCAGTACAATACATCATCCTACCTACAGTATCGCTTCTTGGATGGAGAAATCATCTGTTACACCTGTTCATAGTTAACCTGTCCAATGTGGAGCCTACTTCCTTTCTTTAACATCGGTATTCATTGGAAAGCTCTCGCCAAGTATTGTCAGATGAGTACCCATGTGCCAGGGTTTCAGTCATTTTTCAGGTTTTTTGCATGATTTTGTATTGGCCAAATTAGCGACCAGAAAAATATTCTTTTAGGTTCAAATGCAGATGGTTCAACATAATATGCGTTACAATATTGAAATAGTTATGATCATAGTGTTCAAATCAAAAGATGTTTTTGACATCCAATTATATAATGGGACAACCAAATCTTTACATTTTCTTTCCTGACTACCTACTCTTCCATAATTGTTATGTCAAAACCTTATTTAGGTAGAACCTTCCTAGAAATTCTCCAATAAGCATAAGAACATAAATCAGACTGTCTGTGTTATTCCTTCAAATTCTGAGGTTACTTTCTTCCAAAGCACAAGGATGCAAATATTCTTGGAAACCATCTAAACCCTGTCATGTGGGTATTCATTGGCTAATGCTAAGAACTTGGATGAGTTCCCATGTGCCAGGGTTTCAGTCATTTTTCAGGGGTTTTTTGCATTATTTTATATTGGCCAAATCAGCCACTGCCAACATAACGGTTATTATATTACTGACCTAGTGGTCCTAGGAAGATGCTTTATAGCACATAAACAACAGGGTTTCAGTCATTTTTCATGTTTTTTGCATCAATTTGCATTGGCCAAATTAGCCACCAGCAGCATAAGGGTTATTATATAACCGACCTAGTGGTCGTAGAGCATGCTTTATAGTGCATAGATAACAGGCTTTCAGTCATTTTTCAGGTTTTTTGCATCATTTTATATTGACCAAATTAACCACCAGCATCATAAGGTTTATCATATGACCGACCTGGTGGTCCTAGTAAGATGCTTTATAGTTCATTAATAACAGGGTTTCAGTCATTTTTCAGTTTTTTTGCATCATTTTATATTGGCCAAATTAGCCACCACCGGCATAACGGTTATGATCTAACCAACCTAGTGGTCCTAGTAAGATGCTTTATAGCTCATAAATAACAGGTAGCCATCTGTCATCATCAGTACAGCACCTGATCACACCTCACCTGTCTGGCTGCAGGTAATAGGTATGACATGGCCATGTGTGCACCCTTCCTGTTTTTAATTACTCCTAACAGGAGGTCTAGTGATAAACATGCCTGAATCCAGGGTGTTACCCAGGATTTGGAAACAGGGGGTCAAAATTGAGGATTTTTGAAATTTAGGGGGTCGAAAGTTACCCAATTTACAAGAATGATCATAGCAACCTATAATATTTATTGACTTAGCAAAACATAATGTGCTTAGAACTCTATGTCATTTAATGTACCTATCGTCTTCTATGAGAGAAACTTTTGAAATATTTCCTTGGACTCAAACAAATACAGAAAATCTTGCAAAATACAACTGGGTGTCATTTTACCAAAAATCTTGTGTTTGGGAGTCGAAATGACTCCCTGGTGGTTGGCTGGGTAAGTCCCTGCCTGAATCCCTTCTCCAAAACCTTCTCATGGAGTCTAATAGTTCATGATGGAGCATTGCTGTTTTATTTCCTTTATCCTGAGTCCTTATCCCAATGCCTGAATATCGCTTTTTACAGTTACAGTTTACAGTTAGTATACTCATTTACAGGCACATGTGTAAAGGCTTGTAGTTAGTATACTCATTTACAGGCATATGTGTAAAGGCTTGTAGTTATCTAAAGGGAATATTTGAAACCAATATTATTTGGTGCAGAATGTGAGGTTGAATTAATTAAGTTGATTAAGATCAATTTACCATTGTATATACTAAGTATAATTATGATCGAAAAAAACACTACACACTTATTTCTTTATTTTTGCTTGATTTTGTGAATAAAAAGGTTAAAGCACCAATGGAGAATGTTTTAATATTGATGAATCTTAATGAATTATTCTGAGTAAGCTATAAAAGCAGTTCTTTTTCTTAGGAAAGTACATTAGGTAGCACACCTTTATTAGGGTTTTAGTGTTATTGGAAAAGCACCAGATTAAAGGAAGGGTTCTGTAATAATGATGAAGACATAGAGAATACATAAGCAAGCAACATTTTATTAGTATTTTAGTATTATAAAATGAAATGAAGGCATCAGATTTTCCTAATGATGATGAAGCTTCAGCGAGTATGTAAACAAGAAAGTAGTCTTTTTGGCAAAGCACAACAAGGTTAGATTTTTTTTTTCTAGAATTTGAATATCTTTTGAAAATGAAATGGTCAATGCACCAGATTTATTGAACTGGTAATGATGAACCTTTTGAAAATAGTCCTGTATTATAATTAAAAAAGCAGTTCATTAAAGGACAGTTTTATCAAGGGCCACACTTTATTAGGGTCTTAGAAATTAAATGTTTTAAAAGCACTAGATTAACCAAGAAATGCTGTGATAATGATGAAAACTTGGTCAATAGTCATGTATAGCAAAAAAGTCTTTTTAGAAGAAAAAATCAATAACCATATTTTATAATGGTTTGGATGTTTTTGGAAATGAAATGGTTAAAGCGCAGGATTAGCTGATATTAAGGACCATACTTTATCAGGATTTTTGTGTTTTTAGTAATGATGCTGAAGAGTTCCTTCAGAGAAATTGTCTTCTGTTTTTTGATACTTTTGACGATAATTTGGAAAGAAAGAATGATTGATAAAGTATTTGAAGAAGAATCATTGGTAATGTTCTGATTATCTTTTCTCATTCAAATATTTCCTCAACTATGGTTTTTTCTGAATGATATCATCAAAATTGTCAGGCCGCTTTTGACCCCTATGAGCACTAATTGGGCCAAATGCACCATATTAACTGATCCAGGACCATATTTCATTAGGAGCATGGTGTTTTTGGAAAAGGAAAACTTTTTAGCTTCAGATTAAGACTTGTATTTTAGGATCTTGTTTTTTAGGAAATGAAACAGTTTTACCTCTAGATTAACCCTTATGCTGCTGGTGGCTAATTTGGCCAATACAAAATGATGCAAAAAACCTGAAAAATGACTGAAACCCTGGCAAATGGGTACTCATCTGAAAGTACTCGGCGAGAGAGCTATCCAATGAATACCAACATGCCAGTGTTTAGATGGTTTTCATAAATCTTTGCATCCTTGTGCTTTGGATGAAAGTAGCCTCAGCATAAGAAGTGTTAACTTATCATGGACCATATTTCACATATCTCATTAAGATATTGCTGTTTTTTTGGAAATGATATGCTTTCAGAACCAGATTAACTGATCAAGGACCATATTTTATTAGGATCTTGGTGTTTCAGTAAAGAAGTGGTTAAATAACCAGAGGAACTGAAGCGTGTTATAATGATGATGAATCTCCAGAAAATTGTCGTGGGCAAGCTCGAAGGCGATTCTGCAGGGAGACAGTACATGAAGGCATAAAGGTCACCACAGGCTAAGCTGCTTGAAATGTCATGCACGTCTCTTCAGAAATACAATTTCACAGGAAAGAGATAAACACAGTAATACGAAACAACACAATGCCTTTCTGATTGCTTGCTTTTGACAGCATCTTAGTATAATTGCCCCGGCAAATTCAATCGCAGGCTGATTTCGTTCAGCTGGCTTAGGACAATATAATTAATTCCGAGGCAATAGTGGGGCTGCATTGCCGCTTGCAATAACTCAGTGTGACGGAGAATTCACTGCTAAATCTCGGCAATATGCAATAAACGTTTGATCCTGCTGGATGAAAAGGGTTTAGATCAGGTTGTAAATCAAATCACAGAGCACTGTTAGGGAGGTTTTTCTTCAATAGCGAATGAAGTGGGTATGTTATTGCAATGTGACGGGCTGGTTAAGCACTAGACGCGTCAGAGGAGCGAACATTAATCTAACCCGCCCGGCACCACCACCGTTCCCTGTGGTCCTCAGCTGTCCTGGGCGATATTGTGTCTTGTGCATCTTCCCCTGACCTCATCCCCACACCATGGGCTTGACTCACAGGTCACATCTACATGGCGCTAGTGTGAGGTCTTCGGGAAATTGCTCTTCTCAGTGCAAGAAGTTCTATCAGTATCATCCCTGAGGAACCTATGCGTCAGAGGCAGTGTGCTGTAGCGACAATTTGGATATACCCTGCTGCAACTACTACTATTAGTAAAGATGCAGGCAAGATACTTGTGAGAGTGTTGTTGCAGCAGTGTGCTGAAGCGACAATTTAAATATGCCCTGCTACAACTACTGCTACTACGATTCGTAAAGATGCTGGCGAGATACTTGTAAGCGGGCAGTTGCAGCATATTATCATCACAGTGCAGGGTCCCTACTACTACTACTACTGCAGAGTCTGTGGAAGCATGTAGCTCACTCAGCTGCTTGAGTCAGTGTGGGCAGTGGCAGCCGCCGCATGCAGCCATGGGCAACTGTGTCTCCACACATTACATGAGGTAGGCTCCATCTTTACCCTCTTTTTATCAGCCATTTACTGATGGGTTGGCATGCATGCAGGGAGGGAGGGAGGGGAGGCCGGGAATAATCAGCCACTTGCCGTCGCCGTCGCCGTCATAGTCTCCACAACGCCGCTGCCAGGCCATGCAGGCTCCTCGCTGCAAGCATGGCAATCACAGTACTTGTCACATTCAATGCAGGCCAAATCTAATGCTGCCACAACATAATTGGGCACTAATAGCAAGCTGGCTTCTGCCAATGGTATATGCATATTTAACTAGTAAAATCAGAATGATAAGAAAATTTTGCGTAGAGCATAGAAATGTACATCTGTATGCAATATACATTTTTATAGAATTGCTATTGGTCCAAAAGCATTTTTACTTGACAATAACGCATAGAATTAAATGTGTAAATGATGCATACTATTTAACCAAAACAGATTTTAAAAAAAGGTGGTTCCTTTAAACATATTGTTAAAAAATTGATGTTGCATTTGTATTAATGTTATTCTTTATATACTATTTTCATATACACATTATTTTGGTAGTGATTTTATCTTCCCTGTCAGCATGATTGGACTTAAATAAGATTTGATATGCTTTTGGCACAAAGATCCATTTAGAATTCCATAATTATTGTTTTACCTTATAGTTTATGGATAAAAACCAAGCCAATTAGATTGGTTGTTTCCAGTCATTGCTAAGCAACCAATCATGATTAATCTGATCTGCAATGATAGTTGTACCATGCTATTTACTGTTTCGATCTTGTCTATGATTTTCTTTGGTTGAGGAAACTTGACAATTATTTCATAAATATTTGTTACCAACAAACCGATGAAATTCAGAAAAGTACTTGAATCTGATAGTATTGTTTCCTTGTTGGTGGAATTTTGCTATTCAGATCAAGTGGTATAATTGATATCCTTATCTTTTGGTAGTTGACATTAAGAAATTGATGCTCAATTCTTGATAGCACAAATGCATGAAGCAGGACTACATCATTCCTTTGCTATTTAGGTTGTTACTAATGATGTCTGCTGTGGTATTCACAGGCTGTACCTGAGCTATATTCTGAATGATTGACAATTAGTAACTAATGTGCAAAATTGGCCATTTTTTTACAAAATTAATAGGTTTTCTACCCCTAAACAATACCAAAAATGATATATATATATATATATATATATATATATATATATATATATATATATATATATATATATATATATATATATATATATATATATATATAAATAGTAACCTGATAGTTACCTGAGAAGCATTCGTAATATATTACAAAAATCAAAATGCATTCCTTAATCCAAATTCCAATTACATACAGTCTGTTGTCTCAAATGTATAACAATTATTTCAAGCTCAATTGATGTGTGAATAAGTTCGTTTCTCATCTGTAGTTTGAGCATGTCCAGACACATTGGCATTTACAGAACGAGAAGAGAAGTTCGTTGCAGCAATAACGAATAAGCATATTGCACTCCTGGGGGTTCTTTATGGCTATCACTGCAGTCAGCTTTATTACCTATTTATACTCACACCATTTATCCTTGGAAAGTGTCATCTAGCTGCTAGATTCCCTAACTAGACATTGATTGGGAAACCCGAGGGAATCCTGGCATTTTTCCTAGCATTATCCTTGGAATATCTTGTCATTCCTAGCTATTTGTGGTAATAGATTTAACCCTTATGCTGCTGACGGCTAAATTGGCCAATACAAAATTATGTAAAAGTCCTGAAAATCCATTGAAACCCTTGGCAAATGGGTACTCATCTGAGAGTGCTCAGCAAGAGCTTTCCAATGAGTACCAACATGACAGGGTTTTGATGGTTTTAAAAAATCTTTGCATCCTTGTGCTTTGGGCAAAAGTAGCCACAGCATTGGAAGGGTTAACTTTTGAGAGTCACTGGAATGAATTTTTATATGGCTAAGAGATATATAGTCTCAATGGCTAGCTCCTGATTAGCATTTCTCCTTCAAATGATTTTCAAAAAATACTTTTGTTAGATTGAAATTACCAACAAGGTAAGGCCTTTCTTTCAGCAGCTTCAAGGATGAAAAGGTTTCGCCTTTCCTTAGAATCAGTGCCAGACTCCTTTTCTCCTCTTTCACATAACAGGTACAGACTGACGTGAGTGGTTGATAAATAATGGCTACTGAACTACGTTTTGAATTCTAAGTTCCTATTTACACGCTCCTTGTATTAACAGCATGTGAAGGGTAGATTTCAGGGGTTGATTCTAGGAACCACTGGAGCTGAAGTTATGAATGTTTAATGGCAGCTCAGTGGATTCCCATGCATTTTGGATGAATGGGAGTCCAGATCATGTTTGATAAGAGAATCATGTGCTATCAGAGCTAGACGTTTTCATTTAACATTGAAATAACCCAGAACTACTTTTTACATGTGTCAGTTTGGCCCATTCGTGCCTTTAGTGCTCAAAATGGCGTAACTGGTTTGATGGTAGCTTTTGAGTAGAACATTTCTTGAATTTTTTTTTAGTGAGAATCATTTGTAACAACCAATCAAGCAACTCGCCTTCCTCCAATTATTTCATTGATTCATGCGAAATTATAAAGGTATTTCCATAAGTATCTCACATCCTCAAAACGCTTTTCGAGGGGATAAATGGTCAAATAAATTAGTTATGAAAAAGTTGTATCATCATATTTTTGTTATTTTATTGACCTATTTATATTACTAACCATTGAGTAATTATTTTATTGACCTGTCTATATTATTAACCATTGAGTAATTACAATATTCAATTGAAACAATGTATGAAGTGTTTTTTTAGACTACAGGTCATTCAGGGGAGTACATTGTCCTGAACTGCAGAATTGCTCGTTATCAAGGCAACCAATGCTATGAATATAGTCTCATTTAAATCGAATTCATGAAGATTCTAGATGCATCAACTCTCTCTCTCTCTCTCTCTCTCTCTCTCTCTCTCTCTCTCTCTCCTCTCTCTCTCTCTCTCTCTCTCTCTCTCTCTCTCTCTCTCTCTCTCCTCTCTCTCTCTCTCTCTCTCTCTCTCTCTCTCTCTCTCTCTATCTCTCTCTCTCTCTCTCTCTCTCTCTCTCTCTCTCTCTCTCTCTCTCTCTCTCTCTCTCTCTCTCTCTCTCTCTCTCTCTCTCTCTAATAAGTTTAAACCATGGAGAAAATGTGTAACACTGTCTTTAAGTAAAAATGCTCATGAATCCCACATTCACTAAATCATATCATTCAGTTTTTTTTCACAGCTGAATCTACTCTGCTGTTAGGGCAAATATGCTTGAAAAGCTATATCGTCCCATGTCATATCGATGTTTTTCTCTCAAAAACTGCAGTACAAGCCTTTGCTTATCAATCTGTACCCTGTCAATGAGGAAAATGAAGCAATGTTACAAGAAAACAATTGGGATATTGCTGTTGTTACAATTTGTAGGTAAATGAAAGTTCTGCATTTGCCTTATGACATTTTAAGAATTGAATTATAAAATATTCTTCAGAGTTCTTTCTTTACAAATATTAGGCTATAAAACAGTGCATAAATATTCCTATTTATTCTAGGTTATCTCTCAGTTTGGCATAGTGCCCCTATTGATTTGTAACTGTTTAGTGCACCAGTAACCAGATTGAGATATTAATAGTTGTCAGTCAGGATATACACTAAGGCCATTATAGAATGGACAGTTCCAAGCAGTGTTCTTAATGTCAATTCCATTGATCACAGAGATTAAATACCCATAGATCCACAGAAATATTCATTTGAAATTTAGTATACTCCATAAGTCTCTGCCTCATGCGTACAGCCATAAATCCATAGAAATATTAATTTGAAATTTAGTATACTTCATTAGACATTCATTTGAAATTTCATATTTTACTATGGAGTAACTCATGTAGTCTATGTATAGGCCTCAAGTTTAAAAGATTGATGTTTTATACAAAAATGGCTTCATTTAGCATAAGGAAGAATTCTTTTTGTGATGCCGAAATGCCGAGTATCCTTAAGTTACAAAAAACATGAAAGTTTTATCAATTGTTGTATTGCTATGAACAGAGTATTTTTATGATGATTTTATTTGCACAGTTATCAGATTATCTAGACACGTAAGGTATCGTTGGGTTAATGGCCATTGGATTGATTGCCTGTCAAGCTGTGAGAATGAAATATCATTTCCTAAATTGACTTCATTGCTATATCTAGACAGGGCGGTTCAATTTCCATAACAAGCTTGTGTGTCTAAAGCATCAGATCTATACAGTTACATTTGTCTAGAAAATAAAGAAGCCTCATTATAAGAAACATCATAAATGAGTAGCTATTTTATGTTCAATATATTAACACATTCACATCTAGAGCATACAACCAATCGAACATATAGGATTCATCTTTATTATGAAGCAATATTTAAAGAAATATTATAGAGTTAAAATTGTTTCTGTTGGTTTAAACAATACCTTCCTCAAGTAATTTTTGATAAGGACTGCTTTAATTTATAACCAAAGATATCAAATCACATTTGCACTACATGTGCAAATAGGTTAACACTCGACCCTCCAAACAAAAGGTTACATATATATAGAGGCAGAAACGATGCAATGGAAAATTTGTGTAGAGAACATCATTCTTCTCTTTGTTCCCTAATATGCCCACTCTAACACCAGTTAGAGCTATCTAATGGATACCAACATGACAGGGTTTAGATGGTTTTCAAAAATCTTTGCATCCTTGTGCTTTGGCCGAAAGTAGACTCAGCATGGGAAGGGTTAAAAGGCCTTCACTATAGTATTGTCATAATATAATCTAATGTACAGGCATCACAGGTTCTGTCATGAATGTGCCTCATGTGTTTATATTTTCATTACACAGCAGTTGTATAACCTGACTTGATGTGCAACTAGCAACACAATTACAACCTCCCCTCACACACCCTCCCTTGCTTGCCACTCAATCCTAGACAGGAATAACCCACAAATTCTTTTCATATAGCCAAGTCTGCAGCTTCATCATATGATTCCTGGACTATTTGTCTACGTTAGTCTGCATTGCTGGACGGGCAATGGTGATTTCTCTAGACATTTCTCGCCCCACCGCATACCAGCAATTGCAATAACCTCATTGTCAGGTTCACAGAACTGGGTTGCATTTACTTTCCTTGTGAGCTCGCCTGCATACCAAAGTGAATTATTGCACCACGCTGAGAATCTCATGAAGGCTTTGAACAAGATATTTGATATATAAACCCTGCTAGGCCTGCTCTAAGAAATGTCTCGGATATGCTGCGCAGTTCTATGGATGGTTCAATAATGGCATCTCTATTCAGGATGGATGTGTCTACTCTGAGGCTACATAAGTTGTGATGGATATATTTAACCCTTATGCTGCTGGTGGCTAATTTGGCCAATACAAAATGATGCAAAAAACCTGAAAAATTACGGAAACCCTGGCACATGGGTACTCATCTGAAAGCACTCAGTGAGAGCTATCCAATGAATACCAACACGACAGGGTTTATGTTTTTTATAAATCTTTGCATTTTTGTGTTTGGACGAAAGCAGTCTCAGCATTGAAAGGGTTAAGGTGGCTAGTGCCTATGGCAGGAAAATATGTTCTGCTGTCAAAGAGTGTATCATATACGATAGATAAAGAAGTGTACAAAAGAAAAAAACTCAAACAAGAAGATGGCTTGGCATCCTAGTTTATGAATTTTAGAAAATAAAAAATCAAGGAAGTTAAGCACACTTTAAAACGCTTATGTAATAGGGAAGTGTAAAATAAGGACATGAAGACACTTTTTGTCTTTTTAGAGTTGTTTTCAATTATAAGTGATTTTATAATATCTGCTTCAGACCTTAATGGACTCGCATTGTGGTTGCATCAAATATGAGTTGGTGTGGTGTAGGTCAGAAACAGGTGTTCATTAAATATCGAAAGTATTTTGACCACCGTCAGAAAACCAGAAATTTATTCATAGTCCAAAAAACTGCCGGAATATATATCTGCTTATGTGAAGGCAATAACCCACCCTCTTTGAAAGGAATCGCCCCTTATCTCCAATTATATCGAGAATCCTCCCAATGTATGTTGTGCTAGTGTAGGTTTATAGTGATTGGTGAGCATAGATTCAATATCAGACCTTCCTATTAATGCTGAATGTAATTCATAGCCCATCATTCCTTTATGGACTGGCAAGCGCAGTAGCAGGCTGGAGGGGAAATATCCTTTTAGTGCTGGATGTTCAGCACGACTCTCTCCTAAACCCACATGACTGCGTATTTTACCATAAACACATTTCACCCAGGCAAGGATGATGGGGCTTTATGGTCATGCATGCATCTATACATTATGGTTGTGAAGCATATCGAAGCCACATGCCTAATGCAGTAGTAGAGATAGCCAGTGTTTTTCTTGCTGACACTGTATCGAGAGAGAGAGAGAGAGAGAGAGAGAGAGAGAGAGAGAGAGAGAGAGAGAGAGAGAGAGAGAGAGAGAGAGAGAGAGAGAGAGAGAGAGAGAGATTCTTACAGTTCTGTGCTTCAGCTATCATATTTCTGGAGTATCATTTACTCAAATCATCCTTCCTAGGGATAGGGAATTGTTGTCCACTAATG
The DNA here is from genome assembly GCA_963942565.1 of Maea johnstoni. Taxonomy (NCBI): domain Eukaryota; kingdom Metazoa; phylum Annelida; class Polychaeta; order Spionida; family Magelonidae; genus Maea; species Maea johnstoni. The sequence continues at coordinate 49,895,807 of OZ012684.1, read as the reverse complement.
GAATTGCTGCTGATATCTCAACAGAATTGCTGAGAGACTGGTGGAATACAGAAGAACGCTTGTCCTGATTTGCCTGCAGCCAACTGAAATAAACAAGTATTCTCTCATCTCTGTGCTATGCCAATTGTCCTTAAGACTGTTAGTGGTACATGTATAATGATTTTATTGGTGTGGTGGTATTGAGCACAAATATGCACATCCACACCACCACAAACCCACCCGTACAAACACACACACACACACACACACATACAGAGTACTCAGCAAGAGCTATCCAATGAATACCAACATGACAGGGTTCAGATGATTTTCAAAAATCTATATGTCCTTGTGCTTTGGACGAAAGTAGCCTCAGCATTGGAAGGGTTAATTATGATATTATAAGTATAGCTTGAAGTGGTGAAGGGTATATTTTGCTGTGCTGTGATATTTATGTATTGGTGTAAGGCATTATAGTAATGTATGATAAGATGAAAGGCTGTAGGTAGTGGGTGCTGCATTATGGATGAGCTCAGCATGGCAAGGTGTGAGGGGTGAAAGAAGGAGCTGCCTGACAACATGAGCAGTTCATGTAGCTCTACCTCTAGCTATGAAATGATCTATTGGAAAATCCATTATGGAACTCACCTCTCCAACCTTCAGGAGTAGCATAACTCCCGAAAAGAAAAAACAACAGGTAAATGAGAACTGACATGCGCCATTGACCCATTCATGATTAGAGTGCTCCTTGGAAAGTGTTACACATGTAGTTGGAATTATCATTATTGGATATGAAGCATCTCAAAAAGATATTCGAAGAAAAGTAGAGGGATAGGTATTGTTTTACAATCTTCATCTTTTTAGGGAATAATAGCCAGAAAGGTTACATCTAAATATTCAGGCCTTTTTGAGCCACTGCAGGAATGAAAAGGTGGACCAATGTGATAAGAGAGATATGATTCAAATGCCCATCAGCATTACTTCAAACTTCCTATTGGTTTGACAATTGCTGATTATCATGACCTTGGTCATCTTTTCAAAAGAGAGATAAGAGAGTCGTATTGGTTTGACAATTGCTGATTATCATTATCTTGGTCATTTTTTTAAAAGAGAGATAAGATTGTCGTATTGGTTTGACAATTGTTGATTATCATAACTTAGGTCATTTTTGCAAAAGATAGATAAGAGAGTCATATTTGTTTGACAATTGCTGATTATAACCTTGGTCATTTTTTCAAAAGAGAGATAAGAGAGTCGTATTGGTTTGACAACTGCTGATTATCATAACCTTGGTCATTTTTTTCAAAAGAGAGATAAGAGAAACATGATTTAGATGTCCATCAGTATTACTTCAAACTTCCTATTGGTTTGACAATTGTTGATTCTGTCTTATCATAACATAGGTCGTTTCTCAAAACTGAAGTGAATTGCTTATTGTTTATAGACTTATGTGTTCAGGCTTGGTGTTACCCCACTTGTAGAGTGATGTGTTCAGGTTTGGTGTTACTGGCAGGGGCTTAGCCACCTATGCGTCCAGTGTGTCATTTGGACACACAGAACACTGTTTTTTGACAGTTTGGACACCCAAAATTTTAGGTCAGGATGTGCTGATGATGACAATTCTAGAAGACAGTGCATGTTGTGTCACTCCTACAATACAAACAATGCAGTTACTGGCCTAAAAAAGCAAACTCTGTAGATATATAGATATCATTATTAGTGCGAACTTAGCACCACACTTTGTACACCCAAAAGTCTATGAAACCTCTGTTTGGACACCCTGTTTCCAAATATTGGCTATTAGACCATGGTTACTGGGCTGCTGTCACTGCAGCAATAGTATTCTGCTGCTCAGTCGGCTCAATTGATGCCATGATCTGGCACCTGACCTCCCTCCATAACCTACAGGTCAGCTCTCATGGGTGTGCTCGCAGCTGTGGCTACATTGCACATATCCAGTGAAGGGGAGCAGGTATCAAATGATATAGCAAGATTCCCCGGCATAGTAGAGTAGGGATGGGGGATATAAGATACTCTGTGCCATTTAAGCTTTAAATGTTAACCAGTTATCTTTTGATTGAAATATTGGATTTGGCCATTTCCAAATGTGGTTTAAAGCACCCAGGATTTATTTCCAAGATGTATATGCTCCTCAAACATAAAGTTACTCATAAGTGCAAGAAAATGCCCAAATTTTACAGCACATATCTAATGAATGTTTATTTTTACTTTTATTGGTTTTAGTATGACCTACACATTATCCTGAACTGAACCAAATGTAAAAAGATAACATCTCTTTACCGATTATATAAACAATAAGTGCAGGCCTCTGAGTGGGAGAATAGTGAGTCTCATAATAATTATGTGAAGATCATTTAGTAAATGTATCGTTCATAAAATAAGATCGTGTCAGTGCTATTATTGTGATAATTTTGGACTTTCCCATATTCCTTGGCATGTGATAACAGTGGATTCATCTTCCACTAGAATTGCTAATATGAAGAGAGAGGGATGTCTTCTCCATTCAGCTTTTCCCCTGTCACACTGTAGGAGCGAGCTGCAGCTAATTAGATTGGAAAAATCCCTGAAACCTTCTCCCTCTGCTCATCTTAGTAGATAAGCCGTCTCACAGTGAATCCCTCAGGAAGACGGCAGGCAAGATGTTCAGCCAAGATGAATTGCAGGCTTTTTATCATAATACACCATCCAAATCCCCATGGCTGTCATACAGTCCCGGATTAACCCTCTCACACTCATCAAACTCTTCCTCCCACACAAACAGACATCTCAAGAAAACAACCGATATTCTAATGCCTTGGTGAGACCAATTTGTTGTTTAATGGATCCTAGCAATAAATTTTGAGGGGGTTTTAGAACAAATAATGCCATTTTTTTACAACACTTATTCTTTGTCAATTAAAAAAAAATGATGCAACCCATCTGCTATATTAAGCTTTATTTTAATAAGTTGAGTGAAGCAAAATAGCCTTCAAATCAAATCAAACCAATTTTGATGACAGTTCCATGGCTTACAAGATAATCTTTCCTGATTTTGAGATAACCTGATATTTTGATATACTCTCTAATAACTTAAAAAAAAGGATTTCTAAGAGATGATGAGATTTTTTTATTCTCTAGCTATATTTTTTTCAAGTCAATAGATATTTTTGGTTGATGTGGGTTTTTCACACTACGGTTAACGTTAAGTTTCATTTCTTCTCATTGGCTTAACCTCTCCTACTTAAGTATGTATACCTATACCCTTTTACGCCCGCCTTTGCTCTTATGCTGTTTTTTACCATTTACATGCAAAGAGTGTGCCTACACCCATGATACAAATTTATGTCCTTGTCCAAAATCCATTGTGTTTGTTGTGTATGTCACAATAGTATGAGTCCCTGGTGGGAGAGAACATATAGTGTTTTCTCACCTCCTTGTAGCAGCCTGCAGTTACTTATCATCACTTATCATGTATGTTGCACCTATGTAGGTCTAAAAATGGTTGATTTCAGTAAGTGTTACCACAACATTTTTTAAAGAAACGCACATGAATATTGTAAAATATGGAGAAACCTGTTTAACTGCAATGCTGCCTATAGGTGCTAATAGGACCAGGTGTAGTTATTTTTCCAGGTTGTCCATCATTTAGGACATATTTTAGTAGATTAGAAATGAAAAGTCTATATGATATATGAACATTGGTCTTCCTTGGAGGAAAAGAGTCATATTGATATCTTCTCATGGGTTTTATGACATTCTACTAGAATTATGTTTTTTTTTTGGTACAAGCATTAATTTTAGCAAACAGATTGGCACCTTTTTTTGCCTGCTATATGGGCGTGTTGATGTTTAACCCTTATACTGCTGGTGGCTAATTTGGCCAATACAAAAATGATGCAAAAAATCTGAAAAATGATTGAAACCCTGGCACACAGGTACTCATCTGAAAGTACTCAGTGAGATCTATCCAATGGATACCAACATGATAGGGTTAAATGGTTTGTGGTCTGGACAAAAGTAGCCTCAGCATTAGAAGGGTTAAATCTTATAAGAAGTATTTTTGTGTGGGGTAAGATATATAAGCCATGCAATGCACTGTACTTGTCGTCATCACCTCAAGCATTGAGGCAGGTTGCTGTTGAGGCTGGCCCCCGCCATGTGCATGGTGAGTGTGAGTTACAAGATTGTATGGGTCCCTGGTGATCAGTTATGCCATAAACACCTCTGCTGCGACAGGACACATTCATATTGCTCTGTATTCATGCCACCTCAACAGGTGCCGTGTCAACTACAGGAAATGAAACATCCTCATATCTGCAGGAAATTCCCAAAAGACCCATTATTTTTCAGCATTATGAGTAAAAAGCAGGGTTAGGCTTGATAGAAGCTTTGCGCTAAGATATATGAGTATCAACGGTAAATATGGTTGAAAGAAGCTCTGCAAAGTGCAAACAACGTAGACCAAAATCAAATGATGTAAATCAGGTGTCCTTTCCACTGCAGGAAATGAAACATCCTTATATCTACATGGCATTCCCAAAAGACCCGTTATTTTTCAGCACTATGATTAAAATGCAGGGTTAGACTTGATAAGAGCTTTGCGCTAAGAAGTATGTGTATCAACTGTAAATATGGTTGAAAGAGGCACAGCAGGAAATGAAACATCCCAATATCTACACAAATTTCCCAGAGAACCCATTTTTTCAACATTATGATTTAAAAACAGGGCAGGGTTCAAAATAGCCCATTGTCCTATATTTGAACAGTCTCTGCCATACATGGGGCAAGTTAAGCCTTTCTATAAACTAGACTACCTGATAATGTAGGTAGATGTTGAGTCCTGAGCACAGCGTTGGATTCACAAAATAGTTATTTATGTAACCCTTTATAATGCTGCTGGTGTGAATTTGGCAAATACAAAATGATCCAAAAAAAACTTTTTAAAAAATGACTGATACCCTGGCACTTGGGTACTCATCTGAGAGTACTCCATGAGAGCTATCCAGTGAGTACCAGCATGACAGGGTTTAGAGGGTTTTCAATAAAAAATCTTTGCATCCTTGGGTGAAAGTAGCCTCAACATTAGAAGGTTTATAAATGCCTAATATTGTGTTTTAAGTTTAGGCATACATCATCCTTTCTCTTATGTAATGATGTGGTGATGTAACCAACTTTTCTACACTTTTAAAAAGGAGATAATGATATATTCCTGGCTGGCAAAGATATTAAAAGATGATAGCCTAGCCATTTCCTTAATGCAATATTTTTAATGATCCATATTATTCACCATTTCGATAATAGGATACTGTGTGATTCATGTGATATTTAATCCATCTCCTTAATGAAAAGAATTTAGTGATTAATTCATTTCCTCCTTTTTAACAACCAAAAAAAGCCTTAATGGTTTGTTTGGCTTGAATCAAGTCGATAACAGATATATTTTCTTAATGATATGCTCATTTAACAATGCATTTGGTATTCCTTTTAATATGAATCTGTGTGATCAACTTAGGCTTACATTATGTTAATAACTAGTTTTATCCTGTGATTTACTTGTATTTCCTTTTATAATTGAACAGTGTGAGATCAACATTGGGATAAATTATGTTGATAACCAAAGTTTGCTTTTACTCTAATGAACTGTTATTAGTGATTTACTTCTCCCGTTAGATACACTATTTGCCGATCGGGATAATTAATCACTAAAGCAATCCTGCAAGTAGATTGTGCTGTGAGTGCCTAGATAAGTTAATTATAGAATCTTTGTAATTCATACAAAAGGAAACTGATTGCTGATAGCAGAGAGATTGCCCTGATCCATTTTCCCATCCCTCTCTCATCTCTAGAGATACCAAGCAAAGTGAAAATCAATACACTAGTTAGGACAAAGCTCGTTGCCAACTCAGAATCATTGTGTACTCTCTCTGAATGATAAATTGCTGTTTAGATCCGGTCTGTGTTTTATATCATTTGCAATTGCTGGTTTTCAACATCTTGATGCCAAGTTATCTAGTAATCAGTGAATAAGGCACAGTGCTGACATTTAATTCCTGCACTAAATGCATCGGCAGCCTGGGCAAAATACACTGCCGCATACCTGATTGCCACCCAGTTTCCTGGGCATGGATGCATGAATGGCCTCACAACTAAATATAACTTTGATTCGCAAGCTACGTGATTCATTGATGTGCTTGGGTTATTTTATTGACATGCTATCCATGGATGTTTGTACAGCCAGGCTCTGGCAGACGTCAGGTCGACTGGTGCAGGTATCAAATGTCTGTACTGTATCCTGCAGCACATTGACACACCATGAGTTTAGTATTAAATGTATATCTAATTCCTCATTTAAAGTCAATCCTATGTTCTATGTTTGTAATGGTCATATAAATCCCAGGGTTTAAATCCTGGTAGGGCATGTGAGTAAGTTGCCAGTGACTTGGGGTTAGACAGAGGGTTTTCACAGAGTTCTTCGGTTTCCCCTACCGCTTAGAGCCGACTAGTTAGGACAACCACAATATGGCAGAAAAGGTAGTGATAATCGAAATTCCAAATTCCCCTCTAGTTCCCTCCTGTGTTCTATCAGAGATGTAAATAACATTGGTATGAATTTTCCTGGTTGTATGAGGTTGTTTGTTCTGTTTTGTCTGGTTTGGAGAAGGTCTGCTGCCTGTATTGAGCGAGTGGCTGTAGGTTTTGCTGTCTGCTATGCTTTGTATGCTGTACTCCCTGATGAAGCATTGGTGCCCAGCCTAGCATGAGAGATTACCCGGCTCTGCTTGAGTGATCTACAATCAGTTAGCTGAACCCAATATGTCTGTGAATATCATCTGCTGAGTTGCAGGGCATTCCCGAGTGCACCGAGTTAAAAATATAGGGATGCCAAAGATGATATTTTGCGCAATCTTGATTTGTGTATTCAGGTATCTGTAAATAACCTTCTCAACCCATTATTTCCTGTGTTTCTGAATTGAATCGAGCTCTGAAATAGCACTGGCTGATGATTGAATGTTATTGAACTTCAGTCACATACTGAAGTAACACATACTAAAAGACTACTTTATTGACAAGAATCTTATGATTTCACATACTTACCTTTACATGAAGAATGTGTGTATAACATTATTTGATGAAACCTCTTAACCCTTATGCTGCTGGTGGCTAATTTGGCCAATACAAAATAAGGCAAAAAAGCTGAAAAATTACTGAAAGACAACATATTGTGGATAATATTTCTAAGGAAAATGTTTGTTAGGACCCAACCAACATGTCTACAAATGTTAGGCAAATTGCAAAATTATTTCTTTTTTTTTCAAACAATGTCCAATGTCACATGTGATTGTTTAAACAATACTTGCAAAGAATATCTCTATGGGTTAACAGGTTAAAGATAGCTAGTGTTGAGCCGATCATCTATTATAACCGATAATCGATCAGTTGCCTCTTTTTTACTGATTTATCAATTATGAAACTGGCAATCGATAATAATCGGAAAAGGTGACACCTAGCGATGAAAAACATAACTAAATGACAGGCAAGTTGTCAGCTTTCTTGCTATGAAACTTAGCTCCAAAAACACTTCAATAGACAGCAAGCAATCGTCATAGACTATCACTTAGTTTTACGCTCTAGATCTCTAGTACCCAATTACTGAAAAAGTGCGAAGAACCAATTATGATCGATAATCGATCGGTTAGCTGCAACTGATTATCGATCATGAAATTGCAACTGATTCCCAACCTTGAAGATAGCAATCTAGATGCAATCAATCAACTGCTGTACTTGTTGTGCATGTTATTAGATTGCTCTGTTCATAATGGCCCAAATAAAAAAGTGAGTGGTTAAAATTCAGTTATTTTTATTTCAGTATTGTCCTTATGAGTGTTGATGTACATAATCCTATTTTTTAAAGAAATATTTTTTTTTAGAAATAAGATAAGATTAGTTCATCACATGTTGTTATTCTATGAGACACATGATACATCCTGATTGTATTGTCTAGGATATGATATCCATATATGCCTGTTGTTGCTAGGTATTACAGAGGAGGGGGAGGGGCTACCCTGATGGCCGTGTGGTCTAAGGCTTTGCCAATGACTGCTAGCTATCTTTCACTACTGTATTGGTTCGAATACCAGCCGGGGCAAGTGAGAAAGTTGCCAGTGATTTTGGATTAGGTGGTGTTTTTTGTTGGGTTCTCCAGTTTCCTCCACCACTTACAACTGGCTAGCCGAGACTTATCCTCAATAGGGCAGAACATATGACGATCATCAAAATTCCAACTTCATTGAGAGAAGGATTGAGCCTCATGGCTGTCTTGAAATAATAATAATAATAATAATAATAACGATAATGATAATGATAATGATAATATTAATAATAATAATAATAGTAATATATTATTACAGATGTGCCAATAGTCTTAAATCTACAGTCAGTGATTCATTGGCTGTCTTGAAAGTGTTAATACTCTGAGGATGAAATGCTATTATTGAAGCAGTGCTATTATTACATTGATGGATCCATCTGCATTAGATAGATTTTCCAATGATGCCTAATCCTCGCCTTCCCTAGCTGCAAGTACCACTCTCTTATATTAAAAATTGAACTCTATAGGAGTTTTCCCACTCCAAAGAACATTTGATAAAGCCCTATGCCGTACTCGTCCAAATCACTTCTGAAACTTTTTCACTTAACTGTAAAGTGTGATCAGAGATAACAATAATCTAGGTAATGTACATCTCTGGTTTGATGAAATTTGAATTCTATTATTTGTATGCTCAGAGTGTAGACTTTCTTTGGCACATGTACTGAGTGAGAGAAATATGGTTTTGTGAGTGCTATGAGAAAGAAACATTTGATTTGTTTGAGTGGGCAGCATGCAGAAATACAAGAAAACAAATCAAATTCAACATTGTTGGGTCAAAACATTATTCATTTTTCAAATGATGCGAGTAGGGAACTGTTGGAATCAATATATATATATATATATATATATATGTATATATATATATATATATATATATACATATATATATATATATATATATATATATATATATATATATATATATATATATATATATATATATATATATACATATATATATACAATTATAAAAACACATTAATATATATATATATATATATATATATATATATATATATATATATATATATATATATGTATATATATATATATGTATATATATATATATGTATATATATATATACATATATATATATATATATATATAAATATATATATATTTATATATATAAATATATATATATATATATATATATATATATATATATATATATATATATATATATATATATATTTATATGTATATGTATATATATATATGTATATATATATATATATATATATATATATATATATATATATATATATATATATATATATATATATATATATATATATATATATATACACACACACACACATTCCAACTTTAGAAAAATAAAATCGAAAAGATACTTCTTTTGTATATATATACCCCCAAACGCTGTATCATGTTATGGCTGCCACTGGCACTATTGGTTTATTGTTGAGATAATTCCAAACAGCTCCAGTGGGTCCATTGGGTTAATGTGGCAATGTGCTGATAGAACATGTGTATGCTCTTGTAATGTTTGGGGCAGACATAAGGATGTGCCAACGGTCTTAAACCTACAGTCTGTGATTCATTAGGAGTCAGTTAAGTGCTCTTTGTAGTCCTGCCCCCAGATCACATTTGATAGCAGTAAACATTGCCAATTGCCTCCTGTCTGTGTAATGAATTGAATAGCAATGATGGATGGCTGATAGCAGGCAAGCAATAGGAATAGTGATGGAGCACCAACATAGCAGGCAGTGGATCTCAAAACATTCTACTTGTATTTATAAGGAATCAATACCATCATGTAATTATCTATTTACTAAATTATGTTTATTTATCATTTTGTTTATTCAATTATTTGTTTATTTATAGTTTCAATTATTTATTTAATTATACAGGTGAACTTGGATATGACGGACTCAATGGGACCAGAAAAATTGGTCTGTCATATGCAAAATCCGTCGTATACTTATGACAAATACTTGATATGCATCGGACTGGGACCAAGCATATCGTCCGTCATATGCGAAAATCTGTCGTACAGTGGTCCGTCATATCCAAGTTCACCTGTATATTCTTTCTTTCTTTATTCATTTGTTGATTTATTTGTATATCAATTTCTTGTATATATGTATTTTCAGGGGTTTTCAAGGTTGTTTACATCATTTTGTATCAGTGAAACTATCCACCAGCAGTATAAGGGTTAAGAGTACCTCCAGAATTTGTAGTACAGATTTGTGGTACTTTTGACCATAACTTGGCAATAAACAATGATCCGACAATTTTGAAGGAGATTTGTAGGTGTTCTGGTCAGTAATCCTCCTTCAAATATTTTCCTAAATGTGCTTTGGTCTATAAGGTTTCATGAAAATTGTTATGCTGCTTTTGGCAGTGCTGACCATTCATTGGTTAAGGAAAGATACCCATCCTCAGGCTGAACATCAATTCTATTCTAGTCCTCTTACATGCCATCTATCTAGACATCTGCCTGAGACCACTCTCGCAATTCCCTCACGGCTATCGTGCTAGCTATTGATTGAACTGGCGGAAAAGCCAAAATGTTAGCAGTCATCAATACAAAGGACATCTCGTGGATCTTACTGAATCCCTCTCCACAGCACTCATAGACATGTCTCAGGCCAGCCGATTCTGATTCAAGCACTCTTTGCTTACTTAAATTGAGGAGACAGCTATATTGAAGTGAAATCTCATTCTCCAATGATTAATTACATTTATTAGACAATATTATTTACCAGCCATTTTGTGGGTGGGTTTGTAAAAATTGTGAATACTTGCTTGATATTGAAACATTTCTTGTTGATTTACACAATTGATTTGTTTTTATGGTGTGTGAGTGTGAATTTAAATCCATACCTAATTATTAACTAAACATAAATAGCATTCACCACTTTCCACTTTGAGGAATGGTTCCTGGTTAGATGGACAGTTGAATGCTCTGTTGTTATGGGCAAAATGTTCACTATATATTGCAGTGAATGTTGCTTTAGAGAGAGGAGCAGCAACAAAAACAACAACAACCACAACAACAGCAACAACAACAACAACAACAACAATTCCAAAAAGGTCACTTATTCCAAAAGCAGCACTTAGTATTTGATTTCCGTTAGAACATTAACTAGACAATATCATGTACCAGGTACGTTGTGGGTGGGTTTGTTATAATTGTGAATATGATTGCCCATAGTAAAATGATTTCAATTTTGTGTGATATTTTATGTGATATGGATGGACATTTTCTGAAATATATAGGCATGTCTGTAATGTGACAGTATAAGAATCCCTTGTATTGAGTGAATATTGGTTTTCTGGTAAGTCCATATATTTGTGATGCAACTGCTCTATATTCCCTTACCTAAATGGAGGCCCTAGAGGAAATCGTATGTAGAAAACCGCATCACTTTATCAGAGCATTTTCCTTTTCTCATCCCCAGTGGCCATAGATCTTTCCAACCAATCGGCATGCTGTCCCACAGGCATATCTTCTTATCATTGAGGCACTTTACATTATTACTATTGCAATCCTATCATGTTATTCCCAATGCAAACTAGAATGTCGTGCCATATTGTCATTAGAATATGCTGTTAACAATGAACATAGTTTATCACATAGACAGTTTGAAACATTTAAGTATGAACCTCTCCATAAATTATGAACACACATTTACCTGATCACAATTTCTTTTATTATACCTTACTAAGATTCTTGATTCTGGTTGGTCAAGGGCCATGGATTAATCGTCAGGTTTTCCTCACTCCTTAGCGACAGGTTGTTGTTCTCACTCCTTAGCAACAGCTATGGACTAAGTTGATTAGTTCATAGTAACAGCTATGTACTAATTGATTAGTTCATAGCAACAGCTATGCACTAATTGATTAGTTACCGCTAGCCCAAAGAATACCCACGAACACCCACATAGTTTGCCGAGTGACCTTCAGGTGAAACAAGTTCAACAAGGTAGACAACAAGTTTTTATCCAAAATCACTGGTGTTTGTAATTTTGCCGCCTTTTGTGTTTTGTATTTTGTTCGGTATAATAAAACTAAAATGACATCCCTGTGGGGTGTCCACCAGGAATAACTTCCCCACGAGAGGATTGTCGCTCAAGGGCGTCCACTCTCGGGGAAGTTATTCCTGGTTGAAACCCTACAGGGATGTCATATTTGTATTATGTGAACATTTTGCCCTAAAACCAATGTATATAAGTCACTGTTTGTTGACATGATGGAGAATGAAATTTTAAAAAAACTTTAAAAATAAAAAAAAGGCTTAAGCCTCAGAGGATTATATGGAAGTACCTTTCACTGTAGGATAAATAAGTACAAATTAGTATGAAAAGATGGTAAAAAATCAATAATGGTAAATCCATGGTTCAGTATTTATGGTGAAATATGATATTAAGTGGGGCTTACTGTCAGCCCTTGTAATAGAGGCTGATGTCATCATTGACAGCATCATCATTAACATGACAGCAACTGGATTGATATTAGCTGTATGTTAATAGATGTTTCATTTTCAAGAACTTCCCAAAAATGTTATTGGAAAGCTATCACCCACATAGTCCAGCCCTTTTAGGAGCTACAGACAAATCTTGGCTATTCTGGCCATGCAGTTAAAGCTTAGACAAGGCAGTGAAAATTAGAAATAAACTTGCCCAAAGAAGGGATAAGGTTATCTTAGTGCTGGCACTACATATTTCTCAAAAATAACCACATAGCAATGTAAATATGCACATTTTGATGAGTCTCCAAATATTCTATATAATACTATTATGTCCTTTAGAATGAATAGTTTTGTAAGTGCTTTTAACCCCATAGCAAAGTAAATATGCACATTTTGTTGAGTCTCCAAATGTTTTACTGTTAAAAAGTCTTATAGATGGTTTTCTGGTACCTGTCTCTAACCAGTGAGCTCATCTTGTTCCTGAACTCTCTGTGTGGTCCATTATGGTTAAGTCATGGCCAGGAAGCCCAGTGTCTGGAGGCTAATTGCTTTACTTCTCTCCTTCCTCTCTCAATCTCTCCAGACTTTCTTCATTTCCTCCCTGATCTGCATGATGTCTGTGTGGAGGAGGAGGAGGACAATTAGGCTGAACTCTTGGCAGCACACAAGGGAAAAAAGCCCTTCTCTCCTCCTTGATTCTCTTACAAATTCTATTGATATCTCATCCTAGGCTTTTTTTGTGCCGATGCTTTGTGCAGAAGAAGTGAAAAACATGGCTTTTGATTGTTTTGGGATTTGCTATTGTAGGACCAAAAGTTAGTTCTTTCAGGTAACATTGATAAATAGATATGATAGTGTCATTTTATTATTATTATTATTATTATTATCATTGAATGACCTTTTCACCATGGTTACTAAAATAGGATGATGGTAGTATGAACGAAACATGGCCCTTGTGCAGGGAAACAATCATTATAAATCATGTCAAAATTAGTTTTACATGAAAATCCTTAAGCCAAAATATAATTATTCATGTTCCTTACTTAGAATGTAGGCTATCTAGAAAATTTTGAAAGATTTGGAATGAGAATATTAGGTTTTACATGAATCTTTAGGTAGTTTAAAATAATCTGAAACACCTTTCTCAGGGTCTCACATTATGATGCCTCAAGAAAATTGCATAGAATACACCAGCATTCTGATAAGAACGCCTATGTGTATTACAGAAAATCCATATTCTTCAATTTTTAATCTATTTCAAATTATATTTTTAACCATCCTTTTCTTTATATCTATGGTAGCGACCACTAGGTCAAATCTGGTTGGTTGAGGAAATTCAGACAATAATTAAGTTCAACTGTCCATGTTAAAGAAAGTGTCATTCATTCTTGTTCATCAGAATGAATGGTTGGATCAATGATTGCTGACCTCTGCACACAAAGGCCATTTAGATCTTAAATTTTGAATAAACAGTGGTCGTTATAGAGGGAACATTTGCTACATATTCGAATCCATGCAGTGGTAAGAGACAGCTAGCAGTCAGTGGCAATGCCATAGACCACATGGCCATCAGAGCAGGCCCCATTTTATCACCAACCAATTAATGAATGAACCAGCCAATTACCCATTCATGCCTTTGTCACAGGAAAATATTCTCGTTCTCCTGATGATGTACTTCTTAAGGATGCATCTGTAGGAATATATTTGAATTAGAAATGTTAATAATAGTAAACTCACTAATTACTCTCCTTCAATCATTTTTCCAATTCCTTTATGTGCAAGTCATTAGCATAGCATCTGATTTCCAGGGGATTTTAAGCTTGAATAGGTGAATATACAAATTTGCTCATTCCCTAAGCAAAGAGTCAATAAATATGCATTATTGAGCTAGTGTTTTGTATCAATAGTTAAGTAATCCATCACATATGATAAATGGTTTTATTTTGTTGAAAATGTCATTTTTGTGTTTGATATGCAGGATGAAATTGCAACAGTGCATTGCCAATTTTAAAGATTAAAGAATCTCAACTCTGAAGAAATGCAATTGTATGTGATCCCCCTAAAGCATGCATATACTCCATTTGTGCAGCGTTTTAATCTCTGAATGAAATGAAGTTATTTGGCCACCAGGGTTGAGCCTGATGGTAATTAGCGATGTGTGTGTGCCTATTTTTAGCTCCAGTATGGTAAGGGGGTATTTCACCTTACAGTCTCGTAATTCTAGATGACAGCTGCAGCCTGCCTGCCTGGTCCCTAATGGGCGGAGGAAGCCCGCAGCAGCAATAATAGCCTCAGATTGCCCCTGTGATGGGCTGTGATGCAGCAATATCAAGAAGCACACACAATATTTTTCAACATTTATGGCTTAGGGCGCGGTATCACACCATTCTGGGATGAAATGAAGGGAAATAAATGGTGTTCATGTGATAAGACTGAAGAGTAACTACTTTGTATTGCACTATGGAGGAGTCTGCCCATTTAATGGAATAGAAAACGAATCTTGGCTATTTTCCCTATTGACTTGATGCACCTGAGATACCTGCCTGCATTCAGAAGATGTCTTACTATGACCATAATTAGCATGTTGTTAAGGTAAAACAAAATTCAAAATAGTTGCAAATAAAAATCATATTCAAAAATGAAAGGAAAAACAACATGGTCAAGATGTGAATAATTGATGGATTCTGATTGACATCTAATTCATAATTTCTTTAAACATTTATGGTTTATAAAGAAGTTGTTATTATACAATGTCATGCATTTCCTATTTTCTTTTGTAAAAGTCTTGATGCCGCTTTGATATATAAGGATGTAAAGAGTAAATGTAAATTCAGCATTTCATGTGTTTGTAAAGCCACCTTATATAATTTTCCTGATTTTTGACCAATTATTGAGTTGTACCTTTTAGACAAATAGCTGGGGGTGTCAAAATATTTTTAAAGTCCTGGAGCACAGCAACTTTTTGGTGACCACTGTGCAACAATCGGGTGAAATGTTGTCACCAAATGACAGTAACACATCAGAACATACTAACATACTGATCAATTAATAAGCAAAATCAATCAATAGAATTCATCCATTTTAAAGTATGATTTGTATGAAAAAATTATCAAGTTTAATATCTTGTTGGCGTAGGTGATCATGCTTGCCGAAAAATATCCTGAATTAAAAAGTGTTTTAAGGATTTGGCTTGTTGCATGTTTTCAAGCCTCTGTGCCATGCTGTTGCGACAATGCAACAGTTGAACACCCCTATACAGGTGAAGACTAAAGTGTTTTCGTCCCTCTGAATACACCATTACATTATGTATTCTCTAGCAAGAGCAATCATACTCTATTTAGGCACTGATTGAAGTCTTTGGGCCACTGGTCTTATGACATTTTACTTTGTAAAAGGTCAGATCCTGTAGAGAATTTAGTACTATTTAATGGATGTTAGTTAAATGAATGGAATGCCAAGGAGCCATTTCCCATAGTTGAGTGCTATTTAATTGGTAATTTGCACTTGTACCTAAAAGCCATGTATTCCTCAGGCTGCATAATGCCATACCTTGGATCACACACCATGGAATTAGTTCTATATTGAGCTTTTTGCAGCATGCATGTAGTCTTTAATGAGATTCCTTTGAAGTATTAATCCATTCACTAAACAGAAAGTTAGATCTTGTGAAAGGTATTTGATAGAAAAATACTGAAATGCATTTTGCAATATTCTTTCAACAATATTTAGATACATTTCACCCACATAAGAAAAACGTTTGACTGCTAATGGGCTATTGAAAAAACACCCACTTTGAAGTAGCAAGTTGAAAAGCATGTATATCTATAGTCATTTTTTTACATCCTTTTTGGAAGCTGTACCATACAGTATTACAGTGTAACCTGCTAGATTGACCACCTATACACATTGTACCTAGAGCTCCTCATAAGAAATTACAAGATTCAACCTTTGATAATTGAGCACATTCCAACTCTCCATGAGTGCTCAATAAATGCAGGTTTCAACGTTTATAATTTGTTACAACCCTACCTTGATTTTTTTTTACCAAACAGCGGTATTTTGTACATATAGGGATATTCTAACTGTCATTGGGTGCCAGCCTCACATTTTTTTCTATGTGGCTACCCAACCACTAGTCATATGGTTGTTTAAATTTCTCACTGGTATGCAGATTTCATCATCAAGTGCACTACTTTGGTAGTTGGGGTTAGGCGGTGTTTTTTTGCGGGTACTCTCGTTTCCTCCACCAGTTACAACTGGCTAGTGACTAAATTCCTGCACTGCTTTGGTGAGAAGGTTGAAAAAAAGGCAATTAAAAAACATGAAACATACTCCAGATCAAAGAGTTCTGAAAAATTGTCCACCAATATCCACCCACCTGACTCTATTAGCATTATCACTATGCAGTAATCTGATACATCTGGATGTCTTTTACTCAGTATTAAATCACCATGCTCTTATGCAATATCAATTATGTAGTACCCACCCACAGCTTCCTACAGTACTCTCATGGGCATGGTTGTTATGTAAACATCAAATGCCAATGCAAAGTGGTTGTGTGATAAAATACCTCTTCACAAACAAATCTTTTATCATGAAATATTACTTCACCATTAATGTTTATATTGAAGATGGCGATGTGAATGTTAAACACCAAATGTCAATGCAAAGTGGTTGTGTACTTAATCAAATACCTCTTCACAAACAATTTTTTCATCATGAAATATCACTTCACCGTTAATCTTTCTATTGAATATGGTGATTTGAATGTTAAACACCAAATTACAGTTCAAAGTGGTTGTGTTCTTAATCAAATACCTCTTCACAAACAAAATTTTCATGATAAAATATCACTTCACCATTAATCTTATTATTGAATACCATGATTTTCATGTTAAGAACGCCAGCAGATGCTGATGGTTTCCTTAGAATTTATGATAGATTGTTTAGATTTATTCTTTGTTTAATGCTGCTGGTGGCTAATTTTGCCAAACACACAATGATGCAAAACACTCTAGTACTGAGTTAAAAAGTGAGAGAGCTATCCAATGAATACCAACATGACAGGGTTTAGATGTTTTTCAGAAATCTTTGCATCCTTATGCTTTGGACAAAAGGGTTTAGATGTTTTTCAAAGATCTTTGCATCCTTATGCTTTGGACAAAAGTAGCCTCAGCATTGAAAGGGTTAACATTGCATTTATGCAGCACCCCTTGGATTTAACCCTTACCCTGCTGGTGGCTACTTTGGCCAATACAAAATGATGCAAACATTCTGGAAAATGCTTGGAACCATGGCAAATGAGAGTACTCATTGAGAGCTTTCCAATGTATACCAGCAAGACAGGGTTTAGATGGTTTTCAAAATGTTTTGTGTTCTTGTACTTTGGACAAAAGTAGCCTCAGCATAGGAAGAGTTAAGAACTGCAAGTTTTGGGTTGTTGTCAGTGCCACCTGGTAATGTCATCGCTGTCAAGTCAGTGTTGTAGGTGAAACCTGCTTCCGTCCGTACGGTGTGGCTGCTAATGGTTCTTGGCCCACTCACTAGCACTCTCTCAGATGAGTGCCCTGGGTTGAGGAGGAGAAGGTGAAGGAGAGGTTGCCAATATGTTAGCTCTATTGGGTTAAACAATTAGTTCTGGCTGGCTGTAGGGAGCGTGGTGGTGCTTGGCTATGCTGCAGGCTGCAGACTGGAGAGGAGTGGTTGCTTCACACAAACAATCTCTGCATGCATTACACTCAACACAACCACCCTCCACATGATACAGCAGCAGCAGTAGCAGCAGTAACAGCAGTAGCAGCAGCAGCAGCAGCAGCAGTGGGATGGAGACTGGTTACTAAGAGAATTGATTGGGATCCTGCCTAGCTGAGCTCCTGGGTTAAAATCTGAAGGGGGTGTTTGTGGACTTCTATCAATTAACAAACTTGGCTGGCTGGGCGATGCTTTATTACAGATACCCCATCACTGAATCAGTGGGGATTCCTAGATGAAAACACTGTAACGAAATCAGCCGCCTGTTGCCAGTGTTGCCAAGATCTGAGACAATGCTATTGTCTGCTCATTATATGTGGCATATATTGCATAAGCCCAATTATTCCTAGCCTGGCAATGAGCAAGTTGTCCCACAAGGAGTTACCCATGCAAACAGTATAACACACTAGCATAGAGAGCATGCTAATTTGCACACCAGCTATAGTGAAATGTACCATAAGGAATTGTCCAATAAAACACCAATTCATGTACCAGAAATAATTAAATGACAACTTTGTTAGTAAATGCATCTTCACGGACGATTTTGTTCTAAATCTTTTAATATGCATAATATTAATGCAAAGGGCGATACTAAATGCAAAGATGCTTTTAATTGAAAAGTCATCAAGCATCTTTGAAAATTAATAGTTACATATGTTACTATATGCATCATCTCCAGTTCTCTCTGTAGATTGTAATAGATGCAATTTTGACTGAATATATTAAAAATCAGGCCAGGTTAGATTTTAATACAAGACATAAAACTAACTTTTTAAACCATTCATGATTAGAGTTCCCCTTCAATTCTTTGATTGGAAGATTTGATACAGAGAAAAATAATTGACTTTGGAATGAAGTTTTAATTTTCAAAATATTTTAAGGAGACTTGTTGGTTTATCTTTTGATAAATGTTTGCCTTTTAACAAGTTTCCCAAGGAGATTTTCATTTCTATACCTATTTTTGCATTTCAGGCATTAATAGGTTTAACTTCCAAGACTAAGTGCGAAATGGCACCTCTCCCCCTTTGCCTGCTTGTTATTTCTTTTTATTTAGCCTGTTTTCTAGTGTCACCTGTACTATATGGGGGAGGGAGGGGGTCAGTTATAATATCAAAGGTTATGATGTGGTCACCTACAGATAGTACCTCCATTTCCCTAACCTGCTTTGCCAGCCAGCGATGTTTACAAGACGACACTGCATGAGGCCGCATGTGAAAGTATGATGGATCGCCTCCGATGCCTCCCACAGGAGCACAGTTTTTACCCGCACCTAATTATTATTCATGTGCATGTGATTATTACAGGTCTTCCAATCTAGCACTGCCTCGTAATTGAGCAGAACACGGCCATGTATGTGCCAGCGTTAACTAGTTCCGTCAAGTGGTGCATGCTCCTGACTTGAACGTGACAAGACTGGTGAAGGCGGACTGCGTCTTTGGACATGCCACTGTCTGGCCTGTTGTGAGTTGGGGACAATAGGATAAGGTGGTAAATCATTGCCACCTGGATCTTCCTTGATGGATATAATTACGTGGGCACCTGGCAGTGATAACCAGCTCATTCTACTCCTCTAGATCAGGTGCGCGCTCGATCATCGTGTGTTTATATGGTGCCGCACATATCCATTGATTCACTGTGGCAGGTGTCACAGCAGATCTTCAGGTATCTTTATGGCAGTTAGTCTAAAGCCCTCCTGCACCCCTGCTGCTGGTAATACCTGATTCCTTTTCTGTGATTGTGAGTGATAAACAAGGAGTGATTGTGTATCAGGACAATTCTCACATTCCTCTTCGATTGCTGGATGGGATTTTGATCATGAATCAATAATAAAACAATATGATTTGTGTGGGAAGATAAACAAACTGATTAACTCAGAAACACACACCATGTTTAGCACATTGTGAATTTTGAGGTACAATTATTTGTCAGGCTCAGTTATTCCATCCAGTGATTTCCGGGCTGTGTGTGGGGTTTCATGTTTAACATTGTGTAGTGTAATTGCATTTCATGAGCTCACACACTACAAAATGATGCCTATCAGAATAGCATGCTCATTCCTGGAGAACTCTGCCTGTTACTGCATGGTGTGTGAAGTGACTGGTGTGTGCCTCCTATAGCAGCAAAGCCAACCAGTAGCTATTATACTGGACCAGAGGAGCTAGCTGCAACTGCGTGGACTAGCATTATAAGGTTTGGAGCACAACATGTAATACAGCTAGCAGTATTGGGAAGAAAAGTCATACATTAGTGTTCTCATAAGAAGTGTATGTGGTGGAGCAACTAACATGTGGACTAGCATTATAAGGCATGTGGTATGACATGTCATACAGCTAGCAGTATTGGGAAGAAAAAACATACAAAACAAGAGTATTCTCTTAAGAACTGTGTGTGGTGGAGCAACTATTGTGTGGAGTAGCAGCATAAGACGCAGGGCTTGACACGTCATAGAGCCAGCAGTGGTGCGAAGAAAAGACATACTAAACAAGAGTATGCTCTTAAGAACTGTGTGTGGTGGAGCAACTAATGTATGGACTAGCTTCATAAGACACAGGGCTTGACACGTCATAGAGCCAGCAGTGGTGCAAAGAAAAGACATATACTAAATAAGAGTGTTCTCATAAGAACTGTGTGTGGTGGAGCTACTAACATGTGGACTAGCATTATAAGGCCTGGAGCAAGATACGTCATAGAGCCAGCAGTATTGTGGAGAAAAGACAAGAATGTTCTCATAAGAACTGCGTGTGGTAGAGAGATTAACCTGTGGATTAGCTTGATTCATAAGGCATAGGGCATGACAGGTCATAGAGCCAGCAGTGGTGTGACAGAAAGATATATAAAACAAGAAGTGTTCTCATAAGACCTGCATGCAGTCGAGCAACTAACATGTGGACTAGCATTTCATAGAGCCAGCAGTATTGAAGAAAAGACATGTAAAACAAGAGTATTGTCATAAGAACTGCCAGTGGTGGAGCAACTAACATGTGGACTAGCATTGTAAGACATTGGCCATAACATTTCATAGAGGCAGCAGTATTATGAAGAAAAGACATGTAAAACAATATTATTGTCATAAGAACTGCCAGTAGTGGAGCAACTAACATGTGGACTAGCATTGTAAGGTTCAGGATGTGACAGGTCATACAGCCAACAGGGGTGTGAAGGATCAATCCCTTCCAGTTTCTCACAGCTGGGGATATATATTCCCCAGTATTCTCATAGGAATATAACACCCCCAATAGAGTAACTATCATGTGGGCCACCATCGTGGGCATGAGCAAACATGTCGAGTCGTCGGTGATGATATGAAGAGATGTTCAATACAATCCTTCCTAACAGCTTCAGCATTCTCACTAGTGGAGTGACTTACAATGGATTATTGTCCTAGATCCTGGGCAAACAGAGCAATATTGTTGTCACTGATGGCGTCACAGAAGTGTGGTTTTATACAATACTGACCAACAACTCTGATCAGCAGCAGCATTTTCACTAGAACAAATGCAGTAACTCGGATAGTATAGTATCTAGCTTCATAATTGGCCCAGAGTACTAGAGATTATTTGTTCCAAAATAGTGTGAAGAGATGTTTAAATGTGCCAGTGATATCTGAGAGGAGTGTTCTTCAGCATATTTACAAGAAATCTGAAGTGACCTCCATGTGGACTTGTTTTGATTAAGGTACAGAGCAGAGCAGTAAATATATAACCCACTGTGGTGAGATAAGATATCTCATGCAAGTGCAATCCAACTGGGATGTTCCTCAGGATTTTTATCAGAATTGATTCCAGTGGAGCGACATCCAAGATGCGGTGTGATGCAAGTGGCATATGAACGGCTATGATGTGAGGAGATTCACTGCTGCATATGAAAAGATTAATTGGATGCTTTTACACACATGCATGTCCCGTAGCACATTAACTAATTGGCATCCCACAATAATACCATGCGGTAAATTGTGAAAGCAGAGAGAAAAGCCACAAATTTGAGAATTTATTTTAAGGAAAGAGATTTCTCACGTCTAATAATGAATAAGAGAAATCACATGTTTTAATCTAGGCCAGAGTTGCTGGAATATTAATGAAAGCAATAGAGTTAGGATTTTTATATTCTCTAATGTATGGTCAATTTATGTCTGGCATGGTGTTGGACTTTTCAAAACTTGGGCTTTAAGATGAGTTGCATTTTTTTCTGAAAATCAATCAGTTTGGTCTTGTTTTTCCTATTGCATTTTCTTCTGAAAGTCCATCAATTTAGTCATGTTTTTCCTATCCCTTGGAGAATGAAAAAACAGTGCCTGTGTTCATACAAACTTGGTGTTGCTATAGCTACTGGAAAACAGCACATAAACAGGAGGGATATCTGTATCACTGAGTGACAATCTTGATGGTGTCTTGTTGCCCACTGAGCAGCTCCCTCTAAGTGTGCTGACAGGCAGATGCCAATAAGGAATCCCGGTGCTGATTCCAGAGCCTCTATCACACCAGTGTGCTGCTGCTCCTACAGTATGGCTCATGTGAACAATACCCCGCTGCTAATTGAATGCCTTTATTTACGCCATGATTCTCTGACTGCGCTCCTCAACATGTGATTATATGCCATTAGCCAATACACCCACAATATTAGACAAGATGTGTGCACTGCTGCACCAGATGTTTAGGATAGACAACATCACAGATACTTCCACTGAACTCCATCAGCACTGAGGCAGATTTCATTATGCAATAAAGGAGGTGTAAATGAAAAGGATTATTCGATTTTGACCATTGTGTGTGTGTGTGTGCTATTCACTAGGATCTAGAATGGTACAATATCAACGTTTTGTCTAATCATCCTTTCTATCAGTTCCGCTGGTTATGGAAACCGAAGGTCCAAATTTGACCCTCTGGAATCTTCAAGATGGTGTGTCAGATTGGTACACAACCTGCATATTTAAGCTGCCTGGTTAGGAATTAAAATAATCCTACTTTGGCCTTTCACGGAACCCTTTATCTATACACTCTGCCGGACCTACAAGCAATGAATACCAATATAGCCTTATTTTGGAGGCCTCTACATGTATGTGCTGCCAGACCACGGACCAAAATAATCTCAATTTAATATTCTCTGGTATCAGCTATATGCTTATACTGTTGGCATCAAAATAATCACATGAGTGCCCTCGAATTCATTGTATAGAACCTTTTGTTTGAGCATTTTACCTGGCTCTTACAAACATTATTTATATTAAATCCATATCTATATGGACCAGTGGAATTCTATATCTAACCTTCTACAGGGCAACTCTCCTCATGCATTGGCTCTGAACCAATAAAGTTCTATATCTAACCTTCCACGAACCCCTCTATCTGTGTGTGCTGCCTGGCTGAGTAAATTTACCTAGGGAACAAGGAGTCTCCCTCTTAAAGCCAGGTCACCACATGCATACTCGCAGCCTGCAGACCTCGCTGCCAACATGAACTGTATGGGCAATTTTTGGTCTAAGGGCGGAGGCGGAAAACATGGCAAGAAAAAGCGGTGAGTAACTAATTTGTCTTCTTGGAGTGCTATTTTTAGCCGTGGGAGGGGATTGGCGATGTGATGTGAGAGGAAATTGAGTTACTTGCAGGTTAAGCCCTAACCCAATCACCCTCAAAGTGGCAGACCCATTCCAGCGATACTTCTCCAGCTGATGGAGTTTGAGATAACACATGGGAACGCCATATCATCAATTGGTTTCCTTTCAATCAATCTTCGATTTGTTTTACTGGCTTAAAAATTGCATTGGGGTCAGGTCAGTGGGGCACTCCTTGAGAAAGTCTTTAACTCTTTTGTTCTAAATGGTTATTTAAAAAAAAAATGTTGTATTTATCCATTACCTTTCAATATTTCAGAATTGAGGCAATATTTTAAAAAACGTTTGTGGGAATATTATTTCTCAGAAGATAAAACTAACTATTTAGTGATCTTTTTTTTCAAACGTGCATGACTGCTCTGCCACATTGTTTTTCTACTTTAAAAATTAAAGTAATAACACAATCAGTAATTATGTCTTCAGTATGTTGTGACAATCATGCATTTTCCTAGTGCTATGTATCCCAATTACACTAAGCATGAGAAACTCTAAGCATGAAGGATGAGTCCACAAGAGAGGGATAAAATGACCATTGATATTAATATCAAAGTATTCCTAAGTATTCCTAAAGTAAAGAGTGGAATTGTACCAGTTATATGAAGAACAGGTGTGGAAGAAAAGAATACTTGAAGCCAATATTCTGCATGCAGTATCTGGCCATGGGAAACCTATTTGGTATTGTAGTATGTTGGCATTGCAGGATTTGTTATGTAAACAAGACCCTTGCTGCCCTAACATGTCTGTGATGCTCTGAGGCGGCTGCGTCATCGTCGTCAACAGCAGTGAAGTTATTCCTCAGCCTCACCTCAACAGCAGTGAAGTTATTCCTCAGCCTCACCGTGGCTGACATTTTACCACAAAACGATGGCAGTCGCAGCAGCAGCAGTAGGAGTTGAGCTATAGTATGTAGTGGAGGAGCGCTGATGCTGCAATTCCAGTGCTTGATGTGCATACTGACTGCCAATCAGCATCGGGCCCTGCACTCTACCTAGCCTCTTCAATACAATACGGCAACCAGCTCAGTGAGGCAGGATGCACAGGAATCATATACTACATTTATGGCGGAGTTTATCCTTCCAATGTTGAGACTACCTTTGTCCAAGGCACAAGGAAGCAAAGATATTTGAAAACCATCTAAGCACTGTCATGTTGGCACTCAATGGAAACCTCTCGTGGAGTACTCTCAGATGAGAATCTGTGTGCCAGGGTTTCAGTCATTTTTCAGCTTTTTTGTATAGTTTTGTATTGACCAAATTAATAGCACCAGTGGCATATGGGTTTAATGGGAATATCTTCTTGTTATGCTGTCAATGGACAATACCATTGTATAACTTTATAAGGCAATTAAGCTTTGTGTGGTTCTGTTGAAAATGGGTCAGGAGTAGAATGGAAAGGATTGTGCAGATGTGATTAATGTGTGATTAGCATGATAATGACTAGATATTTTACAGCTAATTAATCATACTCTTTCCCTATGAATGGGGGAGATATGCGGCTTTGTATGTGTAGCACAAATTGATGTGATTTTTTTCCTGGAGTATCTAATCGGTAACCCAGAGAAAGTCTGATACAAGGTGATAGGAGTGGAAATGAAAGGAATGGAAAGTAGTATAAAGCTAGTGGCGCTGGGCGCAACACAGCGCAGATGTTAGGCAGGTATGGTAGAGGAATGGATCCGTGCGCCAAAATATGTAGGCCGGCGCACAGATCCATATCTCAAGGGGAATGGATAGAGATGTAATAGTTATGAAATATGAGGAATATGGGTAGTGAGTAAAATCAAATTAGTGATCGTGTAAATATTTAAAGCTAAGTTCACCGGGGAAAAAAGGTCTGATTTGGAAAATATTTGTTACTGAAATACCATAAAGGTGAGAATATGGGGAATTCAAAAACATTAACCCCCCCCCCCCCCCCCCCGCAATATGATACTGACGACCTCTGGGTCATGGACTATTATGATGTATTCAGTTCAAAAGCAATCTCTGTGTTTCTCATAACTGGGAATTTGTCATCATACTGCAAGTGTGATCTGCTACATAAAAGTTATTTCATAATCATACTTGTATGGTTATCAATTTGCCAACACCTGTAAAATATAATAGCCCACCCCTAAACTAATAAACTAATCTGACCCCTGGTGGCCAGGATTGGAACCGCATAAAATCTCCTGATTTTGGATGGTTGAATGTTTACAGGTATGAATTATATAACTTGGTCAGAAATCTTCAGATTAGCTACTGATTTGCCAACTTTCAAAAATCATCCACCATTCCTCAAGAATAAATTTATTTTCTAGCCAAGAGCCAAGAATTTCATAATATGCTGAACATAGTAAGTATTTGATCTTGAAATATCACACAATGTCTGGAAAGATCACACAATGTAAATGTTGTTGATGTAGAGATTTTCACTTCCAAAGCTATCTGCATGTTTTTGAAAACTGTGTGTATATTATCATGCAGCAATTGTGATCTGCTAAAATTAAAGTTATCCTATTAACATATGTTTCCATGATTACCAATTCTAAAGGCCCGCTCCTTAAGCAAAAGTACTAACCTGGCCCCTCCCAGAATTGGAACTAAACAAAATGAAACCAAAAGACGTCGCAGTATAGTAAACCGCCTGATAAGTGAAATATCCTGATTTTGGATTGTTGAATGCTGACGGGTATGCCAACGTACGTGCACAATATCAATTGAACAATTCATAACACACACGTACCATAACCATGATTTTAGAACTTATGGCCAGTTTAGCGATATTCTCAGAATGAGGCATCTCCGTAGTATAAAAGTATGCCGTAGGTGTACGTCCTATACATATTTCGCTGTTTCGCAATTCGCGGAATTACCGTAAAGTCGTTCCCCTTTTTCGACATATTAGCTAAAAGTACACAGGCGCGAAAATATGCCAAAAATTTTCCCATATATAAGCTTCAGACAATGTTTCAATCGCACGCATGACTTGATTTTTTGGCCGCTCAGTTTCATCAATAAACTCGCTGCCATAAACCGTTATTACGAAGAATTTTGTTCTGGCACTTTTCCCCATACACCTTGTAATGAATGTTTGTTCAGTTATTGTTTATTTTTTGAATATTGGTGCTGCCATCTAGGCTACTAAAACTAGTTGGTTATTTATAGACGCTCTCCTGTATTGGAGATCTTTTTGGGTCAGTGTGGTGTGACAGGTGCCACACCCTGGTCACTTGTCACTGAGCATCCAAAGGGATAGGAGGTCTCTGGCTCCAGGTGTATATGTTATGGGCAGAGATGGCATAGAGTTTTCACGGAATACATGGATAATAAACAATCCTACATCCAGTTGAGACTTCGGCCTTTTCCCACCCCTACAGCTGCGTTCGTGCTGTTACAGTGAAAACTCTGACCAGAGGACACCTAGAGTCAACCTGCAACTCCAATGAGGGTCTGGTATGGTCAACCACCGTTTGCGAAGTCAAGTCAACCCTGCGTGCTACAAGAGGTCAGCACTGCGTTTTACAGACTCCTACAGCTTGCGTTCTGAGGGTTCTACATGCGGTTTCAAGAACAAAGATAAGACTTTTATTGTGTATAGCAAAGACTTTTCCATATTTTGGAAAGCAAATCCAGTACGTTAATGTATTCACATATATCACTGTTAGCAACTGTTGTATTGGTGTTCCTGCCTTTCAACACAAGGGGAACTTCTGTTCGTACTGAGTTGACAATGAGTAAGCCAGAAGATGGCGCCACTCTCCCTCTCACCTTGGTAGAAGGTTCAAGAATGGAGGAATTAGAGGCAAGAGAGGTGGATACTCAAAGAAGTAGTTCAAGAACAAGAACTTTGACAGAGAAAGGTTTGCAGTGGCAAATATCGGAAAAACGAAAGGGGCTTAAGATAGCAGTTAGTGCTTGGCGACGACAAGCTGGGCACCTAGAAAGTCTCTTATCTGACTCAACAGATACAAACCTACTAAAACAGGAACGATCACAATTAGAGGTTCGAAATAAAGAGATAATCACTGCTTATGATAGTTTAAATGATATATCCTCTGTTGAGCTAGAAGGTACAGACAATGACACATTTGATGTTATACAGGGTGATCATTATTCACTATTAAGAAGAATCAGTGAAACAATTCGTTCCATTAACTCAGAGAAAATTGAAAATGGTTCTGTAAGATCCAGGTCACATCATAGTCAAGGTTCAGTTAGGTCTAATGCTTCTAAAGCCAGTTCGAAAAAAGTTGATATTGCAACAGAAGCAGCAGGGTTAAGAACAAAATTGAAGTATTTGGATATGGAAGCATCTAAAAAGGCTGAACTTGAAAGGTTACAAAATCTAGAGATGACTTTAAAAGCAGAGCTTGAAAGATTCCAAACCTTAAAGGACCTGGAGGTTGCAGAGTCAAAATTAAAGGTACTTGCTCAACTGGAAATTGAACAATCAGAGGTGAAGCCGGACTTAGCTCCAGACGGTATGAATGAATATTTAGAAGATTTTGTTAATAAACATGTTCCTTACACTGATTCTGGTGATGCTAATGATTTGATTGAACCAGTGGCGCCACCTAGGGCCACAACAAGTCAACTCAATCCCCAGGTACCAGAATTTGCCCCAAGGGATCAAGGTATCCCTACGGATATTCATTCACATGATCTGGCTAAGGATAATCCTATAAGGGTGCATTCTAATACTATAAGCAGTGCAAATTTGACTACTAACAATGTTTCTGTACCTGTTACTCAACCTTTTCAGGATAATGCATCTCAACCAATGCTTGAATTGGCCAGGGTATTCTCAGATCACACTAAATTAAGCCGGTTACCTGTCCCAGAGCCCTCTATATTCATGGGAGATCCTTTAAAATACCCCGATTGGAAGGTTACCTTTGAAATGTTGATTGAACATAGGGGAATTCCAACCACCGAAAGGATTCACTACCTAAGAAAATACATAGGTGGGGTTGCCAAAGAGGCTATAGAGGGATACTTTTTGGTTACATCTCCTTATGCCTATGCTGATGCTAGAACCCTATTAGAGGAAAGATACGGGAACCCTTTTGTGATATCAAATGTGTTTCGTGATCGGTTGGAATCGTGGCCGAAAATTCCTGCTCGTGACGGTACAGCATTGCGTAAATTCTCAGACTTCTTGCGACAATGCAGTATTGCAATGGAAAGTATTCCAAATTTACATGTTCTGAATGATGAACGCGAGAATCGCAAAATGTTGGCAAAATTACCCGACTGGCTCATTTCGCGCTGGGGAAGAAAAGTTGCAGATTCAAAAATGCATGCAGGAATTTTCCCAGGTTTTCGGCAATTTCAAGAATTTGTAATGAGAGAAGCTGAAATTGCTTGTGACCCAATTACGTCATTACAGGCTGTAAAGCCTCATCAGCCCAATGAGTCAAAGAGGCCTGAACGGGCATATACTAGGTTTGGACAAACTGACAATGCTAGTTCTTTCGCTACCAATACTGACTTAAATGACCAAAACAAGTCAACTTCCTGTGTTCTATGTAGAAGACCGCATGATTTAGAATTATGCAATATCCTTATCTCAAAATCGCTTTTTGAACGAAAGACGTTTATCAGAGAAAACAATCTCTGTTTTGGGTGTTTGAAACCTGGACATCCATCGGCAATGTGCAAGAATCGCAGTACTTGCAAAATATGCTCAAGACAACACCCTACACCACTTCATGGTGACTTTCGTGAATCTGGTGACTTTCGTAAGTTTCCTGACAGAAAGATAGAATCGAAGTTTGTCCCCAAACAAAATACAAGTGACGACAGTACAAAGGAAGATTAAAGGTTTTGAGGGTTTTCCCCTACAGGGAGCCTTGCGTTATGTTGTGTAGGTGTTATTGATCACTTGTTTATCTGCTGTTCAACCAAAAGTGATTTTGGTATGTTGATGATATCTTTTGACATAAAATGTCTTTGATCAAATATGAATGTTTTTCTATTATTGCGATATTAAATGCGAAATGCGATTATTAAATGCGAAATGCGATAATTAAATGCGAAGTGCGAATATTCAATGCGAAATGCGATTATTCAATGCGAAATGCGATAATTCAATGTGAAATGCGATAATTTAATGCGACTGCGATAGTTTTATGTGTAATAACATGTGCTTCAGGGTTTGAAAATTTATGACAAATTTTAGGGAGCCATGTAATGAATGTTTGTTCAGTTATTGTTTATTTTTTGAATATTGGTGCTGCCATCTAGGCTACTAAAACTAGTTGGTTATTTATAGACGCTCTCCTGTATTGGAGATCTTTTTGGGTCAGTGTGGTGTGACAGGTGCCACACCCTGGTCACTTGTCACTGAGCATCCAAAGGGATAGGAGGTCTCTGGCTCCAGGTGTATATGTTATGGGCAGAGATGGCATAGAGTTTTCACGGAATACATGGATAATAAACAATCCTACATCCAGTTGAGACTTCGGCCTTTTCCCACCCCTACAGCTGCGTTCGTGCTGTTACACACCTAGTATATTGCCAACTTGGCGAGTGGCAGCATGCTGAATCTATGAATGTCTTAAGGACGACGTGCTACCCTACAGCACGTCTGATGCCGAAGTGGGTCTAGTGTGTATTGCTATAGTGTAGGCATTGAATTCCTGCACCGGTTGACCGATGGATGGCAGATGCCCGGTTGACTGATTGCCCCATTGTCCACAACTGCATGGGAAGATAGTTAGGCATACATTGACTTCTATAGTTCCTGATTGACAGGACAAGGTACAAAACGCAATTGATTTTTCTCACTGGGCAAGTAGATTATAAAAGTTCAGCTGGTTCCTGCAGACTTGAGAATTATCCAAAATACATTTATATATATATATATATATATATATATATATATATATATTTATGATGGTTCTTAATCATATACATAACATCCTAATTTTTTGGTGTGTTTTCTGAGTTACACTTAACTAAATGTTCTTTAGTTGAGAGGACAACCTGATGACATCAGTTCTTTATCTGTTCCAGATTGTTTGACTGTACCAGTTATCATCCTCAATTGGAATTGGATGATGTCTCATTGCTAAAAGAAAAATATTTTAACTGAATGTTTCCCTCAACTATATCTCAAATGCCACTCTTTTGTGCTTTGTTTTCCAATATTTGTCCATAACATGTAAAAATATCTTATTGTAATTATAGGTCAGGTTTTGGTGGTAGGTTTAATTGTGAAATAATATATATGGGTAACATAATAACATAACAACATAATAACTTCTTTTATTGAGATATTATACATTATGTGGTCCTTATTTTGGGTTTCTCTTTGAATAGCCAGCCTTAAGAACATGTCTTTTTCATTTTTTTTGTAATCAGCACAACTTCTTGGAATATACACACTTAGCTCTGCCTTTAAAGTTATGTTTTGTGCTAAAACAAGGGTTGACAGATTTGGATGATTTGTAGTGCATTTAAGACCTGGTATCTGCACATTCTCAATGAGTGGGGATTTCATTTAAAGATATGCACCAACTAAATAACTGTTCTCATAGTCTTCCATTCAAAGTGTTTTTATCCGGTCAAAACCAACACCTTTTACAAGGTGCTCTTCCTGCATTCCATGCTTCTTTTATAAGTTTCTAGCCTGAGTTGGCTCGAAAGTTGTAATTTCAAGGCCTATGAATCAGGCCAGCGCTTTTAGTGTTGTAGCAGGAAATGGTGCAGCTGCCTTCAGTTGTAAAATAAAAATGTTCAGGATATTAGTATTGATTGCTGTTAGTCAAAAGTGTGATGCCCCTTAGGGTAGAGGATTAGCCAGGAAATCTGAGTTGGCTTAGTGGCTGATGGATTAAATTGCTGTTGCACTTTTTTCTGGCACCGCTTTTATTGATCACCACCATCAGATCGGTCTATAGTGTGTATGTGTGCCTATGTTGGGGCGTTTACAAGCATTTACCTATAAACATGCCCCTGGCAGTCTCTTGCTTTAGAATAGATCAGTTACTCACCTCTCACTCATTAAGGCTTGTGCATTCAGGCATATCAATGTATCCCATTTGCTAGTATATGTTCATTGTTATAAATAGTTGATCATCATCCTTCAGATCAGTGTGTGTGTGTGTGTGTGTGTGTGTGTGTGTGTGTGTGTGTGTGTGTGTGTGTGCCTATGTTGGGGGGTTTTAACTGGCATTTACCTATAAACATGCCCCTGGCAGCCTCTTGCTTTAGAATTGCACAGTTACTTACCTCTCACTCATTAAGGCTTGTGCATTCAGGCATATCAGCATATTTTATTGTTATAAATAGTTGATCTTTTTTTGCTACTTATTGCTATTGATCTAAGAAACACTGATTTAACTTGACTGGTATGGCTACAGTGATTAGAGATTATGTTTGTTTCTCACGTTAGAATGATAATATGGTGGTAAAAGGGACAATGAATATGAGCTAGAATAGAAACCTAGGTATTTAATATAGTGTATATGCAACCTTCATATGGGATCCTAGTGAAATGGTTTAGGGTGTTTCTTGAAACTTTTGGGATTGGGACACTTGTCAATAGTATATCTTTGTATTTGCGTATGCTGTTGGGTATTGAGACAGGTATTGCTCTCCTAGTGGTACATATGTATTAATCTGCACACCCGCAGATATTGAGGAATGAGTAGACTGATTTAAATCTTATTCCCCAAGTCTATATAGTGGCAAAATCGATCCTTCCTTCTACCCATTTTTTTCAAAATGATGTACTAGATAACGTTAAAAATGACTTCTATATCTTAGCAGCTATCTTTGATAAATATTTATGTGTTTTTAGGTTTCCTATAGAATAAACAATCTTCAATCATTTGATGGTCCTGGGAATGGTAATATGCAATATACTGTGCCACCCTGATTACCAAGTACCTAGAGCTAACCAGGCAGCTAGATAGGGAGTGCAGTGGTGAGGGCAATTGCATGGATAATAAAAGCATTAACAAAATGATTTCTTTCATGGCCTGAATGCTAATTGCTGTATGTAGCTCTGGCTACTAGGTATCTGTTGAGGTGTGAGGAGCAAACCATAAGTTCATATTTAGGAGAGCAATTGTGAAGGCTATTGTATAGATGATGAAATCAGTAGCCATTTTATTGCCTCTGTAGCCAGGGCGCAAATAAATTAGATGCCAAACACTGCACTGTTCAGCCATGCCTATCAGGTACTTGTTACTAGCAAAACATGTGGTTGGTTTGTGAGGGCTGTGGTGAAGGCTATATTCAGCCTACATCCATCAGCGCATGATTGCTTTTGTGGTACAGTATTGGTGCAGGAAGATGTTGCCAAATACTGAATTGAGTAGCCCTGCTACCCAAATTACTTGTTTAGAGAAAAACATGTGGTGGTATTTGAGAGCAATGGTGAAGGCCAATGCAAAAATGAGAAAATCATAATTAACCATATGATTGTGAAATGTAGCCAGGACACAGGTGGCAGTTGCCAACGGCTAGTGTATTGTGTAGCACTGTGCCTGTTAGTATGTGAAGAGCTAACCATTTTATGGTAAGGTAGAACAATGATGAAGGCCATTGCATAAATAAGAAACCCATTAACCATATGTTTGCAATTGTGGCCAGTTTCCTAATAATGTGAGGATGTGACCATCCAAACATGCTGAGTAAGGTAGAACAATGATGAAGGCCATTGCATAAATAAGAACCCCATTAACCATATGTTTGCAATTGTGGCCAGCTTCCTAATACTATGAGGATGTGACCATCCAAACATGCTGAGTAAGGTAGAACATTGATGAAGGCCTTAGCATAGATGAGAAAATCATTAACCATGTGACTGTAAAATTATAACCAGGAAACAGGTAGTAGTTGCCAAATACTGTATAGTGCAGCTCTGTACCTGTTAGAATGTGAAGAGTGAACCATGTTTTGGTGAGGGAGGACAATGGTGAAGACTACTGCAAAGATGAATCATTGACATTATTATTGCAATTGTGGCCAAGACACGGGTAGTAGTTGCTAAATACTGTATAGTGCAGCTCTGTACCTGCTAGAATGGGAAGAGTGAACCATGTTTTGGTGAGGGAGGACAATGGTGAAGGCTACTGAAAAGATGAGAATATCATTGACCTTTTTATTGCAATTGTAACCAGGACATGGGTAGAAATCGCTAAATACTGTAGTATGTAGCGCCAGATACCTGTTGGTATGTGAACAGCCAAAATGCTGTGGTAAGGGAAATGGTGAAGTCCATTGCAAAGATGAGGCTGGTGGTCCTAGGTGGTTGATGATGAAAAGAGCTTGTGCACATCCCCATTCTAGGTAATAGCAGAGCGGCACACATGTGTGCAGCACTGCCATTAACCCTTTCCCCTCCAGCCATTGATCAAGGCAGTTGATGGTGCCACCTCATTGCGTGACTACAAGCCACTAGTAGACAAACTCATGCTCCAACACTACAAGGTGTAGTATGCTCTTGTTGACTTGCACATTTTTTATCTCCTCAAAGGGTAAGGAGATGATTGTGATGCCTCACCAAGATTTTCATATCCTATGCGATAACTGACTGAATATCAAAGATTCCAGTTTATTCAAGGAGTGCATGCATATTTTACTACTGAAGGAACAAAAGTTGCTTCAGGGGCTAATTGTGTGATTCTGCAGACTCTGCAGTATTATGAACGGCAAATCAAAGGTATGCAATACTACTCCTAGCCTGAGTAATATAGGGACAAAGCAAAATAACGCTGTGGGAGTTTTATATTTATGTCGAGAAAAAAAGTCAAAAGAAGATATGAAAAATTTGTAATCTATCAATACTGAATCATGTATGTAGATATGTAGGTGTGCATGAATGTATGTATATAGATACATACATACACTTACATAAACATTTTTGGTAAGCATGTTATCAGTGTTCTTATTATCAGTGGTGGTATTTAAATCCTGTATTGGTATTATGTCATTGAAGAGATAGGTGACAAATGAGTGTTGTAGGTCTTGAAAACACTTGCCTCACAGTAAGCTGAGTCAAAACTGAGTAAGGGAGGTGGAAGGGGTACAAATATTCCCCTCTCCCCTATAATATACTATCCATTAATAGGGCGTTATCATTATTCTGCTCTTATGTTTCTCATGTTTCTAACCTTTAATGGTCTGAATGTAAGTATATTCGTGTAGCAATTATTGTTGTAAGATCAAGTTATATTCTTGCAGGTGTTATGGAATGCTTTTTCATCAGCATCACTCATGTCTATTCTTTCTTTCTTCAGTGCCAGTGTGGAGATGGCAGATAAGTACAACAAGTCTGAATGTGAGTATACTCAATGATTTTATCCCTTTAACCCTTGTAATGCTTAGTCTACTTTTTTTGTCCTAGGCACAATATCGTAAAATATTTGACAATTATCTAAACCATGTCATGTTGGTATTCATTTGAAAGCCCTCGCTGAGTACTATCATATGAGTATCCATTTGCCAGGGTTTACAGTCATTTTTCGTTTTTTTTGCATCTTTTTGTATAGGCCACATTAGTTACCAGCAGCATAAGGGTTAATGCTAGAGCTGCACTCACAGAGGGAGATCAATTCATGAGCTCACCACCCGTTTGACTCGTGAGCTCATGAGCTCACGGACGTTCTGATTTTCCAAAAAGATATTTATTTTCCAGCCCAGCTATTAAGAAATAAATATTTTTTGGCGGACTATTATTAACATTGCCATATTTATTTAATTTCAAAACGTGCTGACGAGGTACAAAGGTCAGTTTAACACTCAACACCGCTTGAATGTATCCATTGGAGATTGTAAAGAAGACATGACAGCGATAAGCAGTTATGTATGTTAACAATGTGTGTTAGGGGCTCTGTGTTACGTTTGTGTTCCCAACATCGACGAGCTCACGATTTGAACAATTCAGCTCGTGCTCAGCGAGTTTGCTCCAGGGCTCGAGCCACTCGAGTTCGTGAGTGGTGAGTGCAGCTCTAGTTAATGCACTATGCTATTACCTGTAAGGGGGTTCAGGGGTTCAATAACTGCATGTCAAAAGTGTTTCAAAACATTCCCACACACTTTTCTTTTTATTTGCTAGTTATGCAGATTAATTGATATGACAACAACTGCAAAGTTCAGCATAGCGATCAGATGGTCACCCTCTATTCTGAGACTTTTTCAAATGTTTTTGGGCGACCTGCAATCTGAATGAGGGTGCCTAAGATGCATTCTATCTAATAAAAAAGAAGATAACTTGACAAAGATAGAAAACGGTTTTCAGTATCCAAAATCTACACAAACACGCATACTAACTATTTACAGCATTAGAATACTCAGTTGTGGGACAATAATTTCGATTGAAGTACCAAAAACTGACTACTTAATCCAAAATCTATGCAAACACGCATACTTAGTATCTATAGCTTCAGAATACTCAGTTGTGGGACACAATAATTTCAAAGGAAGTACCAAAAACTGCTTACTTATATAGTAGCCAACTTAGTTGTCAAAAACTACTTAACACCTTTGAAGTTGATTGATATCAGTGTTTCATGTTTTGAATTAATGTCCATTCCAATGCAGTTGACCCAAAAGATAATTTTAATTATTGGTTCATGATATCTAAGTATCTAAGTGTGTGTGGGTGTATGCATGTGTGTGTGTGTGTGTGTGTGTGTGTGTGTGTGTGTGTGTGTGTGTGTGTGTGTGTGTGTGTGTGTGTGTGTGTGTGTGTGTGTGTGTGCATGTGTGTGCATACTTCATATGTTGTATGTGTCTGTGTGTTTTGTTTGTGTGTCCATGTGTAGTGTTTTGGTAGGATTGATTAGTCCTCCAGACCTCGCTTAGCCTTAACAGCGCTGTGACAGACCAGCAGGCCAGCAATCGATCCCCTTTGGCAGCAGCCGGTCCAGTGATCAATCTCGTCAACACCTAAGATAAATGACTCAGGCAGGCTTAAGGCCACTCCAGAAAAGGCCGACCTTCTAGGAATGCCTTATGCATGAAGATTCTTACCTCAGAATGACCTGCGGCCCTCTCTGTCAAGCATCTGCCCTAGGAACCAGACATATTTGCACGGACCCATTTGCATTTGAAGTGCAGAGTTGGTCTGATAACTTTGATAATAGATTATCCTTGGATGAAGAAAAGAATTGGTCATCTAAGGATTATCTAATAGATTGAAATATGAATATATGTGTAGTGGGATTATTAAACCCATCAGGATCAACATCTTTTAGTCCAGTATTTCACATAATATGTTAGTTAAATATTTCTCATAATGGTGCTTTATTATTAAGATATTCCTAATGTGTCAGACCAGGTTTATTCTTTAGATGTGGATGAGGTTAACATATCCTTTTACCCTTCCAATGACGAGGCTACTTTTGTCCAAAGCACAAGGACGCAAAGAAATTTAAAAACCCTCTTAACCCTGTCAGGTTGGTATTCATTGGATAGCACTCAATGAGTAGTATCAGATGAGTACTCATGTACCAGGGTTTCAGTCATTTTCATATTTTTCCCATCATTTTGAATCGGCCAAATTTAATAAGCCACCGGCAGCATAAGGGTTAAGACCACTCCGGAAAAGGCTGACCTTCTAGGAATGCCTTATTCATGAAGATTCTTACCTCAGAATGACCTGTAGCCCTCTCTGTCAGGCATCTGCTCTAGGGACCAGACATATTTGCACGGACCCATTTGTATGTGGAGTGCACACTTGGTCTGATAACTTAGATAATATATTATCTAATAGAATAAAATATGGAATATATTTGTAGCGGGATTTTTAAACCCATCAGGATCAACATCTTTTATTTCAATATATCTCATAATGTTTTTAGTTCAGTATTTCTCATAATGTTTTAATTCAATATTTCTCCTATTGCTTTAGTTCAATATTTCTCATGTTTTAGTATAATATTCCTCATAATGTTTAGTCAAATGTTTCTCATAATGTTTTAGTTAAATAATTCTAACAATTTTTTAGTTAAATGTTTCTCATATTGTTTTAGTTAAATATTTCTCATTATAATATTGCTTTATTATTTAGATATTCCCATATGTGTCAGACCAGGTTTATTCTTTAGATGTCTTTGAAGTTTTTGAATCTGCAGTCTTCTCATTGTTTTATGGCCATGCAAAGTTCTATGAGTGCTGCCAGTAATTGGATATGGGATCTAGATGACTTAACCCATTCACACTCAGAGTTTCTCTAGAAAGTATCGTCTGCTACTTTCATACTTTTGAAAATAACTTGGGAATAAAGGAAAAGTTCTCAAAATATTTGAAGGGGAGTTGTTGTTTGACCACTGGTTAACATTTCTCCTTCAAATATTTTCTTAAAAAATGCTTTTGTTAGAAAAATATCTCCAAAATCATCAGGACTGTTTTGGCCGCTGTGAGCATTAATGGGTTAACGTGTGTATTCTGTCACAGAAGACAATATTTGTTTTGTTCTTTTGTTCTTTTTAGATTTCTTCTGTCACAGAAAGTGAGTGTGTCTGTATGGAATGTGTATCAGAGTCTCCCTGCCTGTGTGTTATAGCTTCCTGGTCTTTAATTAGATTGACTTGCCCCCTGGTATTGTAATATCAGTTTCTTCATGACTGATGCCAGTGTGATGATTGCACATGTTGAGATTCACCCCATGATTAGCATAGCCCATCATTGATCCATGAAGTCAATCAATCAATCAACATGGGACCTGATTAAGCATTTATAGAACTTAACCCATTGCTACCAAGATTTTCCTTGTTGACAGCTACTTCTGAATAACTTTTAATAATTGCAAGGAATATGTTGAAGCGAATTATATTGCTTATTATATTTTTGGGAAATTTTTAATTTGATAGTCTATAACTTACAATAATACTGCCTTTATTTCAGATGAATTCTAAATTTTTGCTTACGATAGTAATGGGCTATTACATAGTTCTTTGGACTTATTGAACCTTGTGATATGTCACATGCAATTTATTAGGTGTTTTAAAAGCAGGGCCATGCATGGTACATAATAGCCTAACTTCTAGGCATAAGTATGTTTGCTATTTTATATATAATTTACTGTTTACACCTACATAAGGAAACATAGCCTACTGTTGGCCATTTAGTTTATACAAATGCCACACAAGTGGGTTGTACAGACAGTAACATATTTCCAACTACACTCACTAACATAGCGTTGTGGCATCTATCCACAAGGGATAGCATCTAATGGCTAAATTATGCAGGAAAATATATATTTAATGCTTAACAGTTTGGATGATATAAAAGGCGGCTTTTAAGGGAGCTAGTGCAGAACAAAAACTTACTATCTTGATCATAAATCAGTTAACGATTTGGTATTCCAACTGGAACAAAAAAAATCATATCACATGCACTGTATGTTTTATTACATTCTGCCGATTGTTTTTCTAGTGCATCTGAGTGACCTGAAAGAAGAACTGATTCAGACTCAGGATTTATTAGATGATGCGAAGGATAATAGCACAGAACTGAAGGTGAGTCAAGCTTTGTAGAGATGGACATTAATCTTAATCATGTTGAATTGCTTTGTTCATAATTCATTCCATAGAGGTAACTACAAAATATGAAATATGATCAGTGGCTAAATGATGCACAAGTATTACAAGAAAATTGATTTTCACACCAATAACAAAAAAGTGATAATAATGGTATGAATGATGATAATGATATGATATAATAGTATTAATAATGATGATTATAATAACAACTATTAATGATAATAAAGTGATAATGCTAATGATGATAATAATGATAATAATAATTATAATGATAATAATAATTGTAATGATAATAATAATAATGATTATGATAATAGTAATAAATAGATAATAATAGTAATAATAATAATGATAATAATTATGATAATAATAATGATACTAATAATAATAATTATAATAGTACTGATGATAATAATGATAATAATTATAATAATAATAATAATAATAATAATAATAATAATAATAATATTATAATAATGATAATAATAATAATGATAATGATAATAATAATAGTAATGATTATTATTGATTATGATAACAAAATCTACACAAATGATATTGATAAAGTCACAAGACAGACTCCTATTAGGTGCTGCCACCTGTCTTATTTACCATCAACCTATTAATGCTTGCTGCTGCCAATTGCAGCCTGACAATTTTAATGAAATCTTTCAAGCGATGGCATAGATGGAATGATATTTGAAGGAGAAATGTTAATTAGAACACCACCTAGAACTCTCCTTCAAAGTTTTGTAAAATCAATTCCAATTCCAAAATTATTGTTTTAAGTATTTAATAGAAAACCAGACAACGATTGCTAGAGGAGCTCTGAAGCGTTAATGGGTAAACAATAGTAATACTAATAATAGAAATTAAAGATAAATATAATATAAATGATATGAACAACAATAATAAGAAGAAAAGCAATAAAAATGTAAATGATGGTATTGATAATGATGATGATAGTAATAATGATGATAATAATAATAATAATGATAATAATAGTAATAATAATAATAGTAATAATGATAATAATGATAATAATAATGATAATTATTATAATAATAATAATAATAGTAATAATAATGATATTAACATTAATAAAAAATTAATGAAAATAATAATGAAAACTATTACAATATTGATAGCGATATTGATGAGAAATCTGATAATGATGATGATATAATAATAATAATGATAATAATAATAATAATAGTAATGATAGTAATAATAATGATAATATATTTGAAAATGAATTTATATAACTTTAAACTTTCAAGTGATAATTTTTGGTAGTTATGTTGTTTTTCTAGGAAACTGTTAAGGTGACCATTGAGTGGTGTTCCGTGCCTATATTGATGTGCTGTCATCTGTCATAACTGCCTCTTTTGTACCTTAACCTAGGAGCCACCCATAGTCCATCTCACTACTTTCTTGGTGTTTCTTTCCTGCTTGAAATAGATTGGAGCCAATGTAACCAGACCCAGGTTGTACTGAGTGATATTAGAGCACAATTTCCACCAAGTCTTATTATATGAATACATCAATTTGAATTATAAGTGAAAACCCTTTAACTCGTGGATTCCTAGTTACATTTGAGGGTATTTGAGGTGAACTTAGGGGCCTAGAATGTGTTTTTCAGTTGCCAGAGTATGACTTGGACTCATGGGTGGTTCTTTCGAGCATTTGGGGAGAAGGAGAGCTATGACGTGAGGCAAGTAGGGCATGTTGCTGAATGGTGACTAGGACTACATATACATGCAGCTCTAGCAGTAATTAACTCACTTGCTAACAGCCACTTACAACATGACCCTATGCCTGCCTGCAGTAGCCCAAAGACCATATCACCTCACAGCACACTAACCAAAAACTTGATGACATAACACTAAAATCTAACAGTCTGCATTTTCATAAAAGGGGTTTAAATGTAGTACAATATAACACAGTGTAATGAAATGATAAGTTATTAAGAAATATATCAAAAAAGAAATTGTGACTTGTAGCAGCAAGCCATTCAGTAGTTTTCTCTGGGGATATAGAGTTTTTTAGAGTCAAAGTGTTGCAATAGTTTTCTATATATTAAAAAGTGTGCCAGATTATCAGGAATTTACCGCATGCCTTAAATCTAGGGGAAAAAAACACAACCAAATATTTGTTCTTAGATGATAGAGTTCTATATTTTTGAAACAAATCTTTTTGATGAACTTATAGTGATGATTTGCAGCCAAAATGACTGATGGAGCCATTAACA
This sequence comes from Maea johnstoni, assembly GCA_963942565.1. NCBI lineage: Eukaryota > Metazoa > Annelida > Polychaeta > Spionida > Magelonidae > Maea > Maea johnstoni. The sequence goes on along the minus strand of OZ012684.1, from coordinate 49,854,149 downwards.
CATCATGTAGCATGCTATAAAGATAATTAAGAAATTAGGTGCCCATTATACCACCAGTACTAATATTTATTTGTAGGTAACATTGGTTATGTCAGTGAATGGTATCGTTTTGTAAATCATTCAGTATTATTATGCCTCACGTGAAAATCGTAAGCTGTGATTGGCTTACAAAGGTTGGCCATTCCATTATGTCCACCGGCAAAATGTCCACTGGCAAAACGTCCACCATTCTCACTGCATCTACCGGCAGTCATTGTTGTTTTCATTGATATTTTACCAAATTGGGGTTTGTTCGGTATAATAAAACAAATATGCCATGCCAGTGTGGGTATTCTGATGGAATATTTGTATAATGTTGTTGACATATGTAGGATGTGTTGAAAAAGGAGCTTCATAACATGAACTTCATAAATAGTTTGTCTTGTTTGTTATATTGAACCATTGCTGCTGATGCACAGTTTTGGAAATAAAGAACATTGAACAATAGAAATTCACTCTATTTAAAATTTGGTGAGCAATTCCATAACTTTATAACTGATCATCTTAAGGCAACAGACTGCCCAGAACTATTTAATTGACAACAGTTGTTATCAAATAAAAACAAATTTGATGTTTTATACATTAAGCTTGCTTCCATCAAAAATATGCAAGATGGTATACATTTATGACTAAAATAAAGAAACCTGAGATATGGCCTTTAAAATGAACTGATAGAGTGATTTTCTTCACACCCACACACTTGAATGTGAGTTTATCTGTGAATGTTGTGCATCCTGCACTTTTGTGCTTTCCTTCCATTAAGTTTCACATGCTTTATTAGGACGGAAATGTGAACTTCACGCATCATATTTAAATGCATATACTGGTTTTCATGGTGGCTATTTTTTTCAATGAGAATGACCAGCTTCATATTCTCTGCTTCTTTTTCAGGAGAGGCTGGATGATAATCAACTTGAACATAACCTTGACTTGAAGGATATTTGGAGACTTGTACAGAAAGAAATTGAATATGAATGTCTTTCAGATAATCCAGTAAGTACCCTGTATATGATCCTGACACCAAGCCTCAACTTTGTGTACTCATTGTCAGTGAATCTCAAATAATCAGCCATACTTCTTTTAATTTTTTTAATTTTTTTTTTTTCAAATCTGAATATTTTGATACAATCAATTTCATGTACTCATCGTAATTGAAACTCAAATAATCACTTTTAGTCAACCATACTTCTTTTATTTTTTTTCATTTATTTTTTATTTTCAACTCTTTTTCCATACACTCTATGAATTACAATGATTATGGTTTGTTCAATGGCCTCATTGATAAGTGTTTAAATCTCGATTTCATTTGCTTCCTTCTAAGTAGACGTATTTATGTTTATGGAATAACAGGACTGCATTGTGGTTTTAACTTAAATCTGATTTTTTAACTATTGATTCTAAATCGCTCATAGTCACCCTGGCTTCCAGATATAGTTCTGACCTGTTTCTCTATTTCTAATGGCGAAATCCTCAGGTTATAGACTCAGGTTTTATACACACTAAAAAACTTTAAACATGATTGATATGTTTTATATTTTTATTTAATAGTCAGAGCCTACCATTTTTGCAAGAATAAATAATCTTGCCTTCAAGTATACTAGAAATCTGGCTCTATGGCATTGTATCATATTTTACTTTTGTCTGGTTCTTAGTGTATATGTATAAGTATGTTGGCTTTATACAGTTTTAATGCAGATGTTATAGAATATCAATATAGCAAGTTAGGGGGTGTTAATATATTTGACGTACAGTGTACAAAATACATGCTACATTTATACTGTCAGTTTAGTTCTCCTCACAGTCACCAGGTGTCTCATATATCTGTTTCCTGGGCTACGTTTCTTTGGTCCCTTACCAGCCTCAGGTTCGACTGGGCCTTGTTCAGGACCATCAACGTTCATCAACGTGGTGGGAAAACGGAATCTGAACGGTTACAACGTTTACTTGCGATGACGATCTGAACGGAATACGTTGGATCAATGTTGATCAACGTTTATGGTGCTGAACAAGGCCCAGGTCGAACCCGAGGCTGGGACCAAAGAAACGTCGCCCTGGCTATTCGCCATTGAAAGCATCAGCATGCCTGAGAATGAAGTATGGTGTATGATAAATGAAATGGCTCTCATGGTTATATTTCATTTCATTACATGTGTGAGAAAGATTTATCTTTTCAGAAACTATATTTCATTTGAAAATCACAAAAAAGATTACTTCTGAATAACTATCAATGACCTATATACTAACCTAAAAGAAATGTTTTTGCTTAATTGAATATTCTTTTTAAGCCATGATTTTTTAGATAAAATGCTTATTTGGTTAACTGGTTTCTGATTGGCTGATCAGAGCCATGGTTGGTTGGCCAACCATCCATGGTTTGAGCATTAGAAATCCACTTCATTCGTGTTATAAAGCAGTACATTCGTACAATTGCTGATTATCAATTTTAGCCCATCTGTATGGTAGATTTTTCCAGTCAACTCGTACATTAGGGCTCACAGTGAATATCACCTATTGTTTTTTTCATCAGATCAACTTAATTAAATTGATAGCCAGATTTCCTTTAAAAAATCAACAACAGATGCTTTCAGATGACAAGAATTTACCAAAAGTTGTTAATTTTCAATGGCATCATTCTCTACCCCATACATAAAAAGATACTTGATTAAAATGATATTTACAGGAAATTCTATTTGTGATATATGTCTGAGATATTGAATTTGTATAACATAATGTAGCTCTCTTTTGTTTTGCATAGGGCAATACAGTTCAACAGTGCTTATGCTCTTTACCTGTCTTATTCCTGCCATATTAGTTCCTTTATACTGCTTTGCTTTGCTTGGATGTCTCTCTGTCTCTCTGTCCTACTGTGTAGTAGTGTGCCATTGAAGGGTTTTTCTATGTTTTCTAGTTGCTTTTGGAGTATGAAGAATAACCTTTTTTCTGAAGATTTTTTTTTCGCATCAAAGCTATTATGAAATATGCATACCTGCAGTCATTCTGTGTGACAAGGCATCGGAGTGAAAAATTTCTCTATCATTTGAATAGGATAATGAAATTCCACTAATAAAAACAATTGAAGTTCTTCGGATAAACAAGATTTTTTTATGTGATCTGCAAAGAACTCCATTTAGTTGACTATAGAAGCATTACATGAAATAATATAACACACCAAATAGAAAGTACCAATACTTCATTGATGTTCATTTTAAGGGAAAATTGACCCAGTAATCTGGTTTAAATGTTAATTGAATAAATGGTGTACAAACACCACTGGAATGATCATTTTAAATATTACCCATATAGAAGGGATGAGGAAGCATTAACAGATTTGCTAATATGTATATTTGAATTCTTCGCCCCTTGTTGGGATAGGAGATATATACTTCAAGGCAAAATGCATGCTGATAGTATATTTTCAGGTATTGTAAGACGTTGTCATATTTGCAATGGTTTGGAACAGGGCTCTGGTTTCAAGTGGTATCATCCCTGTGCCCTGCCATATTTCCTGATGTCCCATGTTTATTGGCATGTACATTATTATTTTATTGGATCTGAAGGGCAACTTGGATATTGTTATCCTTTTCCTTGCCTGTTAGAGCTAGGTTTCCAAGGTTTATATATATAATAGCCCTCCCTAGCTGATGCCTCAGCCAGTCTCAGTACCAATGCTCTTGATGTACCTCTGTGTTGGTGTTGTGAGGTTCCTTGGTACAGTATTTGGTATCTGCAACTTTTTATGAAGTTGTCTTGCTAGCCATTTATTGTGCACACGTTCAAGCTTTATCCTCTGTAGAGATCCTAACTACTCCATATTGTTAGCTTATAAGGTCATTAGCTTAACCCAATCACACTCAGAGCTCCTCCAGAAAGTATCATCTTCTACTTTAATACTTTTGAAATTTTGAAATAACTCGGAATAAAGAGCAATATTTTTGGGAGTTATTTTGAAGCAAAACTGTTCCTTTTTAGGATACACCCATTACACTCTCTACTGACTCTGTCAAGGAGCATGTCACCAAGGAAATCCACAGTCTTAAGTCTCAGCTGGCCAGGAGCCAGGCCACCTTGAATGCATTGGTGAGTAGGAATGGATCTATGTGGCTGGTCTCCGTGAGTAGTTGTTATTGTTTGTGTTGAGTTCTTTGTGGTTTTCTGAGTATTGCCATATTAGATTGTTAGTCTGTTATGAGTCGGTTGGTTGATTGTGTTAAGTTTTTCATGGCTTTTAGAGCATTGCCAGAAAAGTTTGTTTGTTTGAGTTAAGTGTGGCTTTCAGCTAGGTTACTGAATAAGTTTGTCTGTGTGTCTGTTTGTTTTGTTTAGTTTTGTGTTAGAGGTATCAGGGTTAGTTTGTTAGTTGGTTTCATGTTTTGTTGCTTTCAACACCCTGTAGTGTAGATTTAAAAAAACAAAACAATAGGGGAGCATTTCATTCTACTTTTCAAGTCCAAAGTGTTCTAAGTGTCTCTGTTGTATACATAGATACCGTCTGATAATGCCTTTATATAGAAATATGTGATACTCTTTGGCCCACAATTACATATGTATTTAGTATTCATTTAAAGTTATGAAAAAGGCTCTAGGGCTGTGTTCTATTTGTATAGCTATCTTAAAACAGGATTCAGCCTCAAAGCATGTCTGTCAAAAGGCTCTTCTCTGAGCAGTCCATGGTGTGACCCTTTCAATAAAACCTGCTTTTGTTAACAGGTACACCATGTTTTCACCACAATACCTGTGAAAGAAACAGATTGATAATTCAATTTCTATTAAATGAATTGAATGTCAGCACTTCAGGTCTAAAGTGGATGAACAAAATCTAAATCAGTTAGGCCAAGCTTGATTCATGCTAATAATTGGTTTATAAAGTGAGTGAATTGGGACCAAAGCTTTTTTCTGGGGGAGGAGTAAATCCTAGTTGGGTGAGTCTGGGGTAGGCATGTTTGGCTGTTGTGCTGCTTTTCTCTTTAGCTAATCTTTGCCTAGGTTGCTAGTGTTATTTTGGGGTATGTATTTTACTAATGTCTGGATCTTAGTGTATGTCTATTAGTGTGTTGGCTTTATTCAGGCATAATACAGATGTTATGGTATATAGCACTTGGCAAGTTAGGGGGTCCTGCAGTGGCCTCAAGGAGCACTGTAGACTGTGTGATGAAGTCCTAAATTACCAGTATCCTAGTGGTCAGTTGTGTGGTCAGTGCCAGATGACCACTTGCTGCCGGGCGTATATCAATACCCATTACGCCCCACTGCAACTGAGCACTGTAAGTGATTTTTAACATTTTGCTTGTGGCAAGACCAACCAAAGTTCAAGAACATAAATTATTCTGTCTTTGTACCTGTAAACTGACTACCTCCTTGGCAAGAGATATCCATCCTATTTTAGTTGCCATTTTGGCAGGCAGTCAGCCAGCAATTCAAATGATGAGTTTGATTTGGAAATTGAATTGACTTATAAAGGGAACAACCCCTGTCGCCATCAGGGTAAAGCACTCAGAACTACCATGAGGGTATAACTAACAAAAATAGAAGTAACTAGGCCTGCAAATATTTTTTCTCAGTCTTCAATGTATAATGTGCTGTTTAAACATGAGTATGTTCCCTAGGAACTTAATATCAAGCTATGAGTTATGAATGAACCTTGGTTCTGTGATATTGAGCAAACCTAAGTCGTATCCCCTAAAACTCTACCCCTAGCTAATAGAACCCTGTATCGTAATAGTAGGAGATTTACTACCATTGTGTAGCGATTGTGTGAACTAAATGGCCAACAGTAGGTCACAAGTCTTTATATAGTATTGGTGCACACATGGGTAGGCATACATTGATATATCAAAAAGTAAAGCCTAGTAGCTAGGATAGGTCTGCCTGTACACTGTGACATTGATCCAGTGGTGTTGTTGGAGGAGGACTAAACAAGCTGTGGTTGAGCACTCAGATGGCACCACTCAATCAGGGAGGTTTTCAACACTGATAACTAAATCAGCATTTGTCTAGAGGCTTAAAGCTCAAACCATAATGAAAGGCCCATCATTTCTCCTGCTATCAACACTGTGTAGAGGGTGGGTCGAAATACTCAACTCAAATAATGAGCCATTGGAGACTGTCAATACTTGTCTTGAGAAACATTGATGATAATTAGCATGAAATTAAACCTTAATGGCCAGCATTTAAATCCTTTATTCACTGAGTACCCATATGCCAGGGTTTCAGTCATTTTTCAGGGTTTTTGCATTGTTTTGTATTAGCCAAATTAGCCACCACCAGCATAAGGGTTAAGATGGGGCATTGGTTGGAGGGAGATGGTACTCCTAGACATGGATTGACCCTGCATACTGACTGATGGCAAAGAGAGAGTTATCAATACCACAAAATTACTCATAAATGTTAAACATTGAAGGCGAGTGGCTGTAAATTGAATAACAATAGAATTGAAAATTAAAGTATGTTCCTTATCCTATCATAAAATCTATGGGTCTTTCTATATTTTTCTGGATTTCCAATAAACCATATTATATTGATGAAGCCTCACTGCCATTCCTAAAAGATTCATGTGGTAATTTTGTGAACTAAATGGCTGACAGTAGGCCACAATTAAGCCTCTATGTAATAAAGGTGCAGGCATACATTTATACATAATTAAGTAAATACACAGAAAAGACTAGTAGCTAGGTTAGCCAAGTACATGCTTTTCTTTTTCGCCTCATGGAAGACCTATTTCTACATCATTGAATGCATGATCCTCTAATTATCATTTTCCTGCCATTCACTATTTAGAGGTGGACAGGTTGACATGTTCTTTAACTTTGTGCATTGACTAGAAGATTGCTAGCTTTGAAGCTCTCTACTCTGGTTGAATGGTTCTTCACTGGAGGTACGGAAATAGCTTACATTGTGTTTTAAACCTTTATGATTGGCAAATGAGGCATTGGTATGTTTGGGGAAATAGTCAATTCTACAATGGAATCATATGAGGGAGAAGAATTCATCTTCAAAACAGTCAGTGTTTGCCATAATTGACTCGAGTAATTTAACCCATTTATGGTTTGAGTCTGCAAGTGATTTGAAAGAAGAATATAGCTGTTTGTAACAAATACATAAATTCAGATATAAAAGTCTTCTTTTTTTAATTCAGTAATTTGCAGTGAGCACCCTTCTCAGAAAATGTGCTGCCTATTAAAACGGTTTGCATTAGTTTTACCAAAATTGGATCATAGTATGATCCACTTTTGGTTTTACAGATAATGGTATTCTGGCCATAAGTTGGTTAACGGATTGCTTGGGGGGAATGGTCTCTAAACCATGTATTGTTCTCCACACTCAGGCTGGATAGCATGCTAGGTATAGTTGGGACTCCCTCTCTTCTATTGGGGTAGATACCCTTGGACATGTCAGTGTGTTGTTATAGTGTATCTAATCCAATGTATCTGGATTACTAAAAGTGGACAGTTATAGCGCTCAAGCTTGCAAGTCATTAGGTAGGTCAATCACATGCCAATTACATATAATTAAGTTTTATTTGTAAGGAACTCTAAGGCTAAGGTTGAATGATCTGACCTTGGTAGTTATATTTCTCAAGATCACAAGGTAATGATAGGCTTATCCAACCAACTAGAAACCAACATTGATCTTTTCAGTCATTTTCAGTGTTTTCTTATTTGCCATTCTTGTCAGCTTTCTAATGTACAATTAAGAGTTATTAACTTAAGTTTCTTTTCATTCTCCTTGAGATCTTCCTTGATTTCTGAGTATTTGTATTTTACTTTACGCAAAATGCTTATGTTTAAGTTCTACTTCTTTGTTGAGGTGTAATCTATCCTTTTATACTGTGGTTGTGGCAGACTAGTGCATTGTACATTGTAAACAAGGGCTAAAATACATTGTGGGAGAATAGCTTATTCAAACATAGTTTGTAATTTCTATGCTTGATAACAATGTTGTTTCATAAGTACCACAGATCTAGATGAAACTCTAATTTGAACTCTGTACAGGAAAGGGTTAATCAAGAGTTTGGGTGCGTTTAACCCATTCATCTCTTGATTTCTTCTGGAAAAGTGGTGTTTTGATCTATAATACTTTTGAAAGTAACTTTGGAAGAGAAGATAACTTGGCAAAATATTTGAAGGAGAGTCCATGGTTTGGTTTTATAGAGTAACATTTTTCCTTCAAATATCTTTTAAAACATGTTTTAATCTAGTTGTGCCCATAGTACTACCTGATTATTTCGGCAATAGTTTTCTCACAAAAGCAAACTTTTAAATACATATGAATGAGATATCGATCATCAGGACACAAACAACAACTCTCCATCAAATATTTTGTGAACTTCGGTTAAATTCCAAATTTATCTACAAAAGCATTTTAGGTCCAGATTACACTTGTCTAGAATATTTCTAGGCATGAATAGGTAAGGTTAATTGCCAAATAGTATGTTTTTTTTGGGGTGCTACAGGCATGAACTACTAAACTCAAATTTGGAGATTGCGCTTTCTCCAGTAATTTATGGAATCATCGCTTCCAAAACACCTGAAGGATTCTACATCCAAGAGGTGTCTCAAAACATGCCTTTTCAGGCTTGCCCACTGAGGCTTCGTGGACTATAACTCAAACTATGACAATGTGCAGCGCTTTTGAACATTTTTATGAATGGAAATGGTGCTATATAAATTCCAATTATTATTATTATATTACTTAAATGAATATTTGGTTTTCTATAACAGACAATCATGTATCTAGACCAAGTCTTATATTCAGATATAGTGTAACATTGTAGATCCTAGGAAATCATGCCCAGAATGTACAACCCAAGCATCTTATCATGGTGTGAAAGGATGGTCTGATGGTGGTCGCGATTTATTTATCTCTGCTAACTACCCTGATGGTTACACAAGCACACACTGGGTCTGGTCCCCTGTTGGGATGTAGGTCTGGAGAGGTTAGAAACCTTCCTTGGGACGTATGACGCGAAACATATGGTGGATGATACTCTATCCAGTGCTTTTAGTGTAGACAAGGAAGAGCGGTCAGGATCACATCATCAGCTGTGCTGTCATAGCAAGATAGAGCCTGAAGAGTGGTTAACCCTTGTAATGCTGAGTCTACTTTTTGTCCTAGGCACAATATCGTAAAAGTATTTGGCAATTATCTAAACCATGTCATGTTGGTATTCATTTGAAAGCCCTCGCTGAGTACTATCATATGAGTACCCATTTGCCAGGGTTTCAGTCATTTTCCGGGTTTTTTACATCTTTCTGTGTAGGCCACATTAGTTACCAGCAGGATAAGGGTTAAGAGGTTCATGAAAACATGTACAGCATGCAGTGCCCCCTAGCTAATCTGGCCCTTGAAAAACAAAACAAACTAAATCATTTAACTAGCATCATCATCACACCTCTCGAATTCATTAAATGTTCCAAGTGTTTTTCATAAAGTATGCTGTAAAATTTGGTTATATTTTAATCATAACGTTGTCCACAAGACAGGTAGTCGCTTCTTGTATGTTCGGTTTGCTCTGTATTTTCCTTCCTTCCTGGAAAAAGGGCACAAAAAGGCACTTAACTGTGCATGTCAATTTTCTAATTCGTTTTAAAACCGTCTTTGTGCAAAGTAATTTTTAATTGAAAGTATATCTTATAGATGTACATAGTATCAGAGAAGTAAATGTATATTTACAAAACAGTTGGTTATTGTGACCCTGAATGAATTTGTAAATATTCCCTGCAAAATGTCTTATGTTAAGTGTGATAAATAAGTGTTGTGCTTTGGCATGCTGATAAAATCATTGCTTGCAGTTGTGTATACATGTCAATGAACCAACATCACTTGTCACAATCTTGAGCGAATGAGCTAATATCCAATTACCCCTTATAATCCTTGTACATGTACTATAAGAATTATTAGGGTAAGATAACTTCTCAGAAAAGGAACATATTTTCTCTCTGGGTTTCTGATATTATTTACTATGTGAGATCACGTGGCCATTGTGGGCCTAATTTAGATTTGGCATCGGCAGATTAGATCAAGTGGTTTCATTCTGTCACTATTGTTTGCCTTTATTTACTTTGCAGAAATCCAGGGCAACTCTTCCTCTGCGCCGAAGAAATCAAGAGAATAACTTGCGCCAGTGGCATTCAGAAGAACAGAACTCGCCACTTGTGGGTAAGAATCTTTATGATTATTGATTGTATTGGTTACACCACCCTTCTCTCTCTCTCTCTCTCTCTCTCTCTCTCTCTCTCTCTCTCTCTCTCTCTCTCTCTCTCTCTCTCTCTCTCTCTCTCTCTCTCTCTCTCCCTCCCTCCCTCCCTCCCTCCCTCCCTCCCTCCCTCCCTCCCTCTCTCTCTCTCTCTCTCTCTCTCTCTCTCTCTCTCTCTCTCTCTCTCTCTCTCTCTCTCTCTCTCTCTCTCTCTCTCTCTCTCTCTCTCTCTCTCTCTCTCTCTCTTAATGTAATACATTGTTCATTTTGACTATCAAAAATGTGGTATTTGTGTTCATTACACTACGCACCCTACAGAGAGTATTGTTGTAGTGTTGTATCTGAAGCAAACATTATATACCTGTCTAATCCAAATGTAATACATCACTCATTTTGACTATCAAAAATCTTATAATTTCCCTACTATCAAAATCTGCTTTTGCCCCTAATTTCTTCTCTGTTCTCAGTGACAGTTTTTCTTGTGAGGTCTGCCAAGTAAGCATATAATTGTCTGGCTGCGAATATTTTAAGCCTGTTATTGGATCTAGCAGGAAATTAATTTGTTTGGCTAAATGGGGCATTACATTTGGTGGTTTGACTTGACCTATGTAATAGGAAACTGTTATGGCTGACCTTGTGCCATTTATAGAGCAGACCATAATTGCATGATTGAAAAACTCCACTTCCTTTGTCACTCAAACTCAGGGTGCAAAATGTAATTAGTTTATATTATGTTGTGCTATTGATACACTGTAGCTGGTATCATGAAACTGCCAAAGGAACCATTCTTACTATGGGGACATTTCCCTTACAGTTTAACTTAGAAAGAATCTTGTGGGTGCCCATACTTTTGAAAATAACTTCAGAAATGAAGCACAAAGAAGAAAAAATTTTGAAAGCCTTTTTTGTTTGTCACAAATCCTTTATATTTTCACCAAAAGATTCCCAAATAAGCTGCCTTGATGAATTTATAAGAAATCAACATCCTTTAGAATGTGAACAGTAGGAATATTTACTGTTACAATGTAAGGAATGTTACTAAGTCTGTTAGTCACTTATTTGATTTATGATATTGTTTTATTGTAATTTTTTTTGAAAATGTGAGCACATTTTGAATGTTTCTCTGAAGTTGAGATAGGTCTAGCAGTAATTCGGTCTATAAAATGTAGGTAAGTACTCAGAAGAAGGGAACTATTGAACAGTGATGTAGGATCTTATATCAGCTGATTCCAATATTAATCGGATTCCTTGAGCACTGAGTTGACATGATCCCGGAAGTCAGGAGTAAGTTTATCTGTCATCTGTCAGTACTTAGCAGCTCTGGATAATCCTCTCATGGTTGACCACTGCCCACATTCCTTGACCAGGCCTGACCAGTCAGTGCACTTACATGTGCATTATATAGGCAGAGGGAAACAAGCCTGGGGCACCATTACATGTTCATTGACAGCTGGGTCAGTTAAACAAATAGCCCTGATATCTCTGATAGGTCACGTCCATGTTGATGCTGCTCAAGTATGCTTCAAGGAAGAAGAAGTCCCGTAGTAGGGGTTCCCTACAAAGTCTCTGTGAAGAAATTCATTGCCTTTCTTGCTTTGCAGAAGCGTTAACCCTTGATTTCTTTGACGGCGGCGGGGCTGGCGGGAACCGGCCGGAGTCTGGGGCGGCTGGGAGCAAGGAGCAGCAGGAGGCGAAGAAGCAGAGTGATCAGCAACTCAAGCGCAGTAAGTTTGCAGCACATTCCTGTCCAGTGTTATCACATAAGAACGTGCTAGTGACAAGTGCAACCCAGACGGAGGCCCTGAATCACAGCGCCGGTCGGGGCCTGACGCTGACGACACAGCAGCGCCCGGACAGTGCAAACACCAATACTTCCAGCAGCACCAGCGGAGTGGAAGTGGAAAACAGCTCAGGAAGCAGCAGAAGTGACTCCAGCCATAGCAGGAAGGAGCACAAAACAGTGAAGATCGTGGAAACATTGTGCCAAAGTCCTACGACGCCGGGATTAACGCGCGCTCGCAGTTCTAGCTTCAAGGCTGCCATAGAGCGTGGCCAGTCGGAGGAATCGGCTAACTCGTTAGAGTTGGAGGCCTACAGCACACCTAGTCCCACCTCACCTGAATTCCCAGGTGTGCCAGATATTAACCTCAATACCAAAGATGGCAGACTGGATTACTACCAGGATCATTGTGTGCCGGATTACATAGTGAATTTCTCTTTCTCATCGAGTGATTACTCCCCGAGGAATCTGGGATCCGCTCTATCCAGTGCCAGTGAAACTTGTGTGGATATCCCCTACACCCCTCATCAGCACCACCATCATCATCCCAGGGAGCACAAATTCTCAGAGCTACAACATTCCAAGGATTACTCTTCCTACTCCAGTCCACACAGCTCCTTTGAGGAGCAGTACGGGAACAACTCCGCTGCCCACTCGACTAGCAGTGCCAGCAGCAGCTCAAGAAAAGACACTTCCTATGTGTACACCCCTAAACTCTCAGCAGCAGCAGGGGAACCAACACAGCAGCAGCAGCAACAACAGGCTAATTTACCACCCTGGACACCAGCACGGTCAGAATACTACGAAGAAAACTCAAACTTTCAAACAAACAGTACGCCAATAACAAACTCTTCTGAAGGCAATCTAAATGATGCGGTAGCCATGACAACTGCAGATACAGGGTAAGTGCCTTCTTTGTTCTATAATGAAGTGTCTATAGGTCAGGTTAAGTTTGAAAGGAACCCTATGCATTAGGTCAAGTAGGGTAAGAAAGGATAGAAAAAAGTCAATATCATAAAGTGGTAGTAGTAGCAGTAGTAGCAGTAGTAGTAGTAGTAGTAGTAGTAGTAGTAGTAGTAGTAGTAGTAGTAGTAGTAGTAGTAGTAGTAGTAGTAGTAGGAGTAGTAGTAGAAGTAGTAGTAGTAGAAGTAGTAGTATTAAGGAGTAATAGCAGTTCTATTATTAGTAGATATATCAATAGAGTTAATGGCTTCTATTGAACCTAAACATATATGGTATTTTAACTGACAGATGAGTAGTGTCACTGAAAGTCATAAAAAAGTGAATTTATTGACATCTCAAGCTCAAATATACCACTCTTATTCTAAAGTATCAACCCAATCTCTATTGTTATCATGTAGACTAGAGCTCAGCTTATAAGCAATATCCCTGCAGCACTCTCCATTTTTCTAGTACATATATCCTCATGTTATACTTTTCTCTAGCTAATGAGGTTATCAGTTATAGGGTTCATAATCATATTCTACTCAGTTTATTTCAGATTTTGTAAAACAAGAGAAGACTTTGGTTTATACTTGTGTTTGTTTATATTGAAAGTAATTAACGATTCATTGGCTTCAACATGTGCATTTGTAGAGGGCTTGACACCCATGTATATTTTACCCAGGGATATTTAGTTTCTATATACCTCAGAGTTTACCATATCCTTTACTTGCACAAGATTATTATCCATCACACACAAATTGTGTAGCATATGAATGAAGATAAGCTGCATGATTGTTCTATAGGTAGGTGTGGTTACAAGACTTGAACTTAATATTAAGTCTTTCTTTTATAACATGTATAATGCTATTGCTACACTTCAGGTCCTATTTATGCTTACCAGGACTCAGAAATTGGATTAAGACCCTTATCATTCTCACTACACTGGTAGTCAGTACAAAGACTTAATTATATAACACTGATATGGAACCATGGAGTTGTATAATATGTAGTTCTGGGAGGTTGTGAACACAGAAAGCCTTAGGGCTAATCAGAGTCAGACTGCTCCAGCCATTGTGGAAGCTATGTGCATACTGAAGGGAGCTGTTAATTTTGCACCCTGAACGTGACATTCCTAACTTGCACTATCATGAATTAGAGGGGTTTCCCTGTGCAGGATCATGTTACCACAGGGTGAAGAATAACAAATCACACCCTGTGTGTAAGGAGGAGACCTGTACTGCCTTATGATTGTAGTGATGGTACTACAGACTCATCCACTATCCTCAGACATGTATATCTTTATCTGGCCCACTAGCTTCCATTTAAGGAGCCAGGAGAGTTAGGAAGGAAATAGTCAATTGGAGACAGGCTCTTTCATTTGTGATATGACTTAACACCAGTCATGAGTCATTCAGTAAATTTCCCCTTCTGCTCTCGTCGAATTCTCAGAAATCAACACTTTCAATTTTTCTATTCAACCTTTTTACAAATAATACTCTACTTGATGAGCCTGAGGTACGCCCGAAGTTGTTTGACCACTTTTGCACTTCAGATGCAAATGGGTTAAGCTACCTCAAAAGGTGTTAAGATGTGGTTATTTATGTATCTGTTGGCTATCAGTTAGGTATTTTCCATAGGGCTTGGAGGAATTAAGTGATCTAGAAGTTTGAGAATCAACGAACCCCCCCCCCTCTCACGTAACAAACATCAGGTTTTCCAAGCTATTCTTTGTCTGCAAACGACTGGACTGTAATTATGTATCCGCTAGACTAAGGAATGAATCAAGTGATCTAGAAGTTTGAGAATCAACGAACCCCCCCTCACCTAACAAACTTCCGGTTTTCCAAGCTATTCTTAGTCTGCGAACGACTGGACTGTAATTCTGTGTCCGCTGGTTCACGGCAAATAATCCCCTCGAGCAGGATGTTCATCCACTCGGACCTACACCTGGCTGACACCAATCAGCCTGTTGCCTACTCAGGGCCTGGGGAAACAAAAGACGTGGACACAATTGCAAATTGCAACTGGTGGCCGAGGCAGGAAAAACAACTAGTTTTGATGTTTGTCCACAGGTGGCGTGGTGGTGCAAAATGACTCACCAGCTAGGGGGGGTTCGGACGAACCCCTTGAACCCCCCCTGGATCCGCCCCTGTAATTCATGTAGACTGTAACGACAATATTTTCCTATGGATGTTAACATAACTTTGAGATCTCCCACATTCTCAAATACTTCCTTTTGCACTACATGGTTTGTATATCCAATTTCATTCTTTGAATGGATCAAAGCTATTAATTGTCATGTTTATGCTGCATGGCTGTTGGGAGAACACACTATATTTCATGAAACATCTTGGCCTTATGTTTGGGTTTACATAATTCAATGTTATTTTCTCTAATTTTATGGCAGTTTTGTTTTCACTGGCATAAGGAATTCATAAAATTCAAACTACCACCATAATGTCATGTTCCCATTTAATTCATGGTTTGTTATAATTCACGGTTTTGAAAATGGAAGTATTTATGAGAGGACACTAAAAAATACCTTAATTTTTTCTGAGTAAATATGTTACTTTATGACAGTGTTTTAGTATAGGCATGAGGAATTCATTACATTCCCATTATTTTCGAAGTTATTGCTCATTAATAACTTTTCTTCATCAGTATCGCTTATATTTGTTGTCAGTGTGAGGCTGCTATGTAGTTTCCTCCAGAGACCTTGTTGATCACACATACATGAAAGGTCCCTAAAAAACAACACTTACAAATGCACTAAATACTGAACTCACCCAAATCACTGGTGATCACATACACATGCTTGTTCCCTAAAAAAACACTTCCAAATACACTCAATACTAAACTCACCCAGATCACATACACATGAAAGTTCCATAAAAAAAAATACACACTTCCAAATACACTCAATACCGAACTCACCAAAATCACTGGTGATCACATACACATGAAAGGTCCCTCAACCCTTTACTCTATTAAAAAAAAAAAACTTGTAAATGCACTGATTTAAACTCTCCAAAAAACAGAGATAATACATATTAACTTAGGTTGTGTATATGTTTCTGGCCAAACCCTGCTTGCTGGTATCTGTTTGATTTAGGAGATGATGAAGCGTGTTTGTCATGCTTTAACAGCGCAGCCTGTATTAAGCTGGTTAACCTAGGGTCCAGACTGTCATATTTCCTCCTGGCTGTCTCGTGGTAATCACAGCTCCTCTGTTCATGTTACGCTCACAGATGCCGACTGAACGCTTATCCAGATGCTTGTCCATTTCCTGCGTTTAACCCTGCATTTATTTTATTAGTCAGTGTAACATATTCCACATGTTTGCTCAGTAAGGTAAGACGCCAATTCAGTCATCCTTAGAGATCACACACACACACAGATGGTCCTTCAAATGTGTGCTGAGTTTACCTACAAGATAGAAATCAAGCAAATAATTGAATGAACAAGTATTGCTTATTGAAGCATTCATTATAAGATTCATACAGATATTTTCACATATAGACTTTATTTATCAAATTTTGCATTTATCTACAGTATAGAAATCCAGAAAATAATTGTATGAACATGTATTGCCAATTGAAGCATTCATAGTGATATTCATACTGCTATTTTCCCATAAAGGCTTTCACATCATTGAATTTGGATGAGATAATGTGTTCTGTGTTCTGACCTTCACTTTGATACAGGAATTGAATACTACAGGAATTTAACACAGTTTTGAATGAATGAATTTTCTTGGTGGAAACAAACAAAGGATATTTTTTCGGATATCTTTTCACATAGATCATTTATTTATTTGCTTGGGTATTTAATTACTTATTGTAGCACACATTGTGTGATCAGTATGATTGTCAATTTGCTAGATACCATCGAGTTCCATTGCAAGAAGTTGAATAAATAATTGTTTGAACACATGTTGCTTACTGGAGCGCACAGACAATATTCATTCAGATATGTTCACACAAATACTTTACTTATCAACTTAAGGAATTTGTGTCAGACATAATTGTACTCATCATAGGATTAGCATGGTTGTATATAGGGTCTCGGCCGGGATTTAGAAACTGTGTGCACAAAATTAGCAATTGTCAAATTTTGGGGTGTCCAAATTTTAAAGGGGAACCATAATATACTCAGATTTTAACCATTAACGTATGAATTGATCAAATTAAGGCATATAACAATGTCATGGGAATTATATACAGATGAACAAATTGAATCTTATGCTTGAGATGGACATTTTAAGAAATTCCGTACAAAAAAAATTGGGTTTCCTGAGGGGTGCTTTTAAAATGCTTTGGTGTCCAAAAGTTACCTAGACCCCCGCTGGTTAAGACTTTGGTTGTAGGTATGAGCGTGTAGCAGCAGTAAGTCAAGTGTTTTATTCCAGCTGTGTAGACATTACCTAACAAGTTACCCAGATCCCTGCTGGTTAAGACTTTGGTTGTAGGTATGAGTGTGTAGCAGTAAGTCAAGTGTTTTATTCCAGCTGTGTAGACATTACCTAACATGGTTGCTGGATCATCTTACCTTGTTATTACTAAGCACTCAGCAGTTAATTGCTACACATGGATACAGAGTATCGCATGAACAACTGGACACATAGATCAGTGGGGTAAGCTAGTGGGCGTGAGAAGGGTTTCGTAAGGGTTATATAATGGCCACTAAACATCTAACTTTGAGAAGGAGAGTGTGTAGTATATCTAGTTTAGTAAACATGATTGGGGAGGTTTGTGTTGGGAATGATGTAGTGTTTGTAAACAATGTAAACATTCAAAATATATTTTTGAATGTATCATGCTGAAAATATTGAAGCCATGTACATATAGCAAACTTTCTTATCAAACTTTATGTAAAAGAAAGTAGCTTTTCGTTTGAGTTTAGTAAGCGTCGCCTCATAGAGCTGTTTAAGTTGGCTGTTTCGATTAGCCCCCATCCATTCCTACTGAGAGGGAAAGGGTGTTCCTCTCTCTGGTTTCATCAGGCTATAATTTAACCTGTTTACTGGTATCAGATAAACAAAGATTGATGTTGCATAAGGTCCTCAACAATTCACTTACTTATCTTGTAAAGCTGGCATTCTCCCTTCACTATCAGCCTTCTAAAAGATAGCTTGGAATGTGCACTAATTGCATGAACTGCCTTGCACTGTGACATGGATCCAGTACCTTATACATCTGGATATTTTAATGGCTATTCAACAAAACTATGTACAATTTTCTGCAATGTTTTATGTATAGATATATTTTAATCTTTCATCATGCATTAATTACAGTATTTAATTACAACATTTAGAAAATGTTCACTTTAGCTTATTTCACGTCATTTAAAAAATTACAAAATTCTGCCAGTTATGGGTTGGCATCTTTAAAATATAAATGTGACTGAACAATTTTCTCAACTTAAGAAAATTATTGTCTTTTGACACATGTCTGCTATTTTTATGCTCACATAAACATTTTTATGTTGAAAATTTTACCGAAATAGATGTCTTGGAAGTTATGCTTGACAATAGTGCATCCATCCATTTAGAAGACCTCTAGGGGAGGTATATTTTTCTGCTCCTGTCTTTGGTTTGTAATAAGGCTCCATGTGAAGGGAGAGTGAAATAACCAGTCACCGTCCTTGACATTGCATCGATCTTGGTCATCTAGTGCAACTCTCCAGCTGATCTCAGGCACTTTATACAATTCCCTTGTGAACAAATGTGCCATTCAAAATCTCTTTCAAATCTGATTTATCTTATTTTCAAAATATATATTTTTTTAATGAAGATATCATTTCAATTCCCAATTCTACTTGGAGACATGTCCTCTTATGTTGATGAACCATGTAGAATGTGTGTAATTGATATGTATTTTCCTTGTGTCTGCATCAGATAATGAGCCAGCAGAGACAGCGGCTGACTAGCTTCTATGACTAGCAGTGTGGGTTGCGACATCAAAAGGGTTTAAGCTGATAATTAACATACTGTTCCTCCGAGATACTTTCCTGTGAACCCAAGAATAACAAACACAACACAGAGACTCCTCAAACATAGGGCTAATAGTACACATCATCAGGGACCCTAGTAAGAATGTATTCATCTGATAAGTGAAAGGAAATTCCTTGGCACTTGCCAGCAGCAGGCCCTCACGCCTAGCGGGCTATAGCCTGCCTCCCAGGCCTTATTTCTAATGTCCTCCCTTGTGGATAGATGGCTCTGCAGTATAGTAGGATGTATGTATGATGTATGAGTGAAATAGAGCTCAAGTGTGTCCACCTTGAGGATTTATTCAGAACTAATACTGGAGTGAATTCAACTCAAGTCAGATAAGTGAAAGAGCCAGAAATTACAGACTTGTAGCAAGTCTAAGCGGGCTAGTGTTAGTGTTAGGATTGGAATATTACTCACATGTGGGACATATATCGCTTGTGGTTTTACGTAGAATTTGCTCTCAGATCTAAAAAAAAAAAAGTTTGGTTCCAGTAACGGCCCCCAAAAATATAGGGTAGGTAGGTAGATTAATTTAAAAAGAATTGTATTATTCTTTTTCAAACAATGCGTGTTTCATCCTGTATTTATCTTGATTGGGAGTTGGAAGGGTTGAAAAAAACTTCGGGTAGGGACTTTTTGAGTAAAAACTTGTTGGGGTCAGGTTACAGGAAACAAAAAATTTTTTTTGGCCTGATTGTGAAAGGAAATCAGAATGTATTCACCTATTGTATGGTGCTTAAAGGCCTGTGTTTTAAAGGTAAATGATTGGAATTCCGTTAATATGTGGGGTCGTTATAGTGAAAAAGAGGTCCTGAATGAATCCATCTATATGGGCTGCTTGACGTTTTGATCATGTGGGGGTGTGTACTGCATGTATTAGGACTTCAGACTAACATAATCTGGATATCATCATCATTTGTATGCTATGCAGGCTCCAGAAAGTCCAAAACAATGCTGCTAGAGTGGTTAGTGGCTCCAAAAAGTATGATCACATTACACCAGTTCTAAAAGATCTTCACTGGCTGCCCATCAGGAAAAGGATTGAGTTCAAGATTCTGCTATTGACTTTCAAATGCATGCAAGGATGTGCCCCTCTATACTTGAGGGAACTGTTAGTCAAACAAGCCAATACAAGGACCCTAAGATCAAACACTAAGAACTTATTACAGAATCTGAAAAGGTTTGGTGACAGAGCATTCTGTGCCTATGCACCACGCCTTTGGAATGAGCTCCCTGATAACATCAAGGCTGCTGATAGTGTGCAAAACTTCAAGAAACAGCTGAAAACATTGCTATTTCGAAAGGAGTTTAATTGACTATATGGACCATGACAACTGTCCAATGACTCAAAAGCGCTTTTGAACATTTTAGGTGGAAAGGGCGCTATATCAAATATCAATTATTATTATTATTATTATTATTTGGTGCCTTTTGAGTTAGTGTAAGCTGGAAAAATTAGTTGTGTTGATAATTTTTCCTTTCCAATATTTTAAAGTTCCACATTACATTTACATCTGAAGAAAGGCTTAATGCATTTCCCTTGCTGACCTGCATGGCTGTGTGTAAAGATCTGAGGTAAAATTCTTGATTATACTTCAGATAGTAACTTACATCTTAATGAATTCAACAATTGATTTAAGGTGGAAATCTAGGTGAACTAAATGGCCAACAGTAGGCGATAATATGGTAAACGGTAATGCCTAGTAGCTACGCTAGGCTGACACTCAGGGTCAAAGGGGCCCTGTGGCATCTCTTCTCCATATACTACAACTACACTACAGCCTGGCCTAGCCTAGTAGCTAGGCTAGGCTCTAGTTGTGTATGTGTGTGTGTGTGTGTAATGAGAATGAAGAGCTGACCACATGTGTGAAGTGTAGAGCCTGGCAGCAGCAGGGCTGACACTCGGGGTCAAAGGGGCCCTGTGGCATCTCTTCTCCATATACTACAACTACACTACAGCCTGGCCTAGCCTAGTAGCTAGGCTAGGCTCTAGGTGTGTGTGTGTGTAATGAGAATGAAGA
Organism: Maea johnstoni; assembly: GCA_963942565.1. NCBI lineage: Eukaryota > Metazoa > Annelida > Polychaeta > Spionida > Magelonidae > Maea > Maea johnstoni. The sequence goes on along the minus strand of OZ012684.1, from coordinate 49,833,177 downwards.
GCTGACCACATGTGTGAAGTGTAGAGCCTGGCAGCAGCATGGCTGACACTCAGGGTCAAAAGGGCCCACTGGCATCTCTTCTCCATATACTACAACTACACTACAGCCTGGCCTAGCCTAGTAGCTAGGCTAGACTCTAGTTGTGTGTGTGTGTGTGTGTAATGAGAATGAAGAGCTGGCCACATGTGTGAAGTGTAGAGCCTGGCAGCAGCATGGCTGACACTCAGGGTCAAAAGGGCCCACTGGCATCTCTTCTCCATATACTACAACTACACTACAGCCTGGCCTAGCCTAGTAGCTAGGCTAGACTCTAGTTGTGTGTGTGTGTGTGTGTAATGAGAATGAAGAGCTGGCCACATGTGTGAAGTGTAGAGCCTGGCAGCAGCATGGCTGACACTCAGGGTCAAAGGGGCCCTGTGGTATCTCTTCTCCATATACTACAACTACACTACAGCCTGGCCTAGCCTAGTAGCTAGGCTAGGCTCTAGGTGTGTGTGTGTGTGTGTGTGTGTGTGTGTGTGTGTGTGTGTGTGTGTGTGTGTGTGTGTGTGTGTGTGTGTGTGTGTGTAATGAGAATGAAGAGCTGACCACATGTGTGAAGTGTAGAGCCTGGCAGCAGCAGGGCTGACACTCAGGGTCAAAAGGGCCCACTGGCATCTCTTCTTCTTATACTCCAACTACACTAGAGTCTAGCCTAGCCTAGTAGCTAGGCTAGACTCTAGTTGTGTGTGTGTGTGAGTGTGTGTGTATGTGTAATGAGAATGAAGAGCTGACCACATGTGTGAAGTGTAGAGCCTGGCAGCAGCAGGGCTGACACTCAGGGTCAAAGGGGCCCACTGGCATCTCTTCTCCTTATACTCCAGCTACTAATTGGCCATGAACTACTGACACCAGGACGGCTGCCTCTTCAGCGAGCCACTGACCACAAACATCGGCTGATGCCTAGACTGGCTACAAGTCTGCGTTATCTGGCTCTTTCCTTATTATAGTTCTGAATTAATCCTCAAGGGGGACACCCTGAAACTGTCCTTTGTAACACTGATGAAAAAAAATGTGCTGACATCAAACAGACTTAATACCCAGTATATATAGTGGTGGGGGCATTATGCATAACTCAGCCTGAAAAACAGGCTAGCTTCAGATGCCATGCCAACTATTGGCTAGGATTGCAAGATTATTCTCTCTGCAACAAAAGTACATACATTATTTTGAAATTTTCCATGAAGAAAGAGTAGTTGTACTATCAAAAATACAAACCAATGGACCATCTATTTCCATATTCAATTTTTTTCTTATTCACACCTGGAGACATTGAAAGTGTCTTGATCTATAATACTTTTGAAAATGACTATATGCAATTGAGTATGAATGTTCCTATTATTTGAAAATGAGTTTTTAGTTGGGTCGTAAATAACATTTCAATACAAAAAAATTCTAGAAGAAGAATTGTCAACTTAAACTAAAACCAAAACTCTCTTTAAAATAGTTCACAAATCCAAGCTTTATTAGAATGATATTGTTGAAATATCATGCATCCTGATGGTATTTTAATATTTCACAGTGATTCTTAAGCAAGAAGGGGTCAATATGGGTCAGGTATTCATTTTACTCATGAAATTCCTAGAGGGCTTCTAGATTACATTAACTGATTTTCACATTATTTTGTAATCTATGCCAATGCAGGGGTCTCTATTGACTTTTGGTGTGTTTTGTATGATTTTGTGTTTAGATTGATATCTCCCCTGGAGATCTAGCTGCTCCTCTGTGCTGAGAAGATTCTTGACATGCAGGTCAGATAGGGAAACACATGTCTCTTATCAATCACTTTGTTATGAGTACATCTTTGTGTAAGACATACCTTGTTTTCACTCTTGTAAGCGGTCTACTGTGTATTAGATTGAGCTTTTGATAAACTATTTCCTTATGGAATGCTAGAATTGAAAGTGTCTTGAAGGAGATAAAAAAAGGAAAATTTTTCTTAGACAAATAAGGTCATAGAAACATTCTCATTCTTATCTTAATTATTATCAGATATTTAAATGAGAACTACCCAATGAGGCTACAGCAAACGGATTAAGAGTAGTTCCATCTGCTTAACACTAAATTCATTTAATGACAATGCAATTTTGACTAGTTCATTTTAATCAAAACTATTTTCGATTGTCATAAACAACATATTCTTCCATTTTCTTCCTGATTTCTAACTATGGCATTTTCTGGCAATATGCATATATATATATGTATAGTACCTTGCCAATGAGAAGAGACTCAGAGAGTAGTTGTATCGTGTAGGTAGTATAGTGTACTGAATGTGTTGTTTGGTATTTTGGATGAAGAATGCCTGATGTTAGTGTTACGCTACAGTACAGTGCTGCAGGGGTTCATCTCACCCTCCTTGCTTCCAGATCCTGTCTGCTCTTTCTGAGTGAAGGCTGATGGTTCACATTCCACCTGGTGATACCAGCATATACTTTGAATTATCAGTGATTTGGGACCCTTTTTAATAATTACAATTTTTATGGGTTGGGGATGGCCCATGTTTTATGAAAATATTGATGAAGCATAGTTATAGTTGTCCAAACTTTGTGAAATAGCTACCAGCAATGAGTCAAGGATGGTCCATGTTTCCCAATAATTATTTTGCAAAATAATCATAATGGCCCAAATTCCCAGGGTGGTCTGAATTTCCAAGAATTTCCAGTATTGAACGAACCAATATCACCTAAGCTGCTAACAAATAGAAGTTCAGTACATTTGGTCACTCTAGCATTGGCCACAAGATGTATAATTCAAGGATAACAGAAAATGACAAATAGTAGCCTAGATTTCTAGGCTGTTGTATATATTTTTTCTGTCTTCCTGGTTTTTCTGTTATCAGGCACCAAATGGTCAAGGTGGCCAGAGTGGCCAAATTAGTTCACATTTATCTCACCAGGTGAATAGAGGACCTAGTTTGAGTATGACAATCATAGTGTCATCTATCTACTATTTCTGGTACTACACCACACTGCTTGGTCAATACAGAAGGGAATGTCAACTTTTTATCAGAATCTACCCAAAAACCCATCTTTGGTCTTAAGTGAATTTATCCCAATGTAATTTCAAACATTTTCGAAGTACTAGTACAATAGATTATGATGACATTTGGTGTAAAAAGGATCTTCAGGCATGATTTTGTTATAAACCTAAAATTGTTTGTTTTTTTCATCAATCTTGAGCTTTTTTAATCTCTAGATTCTAAAATCTCAAAGACATAACTACCTTCTATGAGACAGATGTGTGCTAACATGTTAGAACTTCTGAGTTAAACAAAATGCCATTTGCTTAGACAAACAGCCTGACTATCTGAGTTCCTTGGCAGCACTTCATTTTATTTCATCTGCTAGGGCAGTATGGCAAAAAATTGTAGCTACCCTATGGAGCAGGGAACATTTTGTTTTTAGCTCTTACTTTCTTTTGGGTAAAATGCACCTTTTGGGGCCAACTGGTAGACGTTAGTAATTTCTGTAGAATTGTAGACCGGAAGCTCTGAACACCTTATGTGTGTCACTACTACCTAGGGAGTATAATGTAAACTTGACCAGAATGATGGATGTGTATTCTTTATGAATACCTAACTTTAAGGTCAATTCGTTTCGGTATAGGATAAATGATAGAAAATGAATGGAACATTATGAAAGTATATGTGATATTCAACATAATCAAATAAAAAAATTCTAAGATATCATCTTAGAAATCTGTTATGTAATGATTCAAAGATGAAGCCCCACTGTTGTTGACTATATACTCTTCTGTGGTTGTATTGATGAGCAAGTTAACCAGTATGATAATAATAATACATGAGGCATGAGGATAATAATATGTATGAAGACCTTTTTGGTCACCCTATGAGTCTGCCCACGTGCCAGGCCAGGCATGTATTATGCAAATTTATAGCCCAATAAGGCTCATATGTTGGAGAGCAGTATGAGAGGCTTGAGCCGCAGGGCCACACACAGCATTGATTTCTGTTGTCTACTAGTCTGCACAGGGCCACCTACCACACAGTCTAGCGCCTGATATTTGACAGGTTGATGCGCATTTTGTTGCTGGTAGCGTCTGTGGTCAGATAGCTCGCTGCTGTGTTGCTGAGGGGGTAAGTACTAGACTAAGCACTACATGCAATATGATGTAGCTGACAAGGTCATCATGTGTATTTTGCTCACACACATAATATAATTCCTATCAGCGCTTCTTTTTACTTTACCATTCCAAGGGGAGATAGATAATTAGCTATTAGGTCTAGATAGACATCAAAATCTAATTTTGGTTTTGTAACTTTTTGGATACTGAAAAGGAATAGGTATATCCTTTTAATAGGAGGAATGTTAAATATACCAGGTATGATTAATGCAATTTTCTCAGGTCAGTTACACTAAGTTGAGGATGGAGTGGAGAAATAAATGGGCATCTCTTTTATAGAGATGATGAATGGATATACGTTCAGATACAATAATATTAAATAGTCTTTTAGTGCCATTTGAATTTGCCCTGCTTTGAGCTGTTGAGTTAATGATGTGCTTTCCCTTGTGCCTCAACATCATCCTTCACTGCGACAACTAACACAATATGAACCATGATGGTGTAAAAAAAACAATATTTGGTCAAAAAATGCAGGCATATAAGCCTTCCAATGCTGAGGCTACTTCGTCCAAAGCATAAGGACACACAATTTTTGAACAGCATCTAAAACCCTGTCGTGTTGGTATTTACTCTCAGATGAGTACCCTCATGCCTGGGGTTCAGTCATTTTTCAGGTTTTTGCATAATATTGTATTGCCCAAATTAGGCACCAGCAGTATAAGGGTTAAGACATCATGCTGTTATTAATTGCTTTTCTAAGTAATGATGATTTTGATGGCAGAATGTAATAGCTAATACAACCTCTAATTGCATGTTGACTCAATATGCACCCAATCATGAATGTATCATTATAAATATATAAGAACTGAATTGTTTCTAAGAATATTGCACATAATATCATTAATATGTGATACTCCTATAAGGAGTTAACTTTCTTAGTAAAACATGTGTTATGTTTGTTAGCTGTCTTACAGATTAGCTCCAACATGATTGTTATGCTAAGGTTTTTTGTCCTTTTTTGCACAAGGGCATTTGTGAAAAATAAGGGGGGGGGGGGCTTGCTTTTATTCCAGTAGCCTTTCATTCAATCCTTATAGACCTAAGCGTTTGCCTGTAAAGAAAAATCATGTCAACATGTTTCATTTTGAAATTAGAAAATGGACGAGACTGGATTTAGACATCTAGCTAACCAACTATATGTTTCTTTTATAATAGGAAAACATAGTTTTATTCAGTTATGGATTTAACATATTGGCTAAAGTTACTTTTACGGATTCATATTTACCATGAATAGATTTGTACTTTGGAGATTTTTGCAATGAGTGAGATTGTAGAGAACACAACATTTCAGATAATGGGTTCATATTGAAACAGGGCAAAACTCAAAAGCTGAACCCTTTGAACCTTTATAATCCCAGCAGAATGACTGGTTGGTTTGACCATATTAAAAACCTGGGTGGCTGTGTGCCAGTGTCTTTTACCACTGGGTATATTATTGTACTCTAGAAATAGAGCCTAATTAGGCTATAGGAATGTTAGCGGGGAGAAGGAAGTATTCTTAGACTCTTAATTAGGCCAAGTGAGTTATAATCCAGACTCCGCGATTAATCCGAATCAGTGGACTTGAGTGCGCATATTTACTCAACAAATTAACACTCTGAGCACTATGGTCAGGTCTTTGATCACAAATGCTAATATGTCATACAAACTGCAGTGTACTGAACTAGTATGTAGATATTAGAATAGAAATTTGTGTCTGCTTAAAAGAAACAATTTCAATATGAAACAATATTAATATTTGATATTTGATATTACCTTTTATAGCTAAATTTTGACATGGTAATCTAGGTTTCATACGGTATAGGCCCTTTGATAAGGATAGGGTTAATATTTGTGTTGGTTTCATAATATTTGTATTTTGATATTTCCCTTTACAGCCAAATTTCAATACAGTAATCTGGGTTTCATACAGTATGGGCCCTTTGATAAGGATAGGGTTAATATTTGTGTTGGTTTCATAATATTTGTATTTTGATATTTCCCTTTACAGCCAAATTTCAATACAGTAATCTAGGTTTCATACAGTATGGGCCCTTTGATAAGGATAGGGTTAATGTTTGTTTTGTATTCATGCCCAGCGGCGGTTAATGAGTCCTTGTAAAAGAGGCTTCTAATTTTTCCATACTGCCTTCAATTCTAGAATTCCACAACATTGAAATAGATGTCAAAAACCTGAAGTATTTGATGATTGGGTTTAGTATGTGTTGGTTATTTGTTTGAGGCATATCAGGCATTTATAAGTCTTTGTTGCGGAGGATATATCTGAGTTTTCATGTATTTTTGTTGTTTCTGAATTTTCCAAAATACTAATATAGTAGTCAGACACCTAGCTGGGCCATTTGACAATGTATGGGTTAACACATACTTTGAGGCTTAGCAGAGGAGATCCCTGAGTTTTCCTGTATTGTTGTTATTTCTAAATATTTAGATTTATTGATATTGATGTTAACACATACTTTGAGGCTTAGCAGAGGAGATCCCTGATTTTTCCTGTATTGTTGTTATTTCTAGATATTGAGATTTATTGATATTGATGTTAACTCATACTTTGAGGCTTAGCAGAGGAGATCTCTCATTTTTCCTGTATTGCTGTTATTTCTAAATATTTATATTTATTGATATTGATGTCAGACATCTGGGTCATGTGATGATGGTACTGCCACTGGCTTTATGAGTTCTTATGTAGGAGATCTCTAATTTCTCAACTTTTGCCATTACCTTTAAAATTTCAGTATATTGCTTTAGATATAGATATAAAACAGCTGGGCTGTTTGATGACCATTGGGTAGGTGTATATTGGTTCTTTTTTACTGGCCAGCCAGCCATTTATTTGTCCTTGATGTCGAAGATGACAGACAGATGAAGAATCTTGGATTAATGTGTCCTGGTCACCTGTTTCAGGTCTAACAGGTGTTTATCAATCTTTGTTAATAAGGATTGATTTGATTACTCCTGTATAAATTACTGTTATTTCTAAATATTTCAATATGGTGATAAAGACGTCAGACAGATGAAGATGCTTTGTATATTGGTCATTTGTTTCGGGTCTAACAGGGTCATCGATCCTTGTCAATAAGGATGTATTTGATTGTTCTTGTACTATTTTTCAGGCCTAACGTTAATGTATCCTGGTCATCTGTTTCAGGCCTAACAGGCGTTTATCAGTCCTAGTTGAGGAGGAGATCTCCGATGCGGAGGCTGATGAATCGCTGGTCCTGCCGAGAGGAGAAAATGGAGGAAGCAGCAGCGGCGGCGCCTCAGTGAGGGGGAAGACAACAGCAACAATGCATAAATCACCCAACAATAGAGGGGTCACCATTGTCAGGCCGCCTGACTACAAGGCACCACCAGCGTACACCGAGGCTGTGCAGAAGACGAGGGATAAATCACCCACACCTGAGCACAGGTGAGACCAGCTTCTTAATTAGAAAACCTCATCCCAGGTGAGGCTATCTCTCTCCAACACAGGTGTGCTGATACCATCATATAAATGAAGAAATAATGGGATGAAATTCCATTGCACCAAGATTCAAGCTATCAGCAGGGGAATATGCTTATTCATATAAAGATCTCCTCTGTATTATTGATTGAAGATTAACATCCATGTAACTTTTTGGTTTTATTATTAATGTTATTATTATTATTATTATTAGTAGTAGTAGTAGTAGTAATAGTAGTAGTAGTAGTAGTAGTAGTAGTAGTAGTAGTAGTAGTAGTAGTAGTAGTATTTTGTTGTTTAGTTTCAAAAGTAGGCAATTTATCATGTATTTCTTCAGCATTTTCTAAGGCCATGTAGGGGCAGAGATAATGGACTTTTTGAATAGCATGAGTTCTGATCTGAGAGCTAGACTTGCTACAAGTCTGAGATATCTGGCTCTTTCACTGATCTAACCTGAGTTGATTTCACTCCAGGATTAGTTCTGAATAAATCCTCAAGGGAGACACACTTGAGCTCTAGTCTGTATCATATTTCAGACTGACCTCCTAGTATACCGCAGTGCCATCTATCCACAAGGGAGGACATATAAATATGGCCTTGGAGGCAGGCTTATCAGAGAGCCTGCATGCAACCATTTTTCTAACGGGGAGCAGTGTCAGATATCAGCCAATTGGATGCAGGCTGCTGACTCTAGCTTTTTGGGCATTTCTATCTGAGCGGAATGCATAATTTAACATTCTAATTTTTTTTAGATAAAAGCGTATTCATTCATGCATAATTTTACTGATGTTGCTGAGAGAACTCAGATTTGCATCAAATTCTTTCATTACGAATATAAAGCATTTTATAAAAAAAAAAGTTGAGAACTCCTTATTACACAGCACAAGTAAAGAACATGAGGATACTGTTCTTGAGACATGGGGTATTGCACATACCGCAATGGGTGGATCTATTTCTTGGTCTCCTTTATTCAGCAAGTGTAACTGATCTATTGTACAGCCATCACTGATATTTACCAAGCTGCCTAATAGAGGGGAAGGAGAAATAGCTGAGGCTCATCGGCAATGTGATTGAAGGTGTAACCTTTTGTTGTTACTCTATTTGTCTGCTTACTTACCTGTCTACGTGACGGCCAGGTATTTGCCTCATTACACCTGAATTCATCCTATAGTGCCTTCATATTACTTACTCCCTTTCTTAAGGCTACAACAGTTGCTAGTCATGTTTTACATGTATTTACCTGTCTACACTACGGCCAGGTATTTGCATCATTACACCTGAATTCATCCTATTGTGCCTTCATATTACTTACTCCCTTTCTGAAGGCTACAACAATCACTATTCTTGTTGTACATATATTTAACGCTTGCTTTAATATGGCTTCCAACACTAAAAATATCTTTTTTAAATAACTTATTCTAAGATATACTTTCTATCTAATAGGCTTTTGCTCTTAATTATTTTTTCTAAAGACCTTTTTTAATAAGTTCTGTGGTCATACTTGGGCTAATGGTTTATGAAATGTTTGTATTAAAAGTTTTATTTAGGCCACAGGATATAGAATTTTGAAGTTGATTCTTAGAACTGAAGCCTCAGGCAGAAAGCCTCATTTATTATTATTATTATTATTATTATTATTATTATTATTATTATTATTATTATTATTGTTATTATTAATATAATTTTTATTATTTTTATTATTAGTAGTAGTAGTAGTAGTTATCATTATCATTATCATTATTATTATCATTATTATTATTGTTATTATTATTATTATTATTATCATCATCATTATTGTTATTATTATTAATATCATTATTTTTATTATTATTACTATTATCACTATTATTATCATCATTATTATTATTATTATTATTATTGTGGTTATGAATATCTTTGTTATTATTATCAATATTATTATTATTATTATTATTATTATTATTATTAATATTATTATTATTATTATTATTATTATTATTATTGTTATTATTATAATTATTATTATCCTCATCATCATTGGCATCATTTTATTGTCATAATTATTTTAACACCATCATACTCATCAGTATCCTCATTATTATCATAGTCATAACATCATTACTATCATAACCTGATAAACGTAAATTCCTAAGTATTCTATACATAAACCCAAACATTACATTGGGGCGGCCCTAAAGCTAATATTCCCTAATGTGTTGCTGAAATGCATGTCTGAGTCAAACCTTTTTTGCTGGGTCATCTTTCATAATAGGATTAGTGGGAAGCAGCAGTGTACAGGTAGTAGCCCTTTACACTGTTTAGTGTGGGATAGCATCAGCTTGCCTGCAGTTATGTCAAACTGCGTCACAATGGTGTTGGGATTTTAACTCATTATGGAATCTAGGAAGAAGAAGAAAAAGTCGAGGTAGGTTTTGTATGTAAACAGATTGCTTGTCATACAAGCACTATGAAAATTCTCTTCTTACTACTGTTTTATTTTGGGTTCAGTTATGGATAAAATACAGATTTCCTTATTGACATAATGGAATTTCCATATCCTTGTTGTCATCAGAAGTCTGCTTTAATCACTCCAGCATGGTTATAGTATATAACAGTAAAGTATGTTAGCTAACTTGTTAGGATAATGTATTTAGCAACGATCAAAGAAAAGTAATGTTATGATAAAGAATAAGTTATACAATATACATATCTAGGGATGTTTATTTAACCCTCCCTCACCATCTATATCAGCAACTGACACTCATCAGGCATTAATTAACAGACTTCCCAATATGCTACGTGCAAATAAGCCTGAAATGGGTCTCAAAATAGACAAAATAGGAGGAAGAAATGTTCATCCAATATGCATGACTTGATGATGTCTGTTTCATTAAGGATATCTATTGTTTTTCTCCTGTCTGCCCTATGCCAGCTGTGTTAACCTTTTCATGCCCTGATCACCTAGGATGCTCATGACAAAAATAATGTGTAATTTTTATTAGAAAAAATAGTTCAATGATAGGTAATTTTAATAAATGCATTAATTATTGAAATGTAGTTATCAGACTCAATTGAGAACATTTTACTGACCATTCCAAGTGTATTCTTCTTTCTTTCATGATTATATTTGAATTCATTAGACAACTTTCTTAGCATGAAGGGAATTCCAGCAGTTGAAATGTCTGTTTTCCTCGTTCAATGTTAGATCCAAAACACTAGTTGGAAGCCAACCCTCGTGGTGTTTGGCTTTTAACCTTTTTACTGCTGCCGGATAATTTGGCCAATAAAATTTTTTGCAAAACACCTGAAAAATGACTGAAAACCTGCCACATCGGTACTCATCTGAGAGTACTCAACGAGAGCTATCCAATGAATACCAACATGTCAGGGTTTATATGATTTTCAAAAATATATGTATCCGTGTGCTTAGGACGAATGTAGCCTCAGCATTGGAAGGGTTAACAGAGGTTTGGAGCAAGTCTACATTTATGTTCACTACCATTCAGTATATAGGCTGTAAGGGTATTACTGTACCCAAGAGTCGTTGCCCAAATCAGGGTCCTTATATCCAGGATTTAGAAACTTGGTGCCCAGAATTGGCAATGATAAAATTTTGGGGAGTCCTAATTTTCAAGGGAGATCACATATACTCATATTGCAACCATGAACATTTATATTTACTTAATGCAATAAAGCATTTATGTCCATATACAATCCCATAGAAATTATATTGAGTAGAAAAAAATCAATTATATTCTTAAAATTGACATTTTAAGGAATTCCTCGCAAAGAGTGTCCTGAGGGGTGATTTTTGAGGGTTTGGGTGTGCAAAAGGCACCCAGACGTCCTGCTGGCTAAGACTATGGCCCAAATCATCATGTTTAGACTAGCAGTTGTTGTAGAATGTGGCTATATATCTAGAGAGCAGCATCTGGTGGAGGAGATAGTTGATGACTTCTCTTAACCACTGTGGCTGCGGGAGTGTTTTCCTGCTGCTGCCAAGAACAAGACCTCAGGATGGCGAAATAGAGCTGAAGTTAAAAGGGTCAAGAAGCACTTGTCAGCTATCAGTCTCCAGCATAGCCTGGTTCTCAGGCCGAGTTAGGTATGATGCCCCCACCCCAACCACTATATGTACTGGGTGTTAGGTAGGTTTAATATCTCTCTCAAACTGTAGATGGCAGCACACTTTTCATGAGTTGCAGTTTGAAACTGTTTACAAAAGACAGCTCAGATTTGTCCCCCTTGAGGATTTATTCAGAACGAAACCTGGAGTGAAATCAATGCAGGGTAGGTTATTGAGACTAAAGAAAGAGCCAGTTAACACTACAGACTTGTAGCAAGTCCATCTCCTGTGCTGAGTTGTGAGGATCAGATTTTAGAATGTGGCTAGTAGACTAGCTCCTATTTTATGGGACAATAATAGGCTCATATCTTACACCTGGGGGCTACAGTGAAAATCAACTATATTCAATCACAACAAAATACCATTAATTTACTAAAGATGCCAGCATAGTCCTCAGAGGCTGACAAAAATGATAATCTACTGCAGCTCATGTGGCTCCACCCAGTGGGTAAAATCAGAATTGATTGTGGGCTGCAGTCAAATCAGGGGAGAGTGGGGTAATTAGACCTAAGATGAATAAAAGAAAGGATATGTATAGAGAGAGACCAATTACTATATGCGCTATAGTGAAGGCCTGGCTATCCGAGGGGTCTCAAACCTGGCCTAAGTGTGACATCACTAGAATGCCTCAGCCAGCTTGTTAAGGTTGACCGGCTGGTTTCATATTATCCACTTGTTTTTATTCATCTAAGATTAGACACAGACTTGTCGCAAGTTTAGGCTCCATGGTTTCCCTTGCCCACCCATTCTTACTGCTGGTGGTCCCAGCCATGCCTTTACTGCTAATCACCTGTCAACATATGTGATGTGTAGGACTGAATCTATGAACTGCTGAAGACAGGGTCTGTCCAAAGTTGGGCGGGAGACTGACTGTTTGGCACTGTGCGCTGAGTAGGGATTGGGTCTCCTAATGTTGAGTTTTGAGCACACGCCAGAAAGAGAACATGACCTGTTTTAACGCTGTGGTAACTTGCCAAGGATGTTCAGCTGACTTCACCACTGTGAGGCAGGAAGATGTGAGTTGACTTGTGATCCAGACTTGAATACCTATAAATGCAATTCTAGAACATAAATGCCTGGAATGTTCAGACCCTAAAATCTCCCTTTATACAGTATGGGCTGTAAGAGTGTTACTGTACCCAAAAGTGGCTGTTCGAATCATCATGTTTAGACTAGCTGTTGTTGGAGAAATGGCAGAATTTTTTTACCTTAGAGCAAAATCTTTTTTTAAAAATGACCCTGTAAACTCATCCATTGTTATGTGTTTATTTTGCATGCTGATCTACCTGTTGAATTGATTACAATGTTTTCTCAAGCACAGCACTAGATGAGTTACTAATAGGTAATTAAGAAGCTGTAGCAGAATGTCACAGCAGGGATCTGGATGAGACTCAAATACTGGTGGCTCCATGCTATGTTGGGAGGGGCTCAAGCAGGGCTGGGGGCAGCATGGCCAACATGCTGTAAAGTGTAGTTTTACCCTTCGTGTACTATGTGTTTCATGAATGTTGATCCAACGGACACACAACCAGCAAGTCTCCCTGAACAACCTTACTGCAGCGAATAGCCCAAAAGTTGCATCCTGTGCATGTTGGCGTGCAAGTTTCTCTGTAATGTAAAAGATGCCAGAGCCCTCATTGGTCTTTGTGTCCTAGTGATGTCACACTTAGGCCAGATTTGACACCCATGGCATAGCCAGGCTGTCACTATAGTACATGCAGTAATTGTTCTCTCGCTACATATCCATTTTTTATTCATCTTTGGTTTTTGCACAAATCAGCCACTCTTGGAATTATTTGGTCATTCAAGTTTTTTTAAGGAATTTCACATTTTTCTAAGAGAGGAAAAATTAGCATTGCTGCACCTGAGTGAATGTGCATTACCTATATTTTTATTTGTTTTGTTTTGTAATGGTATCCCTTAGGTTGAGTTACGTGGATCATGTCCAAGTGCTTGAGATGTCCTTTTCTTACATCCCACACTCATACTATCAAATTTCCTGTCCTGATGGAAACGAGCTTCGGATTTCCTGTATCCTTTTCATGTTTGTCAGCATTAATGTACATTGGGTCAGAGCGCTTGTGTTTATGGCCTATAGCCTTAGAGGTTGGAGCATGGGATGCTCTAATTGAAGAGGCAGGAAAGGCAAACACATTGAAGAGTAATTGCCTTGCTCTGCACCTGGGCCAGTTACAATTAACCCTTAAGCTGCTGGTGGCTAATTTGGCCAAAACGAAATGACGCACAAAACCTGAAAAATGACTGAAACCCTGGCATATGGGTACTCAGCTGAGAGTACTCAGCGAGAGCTATCCAATGAATACCAACATGACAGGGTTTAGATTGTTTTCAAAAATCGTTGCGTTCTTGTGCTTTTGGGGAAAGTAGCCTCAGCATTTGAAGGGTTAAATCACCTCTCCTCCAGGTGTGTCATTGTGTAACCATCCCTGAGATTGGCTGGACAACAAATCTCCTGCACAGAATAACTTGGTGAAGTTGGTAGGTCACTACCAGTGATATTTATTTCTCTATGAATCTGACTGATACTAACAAATAGCACTGCATTCTCCAGGGTAGGTAGGTTTTTAAATATTTCCCATCTCTGCCACCGGAGTCATGGCAATGGTACAATGTAGTAGTGTGAGGACGCACAGTAAAGGTGTGAGGACTCTAAGTAAACTTTTAAGAGAATTTTTGTACATTTCATGACATGACCACAAATTATCAGCCATTCCTTAACTGCTGTAATTCTGGAATATATATGTATATATATATATATATATATATATATATATATATATAATATATATATATATATATATATATATATATATATATATATATATATATATATCTTTCTTTTGCTGCCAGTGGTGGGTAAGAGTGGACATATAGCAATTGTAATTTCTCTATATTCCAGGTTTGCCCTTGTCAAAAGTATGGGGCATCTCTGACGCCAGCCATGGCAATAGTACTAATGTAAGGATTATGATAATGATCATTTTCCTATATTCCAGGCTTGTGCGACAACAGAACTGATGCCAGTCATGGCAATGGTACAAGTGTGAGGATTTTTGATAATGGTAATTTCTATGTATTCCAGACTGGCGCGACAGCAGAAGGTCACCCACTCACATTCAGGTGGGTCACTGTCAGACCTGTGCACCACCCCTGCGACCAATATGCTATCTCTGATGCTGGTCTGATGGCAATGGTACTAGTGTGAGGATTTATGATAACGGTAATTTCTCTATATTCCAGGCTCGCGCGACAGCAGAAGGTCACCCACTCCCATTCAGGTGGGTCACTGTCGGATGTGTGTGCCTCCCCTGCGACCAATGGTGGTGGTAATGTGTCCTCCTCACCCAATCTACTCTCTCCCGGTGGATCCATGGACAGGTCCCGCTCTCCTTCACCACACTCTCTAGCACCGGGTCAGTACAAAATACCACATGTTCGCATAATGCCCTTCAATAAGTTTTTTTTTTTTTTTTTTTTTTTTTTTTTTTTTGAAAAAATAGGAAATCATCTTAGCCCATTTGCATCTGTAGTGCAGATGTGGCCTGACAACTCTGAACATTTATCATAAAACAGACTAATTTTTGAAATTGAAATACACTTGAGGGATTGTTTAAAACTACAGAAACAATTGCTTTCAATCAAACATTACTCAAAGTATTACTATATCATCAGAATATTTCCCCATGTGTCAGTATTGAACCATGTGTATGTCCCATATATAAATGGGTTACCTAAAAATGTCTGTAAGATCCCTTCTGATAAATTTACTTCAAATATTTAGCAAGTGCATTCTTGGTTCCTAACTTATTTACATAGGTATTATGAGTTCAGATGTGTTTTTTCAGGAAAATTTAGCATGAATGAGCTATCAAAATATTTGTGCTATGATTGTAAGATAATATTCAAGCTTATGGCAATAGGGGTGATCTTAACATCATGCTTTCTCAAAGTCAACAATTGAAATGTTCATAATACCTATGTAAATATGATTAGATTTTCGTTATCCTTTACTTGAGACATCATCATATATGCTATGTTGCTCTTATAAGTCATGTGATTATATTCTTAAGTTTTATTTAGGATATGAGTTATTTTGTTATTGATGTATAAATCAGGAGCTCCTTCATAAAATCTCTGCAGAAGAAACAGTTCACATGAAAAATCAGGGAAAGGTTAAATAACATCTAAAGATATTTCATTTTTTGTTAGTACTGATTCTTACCAGCAGGTATCTTGTGAAAAAAGAATAAGTGTTATTAAAAGTCAGGTACTATGTATTAGTAGTATATACATATTAGTTCTGTTTCTTGCCAGCAGGTGGCAGTTCTCCAGGTGAGAGGGCGCTATCGCCTGCCAGACAAAAGAGAAGGTCTATGCTGCTACAAGAAGAAAGCAAGAAGAAACATTCTCTCACATCTGTGGATAAGGTAGGCATATTGTACATTGTGGCCCCTGAAATTAATCCTCTTATTCAGCTGAATTCATTTTATTCCCTTGGGGTATATAATCATTTGCTCACTTTTTCACATCTGTAGATTAGGTAGGCATAGAGCACATAATTGCCTTTGAAATTATTCCTCATATTTGATTTAATGGAACTCGTTTATGTGCATGTAATTACTGTAATTCTAAAAGCAGCAGTATATTTATAATATTTGAAAAAAAAATGACCTGAGAAATAAGTCATTAAATTGTTGCAGACTTATGATAAGGAGTATATTGATTGGTAGTCAAAAATATCTGTTCAAATCCCCTCCCTCCATTTTTTTCTTGATAACCACCTAATCCAGCCATTTCATACTTTCTTTTAGAAATACCATAATATGGCTTTAGATATTAACTGTATCATGGCTCACGTTTTTGTAATTATATTTTATGTAAATAAAAATTCAACAGAATTGTTCAAGTTCAGAGAAGAGTGTCTTTCTTTTGCTCACCCTGTGAATCCCTGTATGTTTTAGTTGTGCTTCATCTTTCCTTGAATAGTAAATTGATGATACTAGTAGTACTTGTTCTGTAACCACATGTCTGGCTTCCCATCCAGACACAATACATGGTTTTTATCAGTACAGGCACTTGTTACCATCCCACAGACTTAAGGGAAAAGATGTGTTCTTATTGTTCCTGGGTGAGGAATAATCTAAAGGCTATTAGTACTGTAAAACACTTTGGTTCTGTGAGGCCAGATATCTAAGGAAGTCCTTGAACAAACTTAACCCAGAGACTTATTTCAGTAGTTGTAGCTGGTTGTAACTTAAACCACTTGGAAACATATAGAATATATTAACCACGTTCGAAGGGCTCTGAATAATCTAAAGGCCCTTTTACAATTCAGATTTTTGATTTTCTTGGTGAAAAGATATCACTCTTTCATAAGTTTTGATTAAAACCAATGAGGACGAACTACCCCTCTGTTGAAATGAACATCCTCGTGCAGAACGAAACCCACTAGGCAGAAATTGTGGGTCTGCCCCTGTGGTAGAGATGTCTTGTTGACCACATGAGGGTGACTGTGTGCTGGTCAAGTACAAGTAGCTCTATGATATAGTATAGTATCTTATATGAATAAAACATGAATTGGTCGCCACAGACCAATTACCATATGACCCATTGTAAAGCCCTGGACACACCTAATGCTGCCGAATCTCGTCTCAGTGTGACGTCACTAGGAGACAAAGACCAATAAGGGCTCTTGTATTTGTTTACATTATAGAGGAAGTTGCTCGCGCACATGGGCAGAATGCACCTTGTGAGTTGTTCTTGTCAACATCTGGGCCAGGAGTCATGCGGAGGCTATTGAGCAAGATCTGCTGGTTGCGTATCCGATGATTAACATTTGTGAAAGTATATAGCCTGTGCTTCCTGGGTCTGTTCCTGTGGTAGAGATGTCTTGCTGACCACAGCATGAGGGTGGCTATGAGGAAAGTCAAATGCAAGCAGATATAGTATAGTATATAGCGTGTGTTTGACTCTTGACAGAATGGGAGATTTGTGGACCTTGTGAATGGAGAGTTGGAGGAGCTGGAGCTGTCAGAGGCCGACAAGCGGGTGAACACTCAGCTCCTGGAGGAGGCCAGGAAATCTTCCCTCAGACAGAGGGGCAGGAGGAGAAGAGGATCTGGAGGTAAAATAAATCTTTCTCTATCGCATATAACACTTGGTTCATATTGCAGCATGCAACATGTACTTGCCCCATTATAAGTTGTAAGTGAATTTGGCAAAAAAACGGCAATCAGGCATGCAGAATATATAAGACCCTCAGCAAGTAATGTTTTGGAACCTATGTTGCATTCTGTATCGATTTCAATATGTTTCTATTCTAAAATAAAGTCCAAAGCATTTATACTCCTAGGAAGAATGAAAGATGAACAGATACTGTTCACAAAGTATTACATGATATATCATAAATTGGCTTATTTAAGACTCACTTTTTAAGGGCATCTACATAATTTGATTTAACTGCACTCTTGTTGACTGGATTGTTTGTAAGGAAACAATGTAGTAAATGATGTGTATTTTCTACAAAATGATTGGCATTTAATCAATTGGTTTTCACATCTTATTTTAGACATCGAAAAAGACTTATGATAGTTGTACTGCATTTAAAAAATGTGCTATTTGGTATATATATTATATCCTTAGAAGCAAACATGTCTAAAATAATCAATATCATCATATATATTTCATCATCATCTTTGTCATCATCATCATCATCATCATCATCATCATCATCATCACCATCATCATCATTGTTTTCATAAATAACCCTATTAGCATCACAAACTCCATCTTCACAGATGGTATTTAAAACTCTTCAGACCTGTTACTCTGTTCAATTTTCTTGCCATTGAACTTTGTCATTATTAACCAATTGCATAGCTGTGAAACCTTGTAGCTGGACAAGCTCTCTGATTCCAACTCGTGCATGGAGGAGTGAGATTGTATGTAAATAAACAATGAGATATGACATGGGGCAGTGTAGGCAGTCTCTCTCTACCCCCCCCCCCCCCCCCCCCCCCTCCACCCCCTACCATTATCATAACATCATCCTCCACTAACTGGGTCAGAGCACAGGAGTTATTCAAACCCTCTTCCTTCCCCTCCAGACCACAACAACTTCAACTCACTCTCTCTCTCTAAACAAGCATGCTAAAGTACTCAATTCTCAGAATATGAGGAAAACAACACTTCATACGTTAAACTGACTTACTGAGAAGAATTCGGAATATTTATTTATTTGTTATGTTAGAAATTAGGGTCAGGATGTTTTTGCTCTATGTTATTCACATAATTTTTCTATCAAAAAATATTACTTTGGATAAGTTGCATAATTCATGCAGTTTGTCGAATTCGAAAAATGAATATTTAAGAATGAAACAATAACTGATAGCATATGGATAGACACTAACAGTCATACTTTAATATTTCCTCTTAAAGTGTATGCCTTGATCTTACAAATTATTTATATGTTAAGAAAAACAGTCTTTTTGAAATAAACTTGTAATATTTGTATGCAATGTTGATAAAAGTTAGTAAGATATGTAGAGACTCATTTTATTACAGGAAAAATAATTGAATAATCTTGCAAGTCATACCCAGCACAAAGACTCAGAAGAGAATAGTTGGTAAAAAAACACTGCACGCTGATAAATCGTCAGAATGTACTGCCTTGTAGTCAGAAAGAGTGATTGATCAGTAGCTGTCATGGGAAGGTGTATTTACATAACGCTCTAGTTCAGATGTTAGGATGTGAGGGTGTTGACTCATAAGCACCGGTTCTCATCGTATACATATGAACCCTGAAAACACTGGGCATTAATCATCATTTCTGCTTTCCTGTACGGACAAAGAGCTATGGCTGAACCGATTGACCTGAAAAGTTATAAATGGATCCCAGGTATGCCTGTGTTGAGAGGCATGATCCATTTCTGTCACCCCCTTACCTTGCATAATGGAAGAAACCCATTTTGCACCTGAATGCCTAATAGATAGTGGTGTGACACATACCGATAGATTTGGGAAATAGAGCTGAAACCTATAACATACCTAGATCAGATCAAACTGCAAAATGTTTGCTATTTGTTTCAAAAAGTGGATTTACAGCAGTGAATGTCAGACTGAAAAAAACTATGAAATGATTTTCCTCAATTTTTGCAGTATTCATATCTTATTGAAAGAATGCCAATATTTGTTGGATGGACTGCCCATGCTGTGAGCATTACTTCAGTGATGGGAGCTCATTCTTTAAAAAAAATCCTCATTCTCTACTTACATCAGTATCCTTAACAATGCCATTGTTCAGTTACACCTTCCTTACCATTATTACTATCTTGCTGATATGTATGAAAATAGCTTATTCCCCAATCCTACCGGATTGCGATGAATATTTCAGCTGGTCTAAGTCTCACACATGAGGTTTACTACCTTAGCACTACTATTGTATTAGCCTAGGCCCTTGGCGCCATCTATGATCAGTCAAAGAAACTAACACACAGACAATTACTATCACGAATGTGCATGCACTATCAGCTGGTCAGTGTCTTATACAAGGAAGGGATGGTGAAAGGTTTAATGCCTTAGCACTAGCATTTTACTACCAATTCCCTTGGTGCCATCTATGAGGCCTAAAAAAATAAGTTGTTTGTTTCCTGTAACGGCCGAAAAAAATAGGGTAGGTAGGTCGGTAAAAAGATTTTTTTTGCATTATTTTTTTGGTCAAAAATGTGTGATTTATGCATGTTTTACGTTGATTCGAAGTTGGGAGGGCGATAAAAACTTAAGGGTAGGGATTCTTTTGAATAAAAACTTGTTAGGGTAGGGTTACAGGAAACAAACAACTTTTTTTAGGCCTGATCGGCCAAAGAAACTAACACCTAGTCATCATGGTTATGTGTGTGCATGTCTGACATGAACAGTCAGCTGGTCTAAGTCTTATACAAGGAAGGTATGGTGAAAAGTTTACTGCCATAGCACTATAATTTTACCTCCTAGGCCCTTGGCGCCTTATTAAAGTAGAGTGTTAGGTTTCTCCTGTTCTACTTCCCCTCTGGTTATCATTCATCTGGAATACCTTCTTTATATCATTCTGCTAGGTGCTAATTAGATATCTGGATGCTTATTGTTACATTTCTATTTTTTTTGCCAAGACCTTCTGGTAAGAAATGTTTGTCACTTAGAGATTTATGATGTATTAAGTACTAAACTAATGGAAGAAGATAAAGTAATATTTCCCCTGTTTCATTCAAGACAGTCTAGTACCAATATGCGAAAAAAGTGCCAACCAATCCAAGCAGACTTTTATACTACAGTGTATGTCCCTCTACATGCCTTACATACAAGTTTTTTTTTAATGTTTACATGCTGCATGACATGGACGTCCTTTGGTGAAGCTGTACATCCTGTTCTGTCAACCCCAAGCCAAGTTCTGATCTCTTAGTTCTTGCCTCTAATGAACCCTGGCAATTTTCAGATAATAAACGCCTAGTGAAGCGATAACTGTGTAATCAGCTGTTTGTGGTACTGTGCAGGGAATTTCTTGTCTTGCCTGCAGGGGTGTTGTTGATCTGCAGTGGAGGTTTCTCATCCCACAGCGTGGCCCTGTTAGCAGCAGCATGCCTAGCTGGCTGCAATCCACACCAAATGTTGAGGGAGACAAGGCAGGTCTGTTGACTCAAGGCAGGGTGGCGGGAGGGACGGGGTTAAAGAGGAGACTACCCCTGCTCCTATGAGAGACATGGTGGTCGTCCTGTTAGCTCCTACCCAGCCTAGCTACTAGGCGTTACTGTGTTTTACTCTATTGTATATAAATGCCTGCACCTATACTACATAAGGGCTTGTGGCCTACTGTTGGCTATCTAATTCTAGCAAATGCGACACCAGGGGGTTGTACTGGCATATTTCCAACTACCCTCCTAGAATACTGCAGTGCCATCTATCCGCAATGGATGACATCTAAATATGGCTTAATGCTACATAGTATGTCTCACCTCCCTAATAGCATGCACGCTTGTTACAGATACCCCCACATGTCTAGCTCAGCTATGAACCCATTAAAGCCAGGCACATCCAATGTGTTGCCTAGCCATTGGTCAGCCAGACTAATTGTCATTTGTCTTTTTACTTAACCATCCTTCTTGGCCAGATTCAGAAATGACAATCGATATGGATAGATGTTAATGCGTTATATTCAGATCTACTGCATTAAAAAAAATCTCAATGACCTATCAAAGGTTTTAAGTAATGTATGACAAAACCCTGGCTTCATCTATATATATTGGCATGCTAAAAGTTCACTCTGACACTGAGTAAAATTTTACTTCACTGTATCAAAGATCATAAATTGAGATGCTTCTATAAACTAGGAGCTGCAGATACAGAGACAGTTTGAAAGATATTCAATTCCATATTTCCTCTGATTTTGTTGTGTTTTTTTGCTTAAAATATATTTTCTCCCTGAGATTCCTTTATTTGTCCCTTCTTGACACAGACAGGCCCTCAGCATGTCCAGCTGTTCTTTAAACCTATTAAGAGAGGTATGGTATGTACATCTATTAGAAACCTAACACACATCATGCACACATGCCTATCTTTTTCTCATTGACCTCTGTCATGTGTGAGGCTGCCTGGATGACCAGGTTAATGGTCCGTGTTTCCCCTGATTGCTTACATTCCCTCAGCACTGCCCTAACTCTTTTTGACTTGTACATAAGAGAAAGTAATGCTTGTGACTTCAGGTTTGATAACCCCTTTACCATGGTTTCCACTAGTACTATTGTTTCCTGTTAAGAGTTTGCCAGCTGGATGGCACAGCAGAGGAAAAAGCAATATTAGTTCCAAACTTCAACACTGGTGATGAAGTGTTGCTAAAGGTTTCACCTGGAACCCCCCTAGATCCGCCCCTTTAATCAACCAGCATCAACTAGGGTTTTACTGAACATCGCTCTGGGTCAACTCAATAAAGATCTGCTCATAGATGCGTGTCCACAAATGCATTGGCATATCTGATTTGGTATGGTATTCAGGATTAGAGTTGCTTGTTACATCATAGGAGTCGAGCCAAGCAGTAGAGGAGATAACCAGATAACTAGCCTGGCCCTCAGTTGAATGAGTTTAACCAGTTAAAGCTTGCCATCATCACCTTATCATCATCATCATCATCATCATCATCATCATCATCATCATCATTATCATCATCATCATTATCATCATCGTCAATCTCGTTTCTAGAGTGGTTTGAGTGATATTAGTTTTTTTCATAATCGACATGAATTAATTTAGAGGCATTCACAATTTTCAGTTATGATGTAAAACAATTGTATAACTTTTGGATTGAATACAGCTGTTGCACATAGGATTTTAAAAATTATATTTCTACTAACACAAGTCTCTCATGAAATATCTGGCTACAGGATGTTCTTGTATGTTTTTGGTATGCTTTCTGCAAATGTATGTATATATGATTGTCAGGTTTAACTGGTGTCTGTTTATCCTTGATGGACATTTACAGTTGGATGAACTTCCCTGCCCAAGCCTGTAAAAATATGACCCTTTCCTCCACATCCTTCCCAACCAGTCATAAATCATGACCATGCAGTGGGATGTAGTGGCAGCAACTGCTAAAATCACTCCTGAACACCTACGGCTGTGGTAGATATTTCTCGTGGTAGAAATTCCTCTCTTCCTGGTATCAATCCATCATAATCCCACTTACAGTTGATCACAAACAAAGAAATGGAGTTTAAGACTGATAATTCCTAAATTGTTTAAATATTGCCACACTCATTATAGCGCACAGCAAATATCAATAGCATTCTTGTGCCAAACTGATGAAAAATTTATCTTAACCCTTATGCTGCTCGTGGACAACTTGGCCATTACAAAATGATGCAAAAAACCTGAAAACTTACTGAAACCCTGTCACATGGGTACTCATCTGAGAGTACTCGGCGAGAGCTAACCAATGAATACCAACATGACAGGATTTAGATGGTTTTCAAAAACCTTTGCATCATTGTGCTTTGGATGAAAGTAGCCTCAGCATTAGAAGGGTTAAGGCTGATAGTTCCTAAATTGTTTAAACATTGCCACACTCATTAGAGGGCACAGCAGATACCAATAGCATTATTAAGTCAAGCTGATGAATAGTTTATCTTAACCCTTTGCTGCTAGTTGCAAATACAAAATGATGCAAAAAAAACTGAAAACTGGCTGAAACCCTGGAAACATGGGTACTCATCTGATAGTACTCGGCGAGAGCTATACTATAAATACCAACATGACAGGATTTAGATGGTTTTCACAAAATATTTGCATCCTTGTGCTTTGGACTCAAGTAGCCTCAGCATTGGAAGGGTTAATAACAAATAACTTTAATTTATGTACTGATGTATTAAAGTTCTGTTCAGAGTTTGCAATAAAAGCTCCTTGATTGGCTGATTTCTAAGCCAAGATATTTGTTTTCTAAAACAAAAAAAGGTATTGCATCGATAAGAACATAGGCTATATGCACATATAAATAGTTCTTGTATGTGTGCTTGTTTTCAGGACCTTGACAGCATTGATCTAATCAGAAAATAAATGGCAGTTTTTATAATCTTGAAAGTCAGCCAACATGGAACTATATTGTGTAACTACAAGATCATCAGATTTCTTAAGATACTCTCCTGAACCCTACAAATAAAACTTAACACAGGCTTGCTAAACAGTTGTTTGTTCTTTAGTAGGCAAATTGCAGAGTAATACACATCAGGCCATTAAAAAGATTGCTTAGTGCTTCAGCACAGTAGAAAATGGGAAAGGATTAATCATAAATGATATGCAATGCAAAATAGCAATGGTAACAATATAATGTGAATAACATCCACCACCAACACTGTCATAGACAATATTGCCAACCAAGATCCTTGAAAACCTGTTTGTTTACGGGTAGTTTCTTGATAAAGGACCCAATTTATTTGGTAATATTTTATTGCACTGAATGTGTGCTGATGTGCCTTTAAACCTTCATTCATTCATTCATTCATTTAGGTAGTTTCTTATAACTGAAGTAGTGAATGAGTGAGTGAACATGCAATATATACTGTTCCAGGGTCAACTCCAGAGATGTCTCGCTCCCAGTCCATCGACGAAGACAGCGATATCAAGTCTCCCACAGAGCTGAAGAAACCGCAGCAGCAGGAGAAGGAACAACAGGCGCTGCCGCTGTCTCCCAAACTGCAGCAGCACGCAGCGGATTTGTCATCTCGGTTGGAGGATAGTGTTGTAGGGAAATGTGCCGGTATTACTATTCAGCCACGTGCTTCAGTGCAGCAGCCACAGCGCCCACTGGTCACGGTCACCACCATCAGCCCGCCAAAGTCACCCAAGTCACCAAAACTAATCAAAGAGGTATGTAACCTGTGTGCGTGTGTGTATGTATATATGATACTAGGTCACCACCTCGCATAGCTAGTCAGGTAATACTTGCTGTGGGGCGTTACACCACCTACCACTAGTTACCACTTACGCAGTGTTTGGGATAGCATCATTATCACTGCTGCTGCAGAAAGGTATATGCATTGTGATACCTCCCACTAAGTTACCACAACGCTGTGTTTGGGTTAGCATCATTATTACTGTTGCTGCAGTAGGTATATGCATTGTGATACCTCCCACTAAGTTACCACAACGCAGTGTTTGGGATAGCATCATTATCACTGCTGCTGCAGTCAGTATATGCATTGTTTCTACCATTGGATGTTACCAGAAGAGTTGGAATACTACGAAGGTGATGGCAGTTTTTTAGATCACTCTTTAGGTAGCACTTACATTTAACCCATAAGGTATCGTCCAAGTATTACAGGTGTAGACAAAACGTTTCTGAGGAGCTTGAGCATTGATGGGTTATATTATTTAAATAATACTTGACCCATGAATATTTACATGCATCCAGAAGCAGCCTAACAAATATGAATTACTATTTCAAGCAAAAAAATCATTTACAATTCCTAAGATACACTCAAGCGTGTTATAATTGCAGAGAAAAAGTTCCTGAGGAACTTGATCATTAATGGGTAGTTGGTGATATCTAGATTTGAGTAACACTTAGCCGTGAGATTGGTGATATCATTTTTAACTTACACTTGAATTAGCCCTTACACATTGGGAAAGGAAATTTATTCTTTTACCTAAGACTTTAGGTAGCCCCTACACTCTAGATAGGTGATTCACTTCTTTGGATTTTCAAATCTGATTAGTTTGTATATTAATGGACTACATGTTCAGGTAAGTGGTTAATGTCTTGTTATCATTGTGTGCGTTATATAACTTTGACAAGCAACCCAGGATATTCATTTCATTGGACATGTTTTCTTTTATTCTCATAATGTAATCTGTACAATATAGTTAGTTATATCATGTGATGTTCACTGTGTATAGACAGTGTCTATGGGAATAGGTTTCATTATGGTGAGATTGAAGAGAGCTAATCAAGCCTGAGTGATGGCGTATAGAGTCAGTAAGATGCATTGAGTAACAAGCTTTAGCATAAGGTCTATGACCTATGAGGAATAGATGGCTTATAGAGTCAGTAAGATGCATTGAGTAACAAGCTTTAGCATAAGGTCTATGACCTATGAGGAATAGATGGCGTATAGAGTCAGTTAGATGCATCGAGTAACAAGCTTTAGCATAAGGTCTATGACCTATGAGGAATAGATGGCGTATAGAGTCAGTTAGATGCATCGAGTAACAAGCTTTAGCATAAGGTCTATGACCTATGAGGAATAGATGTGACAGCAGCATTTTAAGGATATGGATTCTCATTTGAAGAGTCATATAATTTTCTGCAAAAAAGTCATAAAAGTATTTACCATTGAATGGATATTCATGTTAAAAGAGTTATTGAAATGACAACCCCCTATACGCTCACCCACCGCCTCCACTACTCCCCACCCCCATTTAAAAGGAAGGGATTCTCATTTGAGGAGGTAGATTATTTTCTGCAAAAAACAGGCAAAAATGGATTTATTTACTGAAAATTGAATTTTCATGTTACCGTACATTCTTGGTTTTACCATGAAATCTCGGAAATATTGTCAACCATAGTAATATGGGCCACTATATTTATTTTACAAAATAACTATTGGGAAATATTGACCACCTTGATCTATCCCTAGGCACCCCTGTTAGACGGCCATTACACCAACTATGGGCCATCCTGTAAATCTCCCTGATACAACAAAAACTAACCATTACTTCCCCTAAAACATTCTAGTATGCGACTAACATTTGGGCACCAGAATATTATTACCATGCTGTCATTACCGATTTTGACCTGGAGCCTGACTTCTGTCTTGATGATAACTGGTATGTATCACAAACATGCGGTAGTGATAATGTTGTGTTGTTTTTTATGGGCGAGTGTCAGCCTATGGGTGACATTGTTTTAGAGATAATTGTTTGTTTGTCAAGGATAATTATGGTGAACATTTAGGCAGAGCGATAAGCAGGGTAGAAGATCATTTGCTGTTGCATAACTGAGGAATGCACACGGTGAGGAAAGGCTGCCGATTGTGAGTATATTCATGCTAATCTACTACTTATGTAACCAAGTGAATATTTCATCAGCAAAATGTATGCTAGTAGCATGATTCAGTATACTATTTTATTCTTTTAGCAAACCTTGCTGAATGAAATCTAGGCTATTTCAAACATCTCTGAGGTTGTCCATATATATATATATATATATATATATATATATATATATATATATATATATATATATATATAGATAGAGAGAGAGAGAGAGAGAGAGAGAGAGAGAGAGAGAGAGAGAGAGAGAGAGAGAGAGAGAGAGAGAGTTTTAGTAGAAATTATTGAAGCTTGCAATATGGTAACATCCTTAGGCATTAATATTTTGGAATAGGTAAGTGTGAAATTGGAACCACCAATAGTTTATAATCTGGTAGGAGATGTATGCACTTCATACATCTCCCCAAGTGATGGAGGGAATAGACTTTTATAAAACCAAATAATATTGAGTTACCTTGACTGTATGACCTCTGACCTGCTAAGGGTAAGTCACCCTTTAATCAGTCTACCCTCCGAGTCCTATTTGCATGCCTGATATCCTTTATGCTGCTATTGTTCAGTTTGATGGTATCAGATGACCTGTTCTCTGTCTATATGCCTATGGAGACCCATTGACAAGCGTGCTATCTCAGGCTTTATTTTGCAGTTAGGGGGGTATCTGATGGATCACCCTGGGCTGGTGTATAGTGAATAGATAGGTGTAGTCTAGTATTGACTCTATGAGGTCATGTGTCGCACTGTGAGGTATTGAGGTCTCTGATGTGGAGATATGGCAGATCATATTGCAGTGACTGCATGCTGTTTTTGGTTGTGAATCACGCACTGTGTGTGGTAAAAAGAAATTGACAAGACAACTATGAAGTGAAACTCTACTTCTCTGCAAAAAGAAATGATATCCCTCTTATTTATTAGGAATAATGGATATTGCGATTTGAAATTCTTCATTATAAATGTAATAGCTTCTTCATTAGAAGATCATTTGATAAGCTATAAAGGCCCTCCGTGAAATTGCCACCTTGTTTAAATTGTTATAAACCTAATAAAGTCTCACTTATTAAACAAAAAGAATGACACAGTCTTTAAATTTAAAAATTATATAAACATAAACATATTTTCCTATCAATCATGTCTAAAACAAACAAGTCCATACTTATTAGCACAAATTTAGTTTACTCTCATTTTGATGTAGAGGCAGGGTTGATAGGGTTTTAAGAAGGGTGGTGTGTTGTTAACTGAATTAAGTTAAAGAAAGTGATATGTTGGTTTAAACCATGTAAGTTTTATCTAAGGAGTTATATTTTGATTTTCACATCTAGATGGGGTCATTTTGGGTTGAGATATTTATAATCTAAAAACACCCTTGTAAAAGTAACTTTCATTCAAATTATACCCTACCTCCCGTCAGATATCTGATATAGGGGACTTCGTGAGGATGTCAAACCCTCATCTCTTTCTGTGTATACACAATTAAAGACCTGCATATAAAAACAATCTTCAGGGAACTAACACTGAAAATATACAGTCACATTCAAATCTCTGAAGTAAACAGTCACATTCAAATATCTGAAGTGAACAGTCACATTCAAATATCTGGAATCATATCTCTTCTGCATCACCATTCCTTGATGTTACAATCTCTAACATCTAATTAACTGGAATAACCAGATTAATTACACTACTTGAATTCCAGCAATGCAGACCAATGTGTGAATTAAATATTAGGTCATCAATGGTCTTGGATTACACATATAGAATGTTGCCTTTGATGATCCGTCTCATTAAAGACGATGCCTGATAGAAATCAAAGAAAGAAAGAAATTGCACTTACATGATAGAAAATGTGTTCGTTCCAAAAATTTCATATTTCATTCTTCGAAAATATTTTAATTGATATCTATCTAATAACATCTACTTCTAATCCTTGAGAGCCAAGTTTGAGAGCCTGATATACCTAGCAGTATGCATGTCACTTGACACCCTTGGTTAGAGCCAAATTGAAAACTATTCATTGCCATTGCACAAAATAGCACATATCTGATAGCACAATGTGTGTGTTTGTCTGCGGGCTCTTTCAATGTATGTTTACTTTTAACACAGTTATCCATCTCCATGGCAACTAGAATGAAATGTTATCCCCTACCTGGGATTGCACTCAGTTGTCTTTTACATTCTTTGAAGTGAATCAGCCAGCCTCGGGTACTGATAAGACCTTTAAAGACTTTTAACTGACTTGCAGTTTATTTTCAGACAATATCAGAATAAAGGAGAATTTTTTCATTACAATTAGCTTATTCGGAGGAATACAATAGTAAAACCTGTCAAACTCAGTTATATTGGTGTGCCACTGAGAAATACTAAAGCATATCAGTGAGACTATATGTGAATAGTATAGGAGAGGGTATGTACAATAAGAATACTAGGTGGTATAGTAGACTTGCCTTAGTCTGTATCAAAGTTGACTTCAGAACAGTTTTAGTTCGGTTTTAGCCCTCTAAGTGGAGCCACACATGCTGCAGCAGATACCATCTGCATTCCCTAATGATTGTGCTGCCATCTGCAGTTCAGTGGTGGCATTATACTTTCTCACCATTCAATTTAGCACTGGCTTTATATCCATCCAACTCTGCCTGAGAATTAGGGTACAATTATAGATACCTGGTGAAGATACATGAACCTTTCTCAGGGGGTCTAGTACGGTGTTCTTCTCTGTCAGTTCGCTGATACCTGCCTGTCAAATCCCTCCTGGCGGATTCCTATCTTGATTCATTGTGATAAAAGTTATACAAATTTATACTAAGACCAACTGCAAGTATAATTTCGGTCTAAAATTGTCCAAATGTTATCATGATTTATTATTTTGATTGTAAGACGTCAAAACAATACGTCAAAACAATACGTCAAAACTCAGCCTGTATATCAGGCTGAGTTGTGGGTTATGAGGGTTTAACTAGCCTGCCTCCCAGGCTAAATTCAGATGTCCTCCCTTGTGGATAGATGGCGCTGCGGTATACAAGGTCAGTTGGAAATATGTGATACAGACTGCAGCTCAAGTGTGTCCCCCTTGAGGATTTATTCAGAACTAAACCTGGAGTGAAATCAACTCAAGTCAGATCAGTGAAAGAGTCAGATATCACAGACCTGTAGCAAGTCTAGGGTTTAACCAGCGCACAAGTATAATACCATCACCATGCAAAAGATGGCAGCACCGTTGTCAGGGGACAAGGAGATGCACTTCACTGAAAGCTTGAAACAGAAGTAGTTCATAAATTGTGCCAATCAGCTCAGGTAGATCATCAGAGAAGTTGATTCCTGGGTAGATCAAGGCGACATGTATTCAACATGTATTTGTAGCAAGTCTAGCTAGATGACCTTCTGTCTGTGGTTTTGGCCTAAAGCTATTGTGATTTGTAAATGAGCCTTGGATGTACATTATAATGTGTAAGAATGACTGGGTACCTGAGTTAAAGGTCTGATGGCATGTTGATTTTATAGCTGATACGAAGCTATTTTTACAATGTCTTTGTGGAGAACTTAGAAAAGCATGGGAACATATCTGGGCTGGCCATTTGCTGATGACTTTTACTGCTTAACTACACTTAGGTGAAAGTACTTAGGAGAAGTGGGTTCTTATCTAGTACAGTTAACCAGCTGTAACTGTTCATAATATTGACAATACAGTTGTGCGAAGGATCATAACATATATTTAGCAAAATGCTCTTGTCTTGTGGCAGTTTGATGTGAGGGGGTCTGAAATTCTGGGTTGTTTTTCTCCCATTTATGAAAAATAATTTTCCTTATTATTGGCATTTTGCCACTTGGTCACTGGGATCCAAAAGCATCTGCTGTGAGATATATATATATATATATATATATATATATATATATATATATATATATATATATATATATATATATATATACATATATATATATATATATATATATATATATATATATATATATATATATATATATGTATATATATATATATATATATTGGATGTGTTTGGTCATCTAAGATATATATATATATATATATATATATATATATATATATATATATATATATATATATATATATATATATATATATACAAACAAATATATATGACTAATATATGTGTTTTGAGATGATGAACCTGTTTTGTGTTTTTCATTCCTATCTTGTATGTGATACTCCAGTGTGAGTTAGCAGTGAGAAAAGGTTCCATTGTTCACGTGTGGTTATCCATCTCCACACTGAAGCCTAGAGAGGGCAGACATTGATAGTTTGGAGAGGAACTGTCACTTATAATTTCTAGTGTTTGTTTATTAGGAGTGAACCAACATAGCTGCCATACCATTTTCAAGAGCTTCTCGGCAGTATAGTGATGTCTCAAACAACCACCACAGGTGTCCTCATTGAGTTGTAGTTTTTCTAATATTAACCCTTTTATGCCTAGAGTTCACCTTTACAGGTGGTATTTACCTTTGAAAATAACTTTAGGATGGTACATCATGAGAGATATTTGATGATGTTCATTGCGGTTTTATGAATGTTTCTCATACAAATAGTTTCAAAAATGTGCCTTTGTCATAAAAATATAGACAGAAAAGTAGACTTACCAATAGTTCAAAAGTTCTTTGTAAATCTATGGATTTTTTGTCCTTAGAATTGTGGGTTTTGTATTTGAAAGCAACATGAAACAATTTAAAAGTAAGCAAAATTTGAAAAATCTTCTTGAAAGTTACTATGTAAGTTTTCTAGATAAATCATGCAATGGAAAGTAAAGGGTCAACACCACTGATAAATAAAGAATAAATACCTGGGGTTTTGGAATTCTCCATTCTCCTTATAATCCGATCACAAGAGTCACATTACAAACACACAATGCGTTAACTGTAGTCTCCGTCACAAGGCATGTTAACACAGTAGGTATGGCATCTTCATGTTCAACCAGACAATTTCATGATCTATTTGCGAGATTTGCACATAGGTCAATCATGCTGATTTTTGCAATCGTGATCTATTAGACATTCACTGCAGGATTCCATGAGATGCAATGGCATTATAAGCATGAAGATTGCAAGTCATACATAACTGGGCCATGTGACACCATGATACTTCAGACACTCGCTCATTCATGCAGTAAAAACTACATGGGAAGTTATATTTCACTTGCTTTGTATTGATTTGCATTTAAAATCCTGTGACCTGATCTGCCAGGCACATTCTTACTGCAACCAATGGAGGGATAAGTCACACTCACAAGGATATGGGGACTGCAGAATAACATCCACTTGGATATAAAGGTAATCAAATGTATCATGATACATCATATACTATGAGGGATTAGAGATTAATAGATAAGTGACAAAATAGAAGTAAAAGTGTAGAATTATAAACACTGGAATATTAAATGGATTGGTATTGTCATAAAAGATATATGGGATTGGAAATAGATAAGTAACATATTTTGATCAGGAAGATTCTATTTTAGTTATAAGTCGCTGTTTTGACTAAATTTCAGAATGATAACCTCTAGAATATAATGGTAATCAGTTTCAATATGGAAAATACTTAGCATCAGAAAACTTAAGTCTCATATAATTCATGGACAATTCTAAAACATCACATATATATAGGCTGATAATTAAGTAACTGGTGTTAGTACTTAATAGCTACTGTGATGCAAGCAGGCAAGTCACACTGCATCTAAACTAGGCTCCTAGTCCCAAAAAAGTTCCTTCTCTAAATTTGACCAATCAGTTTGGTGTAGTACCAAGAATGGTGCATAGATGACACCAAATGGTCCTCCTTTCTCTAGTGGTTTCCTATCTATCCGCCTGGTGAGATAAATGTAAACTAATTTGGCCATCCTTAGACCAACACCTTAGCTCCTTGTTACCAAGTAACAGAAAATCTTGAAGACAGACAAAATAAATATGACAGCCTAAACTCTAGGCTACACTGCACCATGCAGACTGCGGAAGATGGGATTTGGCTTGTCAAATGAGGATGGGAGTCGGGAGATGATCAATTCAGGCTGCTTAGGGAGGTCTTTCGCATATTTGATATATTAGTAATTTTTTGTGAAAATATGATAAATAACATTTTATGAAGAATATATTTCCTTTTCTGAAAATGGAAAATGAATTAAGTATATTTGTTTTATAGTTACAATTTGAAATATAATGATTTTCTGTATAGGTATGTACTGTTATTTGCTACTCTTCCACAGGGTCATTACATTATCAAGACGTCGGGGGTCCTCCATGGTGACCGCCTGAGTATTTTGAACAATTTGTTCAGATTATATCAAGCATGAATCTAGCTGACTTATGAAAACACTTTAGCCTTTGGGATAATGCCACCTACGGGCTGAAGTCAAGACATTGTCACAAAAAACATGAACTCTTTTATTGTGTGATTTCAAGTTGAAGTAATTGTTAATTTGATATATAAGATTGGAATGGCATTCCTTTTTTCTTGTGGTAGGCTTATTTACCTACCCTGACAAACCCTTCTGTCCTAGTTGGTATTTTACCTAGGCGACTAGTTATTGTCCCTGCATGTATGTGGGGAATAGCACTGAGTTAACTAACGAATGGTAGGTACTAGTTGATAGTTATACTACAGATAATCTTAGTATTGAGTCATATCAGCCCAAATTTAGTTGGAAATAGCCAGGAATATCAAGGTAATGCTAGCAAATGCCAAGATCACTCTTAGTCTATGGCAGGGTGCGATTTTCCCAGGGGCCCAGGGGCATATGCCCCTCAATTTTGCTGTGGGCCCCTAGATTTTTCAGACTAGGGGCCCAAAATAGTATGCATTAACAACCAAAAATCCTGTTTTTGACCACTGATTTTGATCTAATGACCTTTTCGTGCCCCTGGTCTGAAATCTAAGTGTCAGACCCTGTATGGCAGTGTCAATCTCATCTTTGAGGGTTGTCAGTTTCAGATTCCGGTTAAGAAGCAGGCTATGTGACTATAACATCAAGGTTGCTCAGAGTAAAACTATACATACTGAGAAAATGTGTCCATTATATACTGCCTGATGCTTGGCTAGCTTTGTGGTGGTCAGTAGTAAATCAATCCGATTCAGTCCACTTACCCTGTATATCACATAGACATATCATTAAATATACATATCTCCTTGGTATGTTATCATACCTGTATGTATATATGTATCCTGTGTCTTAGCAACCTTAGTCTTGATGTTGTAAGTCTGTCAGTGAAAGTTTTATGATTTATTTGACATTGTATTCATGATACGCTATCACTGCTGTTAATTTATATCAATAGAGTTGCCGGAGTCACAGTGCTATTTATGTTTGAGAAAACCTAGCGCTGACTTCTGCCACCTGGCCATTTCTCACAGCTGAACTGCACAGAGAGAGCTGTCAATCTTTCCAAACCAAGAAGTTGGAGTTTTTCATGCTGTCAATCTCCCAAAGCGAAAACTTTAAGGAGGTCTTCAGTGGAGCCAGTCTACCTAGGAGATGGGCTTCATAAAACTTCCACAAGTCTTATCTTCTTTAAGGAAAAGGGATTGCAGCTTTTCATTGCATAGTTATGCATCTTAGAGTGTTTTCTAGGAGTCCATCTGCATATAAATGGATAAAAGGATGGAGTTTTTGTGGATCCAATCCACTTAAGTAGGAGATATATTAGAGTCTATCTCTATATTGGAGCTATAAAACTGGAGTCAATCAACGTTATGTGAAAAAGGTGATGCTACTTTGCAATCAATCTGCATAAGTAAAAAAAAGTTATAGTTTTTGTTGAGTCAATTTTTTCAGTGAAGCAGTTGGAGATTTTGTGGAGTCAATCTTCCTCATTGATATTCTGTGTATTTTTGTGGTGTCAGTCTGACTCAGCTGAGTGGTGGTGTTTTGGGGGTATGTTAGCCTGCCTCCCAGGCCATATTTAAATCCATTGTGGATAGATGGTACTGCAGTATACTAGGAGGTCAGTTGGAAATATATATTAACACCAATCTCCCTCATGTGGCAATTGTGTGAACTAAATGGCCAACAGTAGGCCTCTCTAGTATAGGTGCAGGCTTCTATATATGATAAAGTAAAATCATAATATAGCCTTGTAGCTAGGCTAGGGGTATGTTTGTCTTGGCCAGGGCAGCCTCGTACATCTGGGCATAAAGCTTGAGGGTGGTGATTGAGCGATACTGTTCTTATCGCAATAGTTGCCTCTTAATGGGCCCTTGATGCCCTAATGCCTTGGTACTCTAGGAGCCAGCCAGCCAGCCAGCCACCCAACCACTGGCCCTGCTAGTCAGCCAGGGAATACACCACTCAGGCTGATCACACTTGCTCTGCTTGACACTACAAGGATAGGAGCTGCTCCCTGGACAAATACTACAACTTTGTAAATGTGAAAATATCAACATTAGTGAGAAACCATTCACACTCTTACTTATCTTGGATTTAATACTGACTCAATAAGGATATTTTGAGAAAGGAGTTGCATGGAAAAAAGTTCAGAATATTGAGATTGGATCGCAGGACAAATACTACCACTTTGTAAATGTAGAAATATCTACATCAGTGAGGAGCCAATTGTACTCTTACTTATCTTGGATTTAACACTGACTCAATAAGGATATTTTGAGAAAGGAGTTGCATGGAAAAAGGTTCAGAATATCAAGATTGGCTGGACAAATACTGCAACTTTATAAATGTAGAAATATCTACATCAGTGAGAAACCATTCACACTCTCACATATCTTGGATCTAACATTGACTCAATAAACATGTATGTTTGAGTTATATATCAGCAAAGACATTTTGGTGGATATAGAGTGGCTGTCCTGAGTAGTGGGAGTAGATCCTCAGTTGATGCAATTTAGATATTTTGAGATAGGAATTACATGGAGAAAAGTTCAGCACTGAGATTGGATCATACATGTGCGTTACACTATCAGCCAAGACATTTTCGTGCATGGATAGGGGTTGTCCTGAGTAGTGGGAGGAGATCTAGCCGTGGAAACGTCTATCACCTCACCTTACCTGTTCAGGTGAGACAGGTGTGACAAGGCGATTACAGGACCACTTTAAGTGCTGCTGCTACACTACATGTGCCTCACGCTTAGCTGTGAAAATACCACAACAAGATGCACAGGATGGCTAGGTTGCAGCTGCAGGATAGTTTGGATGAGGAAGATATCGAAACGGGATCTTCATCTGTAAGTACAAAGAGTATTGGATACTTTATGAATACTTTACTATTCACTGAACTTGTCTATAGAAGCATAACTGATAAATATGGGACCAGCGGAGCTAGACAGCCCAAACCACAGGCCATGCAGTGACTTGCAAGATACAGACTGTGTGGTCTATGTTGACATTCTGCTGAAAGGTACTGAACCATTTTTCATGTATATGAGAAATAGCACTTTTCTCAGATTTCATCTGAAACTTAATCCATTTTATCATAAATAAGCTCTATCTGAGAGATTGTGTTCAATTCTTAGCAGTAAAGGGTATAGCCATGCAGTAACTGGGCTTGATTCCGTAAGGGGTACATTTGGTTGTAATGCAATATTGGTACATATATGTGGATGCTTAGCAGTAAAAGGTATAAGCCATGCAGTAACTGGGCTTGATGCTTATGCTGCTGGTGGCTAATTTGGCCAATACAAAATGATGCAAAAAAACAACTGAAAAATGACTGAAAACCTGGCACATGGGTACTCATCTGAGAGTACCTAGCGAGAGCTACCCAATTAATACCAACACAACAGGGTTATGATGATATTTAAAAAAAACTTTGCGTCCTTGTGCTTTGGGCGAAAATAGCCTCAGCATTGGAAGGGTTAAGCCATGCAATACATGTGTACTTCCCACAGAAGGTGTTTTTATCAGTACCTGAGTGTGTGTGTGAATCACTGGAGAGATAGTGAGAGATAAGGGTAACATGAAAGGGGGTTTAACTTATACTGTAGATAAGGCATCCCATTAACTGCTTAGTCCAGCTCCAGTGCAGATTGTCAAGTGAGGCTTGAGACATGGCCGTCCAGATAAAAAGGTTATTTGGATGTTTCAAAGGGTTAAGTAATCAGGTATTTCCCTAGCCTTGAATATGCTCCAATCCTCCAAGGTATTTTCTCCCATCTAGTTTCTACTTAAAAGCTCAAATAAAGTTAGTTAATATACACTGAAAAGTTTTTGGCAAGATAGTATTTTCTCACTGATACGAGTATTACTGTTCATAATTTTACATTTAACTTGGTGAACTGTCCTGTTGTTGTTTTTCGTACATACCAAACAATAAATTAAATAACTTTCCCTCCTATTTTCTCCTATGTCTGAAAGACCAGGTCATTTCAAAAGTATTTGTTCTCTCCACTAGCAGTGCATTGTATGCAAATGGTCTGAGGTCAAAACAAGGCCTTGTATATGTATAAAATATTTGATTATCTAAATTCTACTTTTTAATTTTTACTGGATGCAAACTTTCTCATTACAAACTACATACCTGTAGGTATTTGGCGCCTCATTTTGTATTTGTATGTTACTCATTTCTGTAAATATTCCGAAAAATGTCTTTCTTTTATTAATGTTGGGTATTATGCCCAAGGACTACATGATAGTTATGAATGGGCATGTATCTGACTCAGAAGGAACCTCACGAGAAACTGTCAGTATGTTTTCTTACCAACCCATGATATAACTGACATGGTATGGTGCCTTACACAAATATTAGTGTAGCTAGTAAATGAAATGTTCTATGCCAGCACGGTTTGGTATGAAACATGAAATGTAAAAATCATATCTATGACCTGGATTCAACCCCAGACTTTGGTGCCTCACGAGTCAGGCATGGGGACTCTGGAGACACTTTGACAGCTGTAAAACCTGGATTTGATGGATCGCAGCCTCTCGTAAAATGAACATAATAAGAGGGAATGATCCGTAATTAAATTTCTACTCTTTGACATGTGATTGTAGGGCTCGAGTGTTTTGCCTTGTTATTTTGTGTGGTGGTGTTGATTGGATGGTTGGGGATTCTGATCAGGTATTTGTGATAGAGGGTCTGTATGCTGAGGCGGTGGGCCAGAACACGGTAACAAACACCTTGAAAGCACTCAGCTGGCCAGATATGACACCCTATTTCCTGTGCACTGTCACATACTATCATCATCATCCTTAACTCAATATTTTTTAGGCAGAAAATTGTATTGAGATTAGTACATTTTAGTGCAGTTTTGTTGTGTTAATTATTCCCTTCTTCAGAGTTTCTGTATGCCCAATTCAGTAGTAGTTAGCATAGCACTTAGAATTATAGAACTGTATTTCAGTCTAGACAGAAAATAGCATTGCTTTCACTAAACCAAAATTGACATTACATTCTGTCATTTACATTTTATCAAAAGCTTTAAACATTTTGAAAATGACACTGTAATTACAGTCTAGTGCTATCTATAGGTCCACTTATGTATTTCATAGTATTTGTTACTCCTAACCGAAGTGCATACACGATCTGGCACTGCTATAAACAAACGATTTTAATGAGACATCTATCTCAAGAGCGTTACTGGGAAATGTGACAATCACCATCCAGTGATCAGTGGACTAGGGGTAACATACCCCTCTTTGATACTGGATGATGTGCATGTGTTGTCAAAATGGATAGTTTTACAGTTATGATCAAAGATTCCAGTTGTTTGTTTTGTATTTAGGTTTGCTGTCAAAAATGACATCATTATATTTAGATGAAGATTGCCAAGTGAGAAAACCTTTCCACCTCTGAGGTACTTGCTGCATGATAAGGTTGAAATATACATACAGAATAGATATAACTATAACAGCCTATAGTTTCTAGGCTACCTTCCCCCCTCAAATATTTCCTTCTATGATCTCCCTTCACAGTCACACCCATAGTGACGAAACATTCCGAAGTAGTGGCTGTAGATTGCACCTACACAATTCTTGAGGTTAATGGTCCTTTTACTGTATGGATGCATGTTTTATGCCATTACAAACTAACAGCTGCAAAATCAAGGTAACCTGTAGCCTACCTCGCTGGCTATATTTCTATGTCATCCATTGTGGATAGATGGCACTAAGGTGCACTATTGAGGGTATAGTTATGTAGGTGAAGGCATAGTTTTATATAATATATATAATATGGTGAAACACAGTAACACCCTGTAGCTAGGCTAGGTAACCTGCTCCTAAGACCAAATTCTATCTTATTTGTATTTAATAGATGGCACTGCAGTATGTTACAATAAATAGACTAATATAGAGCCTTCTTCAACCATTAGCCCTCAATTTTACAATGAAAATAGAACTATCAAAATGTAACAGCGAAAATCAGATTGTCCACTGCCTGCAAGGCAAAGATAGAGAGAATTTCAATCAAAAGAAGATAGGTTGTGATGGATAGGAGATATTTTATATTTGACAATGTTCTTATCAACCCATCTGCTCCATGAAGGACCTCTCTGCTTCATCACACTTTACAACCTTGGTAATTGAACATCCCCCATTGACATGTGACTCTGCATTCTGCCATCCTTGCTGAGGTGATTGAATGGCCTCATTACTTCACAGGTGAGTGGCCAGTGTTTGTACAGCACCACCTGTGGCGTAAGGATAGGTGGAGAGTTCAATTGTAACTAAACTGGGGGAAAAGTTTCCCATGTACTCTTGTTATCTTTTCGGCATTGATCAAAGACACTGTGTCCCCCCCAGCTAATTCTTTTCATTCCTCCACCTACAATTTTACCTCATAATATGAACTTGAGTTGTGAGTCTCAGCTGTAGAGGTGGAACTTTCAAGGTAAGTGATTTAAAACTGTACAGGACCACCCGTAAATTGTAAGATCTGGGCACGTGGAATATTAGACAAGCATCCTAGTACCTGAAAAGTTGACATTTGCTTCTACCAGTGATGGTAGATAGATGGCACCACTTGGTCCTCCTATCTGTAGTGGATTCAGTCTTTCTCAAACTGAGTCCTGTATTCACCTGGTGAGAAAAATGTGAACTAATTTGACCACTCTGGCCACCCTGATGAGCTGGTGCCTAGTAACAGAAAAACTTGACCGAAAAAATACATATGACAGAAATCTAGGGTAGTGGAATATCAAATCTCATGTGCGCTGGGGTGGGGAGACCTACTATTGGCATTGACACCATTGGTCTCATGTGTGTTATTATCAACACCTATGGACAACATAAAAACATGAAATTTATTCCTTTCTTCACATTCTTTTTATTAGAGATTTAACTTTATCAAAAGATTGGGACCTACGAGGTTCTCTAAGGCAAGCATTGTTAAAAAGGCTTGACTACTGGAATGCATAATCACAAGCTGTGTGCTATATGCTGAGCCAGGCATCAAACAGCATGTATAGTCAGGGGTTGCCCATAATACCTGTTTAAACCTGGGGCTTTCTTGGCCATCAAACAAGAACACTTCCATTATTATTATTATAGCTAGTATCCTGCGATACCCATGTTCAAGCATGCACATCTAAGACTTAACGCTTATAGATATTAGAAAGTTCATTTAGCTGCCTGAGGCACAGAACTTCTCAAACTGAGTCCTGTTCTCATTTGGTGAAGAAAATGTGAACTAATTTGGCCACTCTGGCCACCCTGACAAGCTGGTACCTAGTAACAGAAAAACTTATGACAGAAATACATATGACAGAAATCTAGGGTAGTGGAATATCAAATCTCATGTGCCCTGGGGTGGGGAACCTACTACTGGCATTGACACCATTGGTCTCATGTGTGTTATTATCAACACCTATGGAAAGGACTTCTGCCCTCCATTAACTATATTTATAAAGTGATATTTGTATGTCATATTCTCGTAACCTTGGGCTGAGATGAGTAGACCGTTATCGGGCACTGTCCATGCATCATCAAATGTCGCTGCCTCCCATCTCCTTGGCAACTATCTGACCTAGAAAGGATGCTGCATGCTAATTGCACAGATCAGATCACGTGACCAAGGCTACACCGCGTAACCCGAGGCGCACATACCCTAGGTGCTAGCATGCTGTGCCTATGGCGTTGCGGTTCAAGGGGATGTATTTCTCTGCCTTGGGTTGTCACAGTCTAGATTGGGAGATTGAATAGTCTCATTCCTTCATGCATGATTGGCCTAAGGCTATACAGGACCACCTATAGGCCAGGGTATGTGGAAAAGTCAATTAAAATAACACCTGGGGACTTTCACGCATGACATTTGTTCCATTTACCTTATCAGTTTACTGCATATCATTTTCACTATGCTTGGCTATATTTGAAGATTTGATGCTGCATCATTTTCTTTAAATAGGTAAACTTGTAGTCTATGCAGATTATAAATTGGTGCTATGCTAACTATTTTATATAACATGTAAGTTAAGTTCAGAATAGTTTGGCTTAGCTGGTGCTCCAGTAAAAATGCAATTGAAAAAAAGGTTGTATGTTAGAGTTTCCCCAGGCTCAACATGAAGGCATGTACTGTCAAGAATGTCTTATAGAAAAGAGTGGAGTGCCTGAGGATATTATGATGACTTGGCAGGCTATGAGAAACAGTCTATGTTCTGTTTACCAGTAGTTCTGTAGGATCAGAAGGTACCACTAGGAGGTATAAAATGAATATAACTGCATAGTCACTCATGGGAGTGATATTTCCCATGCTCTACAAGAATATTGCATAAGTTTACAAACGCAAAATGAAGATATTTTTATTCGAACTAATAGCTGTGTGTGGGTGTGGGGGTGTGTGTGTGAATGCCCTTATGATTGACGGAGGTAACGGCAGTTCTTATTGTATATAGATGGCATGAAGATCTACAGTCTAGACTTAATCTGAGATGAGTAGACCGGGATCGGGCACTGTCCATGCATGATCAAATGTCGCTGCCTCCCATCTCCTTGGCAACTATCTGACCTAGAAAGGATGCTGCATGCTAATTGCACAGATCAGATCACGTGACCAAGGCTACACCGCGTAACCCGAGGCGCACATACCCTAGGTGCTAGCATGCTGTGCCTATGGCGTTGCGGTTCAAGGGGATGTATTTCTCTGACTTAATCAGGGACATATATACATGTTATCCATTCTGCTACATGCTGAGCCACGCACCAAACAGCATGTATAGTCAGGGGTTGCCCATAATACCTGTTTAAACCTGGGGCTTTCTTGGCCATCAAACAAGAACACTTCCGTTATTATTATAGCTAGTATCCTGCCAGACCCATGTTCAAGCATGCACATCTAAGACTTAACGCTTATAGATATTAGAAAGTTCATTTAGCTGCCTCAGAACTCTCTTACTACAGCCGTTGCGGTTGTGTATCACTTATGGACATGGATCTTTTGTTTGTTTATTTAATCCATCCATCTCAGTTCTTACTAGATAGTAAATATTTGATACTGGGGATATGTATTTTTAAACATTTATCTATGTACTGAGATGAATATGGGTTGTTTGCGATTGAACCCTTCTTCTTTTGATGTTAGGTTTTCTATACTATTTCACAGTACCCAAACTCTTAAAAGACCTGTTGAACTTTACACGATATATGAATATTGAATTTTTGAAGAATTAATCAAATATTTAGAGTGGATATGTGGGCTGTAACCCATTCATGCAAAGCTATTATCATGACCTGGACCTTTGATACATTTGAAATAAAAATTAAATGACAAATTTACAAAACATACAAATGGGACCTTGTAGGTAGAGGTCTGATCAACATTTAGCCATAAAATATTTTCTAAGGGAGACATTTTGGGCCAAAACAGGCGTTAAGAACATGCATGATATAGAAGCAAAATGTTTTTGTTTTTTTCTATTTAATTGTTCATTTGTTTTTTGTTTTCTAATTTGACATTTTTGGGCCGCAACAGTCATGAGTGGGTTAAAAATATGCATGCTATAGAAACAAAGTGTTTTTCTCTCTATTTAATTGTTTATTTGTGTTTTGTTTTCCAGGATGCTGAGCCAGATGTGGACATCAAGAAGGATATTCTCCAACAGATAACTGACGCACCAGCTTCACCTGATCGTTTCACTACCAAGCCTTTCAAAATCACAAACTCAACGCAACTCGCCAAAATTAGAGAGGTAAGAATAGCAGGTTTCAATATCTTTCTTTTAGCATTTCCAGTGACCTGTAATTCACATCTGGAATGCACACATATTCTCCCAACTTAGAA
Source organism: Maea johnstoni (assembly GCA_963942565.1). Lineage (NCBI taxonomy): Eukaryota > Metazoa > Annelida > Polychaeta > Spionida > Magelonidae > Maea > Maea johnstoni. The sequence continues at coordinate 49,789,684 of OZ012684.1, read as the reverse complement.
TGTAACTCAGTAAAGGAGTAACATTTGGAAAAATGTTTGAAGAAGGATTTATTAGAACTGATAGGAACTACAACAGGTTTCATTCAAATACTTTCAAAATATTGTTTTAATTATCAAAATATTCCATTTGTGTCCAGCCATGCATACAGTGCATATATTAACAGGTTATTTGGAATTGCCATATTTAGCTTATTACAAGTAGGCCAGAGCCTACTTGTGAAAAGAAGTTCAGCCTAAACTAAACTTTTTAAGTTTAGTAAAACAACTTATTACAAATCACCTGACATGAAGTTAGCCACTTAAGTAGATAAAAGTCACCTTGTGTTAAAATACTGGAAAAGTATCAATACAATACTACTCTTAAGACTCCAGGATCATTATTTATTTCTATTTTAATTTTATTTATTTATTTAAAAAAAATAATTTGGGGGGGGGGGGGGGGGATCCATTTCACTCACACCTTTTGTAGCAGTTGTGAATTGCTTCAAGAATATGTGGGCTAAATGCATCACTCTCAATATCGTCAGAAATTGAAGCTTGCAGAAAAATGGTTGGTGGGTCATACTTAATTCAATATCCAAACTTTTTTTGCCAACTACTTCTAGTTGGGCTAAAATTTTACATAAACTCAAAGAGTTTGTTTTGATATAATTCAAACAGCAAATAAACTTATATTTTGATCAGCAGTTTGATCAGAATGGGTAATTTTATGAATTTCAATAAAGAGAGTGATATTACTATTAGGTTAAAGTCAAACTTAATTATATTTAAGGGCCTATTTGACTTTTCTGTTAGAACCACCATCCTTAAGAGACGTCTGTTCATTCTATTCATAACATGAAGTCATTACTTCTGTAACTCTCCAGCAGATGGCAGCTATGTACATCAAAGCTGGTGTATATATAGAGACATCTATTGAATGAAAGGGGAACTAGCTCCTAATGTATCTTCATTCACACTGAAGTATTTTATAAATTTTGTTTTTGTATGGCAATGCTTTTGTCTCACTCTCTAATTGAAATACATTTTTCATTAACCCTTATGCGGCTGGTGGTTAATTAGGTCAATACAAAATAATGCAGAAAACCTGATTAATGATTAAAACCCTGGCACCTGGGTACTCATCTGAGAGTACTCAGTGAGAGCTTTCCGATGAATACCAACATGACAGGTTTAGATAGTTATCGAAAATCTTTGCGTCCTTGTGTTTTGGGCGAAAGTAGCCAGCTGCCTCAGCGTTGGAAGGGTTAAGTGAATGTTTAGTTTTAAATGTGTTGAGTGGATCCAATTTTATTGAGTGATTATTTAGAAATACATTTCATACAGGTATGATTATGCCTTTGATAACTAATAGTATTGTGTCACAATCAGGCAATTTGCAAGAGAAAATATATTACTTTTTTATTTTCCTGCTGTGGAAAGAATTACATGCAGTAATGTCATAAAAGGAGTAAGGCTCATGTATAGCACCCCCAGCTTTAAGACTTAGTTGGCCTCGCAGCGGTTGGATGTCCATAAGTATCATCTTATAATTTTTGAAAACATCTTCCAGGTTCTTACATCAAAATTTAGAGTACAGTTGTAAAGGCTACCTTAGATTTTAGATAGTATGTGTATAACAATGTTAACAAATTACCTGCTGAATGGAAATTACAAGAAAGCTTAATTAATTGTGTTTCCATGTTTTATGGGAAATCGATAAAACTCAAATACTGTCAGTATTAAATATTTCTTTATTTTGATACATAAATACAATATATACATTTTGAGAAATAATTACTTACTTTTTTAATGCGCAATTAACTTGAAAAAAAACTACTCTCCACATTAGCTGCAGTATGACAGTGCGTGCCAATTCAGGTAGTGCCATACATGAAAGTGATCGGTTGTGTATTCCAAGATCATTTAGCCAGAACATCATAGTCCCTAGAAAGAGAGCATCTTAGCTACTCTGATTTAATATGATTATACTACCTCCATAAAAGGCTTGGGTCTTGCACAAGCAGTACCGGCTTGCACTGTTTGGTCATGCTGTAGTTATGAGGGTATATAATTCCTTATATTGTACACCTTCTAGCTTACACCAGTAGAATGACAGACCGTGTCTGTGGTTTCTTACAAAAGAAATGGTGCCTCCACAATTTACATGTTTTGTGTCCTTGTAAATCCTGATAGCCATTTGTGTGATCAGACACTAAGCTTTGATGTATCCACATAAACTACCAGTAATCAAGGTATATACTCCTCTTGACCCGAACATGTTGAGTTAAGGTCGAGGTGGACGTGGTCCTCCCTGGTGGGTGCATGGTCAGCCAACGCATGGAGTGGTGGTAGTGACCGTGGGTGTGTGTGGGTACGGCCAGAGGTGGCACACAGTGCATGCTGGCCACAGCGGTGCAGTAAAGCCGAGTGCACTCAGTGCTTCCTGGGGAGCAAGAGGTGGGATGTAGGTCAATATACAGGGCTTCAGGTACAGAGATGAGGGCGATCAGTGCAGATTGGAGTTACCTGGTGCACACATCTGGGTACTGGGTGCACAATATTACCACCTCTTCCTGTTTTGGGCCAGTCCAGTCTGCAACATAGGGGGGAAGGGTCTCCACAAGAGGTATTTTAAGGTCAAGGACATGACCCCAATAAATTGACCAAGTAATCATGTTATGTAATATAGCAGACTCATTTAAGAGAATTTCATATACACCATACATTCAGGGAAGGATATATGGTTATTAAAACGCATTTCAGACAAGAATCACTTTGCCTATGATAACTATACTAGTAGGATGTCATATTTAGAAAATTTGCAAGAGAAAAATATTACCCCCCCCCCCCTACCCCAAGTGTTTTGTGAGGAAGACAATTTAAAACATTTTTCATTACTGATGGCTTGGCCCATTTGAAAAGATGATAGTCTCCTACGAATAGATTGTCTGAAATCTAATTTTCTGCATTGGATATCAAGATATTTGCACAGATGATTTTATAGATGAATTAAAGTGAGATGTATTAAGATCATTGTGTTTAGGCTGATATAAGTCAATTAAAGAAGAATATTGACTTATCAAAAACTCTAAAAGTATGGCTTATGAAAACCACTTGATCAAGTCTCTGTTATTGCTGCAGTCAATGGTCTTATTGTAGAAACGCATATGTTGAGGCACACATTTGCCCGTGAAAATACAATGATAAGGTATGCATTTCTTTACATGTTTAAGAGCCATGCTAAAATTTGCACTAGTTTGTACCCCATGACTTCCCTGCTTGGACACCCCTTATCTGTTCGTACCAGCAGAATAAGCTCTTGCTGACCCTACACTAAGTAGGAAATGACACGGTATTCATAACATCTTATATCATGAACCCGCCTTGCCTTAGGTGGTCAAGTGCAGTATGAACTTAGGGTACCCTGTTACTCTGTATGGGTCAATGAGTGAAACTAATATCACTCTCTCTATGGCAATAATTACTGTCATTAAGATAAGCTTCATGCATAAATGATACTCTCACCTACTTACTGTACCTCTATGGCAAAGTGACCTGTCAGATGGTCAAGTACTGAATGAACTCCATAGCCACTTAGTATTGTGTGAACCTAATCATTATTGACATTATTATTATTATAATTAAAAGTAGTAGTGGTAGTAGTAGTAGTAGTAGTAGTAGTAGTAGTAGTAGTAGTAGTAGTAGTAGTAGTAGTAGTAGTAGTGTTAATATGACTATTATTATTATTATTATCATTAACATTATTATAATTATTGTTATTATTAGTAGCAGTATTATTATTATCATTATTATTACTATCATCATCATTATTAATGGTAATCATTGTAGTAATAGAAATAGTGGTAGTAATAGTAGTAGAAGTAGTAGTGGTAGTGGTAATAGTAGTAGTAGTAGTAGTAGAAGTAGTTGTGATAATATTACTATTATCATTATCATTATTATAATTATTATTATTATTATCATTATTATTATTATTATTATTATTATTATTATTATTATTAATATTATTATTATTATTATCATCATCATCATCATCATTATGATTACTATCATCATCATCATCATCTTCATTATTAATGGTAATCATAGTAATAATATAAATAGTGGTAGTAGTGGTAGTAGTAGTAGTAGTAGTAGTAGTAGTAGTAGTAGTAGTAGTAGTAGTAGTAGTAGGAGTAGTAGTAGTAGCAGTACTTGTGATATTATCAGCATCATCTTAACCATAACCTTTAATGACACACAATACCCGTAGGTTGAGTTCAAAATAGGCTTCAGGTATAGGTGACCAGGTGGTTTCAAGGTGACCTACCTATATATAGTGGTCATAATAATCCCATTGTCAGATAATCAGATTATAGGAGTGACCAGGTGCATATTTCATAATTGTGGGATCATCAAGTGCATTGGGATGTCACAAGGTGCATGTAGGGGTTAAGCAGTGCATTCTATGTCAACAGGTTCATTTTAGATCTATTTAAGAGCACAATGAACAATAGTTTCTCCAGATGCTAATGGCTCACTTAAGTATTAACCCAAAAAAGAAAATTACCTAGAACAAGGATGGGGAGAGCCTAGTGTAGTGTAGAGAACCATATACACAGTCTCTGTCCAAATTTATTGCAAATTTAATGGCATAGACTACTGGTTTATTGCTGATGAATGTATCTTTTATTGATTCAGGAATTAAGGTCAGCAAGAAAAATAATGTGTCTGCTTCACCCACATGTCTCTGTGTTTATGTTTATGTTTCTTTGAGTATTGAGAGGGAGAGAGAGAGGGAAAGAGAGAGAGAGAGAGAGAGCGAGAGAGAGAGGGAGAGGGAGGGAGAGAGAGAGAGGGAGGGGTGGGTAAGAGACGGACACAGATAGATACAGAGAGACACAGAAAGAGAGAAAGGGGGAGAGAGAGAGAGAGAGAGAGAGAGAGAGAGAGAGAGAGAGAGAGAGAGAGAGAGAGAGAGAGAGAGAGAGAGAGAGAGAGAGAGAGAGAGAGAGAGAATCAAAGAGAGAGAGAGAAAGAGAGGGAGTGAGAGAGGGGGGGTTAATCGCCTTTTTTTTTTTTAGGTGGGGGGGGGGGGGGGGGGAAGCAATTTGCAATTGTTGGATAGAGAGACGCAGTTCCGTAGATGAAATTTAGGTGATTTGCAGAAACTTAAAGCTACGTTTTTCAACAATTTGAAGTTTCATATAATAATGAAAAAATATGATCAAAAAAGTTTTATTAATTATTACTTTGATTTTTTGCTTGAATGTCAAATTATTCTCTGATATACGTAAAACTGATACAGTGCACCCTGCATTTTAGTACTCCCTATTCCTCATTAGTTGACACTCATTATAAAGACACGTCTTGTAGTAGGTAGCATTTGGCCCATGTCCAACTACGGGGAGCGTACTAGTGCAAACATCTCGAAGCAGACATTTTATCCACCCTCTATAACTTGATAATCTAAGTCCCCACAAATGGCAAGAAAGCCTAGCTTGATGTAGTTTTGGTATTCATTGTTTATTTCATTTATGTTTAGAGGAGGAATGCATTTTTATTAAAGGCAGATTTCAGAAATAATGTACTTACTAGTATATAGTACTCACACCTCCTTAAGGCCACTCCAATTTATTTACTTGTCTTACATGCTCAGGAGGTAGGAAATGAGCCATTTTGGAATAAAAAAAAAAAGTTTAAAAATGTGACTTTTTTTATTTTTTAAATTTTATTTAGAGTCTGACGACTAGGACTGGTAGCGATATGTTTCTACCAGCCTACTCTCAACTAACTAAAATCAATCAATCTATTAATCCCTGTAACCTGAAGGGTGGGAGGTATACCTCCTCAAGTCTGAGGCTCTACTACAGCAATGATAGCTTCCTGTAGTTGATTGAATATTCTTAAAACTTGCACTTTTTTTTTTTTTTTTTTTTGGAGTCTGACAGAAAATTTCATAACCACTTTCGTCCGTAAGACACCAAAGATGACTTTTTTTTCCTTTTTTTTTTGGAGTCTGACAGGATTTTTTTCCAAAAAAAGCTTGTAAAACAAGTAATTAAATTGGAGTGGCCTAACTAGTAAATTAAACAGTCATTAACAAAGGAAAATTTTCCTCCCATATAGTACACTGTATTGAAGATGCTGATGACAAAACATTTAGTTGATTCCATAAACCAGTTTCATGTCACTTTCCTTCATGGCCAAATAATAGTTACTAAGAATCAATATAGATGGAGCCAGGGGTGGTACTTATCCAATCCATAATGTAGCACTCAAAAGAGGCAAACAATTTGCTGATCAATGCTTCTAAAGTAAAAGTATGTTTCAGAATGTATTTAATGAAAAATATATCAGAACTCAACCCATAACATTCCTTTCAATATTTATTTAATTTGCATATCAGTGATGAGCTATAATTCAAGAGCCATAGATCCTGGTGAAAAATGTGAAGGACTATTGCTAACCAGGAACTAGAAATCTACCCTTGATGCATGGGCCACCTATGGGACAATTATTAAACTAAATAAAGACAGTCAGCTATTGTCGTACATTTGCTGGATACAAAAAAAAGTTCATGGTAATGTACCTGTGTAAGTTGTTCAGGTATGCCAGGCCACCTAGTGGGCAATTGTAAAACTAAATAAAGGCTGATTCAGCTGTTGTCATACATTAGCTAGATACAAAAAAGAGTTCATGGTAATGTACCTGTGTAAGTTGTGCAGGTATGCCAGGCCACCTAGTGGACAATTGTAAAACTAAATAAAGGCTGATTCAGCTGTCGTCATACATTTGCTAGATACAAAAATAAGTTCATGGTAATGTACCTGTGTAAGTTGTGCAGGTATGCTAGGTATGAATGAAAAAGAGAACGCCAGGTTGATGAATGGCATTAGATATGCAGAGACGTGTAATAATTAAAGTGACTCCCTTGCACTCTCCTGAAAAAACAGGGCTAGACACTAACAGTCAGCAGCTGGCCCCAGGCCAGTGAAAATTTCCTACAATGGCTTCGGTCCAGTAAAAACAGGGTTCAACTGGTCCTACAGTGCCAGTAAACATTAGGGGACATTCTTGTTAACAAGTTTTCCCCCCACATCAGGCACATTAAATGCCTGATAATGTTAGGAGAACAATTTCTAGGACCAGTAAAAATTCTGCTACTGTTCCTACTGGGCCAGTATCTTTTGAAGTTAACATTGAGGCCTGAAAAAGATCAGCTTTCTTGTAATGTTTATACATCATAAAAGGAAATTAGTTGTGTGACCTAAAAAGTAACCAGGTAGCAGCCCTATTATCATAGTTTAGATCTGTGAATAATTGATTTAACCCATTAATACTTGCAGTGGCCAAGAGCAGCCTGACATTTTGGTAATATTTTTCAGGTAAAAGCCTATTTGGGAAAATATTTCAAGGAAAAATAATCAGAACATTTCCAAGGAATCCTTTAAATATTTTGTGATCTTGTGTTTAATAGTTAAAGTTATTATCAAAGGTACCATAGATACAGACATCAACTTCTAAAGGAACTCATGAATGGATTAAATCACAATCAGGGCTCTCGTATCATTTACATTACAGAGAAGCCTGTGCGCCAGCATCATCTGAGCATGCACAGAGCATGACTTTTGGGCTATCAGTTGAGGCTATAGCCTGTTCAGGTTGACCGGCTGGTTTCATATCCACTTTTTTTTTATTTATCTAAGGTGGGCACGTATACATATAGCTGTGTTGGGAAACTAACATTTGCCAGTGACTCAATTAATGGAATTAATTGGTATTTCATCACACCACTGATTCCGGCTTTCATCACTGACTCTGGCCTTCCCCACAGGATTCCTATAGAGTTATTATTAACCCCTTATTAATCACACACCCCTTATCAGACAGGCATAAATAAGTGTGTAGAGCTACACATATGTAGTATAAATGTCATATCACCAACATCCAGGTCCTATACCACAGAGGATTTTTCTTGCTAAGAATGATATGGAGTATGTGTTGCTTAGCTGTCTCTATAGTAACAAATCGCATAAACCGCTGTTACTGGCAGTTGCCATGCAAGTCCAGGGAAAGGAAGTGGCCATCACTGTCATATATGATTTACAAATCACATCTTGTTCAGTGATTGATAGGCGAAGGAAGCAAGGTAGCTTTTACATAGAAAGGATATAGAGCCCTCAGGATTAAGGTACTGTAATCCTAAATTTCCTTTTATTTTTGAGGTAAGGCAGATAATTCTTTATGAAATGACTGACACGGGCTACAAAAAGACTACATTAATTTTGAACCTTTTCAAATTGCACAGTATGCAGAACAGTCTACTGAATGAACATATAATGTATTGAACTTTCCAGATGTAGCCATTGCATTTTTGTAAGATGCAGGAAATATGTTTCTATTTATGAAATAATAGTTTACATCTGATGGAAATTTTGTCCCCATTTGACAATTTTAGTAGAAAAGTATTAAAAAGTGACACTCAATCAGCACACTTCAGAAAACACTTATAAAGCAAAAAGGCAAATATTCTAGAATTACTAATAAGTTTCTAACTTTTAGTGTATATATCCTGTGTCTGGTTAGAATTCTATTGCATAGCAGTTAATGACTATCCAACTAGTCACCTTTATATATGATTTTTTTGCGTGCCAAATGCTATGCATATACATCATACTAGACAGAATAAAATCAAATCAATCAAATCAAATACATTTATTTTGTGACAGTATGATTTTGTGAGATAGATTTAGTACACACTAAGTCTGGTCCTCAAGTTATTTTTCATACTTCACCACCATCTCCCTACTTGAGTCCAGCTACAGCAGCTCATGTGAACCCACATAGATTAGTAGCCTAGACTATAAACGTCTATTGCCTTGAGGGCCTTTCTCTCTCTGTCAGCATGGATAAGCACTAACAACATTACGGAATGAACCCACAAGCTAGATCAAAATTTATTGTCTATGCAACCATTGGTCATGAACCATATGTATGTATGTATATGTATGTATGTATATATATATATATATATATATATATATATATATATATATATATATATATATATATATATATATATATATATATATATATTTATATATATATATATATATATATATATATATATATATATATATATATATATATATATATATATATATATATATGTATATATATATATATATATATATATATATATATATATATATACATATATATATATATATATATATATATATATATATATATATATATATATATATATATATATATATATATATATATATATGTATATCTGTATGTATATATGTATGTATGTATGTATGTATGTATGTATGTATGTATGTATATTAATTGATATATGGTATATACATACATATATATGTATATCAATTGAACCATATGTATGTATGTATATGTATGTATGTATATATATATATATATATATATATATATATATATTTATATATATATATATATATATATATATATATATATATATATATATATATATATATATATATATATATATATATATATATGTATATATATATATATATATATATATATATATATATATATATATATGTATATATATATATATATATATATATATATATATATATATATATATATATATATATATATATATATATATATATACATATATATATATATATATATATATATATATATATATATATATATATATATATATATATATATATATATATATATATATATATATATGTATATCTGTATGTATATATGTATGTATGTATGTATGTATGTATGTATGTATATTAATTGATATATGGTATATACATACATATATATGTATATCAATTGATATATATATATATATATATATATATATATATATATATATATATATATATATATATATATATATATATATATATATATATATATGTATGTACATATAAACATATATGGTGTAAACTAGTTTCTTCACCACAACATCAACATGCCCTGCTAGTGAATAAATTCTGTTTATGAGTTGAAGGACCTATAAAGGAGTAAACCCACTGAGCATATCTCTCTGCCTCATACCTCTTTTTACTTCGCCCAGCCATCTTTTCATCCCCCCTTCTGTACCGTGAGCTTGAGTGGTCATGATCTACCTATGATGGATTTCTCATGGCTTATCTGGCCATATCTTAGCCAGCCATTGTCACTGCCCAGTGACACTGCCACTTTCTCTGTTGACTTGGCTCATGATTTACACAGCAACTTGTTGAGGTTCACAAGGAGGCTTGTAGATAATTGAGGAGCATCATTATTGTGGTATTTTAAACATCACGAACATGCTGATTTGGGAGTGTGGTCAGGAACAGCTAACCTGCTCATAGTTGAGGAACATACAACATGGCATGGATGCAAACACATCTGGTGAGTCTAAGTGTCGAATAAGGCTAGAAATAGCCTAGGATACCTAGGTTAATGCTAGGAAAATGCTAGGATACCTTTATGATTAACCCTGCCAATGCTAAGGCTTCTTGTCTCCAAAGCACAATGACGCAAAGATCTTTAAAAACCAACTGAACCCTGTCATGTTGGTATTGATTAAATAGCTTTCGCTGAGTACTCTCAGATGAGTACCAATTTGCCAGGGTTTCAGTCATTTCTCAGCTTTTTTGCATAATTGTGTAAAGGCAAAATTAGCCACCAGCAGCATAAGGGTTAAGTGACAGCTTGTGTGGGTCATTAACCGTGCAAACTGTTTGGGTGTTAATTGCTATCTGGGGTATCCACCTGTTGCATTGTAGCGCCAAGACAAGAGACCTTTATTGTGAAATCATATTCTTCATTTGTGGTGCATTTTCACTCGCATTTCTTTTTAATCAACACAAGGACTGTATACTGTTACCTGTCATATTCTACAGGCGGGCATATTCCACTACATTGTTTGATGTAATGCAGGCAAACATGTGTTCCTGAAAGGCATGCATGTGACATGATGTCATAACTCCATAATATCTCAAAGGAAAAATATAGCATGAAATACAAATTAGTTATACATAGCATGGTTAATGGTTAGCGTCAAGACAGTTTTTGACCTACCAACGAATACATCTGCAAAAAGAAAACACGTCTCCAATACCATAACTTCCATTGTTGATTTTCCAAATGCATTGCATAATGTTTAAACAATGTAGTGGATGCAGACAGATGTAGTATAACGGTTATGAAAGGGATTGGACAAATGGGTTATAAACTGCATTACAGGCTCTGCCGATGGTTTTATATGTTGATGTAGTAAGGAAGGGAAGATACATATCTGTATTGAGATGTAGGCGCACATGTAAGTGGCACATTTAGCCTGTTTTCCTTGATATGGCTCGTCCAGGGCAGGAGGAGGAGGAGTTGCAATACGCCATAGCATATGATGTGCATGTCCTTTCACTCTATGGAGCAGGCATGGACACTGTGAGTATGCTTGACCAGGGTATTGCAGGGTCATTACAGGGTTCAATACTAGCAGCATTGGTTATACTGGCATGTCTTTATAGATGGATGCAATTTTCTTGAGATCCCTAATTGAGAATCCTTTGGCATCATTAGTGCACACATCACATGGCATCTTTCTGCCAAAACTCATTAAAAAGAGCAACTTCTTGAAAATGTTTGAAGAGGAATTCTTAAACCAAGCATTAAGAACAACTTCCAAACACATACCAAGATATTGCTTTATTAACAAGATATGTTTGTGTGTGTCATGCCTACAATCCAGGTTTGAATTTATCTTCAAGTCTATCAGTTTTATGCTGTATAGGGTAGCCTACCTTCCAGGAGGACTGATACAGATGTTATCCCTTGTGGATTATAGATGGCACTGCAGTATGCTTGAGATACTGCATGCACACCTCTCTCATGTGGCAATAGTATGAACTAAATATCAAACAATAAGGCACATGCCTGTTGTATAGGTAGTAGCATTGATTCATTAATTCATATAATAGGGTAGCTATAAGTATATATAGGAAAAGAGCAAGACGTGTATGCACTTAACCCTCATGCTGCTGGTGGCTAATTTGGCTAATACAAAATAATGCACAAAACCTAGAAAAATGACTGAAACCCTGGCACATGGGTACTCATCTCAGATTACTCAATGAGAGCTTTCCAATGAACACCAACATGACAGGGTTTAAATGGTTTTCAAGAAGTCTTTGCATCGATGTTCTTTGCACGAAAGCAGCCTCAGCATTGGAAGGGTTACTAGCAGTATCTCCCAAGCTATATTTGGATGTCATCCCTTGTGGAAGGATGACTCTGTGGTATGTTAGTGAGGGTAGTTTGAAATATGCCAGTACAACCTGCTTGTGTGGCAAATGTGTGAACTTAATGGCCAATCGTTAGCCATTAAAGCCTGTATGTAGTATAGGTGGTACAGGCATATAGTTCATATATGATATGGTAAAATACTGATGCCTAGTAGCTAGGCTATGCACTTTACAGCCTCTGAATAGAATTAATTGCCCATAGATCAAAAGAGGATATGGATACCTACTAACTGCATATTACAAGATATGTCACCTAGGCCTAATCACATCAGAACATGATAAGATTGTAATGGGGCCTCTCATAGACACCTGGATTGTATTTACTAACTGTAGATAATAGTTATGGGCAGTGCTTGAATATTCATTCATTCTTATCATTTGCATATCATTTAAGTACTTAGAGGTCAAAGGTGCTTGAAGAATAGTGCATCAGCTGAATGTAAAAAGTAGTTTGAGGTTTCATCTTAGAGATACTTGCATACATTAAAGCCTTTGATAGCTATTTAGGTGGGAAGGGTGTCATAGTTTTCCCAATTTTCTACAGAAATTCTGAAAGAATTCTAGTAATAAAACTTGAATGGAGTAAAAACAAATATCCTCCATATTGAACTTTCTTCCATATTTGTTAAATGTGAAGGTCCCTGGTCCATAATTATGGGTAGGAGGTCCATTTGAAAATCCTTTTTCCGTTGTCTGAAATTAATTGTATTCTGTATGTAAACAGTGCTGCCATCTATTGAGGTGTCAGTGTACTAATATTTTAGGTGTGTGGTGTTAATATTGCACATACACCATTTACCAGTGAAATAAGACCATTGTGCCACCATGTACTGAAGTACTGTCATACCAGTGCTGTGTAGGACTTATTCCCTGGACCCCTTTGTTCTCCCTATTTCTGGATCAGCCTTTACCCTTTACCCATCTAAAAGGGTTATTTTTGTGGGTATTCAAATCTGCAGCATAGGCATAGTGTGGTCAGTCCTCAGTAATAAAGCAATACTTTCAGAAATATTTGACTGAATGCTATAGTTCCTGATGGGATCAGTTATCCATATTCTAATACATATATTCTTCTATTTGATGAGATTTAACCAGACTGCATCAACCCCAAATGCAAATAGGTTAATAGAGAAGTTTCACTGAGAATTATGAAAAAACAACAATCTAGGTTGGATAACAAAAAAAAGTTTTTACACAAATATTCTTTTTAGTTTCAAAGGAAATCAGAATATAGTTTGATTCTGTGCATTGGTCTTAAAGAAAATCTGCAAGTAGCTGTTAAGATCCTGTTTTCTCCTGTCTGTGACTGTACATGCCCATTGCCGAGACTCACAGCAACTGCGCTTCTAGAATGTTTCACTTGAAGTTGGAACCAGTAGCAACAGGATAAGGAGTTTGCTTTTTCACAGCAAGGCCAGTGACATCAAGGGTTTGGCTCCCGATTCCATACAATGATAGCATGCTGGGTGCTGTCTTAGGTCCTCTTCTGCGCACTCAGGCAACGTGTTAGCTGGGATGTATATTACTTGTATCCATTCTCCCTGTATCAGCCCAGATTTCTAAGCTGTCAAGTATATTTTTTCTGTCTTCAAGTTTCTGTCTTCAAGTGGTCAAGGTGGGCAGAGAGAGGCTGAATTAGTTCACATTTATCCCACCAGGTGAATAGAGGACTGACAGTTTGAGTATGAGAGCGGAGCACCAAGTGGTGCAATCCATCTATCATTGCTCATGCTGCTTGGTCAACTCAGAAGGGAATGTCAACTTTTTAGGGATACGAACCTAGTCTAGCAACTTGTGTGCTCTTGGGTCAGACTCATTGATATGATATAAAAAATGTCCATAATCCTATAAGTCTTGTTGGTTCCAATCCTAGTGATAGTTGCTCTGAGGCTGCATAGTTATAGTTATTTTCTAATTGCATGGCAAACTTCCCATAGATAGATCATGGTTTTGCCCAGCCTGCAGGGGAAGCTTGTCAGCACACTGATCCCTGTGTATCAAGGCTCACCTACGGGTCAGAATACCAAGCGTAACTCTTCGGAGAAAGTCAATAATCGCTTCGGGCCATTGGCAACTAACAGGTATGGATCCATGAGAGTCTACATATTATAATGTTCACTGCAAATATTGACAGCGGTTTAATCTCAAGAGAGGGAAGCTGGTTACATTGCTTTTTAGCTCAGTGGATACCAGGCAGAGGAGAGAGCGGTCATTCATGCATATATGGGAACTGTTTACCTTTAACTCCAACATGTGGACATTGGCATAAGTTCTGAGGAGGTGTTATTATAATGTGAGGACGTATTAATATCAAGGACAAGTTTATAAAAGAACCTGGTCTCTTTGTGACTGAATGCTGTGCATCGTGTAATGTATAACTAATGTTTGACAGGTGGACAGGTTTGAAGGAACTATATTGACTGGATAATTTTGACAAGTTATTATCATGGACGACTGAATAGGACTTGTTTCTTGTTAATGTGTACTGTGTATTACTGGATTTATAATTAGCATTTGCCTATATCAGGTCAATCACACCACAACTCACACATTCAAGATTACGTCTGAAGGAACTGCATGTATTCACCGGACAACACTGACAAGTTAATTTCAAGCACAAGACAGTGGATTAGTATCTGATTTCTGTGTGCTCTGTTTCACTGAATATATTGTTTTATTATTAACATAAGCTTATGTGAGGGCAAGTACGACCCAACTCACATTGTTATTAAGTCTGAAGGACCTGTATATACTGGAGAAGTATCCTCTTATGACTGAGTGTCATCACTATAAATACAAAATCACTAAATACAAAATAATACAAAATTGACTTAAAATATACCTCTGTATAAAAACAAGTTTACCCATAGAACATTCACATGAAGCCTGAACAAATTGTTTCTACTGGCACATTAGTTATGAGGTTGATGATTAACTTCAAAAAATGAAAATGATTTTTTTTAAATCCATTCCTCAGATAGCAGAAAGAAGTATCCAGTCCGGGTCGAGAGCAGTTAATTTGTTTAGCATTTTAGCACATAAAGATCAAAGGAATTCAGGATTTTTTTTTATTTTAGTTAACGGATGAAAACACAAATAGGTCAGCTTGGTTCGGCTTCAGGCTGAGGATGATGATCCCCACAGGACAATAAATAAGTGTGCTGATAAACGTCATAATAACTTGACAGTATATACAGTATGCGTCATTTCTATCCCTTTGATAAATGAACGACCAGGAAGAGTTTTGTATATACACTCATTTTATTGGGACACAAACATGTATTTAATGACCTTGATAGGTATATCGTGATCAGAGTTGATTATTGTTCAGTCATGCATTAGGCATCTACATGTACATAGTTTTACTCATATCTGACTGTGCCAAGTTGAACAGAGGACATTATTATTGCCTGGAGGGGAGAGACATTTGCCAACAACAATAGCTCATCCTATCCATTATAGTCAGGCGTTCATACCTAGGATGGTGTCACAATGAGGAGAACTTAACCTGACACTTCTCCACATAAAGGATAACATACCGGAACCTGTGCAGTCCACAAACAATGTCCCCACCAGCATGGCGTTTGTAGGCTACATTGTGGAGATAGTTCTTAGTGTACAGGTAGATATGTTGCTTTATGATTACTAACTGGTGTATAGTATTCATTCAGAAAAGTTCTTGTGAGAATAGTTCTTGTGAGAATTGTCTAGTTACTGTTAGTATTGTTTGTGTTAGGATATACAATTCATGAATATGGTAGTATTTCTTTTTTAGTTTTTTTTGTTAAAAACAGTAATCCTAAATATGAATGGAATAGTAGTTAGACTTGGGTTTATATAATATTATGAATAAAAAGACAAAGGTTATGCTAATCTTACATGTGTGAAAATTTATAGGCACTGACAATTTTGACAGGCAGTTGTTAAATAGAAATAGCTAGTACAATATTAGAGTGTCCCTATTACCCTAGTAAGGTAAAGAAGTACTAAAAGTTATTTCAACATCCAAAATTTCCAAGTGACAAGTAAGGTTCCTACTAGCAAGTTTTTTGATGGTAAGGATGTTGATTTTACTTTTCTCATACTCACTCTCACAAGTAGGAGCTGACACCCTTTCTCTAGAACTATAATGCAATTAGCAGCACTATAGCTGTTATTCTAGTTACAAACTGTTTTTTCTGGAGTAAATACAATCAAAAAGAGAATGTATTCATTGATATTTGATGTTGATATTCACCATGTGGAAATAATAGGTATAGTTTTGTGGTTGACCTATTAGCACTAGGCCACCAGGGATCAGAGCCACCATGATATATGCACAGTGTTTAGTATATGCTAAGATGACCAAACACAAGTGGATTCGAAACCAGCCAGTCAACCTGAACATGTTAGCCTCAACCAGTGTCAACTAATAGCCCCATATTAGCCCAAAATTGGTGCCCAGCTGGTGGTGGTGATCAGGTTTCTCTGTAATGTAATCGATACGAGAGCCCTGATTGGTCCATGTTCCCATGTGACCTCACGCTGCTGCCAGTTAGTGACTCCTGGCATGATCCCAGCACCTCACTATAGCGCATATAGTAACTGATCTCTTGCTGCATATCCATTCTTTTCTTCATCCAAGGTATATGTGGTATTATAACACGGTCACTAGGTTATGCAATTTATTTGTTAGTTCCCAGGTTATAGACCTATTACCAGGGACCCTAGTGTCGGGGGAACAACCTACAGCTTCCATCACAAATGTGGCACCCTGAGTGTACCGGCTAGCTGAGGAACTTTTCTAAAGATGAGCCACTAATTTGGTAGATGAGGCACCTGGTACCTCAAAAGTTGACATTCCCTTGTGTGTTAATTGACCAAGTAGTGTGGTGTAGTACCAGCAATGATATAGGTAGATTCCAATACCTGATCCTCCTTATATCTCATACTGAGTCTACTATTCACCTGGTGAGATAGATGTGAACTTATTTGGCCACTGGCCACCTTGACCAGATAGTGCTCTGTAACAGAAAAAAATATAGAGAGAAAAAAACTCATGTATGATAGCTTAGAAATCTAGGCTACTAATTTAGCTGCATGCAAACAGCAGAAGGCATTCACAGTCTAAACCCATTGATACCCATTTTTAGGGGTATAGCATTTTATTCCAATAAACCACGCATGATTGAATTCTTCGAGTTTCCAAACTTTGGCATTGTGTTGTATCTTTATATTTGTTAGTCGTTTGTTATACAATACTTATATATTAGATATGCCCATATACAATGCTTATTTATTAGGTATGCCCATATACAATGCTTATTTATTATATATGCCTATATACAATACTTATATAGTGAAAGTGTCAGCAGCTTATCCTTCTGCAAATTGCTTTATTAAGTGGCTGTAAGTCTGTGTGAGGAGTTGTGTAATGCCATGT
Organism: Maea johnstoni; assembly: GCA_963942565.1. Lineage (NCBI taxonomy): Eukaryota > Metazoa > Annelida > Polychaeta > Spionida > Magelonidae > Maea > Maea johnstoni. The sequence goes on along the minus strand of OZ012684.1, from coordinate 49,771,966 downwards.
GGTGAATATAATACCCAGTGACTTCTAGTCTGACATGCAGTCCAATCTATTGTTTGGCTAACTCCCAGGTTACTTGTTACAATGGCTTTCATATTCCATGTCGGTCTCAGTCGTTCCCCTTCCTCAGGAGCAGTTTTCATGCACTCAAGAAACGTGCCATTATGAACTGTGTGCTAACCAGATTACAGGGGGAAATCAGGTTATAGGGATAGCAGCTAGAGTAGCGCCCTAGGTTGTGAAGGTGGGATTTTATTTCCCAGACAGACAGACACCTGTGAGGCACTGTGTTGGGCAGCAGAACTGAGCCATCCCAGTGGCTTGGATGCTGATGGTATGTCAACATTTTACACCAGACTAGTGATAGATTTCACATCCCAAAGGCTGTGGGGAGATGCAGACAGTAGTGGTATTTCTATGAAAATGTTTGTGTTATTTCTACAAGTCCGTTTATATATTTGTATGTATATTAGAAATATTTAGGACTAGAGGGAAAATCCTAACCACAGGGTAGATAAAGGTCTACATTTTGTATATTAGACATATTCATTACCTCTGGAGACTTTCAACTTCATTGTTATTTCATACATAGAGGCTTAAGTCATTTAGACATTATATATAGAGATGTCCAAGTGGTCTAATGTGCTGCCGCTGACTGCTTGCTGTCTCCCACCTACCAGTAACCACTATCAAATCATGATGAGTCATGCGAGAAAATTGTCAGTGACTTGTTCTAAGGGTGTGATTTCCACGGGGTTTTCAAGTTTCCTCCACCACTTACAACCGTGTAGTCAAGATTTAGCCCATTATTGGCAGAAAATATAATGATAATGGAAATAACAAATTCTGATTCATAGAGATATACTTCTGGTGGGCATTTTTTCCTGGCACACAGGAAATACTTTGCTGTGTTCTCACTATATGCCTGATATGACAATAGTGTCATTGTGGAATTCATCCTTTGTAGAATATACCATATGAAATCAACAGGTTAAGGTTGGCTTTGGAATTCTACTATTCCTACTTAAGCATCAACCACTGAACTATGAGGAGATTTGTTAGTTGTGCTCTAATCAACATTTCTGGCTTCTCTTGATTTAACCTCTTATAACTGTGTAATGTTATCTCATTCTGATACACAATTTATATTTGTATCTATACACCTCTTTCTCAGTGTATTGATGTTGTTGTTTATGTGAAGATGAAAAAACAAAAAGAAAATCTTAAAGATAAAAAAAGCATTTCTCCTTCAAATATTTTACAAAGTATGCTTTCATCAGAAATGTATTACCATGAGATTCTGGCTTTTTTGAGCCACCGAGAGGATGAATTGGTTAATCTAACTTTGAAGACAAGTAAGAACATTAACGTATAGACACACCTTTCTATGGGTTGACATGATTGGCAAGACAACAATTCAATCATGATACCCTGTATCTTTTGGACACACTCCCTCCCTCTCTCTCTATATGTCCAGAGTAATCAATCGAGTAATCAACATCTTCCCTGGCCCTGATTGCTTCACTATAAGAGTGTATGATGATTTTCCGTTGCAGGAGAATTTGGCGAAGAAGCGTGGTGGACAGGGGAAGCAGAGTAAGATGCCGGAGCTGTCTGAGACGTCGGAAACAGAGTCCGTGAAAGGCAGCGGCGGCAGCATGGATTCGGAGACGGAGACGTCCTCGGAGAAACAGAACGGTGAGATGGTCGCGGCACCTGCTCCCGACAAGGCCCAGGTGGCCTTCCCAAGCCTGCCACCTTCCTTCCTCAGAAAACTGGGCCTCGAGGCCAAGGCAGGTGAAACACCAATCAGGTAAGCAATCCAAAACTGCAATAACAAAAACAGTACCGACAAAAATTACTTTTTGTTTTACATCATAACCATTACACATTCTTGCAATATTTGCACATTTTGTTTCTTTTAGCTAACAATATGTAGACAACAATGGTAACCTTTTGCTATGTATCAGGTGAGCTACCAAAACTGCAATAACAAAATAATATATACTGACAACTATTACTTTTTGTCATACATCATAACCATTGCATGCCAACATAACTTCTCATTATCATCATCATCATTATCATCATCATCATCATCATCATCATCATCCTAGCAGCTGCAGATTAATCATCATCATCATCATCCCTTTAAAATAAATGGTCTGATGCAACCCATCCTTACTATTTAAATATTTTAAACAAAACATGCTATTCTGCATTCTTGCAATGATTGCATATGTTGCTTCTTTTAGTTAAGGGAATGTCTGTGTGTGATGTTCAGATGAAAATCACAATGTCTTTCTGGCTTGTTGTTTTTAGATTGAGCAAGGTTGAAATAGTTAAATCTGAATACTAGATAATTGGAACATCATCATCGTTGTACATCTCTCTAGGTTAGGTCGAGTTCAGTTTTCATAGCTTATTTTCAACAGTACAATGATCATTGCTGATCAATGTATCGTTCCATATAGATTAGAACTGGCACCTGCACCACACTTAGGGGAATTACTTGTCATCCTCAAATGCCACTGAAAAGTAGTGTGGAACGATAACTGTCAGGTTTTTTCTAAAGACCTGACAGTTATGTTTTATTATGGACATTAAGGAAATCAGGGAGAATTCTCAAGAGAACCTCGGCAAATATCCTGAAGTTGAACACGTGCACGTTTTATTTTTGTGGGTTCCCATGGCAGTTGGAGCCCACAATTTCATCACTCAGGTCGTCGCTGTGTATCCCTTTCCTGTGATCTTCGTCTTAATGTATTCTAATGTCCATTACTATTATGTTGAGTACCATTACCCTTTGTTACCTTTGACTGATAATAACTTTTTATATAGATATCCATATTAAATTTTGAGTGGCCTACCTTCTTTGGGATCCTCTGTTAAGCTCTGATTATGATATCTTTTTGTGTTATTTGTTTTATAGTCGTTGTTTTTCAACTGACTATAATCGTAGTTCCTCCTCGTGTCTGAGTTCTTCGTAGCGGTCGCCATCTTGTGTTGTTCGATTAGCTTGTCGCCGGTGTTCTATTGCGGCTTGTTGTAGTGTACCGGTTCTTGCCGTGGCGTGTGCTGCGGCATGCTCGATTGTCCCAATCGATCAGTTCTCGTCAAGGCGAGCTCTCGTGTGTCAATCGATCTCGCCATTGGATGTTGGTTGTCACGTGTGGGACTTCCCCGATGTCACGTGGGGGTCTTCCCCGACCCTATTAGCATAGGCTAGTGACGTCAGCCGGCACATCGGGATTCTCCCCATACAACGTCATCGCAGGCCGCCGCCATGTTTGGTAACTTCCATTAATCAGGAAGTTATCCATCAAATTTGGCGAAATAACTTGGGAATAGGTGATATAGATATCTCACCTATTCTCACATGTTTTTCTCTGTCAGATTGACAAAGAAAAACACCAATATTATACCTCAAATATAAAGTGTGAGGAAAAACACAGCCGAAAATCGATCTATTGCGATGTTGATACCGGCTCGCAGCTAGCTTGTCGGCACTGAAGAGAGTGCTTCCAGTTTTTCGAACGATCGATAGTTCTTTATTCCTGACATCCTAAATTCAAAAAACATAATAATTAGACTAAATGGATGTCAGGGAATAAGAATATCAACTTCGTTTTTCAAAATTAATTTATTTTGTTGCTGAAACGATCATGTAAAACAAGTGCAAAGGAAATTGCTTCGCACGTGTTTAGATCCGCCATTTTGAAAACGGCAGATTTTGCGGTCTCCTATCTGCACTTTACACGATCCAAATAAATACTTCCCGTGGTTGGATCGTAATGAATAAAACATTTCCTGAAAGGCAAGACACATATCTATCTAACAATGTCAATTTTACATTTGTTTATTAGGCGATTAATATAAAAGAGTCATGATTCGAAATAGTTGCATTGCTTACGGCCAACGGATTTCGAAATCGAATTTGCCGTAAACACTAAACAGTGCCTGACAACTGGTGTTGGAGTGTGTTGACCATCATGTTTGAAGCCTTCGAAAAAGGCTATAACTGATGGTACAACACAAAATAAAGACACCATAAGGAGGACAACAAGGTAGGCAATTGATATATGTTTTTATTTTTATTTCTATTGTAGATTTTTACTGCTCTGGGAATTTTATCTCTGTGTTGTTGCGCCTGAAAGTTGGCGAACTTGGGAGTGACAAAATGGCGGCCACAACACTTGCTTTTTATGTTCAATCGTTGATTTGTGGTGCAAAACATGATCGTTTCTAAACAAAAATTACATGTATCGATTGAGGAGGTTTCAATTATATTAGATATCAATGTTTTACAAAGAAATACTTATGTGCAACTTGAGGAATTTCAGGCTAAAGTAGGGCTAATGCATTTTAAATACCTGATTTTACATTTATTTTAAATCAAAATCAGCATGCTCTCTGCAAAACCTTAGGTTTACACTGATCAGACATAATATATTCTAAAAGTAATATCTACAAAACAAACATAATTAAAAAGAACAAGAACAGTAGTTTTAGGCAGTATTTTTTATTTCAGATTTTTTGTATGATATTTTGCCTTTTATGGCTGGAGAGAGTAACAACCCCCTGACAGCGCAACAGCAATGCAACATAATTTGTTGCAAAAAAAACAATCCAGTTTGAGGGACAAGCCCCCGTCAGGCAATTCAACGTGTTAAGGGTTAATGGCGATTGTCCCGTGGAGGGCTCATTGCTGCTCTCGCTGTTGGGGTCAATTATATATTCACCGGGGGTTGCTAAGTTAGTCTGGGGCCGACCATTGGGTTCTCATTGCACGGCCAGTCATGGCATGGCCATTTTTGCTTACCACGCTGGGTGCTCATGGCGCGGCCAGTCTGCGGCGCGCCCATTTTTGTCTCACCTCGCAGTGGTGCTGTCAGGACATGGCCATATTTGCTTACCACGCTGGGTTCACATGTGTTTGTCTCACCAAGCTGGGTTCACATGTGTTTGTCTCACCACGCAGTGGTGCGGGACATCTAGGATTTTACCCCGGTGCTAATAAGTCATGTTAGATGCAGAGATATTGTGTTATATTGTTTTATTTTGACAGATTAAGATATATTGTATTATCTTGTTTTATCTTGTGTTATCTGACTTATATATTGGTTCTAGTGTCGAGTACTGTTTGATGATATATTTTAAGAAATAACACACACAGACAGACAAAGGAAAAACAAATAGTTTGGTACCAAAAGGTGGCTTAAGGTTGTAAACCAAAGGAAACCAGAAGAATCCCAACAATGACATTGACATCAGGGCTCGAAATTAGCTGGAACCGGAAGCTCCCTTGAATTCTCCTTCAGCTCCCTCTAATTTCTACAGGGAGCCCAAAGATGAACTGTTCTCTATACACAACAACTTTAACCCTTCTTAAGCTACTTTCGTCCAAAACTCAAGGATGCAAGGTGAAATCTATTCAGGATCATGACATACTCTTCCCAGAAAGCCTGTCCTTTAACCAGCTCTTCCTTGAAGAAAACCTACATGCAAATAGTTTCAATCAATGGTCTAGGTAAATGGATGAATCATATTCATTGCTTCCATAATTAAAGCAGGTTTTTTGTTTTGTTTCCAGCCTAACCTCCTGACCAATGCATGCCCGATGGCACAAGTGGTCTTACAGAGTGGATAAGCAGATATCTCTGAAAAATGAAATGTCTGCCTCCCCTTCCACGAAGTATCGATCGCTGAATTATTCTTGAATCAAAAGTTGTCTTAATTAACCATTGTATATTTGTGGTTGTCATCCGACCATATGGGCAACCAGAGCAGAATGGGTTAACCCTTGTGATGCTAAGGCTACTTTTGCCAAAGGCACAGCCACACAAAAAATTTGAAAACCATACAAAACACTATCATGTTGGTATTCATATAAAAGCTCTTGCTGAGTACTATTAGATGAGTACCCATGTGCCAGGGTTTGAGCTATTTTCAGCTTTATTCCCATAATTTAGTATTGACCAAATTAGCCCCCAGCAGCCCAAGGGTTAATGGCGGCCTATGCCTCCTATTCTACACCAATCACAATACTGCAAGTATGACAGGCATAGCTGTGGCACGTGGAAGACAAGAAGAATGCGCAAATCAATTGACAATCTCGTCAATTTTCGCCCACCTTCAGAATCTGTTTCAGCATCGACCTTCTCAGGACAATGCCACAAAGGAGAGCTATGACAAGAGATTTGTCGACGTGTTTGATGACACCTGGTCCAAGAGTTTTCGTTGTTCATCATTGGTGATAAACTGCGCCTGCATCGTGTGCTGCGGCGCCAACGTTATTTTTTGGAATGGCTGATTGTGCGACAATGGGGATCGTCAGCGAGACCGGATGAATGGTCTGCATCTTCCCCGCGGCGGCCGCATGCTTTGCGGCGGCACTGGTGGCGACCCCTTTTGGCTGTATCTGCAACTGCTGCAGCTGGCCCGCGCTGAAGACCTGATTGGCGTAGACTTGGTGGTGATAAGAGAGGGGGGGGCCGGAGACATGGAGAGGTTAAAAGTCGTGGCCAGCTGCTGCGGGGTCACGGAAGCGGCGGCGCTCGACGATTGCTGCGAGGCCAACTGCTGCTGCTTCTGGAGATTCCCAAGAGTCTTTTGGTAGCTGCTGCGGCCTGTTGATATAACATGTCAAATATTTGTAATTGTCTTTATTAATCCATTGATAAACCAATTAGCATATTAATTAGATAAAGTACCTTGACCAGAGAAAATACATGCTAACATTGAACAATACATAACATACAATTTTATTACATGATACACACTATAATAACCACATCTAATAGCAGACCTTGCAATATACAAATTGATTGAGAAATAAATATTCATAAAAGACCATAATAACAGTAACAAAAGGAACCCACAAGCTGACGCTGACAGCGTCTCTCTTGTTAACCATTGCACACCTAGATTGGTTACCAATCACCATTTGTTATGGCAGATCTAATTGAGAGTTAAGATTACCAAGAATCTCAAATATTTCAACACATTTTTCTGATGTGTCATATTTTACGTTAGAAGAAAGACCTATGTATTCCATGGTTAAATGGATAAATGATTTGTATATTCTTATTATAAATGAGGATGAAGATATGAAGCGTTTACTGCACATAGACTGAAAGGAATGTGATTTTAACCCTTATGCTGCTGGTGGCTAATTTGGCCAATACAAAATAATGCAAAAATTCTGAAAAATCACTGAAACCCTGGCAAATGGGTACTAATATGAAAGTACTCAGTGAGAGCAATCTAATGAGTACCAACATTACATGGTTTAGATGGTTTTCATGAATATTTGCATGCTTGTGCTTTGCATGAAAGTAGCCTCAGCATTGGAAGGGTTAAGGCTGTCCCAAGGTTTTTTTAAATACTGATTTTTACACAATTCCCGTGTCTGGCAATCAAGATGGTGAAGTTCAGAGATCTTTAAACTTTCATGCTAAAAAGTTCCTTTTGAAATTTTTGTTTCTATTTCCTGAAATATTTGAAACATTTATAACAGACATTTTGGAAGAAATATTTGATTATTTTTAAAAAAAAAATTTCTTATTCAGTTATTGTTAAAAGATGCTTTTGTCAGGATGACGAAAATGAAAGACTGTTTGGGACACTGCAAACAAAAAGAAATAGTTCAAATATTTGAATGAGAGTTGTTGGTAGTTTTATGATGATTATTTCTCCTTCAAATATTTTTCCAATTATGCTTTTGGCTGAATGATTTCAGCAAAATTGTCAGGCTGTGTTTGGTTGCTTCTGGCTTTAGTTGGTCAATAGGGCACTCTCAGGTATGGGTTGTAGTGAAGAATCTGATATATGCGAAAGGGAAAAGGAGTTAGCTTGCTTTACAGGAGAAAATAAATTCTTTGCCACTGAGTCTTAACCCTTCTGCGAGCCTTAACCCTTCTGCTACTAGTGATTAAGTAAATCAATAGAAAATAGCGCAAAAAGGTGAAAATGACTGAAAACCTGTCATATTGCTAGTCATCTCATAGTACGCACCAAGAGCTTAGAAATATATACAAATGTGGTAGGATGCAGATTGTTTGTAAACATTTTTGCAATCTTGCGCCATGAACAAAAGTAGCCTCAGTTTTCAAAGGGTCTAATGTCATTGGTGGAAATCAGTGCTGTGGAGGGTTGTGGCTGAAAATCTCCATCACCATTGGCTGTTACTGAATTGCCATGATGGAGGGTAACTGTGATGAAATGGGACTTAAGGCGACTTGACTTCTCCTTTATAGAAAACATTTCTCTTCACGCTTCTGGCTAGCCCGACAGCATTTCATCGCTCCGTGGTACTCACAGCGATTATTCCAGCATTTATGATCGCACCATCTCCATTAAAGCGACAAAGTGCAATACAGAAAAGTAGTTGGACCCCATTAGGTACCATCTAAAGGCTGTGTGCTGTCTGCAAATCCATTTATTAGATTGGAAGAAATCCATTACTGTACTGCACGAGTCCAAGTATACTGAGATTTTGTTGGAATGGAGAAATAAAGGTTGATAGGAAAATGATGGGAAACTATCATGATTGTGATTTTGTAAACGCAATACTGCAAATTTATGCTGGCAGGTGGCATTATTTTGGCACAATATCACAGGAAATGATTGTTATTTGCATGACTACTGCAGAGAAATAATATGGCATTACAGTGCATTATTAAACATAAATGTTAGTTTACGGGATGACTGCAGAGAAATATGGTGTTATAGCACAATATTGGAATAAGTGCTATTGTAGTGAGTTAACTGCTTGACTACAGATAGATATGGCAGTTAAGGACAGTGAGGGGGTAAATGATTGTTAACTGAATTAAAGGAGCTTGATACTCCTTGGTATGATTTGGCATTCAAGTATTAACCCTTATGCAGATGGTGGCTAATTTTGTAAATTACAAAAACAATGCAAAAATCTGGAAAAAATGACTTAAACCCTGGCACATGGGTATTCATCGGAGAGTACTCAGTGAGAGCTTTCCAATGAATACCAACATGACAGGGTTTAGATGGTTTATAGAAATCTTTGTATCCTTGTGCTTTGGGTGAAAGCAGCCTCAGCATTGGAATGGTTAAAGCTGGCAGTGTGACGGCCTCCCTTTCAATCATTCTCTTCCTCAAGCCTATTATTTGTTGAACTATTTGAATGTGGAAATCTTGTCTTTAATGTGGCTTTGACTGAGGTCAAAGGTCAAAACTGTCTTTCCTCATCCAGAGACAAATATGTCCAGTATTTACCTTGACCACTGGCATAATAGCGAATTAGAGGTGTGGTTGCTACAACAAAGTGCTTTAATATTACAATATATCATGTACAGTGAAAAAACAAAGCATGTGTGATTTCTTTTATGTCACCCAAGGGAATGATTTTATCTAAGGCAATCAGATATATGTCCATTTTTACGTGTGCTCTGGGCCTGACTAGTCTCATGACATTGCTGGGACATTGGATGTTTTTCTGTTTTCCGTTCCCAGCTTTGGGTTATCCTGTAATATGCTGTTGTGTTGCATGTTTGTAGGCAGGAAGTAGGCCTTTAACATGTTCAATATGTTAAGGCAATCAAATATGTCTCTATTTTCATGTGTGCTCTGTGCCTGACCCGTCTCATGACATTGCTGGGTCATTGGATGTTTTTCCGTTCCAAGCTTTGGGTTATCCTGTAATATGCTGTTGTGTTGCATGTTTGTGGCTAGGAAGAAGGCCTTTAACATTTTCAATATATTAAAGCAATCAAATATATGTCTATTTTCATGTGTGCTCTGGGCCTGACCCGTCTCATGACATTGCCGGGACATTGGATGTTTTTCTGCTCCCAGCTTTTGGTTATCCTGTTACATGCTGTTGTGTTGCATGTTTGTGGGTAGGAAGTAGGCCTGTAACATATTCAATATGTTAAGGCAATCAAATATATGTCCATTTTATGTGTGCTCTGTGCCTGACCAGTCTCATGACATTGCTGGGACATTGGATGTTTTTCTGTTCCCAGCTTTGGGTTATCCTGTTATATGCTGTTGTGTTGCATGTTTGTAGGCAGGGAGCAGGCCTGTAACATATTCAATATATTAAAGCAATCAAATATATGTCTCTATTTTCATGTGTGCACTGTGCCTGACCAGTCTCATGACATTGCCGGGACATTGGATGTTCTTCCGTTCCCAGCTTTGCGTTATCCTCTTACACACTGTTGCGTTGCATGTTTGTGGGTAGGAAGTAGGCCTGTAACATATTCAATATGTGTGATTGGATTAGAGGATGCTCTGATGAAGCAGTCACCTCTGAGGTAGGGGAATGATGAAGATATATGGCACTTTGATGATGTGAGTGGGTTTAAGGATAATGTAATCACTCTCCGGGCTTGGGCCAATCTGACATGCAGCAATTTACAAAAGATCGCTTCTGTCATCTTCTAGATAAGCCACACTATGCAGTTGCCAACAACCTCTTACTTAGGTTCCCCATTCAGACATGCCTGCATATTTTATGTCCTTAAAACCTTATGCTGCTGCTGGCTTATTTGGCCAATACAAAACGATGCCAAAAACCTGAAGAATGATTGAAACCCTGACACATGGGTACTCATCTGAGAGTACTCAACAAGAGCTATCCAATGAATACCAACATGACAGGGTTAAGATGGTTTTCAAAAAATCTTGTGTTTTGGATGAGAGTAAGCCTTAGCATTTGAAGGGTTTAACACGTAGACGTTGGATATATCTTGATCTTGAGAGAGTAAAGCCACCTGGTAGGTACTTTTGTCTCAATGAATTCATGCTTTCCCTCTAGAAATTGTTGTCTGGATCTAAGATATTATTGTCAATAGCCTGGTAACTAAGGATGGTTTTACAAATATTGGAAGGAGAGTTGTTGGTCAAGTTCTCAACTATGATTTAACATGGAAGATTTCATCAAACATGTCAGGCTGCTTTTGGCTACACGGAGCAATAATGGGTAAAACAAGTGCTGTATGATACATTATAAGACCACCATATTTACATTTTACATGATTCATATTTTGTTTTGTCCAATCTGAATAACTCCAGGCCTGAAAAGTCCCAAATAAGCAAGAACGCAAGCAGATACACTCTCCTACTCCATGAGATTGTGTTTGTTCAAGGCAATATGTATAATTGATATGTGTTACCGTGCAAGAACACAAATCCTTTTATTGGTGGAGTGCATTGAGCTTTTGGCAGTTACATTTACAATGACAGATTTCATTATTTCAACAAATTATACCTTTGAGTTTAGTAGTTATACATTTGAAGATATCTGTGTTGTCATTGTGTGCCTTGAGATTGATCGGATAAAAATGCCGTGAAAATCTCAAGTGAGCATCTATTTCCTTAAAAAATGCCCTTGAAAGTAAAGATTCTATGTGTATAGTTATTAAGATTACCGAATCATTTGGTAATCGAACTAAAAACCTTAATGGAGATACTAACCAAACAGACTTAAATCGAAGCACACAGAAGCATAAAGAAGAGCAAATACCCAACGTAAACAGAACAATTACAAAAAATTCTCTGTTTACAAAGATTTTATTGAAATAGGAGTTTTTATGTCATTGAAATGAATGAGTTAACCCTTCCAATGCTGAGACTACTTTCGTCCAAAGTACAAGAATGCTTAAGATTTTTGAAAACCATTTGAACCCTGTCATGTTGGTATTCATTGAAAGCCCTCACTGAGTACTCTCAGGTGAGTACCCATATGCAAGGGTTTCAATCATTTTTCAGATTTTTTTCCATCATTTTGTATTGGCCAAATTAGCCACTAACAGCATTAGGGTTAATAAAGACGAGTGGTTTGTCTGCAATTTAGAAAGGAAATGAAGAGGAACTGATTTCTTATTGTCTAGACGTTTTGTGCCTGTTAAAGGAAGTGATCGATCAACTTGCTGAGGGCTTCACTTCATTACTGTGGACTGATGCTGATAAAGAAATCATTTTGCCATCAATTGATTTACTGCTTAATATCCCACTAGCGATAACTATGTTACATGGACTCAATTTGTCCCGATGCCTACTGCCTGACCAAGATCTTCTATGCAGACAGTGGTGAGAGGGATTTAGAATCCACTGTATCCTGTCTTTGCTTATTAGACTTTCTGTTTATATGAGGGGTTTATGGCACTTTTAGTCAATATGAGGCCCTTGTAGATTCAGCGTGTATTCTATTCATTGTGGTTCGCCTTTGAAGCCCTGTATATGACATAGAGGTCTATGGGTGTAAGGACCCCTCAGTAGATGCATTATTCACACTGTGTTTACAAAACATGATGAATATGGGTATTAGCAAGCCAAGGCATGTGTGAAAGCCAAGTTGCATGTTTCCCCTTAGGGGTGCGCAAAGTATGCATACAGTATCTCTCGGGCATGTTAGGCTTTTCTGGAAAATCTCAAGGAAATGCAGAGGGTTAGATGGATTTTAACATACAATGCTGGGAATCTTGACCTTTAATTATATTTCAAGTTCCTTGACCATTGGCTGTATGTAATTTTCATTCTTCAGTTGTGTTGATATTGATGAATGCATAGAGTGAGTGGCATTTCTGGTTAAGGCATGAGATCATTTGGCGTAACATGACAAGGCTAGGTCTAGACTTGCTACAAGTCTGTGTTAACTGGCTCTTTCTCTAGTCTCACTGAACTACCCTGAGTTGATTTCAGCCCAGGGGTAATTCTGTATTTATCCTATCCTAGTAAATCCAAGAGGGATTTACTAGAGCTCTCAGCTGTGTGTGATAACACTAGTTTCAAACTGTTACCCCTGAAAACAGTGCCGCTATCTATATTTTGATAGAGACATCAAACCTACTTACCACCCTATATATATATATATATATATATATATATATATATATATATATATATATATATATATATATATATATATATATATATATATATATATATATATTGATGTATGTATTGATATATAATGATGGTGGCATCATACCTTACTCCACCTGTGAAACCAGGCTAGGCTAGGCCCCTCTAACCTCTAATCCTGGGTCACTGGTGTATTTCTTGGAACAGCAACCATCCCTGTCAGCAGTTGATGAGAATGCCTGTCATGAATGAGAATCACATTGATTTCTGCTGGCACAGTACGCATCAGAAATGTCCTAGTCTAGCGAGAGATCATCAACTCCACTCTTAATGCCAACAGAGAAAGAAATGACACAGAAAATATAACATTTATGGAACTTTATGTACATGTATAATTGATTAAATCCATCCATCCATCGGACGCTCATGCGGCTAGTAAATTATCAAATATGTCAGAAGTGTTGATTAAGAACTACTTTTGATATATTGCAATATTACTGGTAGTTTCCACATATGGCTTTTTCCCTCAATTCAGGTACTCTCAATGATTATTGCGTCCAGACAGCAACCGCTTCCAAATTTAACCCTGTCATGCCTGTAGTGGGGGGGGGGGGGGGGGGGGGGGGGGGCGGGGGGGGGGGACAATCCAATAACTTTCAACTCATATGTGTGACAAAGATCTCTCCAAAGAAATATTGCCTACTAAACATGTTCAGTGATCCATGTAGTTAAGCACAATCCAGTTGGAAATCACTTGTTCTTTTTGAACTATACTCTTAAACTTAATGCGTAAATCCTCTCCTCCCTTTACACTACGAAAGACAACACATATCCACTTTGATATTTCATATCCAGTTCAGTGCTCAATGTTTGTCTGATGAATTTAAGCAGCTATTCCAGATATTAAAGTATGTTTTTGGTTTTATACGCTGTAGTGAGATTGAACTGGTCATGTGGAATGAACTGACCTCAATCCTTGTTTGTGGAAATAGCCAGCAGGTATGAGATGCACAGCTGATGTAAATATTTTGATCCATGCTGTCTGGACGTGGGATAAAAGTTAACCATTTCACATGTTAAACCTACGCATGATCTGCACATGGAAGTATCTTCATAAGATGGCAGTATTTTAGAGAAATATCTGACGGAGAATTGTTTCTGTTAAGTTTAGTAATCCTTCTTTAACCCTTCCAATAAAGAGACTACTTTCGTCCAAAGCACAAGGACACAAAGATTTTTGAAAACCATCTAAACCCTGTCCTGTTGGTATTCATTGGATAACTCTCGCTGATTATTTTCAGATGAGGTTTCTGTCCTTTTTTTGTTTTTTTTCATCATTTTGGATTAGCCAAATTGTCCACCAGCACCATAAGGGTTGAATATTACTGTATTTCATGAGTTATGTGCCCATTGTAAGACCACCGCGCACTTCAGATGTATGTGTATGTGTTAACCTAAAGAAACTGCTCTAGTAGCCTCTAGAGTGCAGCTGTTGTGAATCCACAAAAATCCAATTACCAAGGGTTCCTTACTAATACCCATGTGGGCAGTTGCAAATCCCCAAGGAAATTATAGGCTAGAAATCTCATACACAAGAAATCATATTTGTTATAGTATTCTGGCAATATAATTTTGGCAGCATTGCAGGCAATATTGCTGTGTAAGTGGAATATTGTAGAAATGAGGAGCATGGGTATCAAAAGAAATTGCCTCTCTGTAGATTATTTGCCATCGCGAGTGAGTAAAGTAGATAATTTACCTTGTTTATTCCATCTTTTGTTATCCATTAGTTGCTATCTGATTCACTCATTACACTAATGAAGAGTGCTGCCATTGAAGTGCAGTAATGCAGTTTTATATCAAAATACATTTAGGGGTTTTATGGTCATATCTTTTAACTTTCATTAATCTAATATTGTAGCTAATTCTCTGGATTAAGCCAACATAAGCTGTGCTCTTATCAAATTATACAGGCTATTCCTGTCTACAAATTTCAATTTTATTGCGAATTGTATGTCCTTTCTGGTGTATGCTTCTTTCATACTTTATATTAACTGTTCATTAATTAGGCAAACGCTGCAATTCAAGGTGATAATGGTAGAGTTGCAATTTTTTTGGTCACCAGAAATATAAAGCTCAATAGGTCATATGATAGTGGTTAACTTGTATTGTCACTTTCAAACAAAATTAAATATGGTTTCAGCTATAATATTTTCATTGTTCTTAGGTTATGCCCCAAATAAGCAGATTGCCCAAAATAGGTTATTTATATTGTAAGGTTCCTCACTATCGCAGAACATAGGCAAATACAATAAAAAGAACAAGGTGATTGTTGGCATACATAACAGAACTGTTCTGCTCATTATTCCATGTTTACCGCGATCATGTGTTGTTCTTTTTCAAGTACTTAAATAAGAACTGAGAAGCCACTAAGAAATGTAGTCCTGCATGCATGATGCCTTACTTGCATTCTCCTCCATGTTTAGGAAGCAAGTGCAAATGCAAATGCAGCAGAAAGATGGAGCAGTTGAAGAAGATGTGGAAATAACCTTGTGCCTCAGAGAAATGATCAAATATTATCCCTTATTCTGGTGGTGGCTAATTTGGCCTATACAAAATGATGCAAAAAAAACAACAACTGGAAAATGACTGAAACCCTGGCACATGGGTACTCATCTGGGAGTACTCAGCGAGAGCTTTCCAATGCATACCAACATGACAGGGTTTAGATGGTTTGCAAAAATCTTTGCATCCTTGTGCTTTGGATGAAAGTAGCCTCTGCATTGGAAGGGTTAAGATCATGACCACAGGGAGTAGAAATGTTTGTACATCATTGAAATGTACCAGTGCCAACTGGTTGGATGCATGGGTGATGGTCTCAGAGCTTGTGCATGTGCAGGCGCCATCCTTACATCATCTCTGTTTACAACCATCTCAGCCAGCTATGTGTGGGGGCCAAGAAATTCTTTCTCAGATGAAGAAAACCAACAAACCAGTTATTATAGAGAGAAATCACACACATCATATACTGTAAGATAATTGGATGAATAATTATGGACATTGATTCAATAAGCATCTACTGATTAGTGAAAATTTAAGAAATTAAATCATTTGATCATGAAATATTTCCAGGTACTTCAAGCATGTATTAGAATCCAGTATGTGTAGATGCTGCGTGGGGATATGGCCACTTGCAGGTACTTTCTGAAAGTAGGATTTCCTGGCTTGACTACCGGTCAGAAATATCCAAAGTTCAATATGTAATAATAATAATAATAATAATTGATATTTGATATAGCGCCCTTTCCACCTATAATGTTCAAAGGCGCTTTAGAGTCATTGGACAGTTGTCATGGTCCATATAATCAATTAAACTCCTTTCGAAATAGCAATGATTTCAGTTGTTTCTTGAAGTTTTGCACACTATCAGCAGCCTTGATGTTGTCAGGGAGCTCATTCCAAAGGCGTGGTGCATAGGCACAGAATGCTCTGTCACCAAACCAATATGTGCAGGATAATTTTCTTGCTTTTATTTGGCTGCTGTTTCTATTTCTGGCTTAGGCATTGAGTTTTTGTCTCGCCAACATCGTTATTTGCCAATTCTCCCAGACTATATCCAATCCTGCCTCCAAAGCTATCGATGTAAAAAAGAAATACCTAGTGGTTTCTCTGGAGGTCTAAAGGATATCAATACTTAATATGGTGAGGGAGCAAGAAGAAAAAATAAAACCTTTTCTTGCTCAAGATAATAGCATAAGGGTACATCCTTCTGCGCATTTTGTCTTCCAATATTTACTGTAATTGTATTCGATCCCGTCTGCAGTGAACTGATATAAAATTCATAACTGTGATGAACCATTTCTGTTCCCCAAACGAACTATCAGACATCTTGCAAAAAGGCTTGCTGTTCTCTTCTCTCTTGACAAATGGAATATTTACCCTTACATGTCAATACAACTTAAATCACTTGCTATAGAATACAAAGCTCTAGAAATATACACAAAAAGCATACCATAACATACATACATACAATAACATACATACATACATACTTACATACTTACATACATACATACATACATACATACATACTTACTTACTGAAATGGAAGCTGCTGTAACAACCACTTCCAGTAATTTTCTGACGTATAGCCTAGGTTTCATAATAAAGTCAGGATGTGAATATCTTATGAGTGAGGACTTCCAAGACATGCAGAAATTAGTGTGTCAGTGAATTGAAAGTTGCTGTAGCCACCATTATAGTCAGTGATTGTCAATAAGTAAGCTTGTGGTGTATTAAAGGTAGGATTTTTTCATTAGGAGCTATAACTTCTAAGACTTTCAGGATTTATTGTGACAGTGGGTTGAAAGTTGCTGTAGTAGCCATAGTCAGTAATGTTTAGTCATTTAGCCTTGGTTCCATAGCAAATGCAGGATGTGAATACTGAGAGTAACAGCACATAAAACCTGCATGGATTACTTTGATGGTCATTTGAAAGTCGCAGTAGAAGCCATATAGCCAGTGCCAGTCAGTAAGCTTAGGGTGTAGTAAAAGCAGGACACGAATGCTGGGATTGACAGCCTCTAAGACCTGCAGGAATCAATGTGACGGTGAGCTGAATTCTGCTGTAGAAGTTGCAGCCAGTGATTTGCACAGGGCGAGCAAAGAGAGCTAGGGTAGTAACTGACTGTGGTGGGGGTAGTAGTAGCGGTAGGTCCTGAATGCTGCTGCAGCTGGTGAATGACAGCTCCCAGGACTTGCAGGAATGGAGCTAGGCATGTAGATGGGCATCCCTACAACAGGAAAAGACATATATTTGCAAGTAAACCATATGAACATCCCAACTCATGTGAGCCTGTCTCGTGTGTGGGATCTGT
The DNA here is from genome assembly GCA_963942565.1 of Maea johnstoni. Taxonomy (NCBI): domain Eukaryota; kingdom Metazoa; phylum Annelida; class Polychaeta; order Spionida; family Magelonidae; genus Maea; species Maea johnstoni. The sequence continues at coordinate 49,754,243 of OZ012684.1, read as the reverse complement.
CCTTGAGTGAGGAGTGGAGAAGTTAGACCCATGGCTGCCTTTCACAAGCTTGTCCAGGAGGCACTAAAAGCCAGAAGGTAACAGACTTTATAGCTTACAATGCATGCAATTACCTCAGGTAGTGCTTTGAAGTTCTTACATTCAAGATATCGTATTACTTAGTATGACTTTCAGATTTGCTTTTAAGCCTTTATTGAGGTAAAGCTGAAAACTATTTTGTATGAACGATACAGCACTTAATGTGGACATAGACAAAGCCAGTAATCTTATTTATAGTTGTTTTTTCTTACCAAACTCACAATTGCTTAGACTATGAAAGTCTCAGGAGAATGATGATAATAAAAGAAAAATAAATCATAACTACAATTTTTTATTTGGTTGCATTGTACTTGGTATATTGGACAATGTCGGAATGCAAAGGGTAATAGTATCAGTATTCACCTGGCAAATACTGGCTTTATAATGTGTTCAGATGATAAACCAACATTTTAAAGTAACGGAACATGGCAATAGATGTCACTTTTAATTAATTTCTGATAAGAGAAAACTACAATATATTATTCAACCATAGGGAGTGTGTGTTTGTACGGACACCCTCGGCAGTACTCCTGCTTCAGATCTGTGCCCAGCAAAAAGAGGAGAAGAAAAATTAAAGGTTTTTTTGTGGCTTCTTTATGACAGGCACTTCTCTTAATCAAAACGCAATGAGCAGATCTATCAAACTACTTCTTTAAACAGCTAATGGTGGAGAAGGAGATCGAGGGTCATATTCAGAATTGGCTGGTTTTCTATGTTACTTTAGATAATAAGCATTTCTCTTTATTATTTTATCAATAAGCAACATTTAGCGAGTATATATACCAAACTGTGTCTGTAGACAGCTCAATGGGGTATAGGGAGATGGAGTGATGATCACAATTGGCTGGTTTACTCTGTTACTGTAGATGACAAGGCATTTCTCTTTATCATTTTATCAATAAGTAACAAGCAGATACATCCTAACCATGCCTATGGACAGCCTAATGGAAGACAGGGAGAGACTGATGATCAAAACGACTGGTTTACTCTGTTATTGTAGATAAGTATTTCTCTATTATATCAACAAGCAACAAGCAGATATGTCTATAGACAGCTTAATGTAAGAGAGGGAGGGAATGATGATCAAAATTGATTGATTTGCTCTGTTACTTTAGTTGACAAGCATTTCTCTTTATTACTTTATCAATAAACAACAAGCAGATATATCAAACCATGCCTATGGACAGCTTAATGTAAGAGAGGGAGGGAATGATGATCAAAATTGATTGATTTGCTCTGTTACTTTAGTTGCAAGCATTTCTCGTTATTACTTTATCAATAAACAACAAGCAGATATATCAAACTATGTCTATAGACAGCTTAATGTAAGAGAGGGAGAGAGTGGTGATCTAAAACTGGCTTGTTTACTGTGTTACTCTAGTTGACAAGCATTTCTCTTTATTATTAATATCCATAAGCAACAAGTGGATATATCAAAGCAGACAACTTAATGGTGGAGAGGAAGTATTTGGGTGATAATCAAAACTGGCTGGTTTAATATTACTGTGTGACTTAAGATGACAAGCATTTCTCTTTATTATTAATATCCATAAGCAACAAGTGGATATATCAAACCAGACAACTTAATGGTTGAGAGGAAGAGGATGATGATCAAAACTTGCTGGTTTACTGTGTGCATTAAGATTACAAGCATTTCTCTTTATTAGTTTTCCCTGAGCAACAAGCTGACACACATATCAAATCTTGCTTCATAAAGGCTGCTATTTACAGTTCGGCTTGAAGCATGTTCTGATGGATTACATGTTGATATGCATTTCATTCCCAGCAGACTGAAAATCCTTAGATCTTCATATAGTTGGTGCTTTTTTATGTCAGGATCAATTTCGAGAACCCAGTCAGCTTGAAAATGTGAGGGCCCCCAAAGTAATTTGAATCCTGTTGGAATTGAGTTTCTACTAATATTTCTTACCCTCGCTATATGATTACAGAAAAACCTGCCTTTTAGTAGCTTTACCCTAGGTATTCCCAATTTGATTACAAGGCATATTATATTAGCCAGGGAGGATTATCAGTTTCTAATCAGTAAAAAAACTGGTGTACCAGAACACACATCCTGCAGCAGTGCTGGAATATACATATATATATATATATATATATATATATATATATATATATATATATATATATATATATATATATATATATATATATATATATATATATATGTGTGTGTGTGTGTGTGTGTATAAATATAAGAGAGCAACTTTAGTATCTAACCATGACCTATAGACAGTCACATTATATTATGACCATAGCAGCCATAAGCTGTAGCATATCATAATTACAGCTGGAAGCCACTAATATAAACAATAACCAGATCACTTATAGGATGATTCACTTAACTAGCCATTTGTTTCAGCTTCAATTAGCATAACCCTCTGTTCTATTGAGCAATCTTGACTGCTCTAGATTTGTCTTGGGGTTACGTACATGATGTTCACCACCAACAGTCTGGCAGTCCCAGCTAGTTATTTCACCAAAACATGGCCCCTGGGCGCATCGCTTAATTTCTTAGTTGCTGCTCATCACCTTTGTTAAACTCTGGGCCATTGTTAGGCTAAAGCATTCATTCCCTGAGCTCCTCCGGAGGGCTCTGCCTGTGTTCGCATTATAGTTTTGATAAAATATAGATTCATAGAATATGTGAAAGAGGGGTCATGGTTGGTTGGTTGGTTCTGATTGGTATTTGACCTTCAAAATCTTTTGATATTTTTTCTTATTTTAAAGTCTACACCCGTATACTCATAATCAGACCAACTGTGACTGTCTAGACCATCACTGAGCAGAGTAAGAGAGCAAATTTTTCATTCCCTAGACTTGCACACAGACAGGAAAAGTTTTTTGCCTCTCTTCTCCATGTTAAATTTCACCAAAACATGGTCACTTTAAACTTGCATTTTAGACTACGTTATAAATTTAGCTGAGAGTCTTAGGAGAAAAGGGTATCACAGTTATTTTCAATTTTGACTTTGTTATAACTCTGATTGAGCAATTTAGAATTTGAAAATGACCGCTGACCATAAATCTCTAGTGAATCATTTCTGTCATTTTGTTAGTGCAATCAGCTCTAGATTATGCCGGCATTCTCAGAGTTGCAGGTTATTGCTTACAATAAATGTTATAAATGGCTTCAGTCATTCAAAGACCTAAAACATCATCTGTTCCCTTTTACTGATTAGATTGATACAATTCAGTCATTTGTAAACAATATTCGCAAAACCAATTTGTGTAGGTCATTTGTGTCTGAAATCGTTCAGTTTCTATCAGTGGTTCATTCATTATAAATCCTAGGCACAAAGCATTCTTTCCTTTTACTTATAAATGTTTCATGTCAGCTCTAGATAATATAGTTTTGAGTCTCTTTATTTCTCACTGATAGCCATGTCCTTGTTTATGTGATCTTACTTCAACCTATTCCAATAACTCCTGTGCCATCCCTTCTTGAAGGCAATATTCCATTTCATGCACAACCATGCTCCGGTGTATGGGTTACGCGCACATCATTTAGTAGGCATTTTGTTCCTTTGCCTATTATGTTAGGGGTCATTCAGCAGACTGGCTGATATTTGTGCATGGCTATCTTCTAGTGAAAAATGGGATTGATCTACCATTGATTTTGCCCCCCCTAGCCAGAGACAGCTATGTGTGTGATGCAATACTTTGGTCAGCTGCTATGTTATACAAATACGACATGGCAGTGTGGGTAACATGGTGGAATGGATCCACAAGGGAGAAGGGATTCCTGGAGGGCAAGAGCCCAAGGGAGAGCAGTCTCCCGAGGGGATCCATTCCGTTACCCTCCACAGCAATGTCATATTTGTTTTATCATATGGAACAACCTCACCTTGCAAATGGGTATGAATTTGGCTTTATTATACACAAATGAGACACTGATGCAAGTTCTTATTCTCCTCACTGTTGTTCCAACAATAAGAGAAAATCTTTCGTTGACAGTGGCATTTTTGCCTCTGGACATGCACATATTTCTCAGGTGCGAATCAATGGGACGAACTCAGCATTCATTCTCTCTCTCTCTCTCTCTCTCTCTCTCTCTCTCTCTCTCTCTCTCTCTCTCTCTCTCTCTCTCTCTCTCTCTCTCTCTCTCTCTCTCTCTCTCTCTCTCTCTCTCTCTCTCTCTCTCTCTCTCTCTCTCTCTCTCTCTCTCTCTCAAACACACACACACACACACACACACACACACACACACACACACACACACATTTATCTTATGAAATAGCAATAGTACCAATCACTTTCACTCCCGTGAGTCTGCATACTTTCAGAGATTTTTGCATTAGACACATTCCTGATGCATAGTTATTTATGGGTTGGTTCATCGCGGCAGCCTTGCAGGACACATGTCCTTGTCTTAGTAATATCAACACCAAGAAAATACTGCTCCATTTATCTGCCTCTGATGTAAACCTAAATCAATTAGGCCAGTTGGAGAGCGACTCCCCATCTTGTGCTTAGGCATTACATGTCATGAACAAGTGATAACATACACTTTTCCGCCTCTTTAGCTTAGCCAAGCCATCCGAAGGTGACCTGCTGCTTTCAATTCAAACGCAGAAATTTTCAAAGGAGAATCTTGTAAATTTCAGGATTGATTTTGTTCTGAGAACCAAAAATAATAGTTTTATGCATTTTGGCACAATAAGGTAGGGCACCTGATGATCATTAGTTTAATTTTGCTTGTAGTATTTAACAGTGAGATTATTCACTCTATTTTAATGAAAAGATTTAAAATCATAGTGATAATTGCATTTTTGGCAACAAATTTTTCTGTATGTCAAAATATGTGACTGCCAGTTTTATTGATGTACCTAAATATTTTCCTATTTTTGAGAAACTCAATTTTAAGTAAAATGTATTTGATGATTTTTTGGATCAGATAAAGACTTCGGTGTTAAATTTGATTTTATATGTTATAAAAGTAAAGTGCCATTGAAGTGTTGAAATGAAAGAGTACCCATGGAAAACTACCACCTAACCCTAAGTTACTGGCACTTTTCCCACATGCCCTGCCTGGGATATGAAACTGAGCAGTGGAGAGAGACAGTGAGCAGTCAGTGGCAACACCTTAGACCACTCAGCTATCAGGGCAGGCCCTATCCTCACAGGGAAACAGAAGGTCACTCCTATTCAACCAGTGCACTTCCTAGAACAAAGCATTCACCTGGCAGTTGTGTGTAATGAAGTAGCAGAAAGTAATCACAACCCGCAATGTGCCTGCCTGCTTGACTAGATTCTGTCTGTATTGGATGTGTGTGGCTGATATGGTAATCAGATAGCCACCTTATCCCCCTGGCCAGGGCAGTAATCCTCTCAGCCTCTCAGGTGACAGCCTGGGATGAAGGCCCCATCCTTACCTAACACAGCATGACAATATTGACCGACCAAGCTTTTCTAGGGAACGGTCTAGTGGTTAGGACGCCTGGCTCCCAAGCCTTGGATTAAGGCCCCATCCTTACCAAACACAGCATGACAATATTGACCGACCAAGCCTTTCTAGGGGTCCACTGTGGTCTAGTAGTTACGACGCCTAGCTCCCAAGCCGTGGATAAAGGTCCCATCTTTACCGAACGCAGCATGACTATATTGTCTGACCAACATTTTTTAGGGATCCACTGTGGTCTATTGGTTACAAAACATGGCTCCCAAGCCTGAGGTTGCAGGTTGTAGTCTCTGGTTCTCAATTAGTGGGTTGGCCTGGTCACATAAAAAAGTGCAGCATTGTGGTGGGCTGTTGATGGCCTGGAAGTTCAGTTGTTTCAGTTGAGTTTAACGATCCAATTTAGAATATTTAAAGGTATCAGATCATATTTGCACGCTGGATGCAAATGCATTAAAGTAAACCTTTGCAATGCTGAAGCTATATTAGTCCAAAGCACAAGAATGCAAAATATTTTTGAAAACCATATACGCCCTGTCATGTTGGTATTCATTGGAAAGCTCTCGCTGAGTAATCTCAGATGAGCACTCATTTGCCAGGGTTTCAGTCATTTTTCAGGATTTTGCTTCACTTTGTATTGGCCAAAGTAGCCACCAGCAGCAAAAGGGTTAATGCTACTCTGGTATTATCTGGCGGCCAGATAATTGTTTATTGCTCTCGGTGAGGTTAATCAAGCACTAAGCATAGGAAATTAAAATCAAGAGTAAAATCTCTCAGCTTTTCAGAGAATAGATTTCCCTGTCATAATCTCCAATCTCGCAGGATGGCCATATCCGATTTGACGCGCCAAGGAGTAGACAGTTAATTCCTTGATGGAATAAAGCAAAGGCATTCCAATCTCGCGTCCAGGGGCTGGATCACAAAGAACCACGCTCTACTTCCAATTAAGCTGCTCTAATGCGCTCTTTGCAGCTCTGGAGAGTGGAACTAATTGGACCTTTGGGAGGCAATCAAGAATCATCCGAATATCCGTAACCCATTCCTTCTGAAAACTCTCCTCATGAAGCGTCTTCTTAATTTTGAAAATACCTTATGAGTAAAGAGTTAAGTGTCAAGCTTTTTGAAATCAAATTATTTCCAGTGATATTAAAAACAGTGTGATATAAGATATTTGCAGAGATATGTTTTTAATAGGGAGATATTCTCTCATTGTGAAGTGTCTTCTTGATTTCTTTGATACTTTTGAAAATATCTCATGAATAAAGAGTTAAGTCTCAAATTATTTGAAATCAAGTTGTTGCCATTAACATTATGTCACCAGATATTTTGAAAGATATATTTTTTATATGGATATATTCTCTAAGTAGTCTTATTGTCCAAATAGCTGCGGGAATTAATGGGTCAAAATGCGCACTTGAAGCAATACCAAATCATGTTTTGCCAGATGCACGTTGAAATTAGTTTGTGTGTTTTTCAGTAAGGTTCCTGTCTGGAGAAATCTTCTCTTCAGCAATGATTAGGAATGAGGCATTAACTGTGTAATCTCAGGTTTCTAAGAGCTCAATGTCTGCATTGCCCACCAATGATGTAGTGGCTGGATATTAAGGCAAGAAGCTAAACTATCTGAATGGGAAACAGCTGCCATCTGTATCCTAGTGAGAATTGTAGGATTGAAAGAGGGAAGGGAACTTTTTCTCAAAGTTTTTTTGTCTACAGGAAGATATTTATGAGATCAATGTCAACCTTGTTTCCAGAAACTATTTTAGAGGTCCCCACCAGTATTGTAGAATGATATGTATTATGTAGTTTTATTTAGGCACATCAGATATACTGAATGACGTGTGCGAGGGTGTTTTCAACTGGAGATTCACAGGTGATCAACTTCAACCAAGCCCAACATAGAATGACATGCAGGTTATAGAAATGTTTGAAGAAAAATGGTAAAAAAAAAACATGAGTTGGCGACCTTGTGAGTACATAAGACCAATTGCTATTCAGGTCAAGATCTGTTCTCACTTGGTGATTACAGCTCTACTACAGTACAGGCATCTAATTTCTGCACCAGTCGACCGGACGTCTGCCACTGCCTGGTTGTACAAACATCCATAGATAACATGTCCAAAAATAAGCCAAGCACATCAATGAGCCACGTAGCTTGCAAATCAAAGCTACGATCAGTTGTGAGGTCATCCATGCATCTATGCCTAGGAAACTAGGTGGCAATTGGGCATGCATATGTTCATTTTGCCCGGGCTGCCCACACATTTAGTGCGGGATGTACATGTTAATGTTGGCACTGTAGCAGTTTTCAAAATTCTAACTTTCCATTTTGGCAAGGTCAGGAATGCTTTCTATGTGCTCAGCTGCCATTGAATCTAGATAAGGCAAGCAAGCCAGCACAGTGCCTGGCCTCTCTTATTAGGATATATTTCATGCTGTCACATGCTAAAAGCCGCAATTGACTACCTTTTATATGTTCACCCCAACTGTGGAGGATATGTATTTTAAATGCACTGTATCTTTCATGTACCTTTTATGTGTCCAGAACCCAAATCTACTCACAACTGAATACTTGGAATAAAAGTCTACTTGTCACAATGATGTTCATGGATGATATACATTGGAATAAAAGTGCACATATCACAATGGGCTATGGAGGATATACATTTTAATTGTACTATACTATTATGTGTCACCCATCAGAACCCAAATCTACTTACCCCTGAAAGGTTAGATTAAAAGTCTACATATTGCAATGGCCTATGGAGGATAAACATTTTAAATGTATTATTATGTGTCAGCCATCAGCACCCAAACCTACTCACAACTTAATAGTTGGAACAAAAGTGTATGTATCATGATGGGCTATGGAAGATATACATTTTAAGTGTACTGTACTACATGTATTATGTGTCAGCCATCCTGAACCCAAATCTACTCACAACTGAAAAGTTGGAATAAAAGTGTACCTATCACAATGGCCTTAATGGAATGGAGGATATACATTTTAAATGTACTGTGGTATTATGTGTTAGCCATCAGAACCTTAATCTACTTACAACTGAATAGTTGAAATAAAAGTGTACATATCACAATGGACTATGGAGGATATACATTTTAAATGTACTGTTCTATTATGTGTCAGCCATCAGTACCCAAATTTACTTACAACAAAAGTGTATGTATCGCAATGGCCTTATTTTAAATGTACTGTACTATTATGTGTCAGCCATCCTGAACCCAGACCTGCTTACCACAGAATACTTGGAATACAAGTCACAACGGCCTTAATGGATGATATCCATTTTAAATGTACTGTACTATTATATGCCAGCCATCTGAACCCAAATTTACTTACCAATGCATAGTTGGAATAAAAGTGTACAAATTGCAATAGCCTTAGGGGTAGTTGGATGAGAGTGTTTATGGCAATAATGGCAGTAGCCGTGCCTGTGGGGGTCTGCTGCGGGCAGAACAGCAGCTGCAGTAATTGGGGGACCTATAAACCATGTGCTGTACTGCCTTCCACTGACTATTCTCCTGAGAAAGGTCTTGCTGCTGATTGAATAGGGACTGGCACGCAATGCCAGCATGACATCCTACTCCGCTCCCGCCACCTAATTGTAGCTTCTGGGGATATTTTCATGACAAGGCAGGAATTTGCTATCTCTTAAAACCAAATTCATTAGACATTTGCTGGCTTTAGAAATTCAGGATATTGCCCCCTTCCAAGCTACAAATCCACTCATCCAATTAGGCCAAGTGAATTTCTATTTAAAGTAAAATCTGAAACTCTTCTTAAAAAAGGACTGTCAATTGGATTTGTCTGTCTGACCTCAGAGAGTGACAGGTTTAAAATCATACTGGCAAGTAGTCAAGTTCATTTGTGGATGAAGCATAACAATGGTAAGAGGAGAATGCAACTTTCATAAGTAACCATTCTTTGGGGCTGTTGCCTCATTTTACAGAGGAATATGAAGTAAAACTATTGTTTTATTCTATTTGTGTATTCATTAGAGCTGTTGGATAGTTGGGGGTTGTATGTTATTAACTCCTTTCCTGGTTTAAGTTATTATCCATGGCCACTTCTCTCAATAAATGAAGAGATATGAAGTTATATTCATATTTTTTTTGTTTTTCGCCTTTTAGATTGGGCTATTGTTACACTGGAGAACCTACAGTGCTTGGTGTTCAGCCGGTGCAGTGTCATATTGAGTTATAACCTTTTAGAAATGATATTTTACAGCAAATATTCGCTCAATTAGTCGTTATGCATACAGTTAGAAAATGTGAATATTGTAGAGTATTAGCCTATTATGTACTTTGTTCCTAACTTAACAATAGCAGAATGGCCATTTATGTCGTGCTGTATTATTGCTTGTTCCTCATTCATTCGAAGAGAAATATTAGTGCTGTGTGCTACTAAGTGCAAGCATCTATGATCAAATCAAACATCCATTTCCTATGCTGCACAACATACCACAATCATCAGATCTTTACAACATTGTGAGTCGGTACAGATCCTTTGATGGGTATCATGTGCCTCCAGGCCCACAAGCCAGCAATCAACTAGTGGTCTTACAAGACACAATCCTATTATCTGTTCAGTCCTACACAGAGTAGCAATTATCTTCCGGGGCAGTCGTGCAGAAAAGTCCATTCTGTAGTGCAACATCCTGTTGATAAGCACTGCATGTCGTTGATACAGTGGAACTAATGCATACGTGGGGTTCTTGTAGGGAATGATAAAAATACTCGCTATTCAATGGTAATCATTCTACAGAAGTGGTTTTTCTATGCTTTCCTGAAAGGCAGATGGCTGTCAGGAATGAAATATTGCTCTGTGTTAAAGCAGGTGTTCTATTTGCTTAATTAATTGCAAAATCTAGCAGGTTCCAATTGAACAGTATGTAACATATCATATTCTTAAAACAAGGTATTTTTCCTGTTTTCTGCAACCATATGTGATATTTAAAGCACAACAATGTGTCCTTGGTTTTCACTTTCTTGTGTAAGGGAACTATTCACCTTAATGGCTCATCTACCTTCCCTAGGGACCCATCTATTGGTTGTTTAGAATATTCCTACTACTCTTCCATACTATATGGTGCTTTATCACTGTTGATATATCTGCAAGGGAATAGAAAAGTTGCTGAAGGACAATGCTGAACAATGAAAATATTATATTGCAGCATTATGATCCAAGTGCTGTTGTCTGAAGAATGCCTGACACTTAAAAATGCCCTACACAGAAAAGTGGTAGAAATAATGGCTCATCTACCTTCCCTATGGACCCATCTTTTTGCCACATATCTTCCCCATGTGTTGGCCTCAGGCACAATGGCTCCCCAGCCTGTGGCCTCTGGCTGAAATGCCATTTACTAAACCACGGTAGCCAAATGAGATCACTGTGCGGGGCACTCTAGGGGGAGAGATGGGAGTGATTTGGTGAGGAACAAATCCCCAAATAGCTCTTCATACAAGGCAAGGTGAATGGGGGCTGATCCAAAGACTGATGTCTACAGTCTCTCCCCTGTGGCTGTAGAACAGTGCTAGGATGATAATGTCAGAAAGTAACTTTCAGGCATAATGAAATGAAGCCTGTTTGTGCTGCGTCTCATCTAATGTATCTTTAAAGCAGCTTTGGGTTATGTGCAGGAAATGTTTGATCTTGGTAGGATATGAAAATGATGCAAGCCTGGCATCAAATTACAATGTCTTCCTTTCTGCTAATGATTGATGGCATTATAAAATGGGAACTTGCCTCAGTCACTTGAATTGCATTGAACTGTATTATTATTGCTGAACTCCTAAAATGCAAAAGTAATATTTTAATCATAGAAAGTAAGTGAAACAACAATTTTGAACACTTAAGTGTCTGATGCAATTTCATTTATTCATTCAGACTAAATAAACTTGTTTATTTATTTCAAACACTTTTAGTAACTAGTTCTAAATATTCAAGAATCATGGTTTACTTCATAGTTCCGAAATTTATTAATTGTATGCACTGATTAAGTGGTTTACTATCACATGCAAATTGATGATCTTTCCAGATGTGCTCAGTAGGTCATAAGGGTTTTCTCCTGCCTTCCCCAAAACATTAATTTTTGATTTGAGTTCTTGGTTGGTAGCCATATGGTTTGAATCACAGTGATAATGGGCATCACAACCTCCATCATGTTGAGGTTACTAATGTATCAACTCAGCAAGGCAATCAATAACCTCGCTACAAAGTTAAGTTTTCTTCAGTATGTTAAAAAAGATCAGCTATGTATCTTGCATAGCACAGGCAGTGAAACTGGATGTTTCTTTTTAACATAAGCATGACCCTTAACAAATTCCTATGTGTCTCTTTAATTAATTGCTTTGAGTGCATTAAATATTATTAAACACCTTTTTGATGGAAATTTGCATGCTAAACGACTAACTACCAAGCACTAAAATGGTGTTTGGTATGGATAGAACAGTAGAAAGTAGCTTAAACTACCCTGTAGATTCCTCCAGTAAATCCCTTGTGTGTTGATTGTCATGCAGAATAAGTGACTCACGAACCATAAAACTGGATACTTACAGAATGTTTAGTATATACACATCATCTGGGGAGTGCACTAGCTATTCAACTTCCTCATAGATATTGTTAGTTCATTCATTGCATGCATGTTGATTGTAATGCAAAATGAGTAAACCTCAAGCCATTAAACTGGACAGAATGGGCATTAAGAATATATTTGATCTACTTTACCTTTTGTTAGGCTGTTATTAAGATTCATCAATAACCATGTAGCAAGTTGTCTGTAAATCTCCTGTGTCAATTGAAATGCAAAATGAGTAGCCATCTTGTGATAAGTATTGACTTTTCCATATATTTTAGCTACTGACTAGACAGTAATATCGGCACCTGCATACTGAACACAGAGATGAGGAGTAGAGCCTCCATGGATGGAATATCATCTCTTGCTTCATGCCACCTCTTTTAGACCCTCATGTAAAGCATCCTGTATCATTAGGGGAGGAATACATTCCCCTGCCTTCCTGTTTAGATTGGTGCCTGCATGCTGAATCAGCACATTAAAAACATAGCTAATATGTTTGATCCTAGTTGTGAATTAACAAATAAATCACTGGGCAAAATTCCACATTTTCTCACCACATATTGATATGAATATTTTGTAGTGGTGAGACAGCATTAAAAAGAGGCCTAGATGATGATGTTGCATTATCAGATTTTGGCTTTAAAAAACCCTGAGCAAAGAATTTATTTTTACAGAGGGCAGTCACATATTTGATTTAGACTTTTGGTCAGAAAATATATTTCTTGCATATGTCAAAGTACATTATTCTTTGTTTGGCACATCATTTAGATGTTGGCATAAGAAAATAGATGTTAATAGTTATTGTATAAGATATTTACTCACTTTGAGTGGAAAATATAGGATTGTATTCCAACTGTGTTGTACTTAAATGCCTAATAATTTAACTAACTAGATATTGTTAACTTAACTAACATAATAATGGTTAGTTATGTTGTTCTTGTGGATGGTGAGATATTTCTTTTCCTTAGGAGGCAATTAGCATATTGTAATTACCTGTTGTCTCCATTGCAATGTATGCTGACAGTGCTTCTCCATGATCATTACAAACATACATGAAGGTATTCGATTTATAGTCATGAAGTAAAAGTCTTTTCTTATTTTCCTTATTATCTTGCTATCACCACTGAATTACATGCAGACAATGTTCCTCTTTTTTGTCATCACAAACATACATAAAACATAGCCTGTCTTTCCTTCACCATGTTAGTGCTTATATTCTCCTGTTTTTACACGACTAATTGGCCACTTTGTGGTTTGTGCAGGGTGCTGCGGTCTCCATAGAATAGATTGCAGGTGTGAACAGGTGATTTCTAGGCAGCTGTCGGGCTATTGTTTCGTCTATTGTTTCAGTGACATGCTGCCAGACTGTAAACCAGCGTCAATATCTTAACCCTGATGCTGCTGGTGGCTAATTTTGCTAATACAAAATGATGCAAAAAAGCTGAAAAAATGTCTGAAACCCTGGCAAATGGGTTCTCATCTGAGAATACTCAGCAAGAGCTTTCCAATGAATACCAAGATGATAGGGTTTAGGAGTCTTTCAAAAATATTTGCATCCTTGTGCTTTGTACGAAAATAGCCTCAGCATTGGAAGGGTTAACTGCTATTTACCTACTCCCTTTCATGACATGTTGTTTCCTCACCAGACCTGAAAGTCCCCCTCTGGCAGTTACTAAGGTGTTTGCTGCCATTGCGTGTAGTTGCATGCATACAGTCTCTACTGCAAACTACAGGTGTTCAAGATGGAGAGGTTCATGCCAAAATGGAAGTCTTTCAACGAGAATCTTCTTCGCAGTGTCTGCGATGATTTTCTCACAAGCTCAGTGGGGTATACATAAGAACATTTCTCTGTTTAAGTATTCTGGTGTACATTCTGCAGTTAAGAAAAAGGGAGTAGAGTTTGAAAGGTTTGCTGTTCCATTGCATGTTAGACTAAATTCAACTCGATAAACATACGTTGAATTTTACAGGTAACTTGGGGTACTATTGGAAATGATTTAAGGCTAACAATAGGACGATGAACACATAGTTATCACTGCATACTTTTATTGTAGAATACTCATCCATCCTGTTTTTCTTTCTTTTTCAGCCCATCACAGCTGAGTGAAAAAGAGGTGGAGGTAAGACGTTTACCTTATTCTTATTCTACTTCTATCTTTCACTGAGATAGTCCTGCTGATTCCCAGAGAAACTCACTGCAGAATGGCTAATTTTTCTGTGTAACAATTTTCCCTAAATTTTCATTTTTGGGTGTTTCCGTTTCTAATATTTCAAAAGAAAGGACCTTTATTTTTTTCCTTTTCTAATTTTTCCGTATTATGTAGATTTTTAAATTTAGTATTCCAAAGAGTAAACATTAATGGGTAAGGATAAGGATTTCTCCGTGTTTATTAAGTCGGGACAATGAACTGTATTTTCCTGTGTTGTTTATTCCCATTTGAAAGCATTCGGTAAAATACGGGAAAATAAAACTCAGAAAAATTAGCCATTCTACAATAATAGGTCATTAGATATTGATAATCGTCCTGTAGGCTGTTCTAGAAAATTTTTCTCAAAAATTTAGTTTTTGGACTGTTTGAAGTGCAAGGTTAGATTTTAGGGAACAGAGGGGGAGGTGAAGAAGAGAATGTAGAAGGGGATGAATTAGCTTAAAATACCACCAAAAATGCACAATAAATGAACAAAGGTATGATGTTCAATTGAAGCATAAATTGATTTAACCTGAAGTAGCCAATGTTCACTTTCACTTGTGTGGTAAGGAACTCTCAAACAGAAGTCATGTAGTGTCGGCTATGTTTCCTAAGTATATAGATGTTGTTGGATTTATTCAAAGAATAAGTCAAAATATTTTAACCTGAGATAGCCAGTGTTCACTGTTACGTGAGTTAGCCAATGTTCACTGCTATGTAAGATAGCCAACATTCACTGTTACGTGTATATTAAGGAATTCTCAGTCACAAGTCTTGCTGTGTGTGCTATGTTACCTAAGTGTAGCTATTTGTTGGTTTAGGATGTGTACTGTAGATGTTACATGAGAATGCATGTATGCGATTAATCTCATTAGTGGCAGCGATCCTCGGAACAAGCCATGTGCAGTTCATTCTCCTCCCATCTTGTCACACTAGGAAGTCATACCTCACACCCCACTATCAATTACTGAACGCTACACTAGGAAGACCTGGTTCAACGTCTTACATGGACATGTAGCAAAATAGATTGAACAGGTAGCAGTTGCTGATTGAAAGGGGTTAAGAGGGATTGTGATGGTGATTATATGCTTAGTATTGTCAATTTTCTTCAGTTTTGCTTCAAACAAATGAGGTAGATCTACCTCTCTGTTAGAATGAACCCCATTCATAGAAATCCAGGGTCCTCCCCTGGATAGAGGTACCAATAGCAGGGGTCACTTCATGCTTCACATCCCACTGATTCACCAAACATAAAAACTTAGGAGAGCTCTCATGTAGACTTAGATCGAACAGGTTTATTTACCAGTATCAGGAGCCCTGAAAGGGTGTGATAGGAAAGGTTCATTTATTAGGAAAGGTTCATTTTTTTCCTGAATCTTAGAGAAGTGAGGTCTTGATGGTTAGTTTACATATACATGTTTCATTTTAGAACTGTTATGTGTGCGTAGCCAGCCTTTTAGGTCAGAAACTAGTAATTTCATTGCCTACAAAGATGACCACTTACTGGGGTCAGTGATGATCATACAGGAGGCTGCATATAACTCACTATGCCTATGAGTAAAAAAGGTTTAAAGCAGTAGGCTTCAAAGCAGTGATATTGATAACTAAATGCTGATATTAGGTTGTTAAGATGATACGCACACTGTCAGTTCTGATTATCTAACAAGGCACCAAATGACAATTTTAATTACCCGTCTTTGTATTTCCATACTATCACTAATACACAATTCAGAAACTGAACAGACTGCCCTGAGTAATATATGTGTCGGTACTCACACTGTCACTGACTCTGATGTCAATCATCATGGAGATGATAGAATAATACAGGCTATCATTTCATCTACAGTCTGTTAAGGTACAGCACAATTCTACCTACACAATAAAAAAAATGTGTAGCCACATAGTTCTCTTCAATTCTGTCTGAGATCCTATAGTACCTGAACTCCAACAAAACAAGGAAAGACAATCACTCTTAATTGTATGCTTCGATATTAAGAATTGGTTTAATGGACTTTTCGGCTGGAGCATTTTGATAGATTGACAAGCACACTGTAAAGATGTTTGATTGATTCATTGCACTTATCAAAAAGTCTCCCATCTGATGAAATCTGTAATTAATGTCAAGGCCATTTTTCTCATTGTATCAAGGACCAATGCTTTCACAGAAGAAAAAACATAGTGTTCATGAATGGATTGCATTGTCTTTCTTAAGGATATATATATATATATATATATATATATATTAATTATGATATACATTACCTGTTCATATCATGAAGCTTGCTTCGCCAATCGCTCCCTGACAATCGCCAAAAGTTTTAATTCCCCGTGATGTCCGTAGATGGCGCCTCCGCATGGCCTCCAATCACGTGACGTCGCCATCTTGTTTAACCCTCTTGCGATTGTCAGCGCTCCCGATAGCACGCATGTGATCGTGGTCCCGGTTTTCCTGCCGTTTCTCCGTTTTCGTGCCGCATCAAGCATTTACGCCGCAATTATTAGGATTTGAGTATCTTAAGCAGTCTAGGGGTATACTTTGTACCCCTTCTATTTGTCTTATTTCCGATTTATTATCGTTTTTGTGTCTCTTGTTTACACTTGTGTAATCCAAGATGGCGGATTCTTCTCAGGATTCGTCTCAGTCCCGTAATCCCTCTCCGGCTCGAGACCGCTCTTCGGACGGCGAGTCAGACGGGGTTACGAAGCCAGCAGCACGGGCCTCTTCGGGGACCCGGTGCACTGGACCGAGTTGCTCCCGGTGGGCGATGACGTTCAAGGCCGACGAGCCTTGGACGCACCATCGTCTATGCGGGACGCATCTCGTCTGCACACCCTCAGGCGCCGTCTGTGCGGTGTGCAGTGACTGGTCGGCGGAGATCTGGAAGGCCTTCAAGGCCAAAGATCTCCAGCTACAAAAGAAGCGGGATTACCGGGCTATGTCCGGGAAAACCCGTTCCCAGTCCCCGGCAAAGGCCCGGGAGCCGGTACCCCCGGTCCCGTCTCCTATTGTGCTGGACAGCCCGGACCCGTCCGGGGCTGAGGCCCCGCACGGGAAGAAGAAGGACGTACGCCGGACATCCCGTCCGTCCCGTACACATAAGAAGAAAAAGAGGAAGTATTCTTCCCCGACTTCTTCTGAGTCCTCTTCTCCCGGCTCGTCCCCCGGGACGTCGCCAGACAGAGGACGTAGACATAGGTCTCCGTCGCCTCGGTACCGTCACCACTCCCGGCACCGTCACCACTCTAGACACCGTTCACGGAGGTCAAGAAGTGGCGAGCGTCGGCCTACGGCCTCCGTCTCTGCGACGCCAGCACGCCCATCAGGGTCGGGTCTCCCCGCTGATGGTGCGTTGCTGGAGCAGTTGCTGCACCAAACCTTCACCAGGTTTTCGGCTGCAAAGACTGGCCTGCCTCCTTTTCCTTATCCCGGCCAAGGACCAGCTGCGGCGACGGCACCCGCGCCAGCCGCAGTAGCCCAGCTTCCGAAGGGGCTCACCCCTGAGGAAGAGCGGGCTGTCATGCTTCTGCGTGCAGCCCCGCTGGTAGCACCCCCAAGCATCACCCGGATGCTCACCCCTCCTCATCATGGGACCTTACCGAGGTCACCCAGTCGGTCTGCCCAACCACAGGCAACCGACGATGAGGAGGTGCTCTCCGAGCATTCGGGGCTTGAGGTGCATGCCCAGGACGATGGTCTCTTGGACAGGGACATCGAGATGCAGGTGGAAGAACCGATCCCCGCTCCTACCCCACCCCCTAGACCTGTACCAGTGCATCCAGCATTGGACACAGTGTCGTTGGGCGACCCGGACGACCTTCCGGGCGACGTTAACGCGTGGCGGGCCACTTGGGCAGGGGAAAAGTTCAAGTTTCGCGTCCCGGCGCGAATTCAGGAAACCCGGAGACAGATCGTCCAAGCTCTCGGTTTAAAGACCGAAGAGACGGACAAAGTCCCGGAGTCTACGAACAGGCCGGCTCAAACCCGTTCCCTGTTCGCGGACGTTCCTGAGTTCGTGGCCAAGCCATACGTTGTAGTCCCCATGGACCCTATAACCGTCTCTATTGCCAGTAGAGACGCAAAGGATATCCTTGGAGGCTCAACGACGGCCCTGGGGGCTTCTACGTTCGCGAAGAAGTTCCCCATGTCGGCTCGAGATGAAAGGGAGTGTCTCACTCCCCAGAAAATCGACCCGGACGCGATAGCGTACATAAAGTCGTGGATTAATCCCGACTTTAATCCCCAAAAACCCTTCGGCAATGCACAACCCCATCTGGCTGCGGCCGATAAGCTGTGTAAAAGGGTGGAGGAGAGGACGACCAGTCTTGCTCGTCTCTCTGCCTTCCAGGTGCAGGTGCAGGCCTTCCTGCACCATGCGTTCCTGGAGCAGGAAGCGATCCATCGGGCTCTCCGCGATGACCCGCTTGGAAATCTTCCTCCTCCGTCTGGGGATTTCCCCCCCGAAGCGGTCCGGGATGCTATGGAGTGCTCAGCATTCCTCACAGCATCGATCAACCGGATCGCCCTGCACATGCAGGCAGAGGTCCGACTGGACAATCGTGCGCGATTGCTCCAGTCCGTCGTCCCCGCCTCCGGACGGCCTGGCTTCCCGGTGTACAACCGGAAAGATCTCCTGGCGCTGCCGCTGAACTCGGACCTTGTCTTCGCGGGCAAGTTCTCCGAGACAGTGAAAGCCACCACCGACACCCAGGAGGTCGCTTTCCAAGCCCAGCGCTTGAGCCAGGGACTGCTGCCTGCACAGGTAGCTTCTACTTCGGGATACCGCATCCCGAAGAAGCCGCAGGGACGGAAGCGTTCGTCTTCGGGCCAGGCCAAGACTCCCACAACCTCTGATCATGGCGCCGGCCGCCGTGATCCTCCTCCTCAAGGCCACCCGCCTAAAAAGGAGTCCTCCTATAGCAGGAGGGGAGGAAGGGGGGGGGGAGGTGCTGGTGGTTCCTCGTCGCGGGGGCGCGGCGGGGGAAATGAGATACCCAAACCAGTAGGGGGACGGCTCCAGGCCTTCGGGCCGGAGTGGGAGCGCCTCACGTCCGACGTGTGGGTGCTCCAGACGATCAAAACGGGTTACCGCATCGAATTCACGGGCCCGTGCCGTCTGACCCGGTCTCCGATGTGGACCAGGATCCCGGCAAAGGAGAGCCACCGTCTCGCCATGGAGACGGGCCTCCGGAAAATGCTCGAAAAACGAGCTGTGAAGATCGTCGACCCTCTGCTGGACGGGCCCGGCTTCTACTCTTCCCTCTTTTTAGTGGAGAAGAGATCAGGAGGTTGGAGACCCATCTTAAACCTGAAGGAATTAAACGTCGCGGTAAAACCCCCGTCGTTCAAAATGGATACCCTTCAGTCCGTCCTAGTTTCACTAGGAGAGGATATCCGCCTATCCCAGTCAGCAAATACGCTGGGCTCGGGACAGGACATGTGGGCCGTCTCTCTAGACTTAGAGGACGCCTACTTCCATGTCGCGATAGATCCTCGCGACAGGAAATATCTGAGGTTCGCGTACGACGGTACCGTCTACGAGTTCCAAGTCCTGCCGTTCGGCCTTTCTACGGCCCCAAGAACGTTCACACGTCTGGTACGGGCCGTGGGCGCTTACCTCAAGACATGCGGAGTCAATCTGTTCCAATATCTGGACGATTGGCTCGTAGTAGGCGGGTCATACGACCTAACCCTACAATACCGATACCTGGTCCGCACTTGCGTCCAGGAAATCGGGTTCCTCATAAACGAGGAGAAATCGGACTGGGTCCCGACCCAGTTCCCGTCCTTCCTAGGCTCCAGCCTGGACCTAGTCAGGGCCCTGGCCCGTCCGTCCGGAGACCGCATAGACCGGCTCCGTCGTCTGATAGGACGGGTCATGAAAGAAGGATCGTCCACAGCCCGTCTGTGGAGATCTTTGTTCGGACATCTGGCGAGCATGATGTATCTGGTCCCAAAAGCCAGACAACACATCCGTCCGCTCCAGTTCTTTGTCCAGAACCAATGGTCCCAGGACATGCCGGACACAACCCGGATACGCCTGACCCAAAGTGCCCGGTTCCAGCTCGAGTGGTGGCTAGACCCCACCAACTTGACTTTAGGAGTTCCTTTCTCAACTCCAGACCCGGCACTGACAATAGTGACCGATGCTTCATCCTACGGATGGGGCGGTCACCTGGGCGACCAGACGGCTTCTGGCGTCTGGCCCGACCAATGGAAGAGCAAGCACATCAACTGGCTGGAACTCCAGGCAGTGTGGCTAACTCTGAAACATTTTCAGGACCAGGTTCGAAACCAAGTAGTGGAAGTCCTATCAGACAACTCCACCACGGTCTCTTACATCAACAGGCAGGGCGGGACACACTCCCTAACCCTATGCCGCCTGGCCCTGGACATGTGGGAGTGGTGCGACCAACTGGCCATTGTACCAGTAGCAGTCCATCTTCAAGGGACACGCAACGTCCTAGCGGACGCACTGTCCAGGGGGAGGTACTGCCCGACGGAGTGGTCCCTACACCCTCCGACGCTCAGAGCCCTGTTCTCAATCTGGGGGACTCCCATGGTAGACCTGTTCGCAACACAGAAGAACAGGAAACTACCGATGTTCTACTCCCTATACAGGGAACCAGAATCGAGCGGGGTCAATGCCCTGACTCAGAATTGGGACGCTCTGTACGGGTATGCATACCCCCCCATAGCACTGCTCCCCAGAGTGCTCAGGAAGATCAGACTCCACCCAACGGCGGAGGTGATCCTAGTGGCCCCATTTTGGCCGAGCCAAATTTGGTTCCACCCACTAACCCAGATGTTAGTGGACTTCCCCAGGAGGTTGCCAGACAAGTGGAACCTCCTGAAGAACTCCGAGACGGGGGAATTGTACCCAGAGCCCAGCAAGCTCCGATTGGTTGCGTGGAAAATCTCCGCCAGTCCTACCGGGCACAAGGGTTTTCTGAGGCAGTTGCTAAACTCGCCTCCTGTGGTAAACGACCCTCAACCTATAGGGTTTACGATTCCCGTCTCGCCCATTATTCCCGATGGTGCGCTACTAGAAGTCTGGACCCCAATTCTGCCCCTGTGCAGCAAATAGCGGAGTTCTTGTCAGACTTAGCAAAAATGACTGAGCCGGGTCATTCACTTTCATACAACACCATCGTGGGGTATAGGACAGCCATAGGGGCTATCCATACTGGTTTTTCTGAGGGAGTGACTGTATCCAATCATCCAGTCCTCCAATCTGTCATGAAGGGAATTTTTCAATTCCAAAGCCACAACCAGACAGTTAAAGCCAGTTTGGGATCTACCCAAAGTCCTAGGGCACCTATCGCAGGCCCCTTTCGAACCTATGGCTAGAGCCTCTTTGCGAAATCTCTCAGTCAAGACAGCCTTTCTCATACAACTGGCGTCTGGACGTAGAGGCGGCTGGATCCATGCATGTCGCATGGACCCAGCATACCTTCGTAAAGAATCAGGTGGATTTACGTTCTTGTCTTCCCTCATACTTGACAAAAACCAATCTGCACACTTTACACCTGAACCGGTCTTTATAGCAGCCCTATCAGACCATTCTCCTGACGACAAGTTACATTGTCCGATCAGGGCCCTCAAATGGTACTTAGATAAAACTAAGACCATTAGAGGCCAAGAGAAGGCTCTCTTTATCTCCTCAAAGGAGCCCCACTCAAAAGCAGCAAAACTGACTATTGCTGGGTGGGTTAAAGAAGCCATAGCTGGTACATATCGCGACCTTCCCTTGGAAGAGCGTCTAGCTATGAACATTAGAGCCCATGACACTAGAGGAGTAGCGGCATCCTGGGCTAGAGCAGCCGGGGTGTCCATTCCGGAAATCATGAATGCAGCAGCCTGGAGCACCCCTGTAACCTTTGCTAAGTTTTACCTCAAAAATCTTCCTAATCAAAAGGGTAAATTTGGCAATGCGGTCCTTTCCACGGCAGGCACCTTTAAACCTTGAAACGATACCACAGCTTTTGTTTGACGGTGGTACACTGCTTCATGATATGAACAGGTAATGTATATCATAATTAATCAGGGAATTAGTAGTAATTACCCTATTAATAAGATATACTTACCTGTTCATATCCCCACCCATCCGACCCCTATCGTTCCGTGTTCCCGATCGAGCGCTGACATTTAGAGGGTTAAACAAGATGGCGACGTCACGTGATTGGAGGCCATGCGGAGGCGCCATCTACGGACATCACGGGGAATTAAAACTTTTGGCGATTGTCAGGGAGCGATTGGCGAAGCAAGCTTCATGATATGAACAGGTAAGTATATCTTATTAATAGGGTAATTACTACTAATTCCCTGATATATATATATATATATATATATATATATATATATATATATATATATATATATATATATATCCTTAAGAAAGACACCAGAAACTAGCACTCTGAGAAACGATGTATTGAAATAAATTGGATCCTTTCCACTACATGAATTTGCCATCTTCCACTACGGCATAGCCATATATTTCAAGCATTGAAAAGTAGCTGCTGACATGTGACCTGCCATACGTCAGCAGTCCTGATTCCTGTGAAGACTCCCTTATCTCCCTCTCCGGGATCAGCTACAGTGTAGCCGTGTATTTTGGCAGGTGACCATGACAGCGGCTGGCCGCAGTGATGGAGCCAGGATGTGCCAGCGCATCGCCAGTTATAATAACCGAGGCATATGTTCCAGCAATCAAGAGTATTGATCACAATCTGACACTTCCATCAGGCTCCTCTACTGAAGGAGTTGTCAGTTATCTTGCGGAAACCACTTGAAGTCTATCAAGTCTTGAGATTTTTTGAGCATTTCCGAGGAATTGCTAGGAGTTAGCTGGGTTTTGTTTGTACATAACAGCTGTGAATATTGACCTAAATCTGACACTTCAATGAGGCTCTTGCGCTAAATGCTTTAAAAGTAACCTGAGATCAAAATCATGCAATCTATCGAGTCATATGATATTTTGAGGTTTTTCGAGGAATTGACGGGAATTTTGATGTGCATAGCTGCTGTGAATATGCTGTATTTGACATTTCCCTTGGGCATTTTGCTGAATGCATTGAAAGTTACCTTGCTAAAACCACTCAAATCTATTAAGTCGTAAGAAGCTTTTCTGAGAAATTGTCAGGACTCTGAATCTGACACTGAGGCTCTTGTTCTGAAGCCATTGACAGTTATCTTACCTAATTAGCCACCTGAAATCTATCTGTATGACTTTTTAACCCTTCTAATGCTGAGGCTACTTTCGTCCAAAGCACATGGATGCAAAGATCTATGAAAACCATATTAACCATGTCATGTTGGTATTCATTGGATAGCTCTCGCTGAGTACTCTACCAGGGTTTCAGTCATTTTTCAGTTTTTTTGTGTCATTTTGTATTGGCCAAATTAGCCACCAGCAGCATATTTAGGGTTAAACTATTTCATGCAAAGTGTTCCCTAGATGCTAGCCCACTTTTGAAATCACTTTGGAAAATAGCTTTAATGGACAAATTAGTTGAAATTTCAGTTGAGTTCTATTTAACGCTTCTCTTACAAATGTTCCGAAGAAAGATACTGACAAATCAGTCACATAGGCATGAATGGGTTAACCCTTCCAATGCTGAGTCTTATACTTTAGTCCAAATGACATGTGCACAAAGATTTTTGAAAAACCATCTAAACCCTGTCATGTTGGTATACATTGGAAAGCTCTCGCTGAGTACTCTCTGTTTTTGTACTTTACAGCACAGTCAGTAAACATACAATACAATACAACTGGAAAGCTCTCACTGAGTACTCTCAGATGAGTACCCATGTCCAAAGGTTTCAGCCAGGGTCAGGTTTTTTGCATCATTTTGTATTGACCAAATTAGCCACCAGCAGCATAGGGGTTAAGCCTTTTCCAAGGAATGACTCTAGGGGCTTGGAACTGGGTTTTCTTGTTGCAGCTGTAGAAAGTATTGATCTAAATCTCCCCATCACCTGAGGCTGCAGGGGAAGAATGCGTAAAGAGAAAGAAAGGGGAGATATTTCACTCGGGATCCAGTACCGATACTTACAGTGGTCTGAGTGTGTAACTATACAACATATATGTGTGCCATCATAGCTAGATTTCTTTTATATTAGGAAACTCTGGCGTTCGTCCAGGCTTTTTTCTCCTAGAATATCTTGCAATGCTCAGAAAACCTTGAACTTAAAGACATGGCTAATTAACTACCTCTTGATAGATTTTTTTGCAATTTCAAAGCTGCTAGATAAAGTTTGATTATTAAATTATCCATCAATGGTTTATCTGCTAAACCCTTCTAATGCTGAGGCTTGCTACTTTCATCCAAAGCACAAGGAGACAAAGTTTTTTTGAAATTTCAAAGCTGCTAGATAACCAAGTAAAGTTTGATTATTAAATTATCCATCAATGGTTTATCTGCTAAACCCTTCTAATGCTGAGGCTAGCTACTTTCATCCAAAGCACAAGGAGACAGATTTTTGAAAACCATTTAAACCCTGTTGTATGGTATTCATTGGATAAGTCTCTCCTAGTACTCTCAGACGAATACCCATGTGCCAGGGTTATAACCATTTTTCAGGTGTTTTGCCTCATTTTGTATTGGCCAAATTACCCACCAGCAGCATAAGGGTTAAGTCATGTTTTCACATTCAGGAATAATCTCACAGACTCTCAAGATAGCAGCAGCAGCTCAAGATTGTTTTCATTCCTAAGGATTCCCATCTATTAGAACATCTGTCTTTTCCGATCAGATCATAGCCCATCCTAATGTTTATCTTTTCTTTCCTCAATGAAGCTCCAAGCGGCACAAACTACAAGGTATCTAACTAATACATGAGCACTGCAATTGTTACATTCCTGGCTTAGTCACAGTCAGGTCTAGTTAAATACTGATTGAGCTTCAGAAAATTATCATCCTTTTTATTTGTGATACAAGTCTTGTCAGCTTAGTTTTTTCTCTCATTATTTTGAATAGTATAATTAGACACTAAGTATCAGTGTTTGATGAGTTGTTAGGATAAATACATTGATAAAGTGATACTTAAAGCTCAGTTATAAACCATCAAGACTAACTACTAGTATCATAAGTAGTTTCATTGCAGCACAGCCTTAGAGCCTTTTCCTAAATGTGAAAAGGACTTGATGAGCGTGTAGAGGAAACTCTCTATCTAGGTAAAACCCCATTGACTTTTCTCAATTACTTAACTAACCTTTCCATGCACAAGGTGGAAAGGTTAATGGAAGAGTGACCTGTGACTGAAGCATACTCACCAGTCACTTATATATAAAATGACAGCAACTAGGGGTACTAACCTTGTGTCACAGTCCAAAGAAAAAGTCCAGGATTCTGTTTAAAGGTTAGAATATGTATATTGGAAACTGACCTTAACACAAAGTATATCTGTAGTAACCCCAAAATGAGCTGAGATTTTTGTAAGATCTTTTTCGCCAAGGTTTCCTCTGGAAAATGCTTGAAGGAGACAACTTTCTTTGAATTACTTAGGTGATTTATGCTTTTTGATCCAGTTATTTTCCAAAATATTAGAAAATTCAGATAACACATCAAGATGATGTGAGTAGAATGGGTTAATCAGGCATTTCATTGTAGGGCTAGGCTCAGTCAGGAAGGAAGGAATTGCTGTTTACAAATTTGCTTTCAACAGCTTAGGTTACATCGCGATGAGATAGAAACCCAAGGGGTCTTTCAGTTGCAGGAGCACCATCAACAGCTCTCCTCAACCCTTATGCTGCTGGTCGCTAATTTGGCCAATACAAAATGATGCGAAAAACCTTAAGAATTACTGAAACCCTGGCAAATGGGTACTCATTTGAGAGTACTCAGCGAGAGCTATCCTGAGTACCAACATGACAAGGTTTGAATGGTTTTCAAAGATTTGTACGTTTTTGTACTTTGGACGAAATTAGCCTCCAGCAGCTAAAGGGTTAACGCTGCCGCACAGACCAGGCAAACCTGCTAATGATGCAAGCCAGACATTGTATCCTATTCATGCTTAATTAGATTCCCATTTGAAAAGTTTCAATATCAAAAAAAAGGTCTGGCCTATTTTGGAAGCTGCTGACTTTTTTCTCACATAGAATTTGCCACAAATTAATTATGGTTGACAAAGATGCATCTGATATGAATTGATTATTTATTCATTCCATTTTGTTTTGCAATAGTTGAAGCAGGAGTAGCTGGGTCTTGAGAATTAAGTTAATTCAGCTTGGGTAAAGTAGGAACAGGTCATGAAAGAGGACTGGCAGGGTCTTGGCCTGTGGTAAGTCTGGAACTTGCTGTGAGTGCACAATCAATAGTAGCTAGGGCTGTGATCAGTGAATCCATCATCTGGAGATAAGGCCTTCTAAGAAGGCATCATCCTTGAGTATTACTATTTACAGTGAGAAGAGTATGTCTGTGCATAGAGAAAACAGGCTTACACATGTTACAAAGGGATTGATAAATTTGGTAGAGTTAACACACAGATTAAACTTGTCTTAGCTTTCAAAGAAGGCATTCCAATAAGCTAGAGTTAGCACACATGTTTAACTGGTGTCTTAGATGTCATTCCAATAAGATCGAGTTAGCACACAGTTTTAACTGATGTCTTAGTTGGTATTTAAGGTCTTCCAATAAGCAATATTGGCAAAAAAGAAATGATAATGAATAAATGCTTATTCCATCTCCAAATAGCAGGTTAAGATTTCATGAAATAATAGTTTTGTGATTATTCCTAAAAATCGGAGGGATTTGAGTACAATCTTAGTAGAACTGACACTAATGGTACTAATGACGTACTCAATGCGTAAGAGGATTCTGGTTGAGGATTCAGTTTCTCTCAGGAGCACTATTGTGAGTCCTCACACTATGGCACATGGGGAGTAGGCTTATGTACTTAGATGACAGGGATTTACCCTTCAGCTTTAAGAATAATCAATAGCATCGCTCACATCTGTTAACCACTTCATGCCAGATAGCCATTGTTTTGTAATATGTAGAAAATAAATGTAAAAACTTCACAATATATTTTTTTTAAATCATGAAAAATTTCCATAAATGAAATTATGTTGTTGAATATGTAAAGTGATACTTTCTAAGTTAGCACCGATATAGTTCCCCATGTAGAGATAGATTAAGTAATATCTATAATTTCAGATTGTTACTCTTACAAATGTAGAGGAGTGGATGCCAGTATCTTTTGAGGATTCTACAGACCTACCTTCACTTGCAAATTTACCTATCCTAAAGTGAATTTTGCTGTGTCAAATATCTTGTTTCTGCCATTGTAGTCAAAGGTTTAGGAAGTCCTCTAGGACACCTACCCTGTATGTATGTTCTTACAATATAAAAAAAATCAAAGATACTGCAAGGAATGACCAGAATCTCCTCGGAAGTCATAGATATATTGGATGAGTTGATGAATGAAGTTCATAGGGTCAGTAGTAAATTGTGGGGACTGCCTGCCTGCATGAAGTAAACAGCAGTCAAAGACGTCTTGTTCAAGTGTTTTTGTTTTTTCTGGAAAGCAATTGAGTTGAAAGCAGTAAGAATTGCCAGCTCCCCTGAGTCATTAACCTTAAGCGTTTAGTGCTTACAAATGTGAAAAGGGTTTGCAGAGCAATTTGGTGAAAGCTTAAAGTCATTTTAGATACTTAAGCCCATAGAAAATTGTCCTGTAACAATCAACTAGCAATTCGAGTGTAAGTATTCTGACCTTGCAAACTCAATGCTATGATTTTTTTATAACTGAAAATAGAGTTTAAGCAATTTCACAAATGATTTTCCCCTCATGAAATCTTTTTCTTCCTCACAATGTAGATTCTTTCAGGAGGATACTGATTTTATTGCTCTTTCAAATATAAAGAAGAGGATTCAGGTACTGTTTTTGGGGTTCAACAACGACCTACTGTCACATGCAAGTCATTTCAATAGTCAAAAGCAACTCTATTCAGAGTTTAGTTTGCTCTTTAAAAATGCTTTGTCAAAAATTGTGTTTAAGAAATCCTTTGTCCAAATGTTGCAATTACATTGCTCAATATTAATTGTATATTTTCCAACCTATAGGAGAGCAGGTGACGTATATACTTATTAGGCTGCGGTACCTGATGGTTTAAAGTTATTTAAGGAAGATATTTCTCTGGAAAAAATAGTTTTTGAGTCACCTAGAGATGCCCACTTTTTGTCAGTTGAACTTCTTCCCTTTTGTATGTGTTATACATCAAAGGATAACAGTAAAGAGAATGATGGGCCCTGGGCAATGTGTAATATTTCATATGGAAGTAATGCATATTTTCCCTAATATCCCATTTCCATCTGCAAATGCATGTAAATTTGGAAAGCTAGTCAATATCTATATAGTGTTTTCAGTATGAGCTCCATATTTAAATGTGATCTTTATTGCATAAAATAGTAATTTGATTTGCCATTATTTGCCTGATTGGTCTCAGATCCAATATTTAATCCTCCACTGTAAGAAAAACTGCATAGAGGGTCTGTCAGGTCTGGGAAACATTGAACCCTTGAAACTTGCCAGGCTTCTAGAAGAGGGAAAATGCAGTCAAACCAAACCCTCAGATGCCCATTTGAAATAGCACAAGATAGATATTTGGTTGATTATCTGCTTGGGCATTTTGTTATTAAATGACTTAAAGCTTTATTAACTTTTAACCAGACCATTTTACATCTTTGGTTATATTGTCAGGCTCTACATGTAGGTAGCTTTTCTCATTTGGTCCATATAAGGTTTCACTATTCAGTTGCAGTTTTCCTTGAATTTAAAAGCATTTATCATGTACAGCTGAAGCCTGAAGGCACATAATTAGTCAAAGAATTATTACAAGTAAACAGTTAGGTAGATAAAATTATAATGCAGATGTTCAAACAAAGTATATTTGTACCACCTTAAAACAGCACATTTCAGGTTGCATGAGACAGTACATGTTCTACCTTGATAACTTATTGAGTGACTTATTCAAATTTTGGAGAAAACCAAAACCCGAGTTATAGTAGAATAGATGGTGCTTGTCATTCAAACTGTTTTTCATGGGTGGCACGTACATTGAACATACTGAAGGAGATATAGCACCGGCCAAAATTTTATATGTGATATTAACTGTGTGTAATCTAATGAAAAGATACTGCATTTCTTCATTGGACTAAGCAACAGCTACACCTTTATTACTTTACCAAGGATGTATAGAGTGTGAGTTTGACAGGCTTGGGACTTGTTGCTGTCTTCGCCTTCCCCTTAACCCTTTCAATGCTGAGACTACTTTTGTCTAAGGCACAAGAACTCAAAAATCTTTGAAAATCATCTAAACCCTATCATCTTGGTATTCATTGGAAAGCTCTCATCGAGTACTTTCAGGTTTCAGGTTTTGTGTCTGTGTGGGTGGAAGATGGCCATGCTCCTGCAATCAGTCTCAATTGATAGTCAACGACCTGAGTAATGGCTTGATTTTCTGGGCCGCTAATAGCACCCTGGCTACGCCTCTTTCCTGTTGCTAATTGCCCTGTGGGAGAAAGGTTTGCGTGAACAGTAAGTCTTGGCTAACTGACAGCATATCCTTCCAATTACCAACCAGCTCTCACTAACTTCCAGCCCCACACCTCCATGCATAGAGCAGGCTGGGATTTAGCCTTACAGACATCTTTGAATTTTGGTAATTGCTGGTATCCTTACATTTTCCTTAAATGCACTGATTTCTTATTGCCAATTAGAAGTCATATGACTGTGCAATGGATGATGTACCCTACTATATACACTTTGTGATACATATTACAGTTTTTGTTTCTGTTCTATGTTTATCTATCTGTATTTGTGAGTAGGGTTGATTTATCTGAAATACACCATTTTTAGCCGTAGTTAGAGAAGTAATATCTTTCAGATCCTGTCATGCCACTGGTAGCATTATGTACAGGATTGATGTGTGACACTGACAGGTTTCATAAGTGCTGATTTAAAAGCTTATTCAAAAGGAGCTTTTCTAATGCATGTTTTACCTCTGAGTAAAGATGAAAAAGCCTTGGCTTAGACCTGCCATGATCTATATTGCCAAGGAGTAGTAAAGCTTCCTCTACGATTCCTCGTGGGTTCCTTCATCAGATGCGGGCAAATTGTGTTTTCCTTTGATGGCTTTTTATAAACATTATGCATGGCACTTATAGCAAGTGGGCATTTGTGTAGGTGGAGCTGCGTTCGGCACTCCGTGCACGTTTGATGGGTGAACAGTAATAGATATTACTTGGCAACATGAAATGTTTCTCTTGCAGTGTATATTTGTAGCCCAAAGAGGGAGAGATGAGTCAACAGGGAAGTGCCGGAAATAATGCTTTCCTGCAGGTTTTTTCCTCTTTTGATTTGAATGCATTACTCCCTGATGTCCATATCTATCATTATGTGGTCTTGCTAGTTATATTCTCATCCATCAACAAACACACCATCAATCTCAGACACACTCATCTCTTTACTCAGGAACAGAAGTCACATATATAGATATATGTAGATATATATGAAAATATTTACATTCAGCGCTATATAGACTCTCTTTACTGTTTTCCTGAATAAAGTGTGATAAAGGTTATGTGCTGGGAAATGATCATGTTTCAGTATCTTGAGTTCAATTATTGGGGTGCTCTGTTAGCACTTGATGGAATACAGTTTAACCTTTAAAAAACTAGTCTAATATTTTTATTTGGCAAGGACAATACAATTTTTCATACAATCATTTTTAGTTCCCCCTCACCACAGTTTTAATGATATATTTTCTGTTAATCCTTTTGGCACTTACTGCCATGAATGGGTTAAAGGAACGTTGCTTGTGATTTAAGGATTACTTCCTTGTTGTGTTTTTGTGTGTGCTTTCTGTAATATTTGTTTCATTTGTACAGTATCCTTATCGTTATAGCTATGGACATGCACTCTTGTTATAAATTGGTTTAAGGTCATCATTTTACGACTATGAATTTGCTTTTGCTGATTGTATATTCATATTCTTTCATTTCAGGATAAGTTCCTGAGTCTGTCACTGGCCTTCAAGACTGACACGTTGACTCTGAGTCAGAGGCTAGACCTCCAAGAACGCCAGAGGGATATAGCAGAACAGAATATAGAAAGAGAACTTGAAGGTCTGCGGGAAGCCCTTAAGGTAAGTTTGCTTTGCTTTCATTCACTTAACCCTTATGCTGCTGGTGACTCATGTGGCCAATACAAAATGATGCAAAAAAAAACTTGAAAAATGACTGAAACCTGGCATATGGGTTCTTATTTAAGAGTGCTCAGCAAGAGCTATCTAATGAATACAAACATGACAGGGTTTAGATGGTTTTCAATAAGTTCTGCGTCCTTGTGTTTGGACAAAAGTAGTCTCAGCATTGAAAGGGTTAAATATGGCAGTTAAAATGGCTGCATGGTGAGAATGAGTTATCTAGAGTCAGCAATGAGAGGGTATTAACCCATTCATGCCTGTGAATATACTTGACAAGTGTAGTCTGGACTTGTCATACTTTTGAGAATATCTTTGGAATAAAGCATAAATTTGCAAAATATTTGAAGGGAAGTTGTAGATAGAGTTCTGATGCACAACTCTCCTTCAAATATTTTCTAAATATTGCTTTTGTTAGAGAGATATCACCTCAATAGTAAGGCAGTTTTGGGTGCTACAGGCATGAATGGGTTAAAGTATGCAGGGCTTCCTTGCTTGCCCCAGCAACATCACGAGTTTGGCTCCCCCAAGGGCAGACATGGTTAAAGTT
This sequence comes from Maea johnstoni, assembly GCA_963942565.1. NCBI lineage: Eukaryota > Metazoa > Annelida > Polychaeta > Spionida > Magelonidae > Maea > Maea johnstoni. The sequence goes on along the minus strand of OZ012684.1, from coordinate 49,722,207 downwards.
TGTTGGTTCACAGAATATCCCATTGGATAATTGATTAATGCCTGAAACTTGATCTTCTTGACATGTGTTGTTTGGAAATTAATGATGGTCTTGAAAATAACTTTGGTATTACACATTGAATCGTAATATGTTTGTGAGGTTCTGATTAACGTTTCTCCTTCAAATATCTTCCCAAGAAGATATCAACAAATTAATCGGACCCAAAACTGCCTTACTATGATGGTCATATATCTCTAACAAAAGCAATTTTCAGAAAATGTTTGAAGGAGAAATTTAAATCAGTGACTAATTAAAAACCCTCTTTCAAATATTTTTACAATTTATGCTCAATTTTAAAGTTATTGTCAAAAGTATCACTGATACAGACGACAAACGTCAAGAAAATATCCAAGCATGAGTGGGTTAAGCATTGACACTGTTCTCGCTTCAGTGCAAAGGGGTCTGTGTGATGAGACTCCACTATCCGTAACACAAATAACTTTGAGATTAGACTTTTCCAATCCCTTGTAGCATAGTCTCTTATATAATGGCCATTCAAATAAGGTAACCACTTTTGTTGTGTAGAGCAGCCTAACTTCCTAGACCCTTTTATAATTGGTAGATTTCTGTCATATAACATGTAAATTTAAATACTTATTTTTTGATAGTTATTTGATCATTTTGAGTAGGGTTGGATTCTGTTAAGAGGTTCTGGCACTGGTACCACTATCATTTCAAAAAGTACTGTATCATGCCATTGTAAACGCAATTGGTTTGTACGAACTTTTTACCATGAATCATACAATCATGATGTTCTTATCTATGACTTAAGTAGAAAGGGCAAATTTTAGTGTAATTAACTACAGTCTGGTGCCACCTTGTAGCAGGTAGATGTAGCCGGTGCATGTGAGAAAGGTGCTAGTCTTGGAGTTAGGCAGTGTTTTTGCCAGGTACACTGGTTTCCTCCACCACTAAACTGAGATGTACCATGGTTAGGTGTTGGTACCCCGAATACCAAGTGATCTGTTGGATGTAAAGGATTCCTTTCTTGTTATCAAACATTATTAGACTGGTGAGGAATCCAATGCTTGTCCATGCTTGAGTAAGATGTTAGTGGTAGGTGCATGCCTACTGTCTGGGCTTAGGGAGGATTCAGTCACTGTGCAGCATTGTGGGGGAGGAAGAAGCGCTTCTGCTGCTGCAATCAGCCTCAATTGATAGTCATTCATCTGAGATTTTCTGGGCCGCTAATAGCACTCAGACTACGCCACTTTCCAGCTTCTAATTGCCTTGTGGAATAAAGGTCTGGGTTCTGGTAAGCATTCAGTCGTGGCTCGCAGACAGGATCCTCCCAATTAGTAATCTCAAATAACGTCACTAACTTCAGGCGCGTCTTCTTCCTCGTAACTAGTATTGATCTTGGCTCTACAGGAAGATGGAGATGGAAACTTGCCGCAACTATGTTGTTGACTGCCTCATAATATGGATTTATGTATTAATTGGTAATTAGCACTTCCAATGCTGAGGCTATTTTCGTCCAAAGCATAAAGGACGCAAATATTTTTCAAAACCATCTAAACCCTGTCATATTGGTATTCATTGGGAAGCTCTTGCTGAGTTTTACTATCTAAAGAGTACCTATGTGCCAGGATTTCTGTCATTTTTCAGGACTTTTGCATCATTTTGTAATGGCTAAATTAGCTACCAGCAGCATAAGGGTTAGACAGCTTGATGAGAGTCAGAAAATCTTTTTATCTACTTTCCTTCTTCAAGAAGGAGTGCAAAATGCCCTTTTTGTGTGCCGTGTTTCTGTGTGCTCTGCGATAAAAACTAACTAATGTAGTGTAACTGCTTAGAAACCTTGCAGTGCAAAGTGTAACAAAACACTGCAATTGGCTTGACGATTTTAAGAAGTCCTAATATCTAAGCCACTCATTAAGAATGTTAGAGACCTACTGTTGTGTGAGGATGTTTGTTGAGGGCATCTATGTTTATAAGCTATTATTGGCTCTGCTCTGTATTAGATCTCCTATGTAGAAAGGCCTGATTAATTTGTCCTTGCAGACGAAGATGATGCAAATTCCCAAACGGGCCCAAATTAGTGCTCAAGAAACTACATAATGATAAAGTCCGGTGTATTATAAATATTTATTTTCAAGCAAAAATGTTCCAAAAATGTTGAATTAGCCTATCTTAGTAGATTCTAGGTTATATACATACAGATCGGGAGTTTATGCCTACTGTTGTACCCTCATTTTAATAATTTTCTTTCACTTGTAAATCACAACTGTAATACCTAAATTCACTAATGAATTTAAGAGTGATAAATGCGAGTTAAAAGTTGAATGCTATTTTATTGCGTATTGGTATTCTATCTGTTTTGATATCATTACCAGATGTGAATTCTACAACATGTCATAGGTTTTCAAACTTGTTGATTCCATTGCAGGTTCTTAGTGTTTAGATTTCTAATACGGCATCACCAGGTGTCAATTCTACAACATGTTGTAGGTTTTCATACTTGTTTATTCCATTGCAGGTTCTTGGTGTATAGATTTCTAATACGACGTACATCACCAGGTGTCAATTCTACAATATGTTTTAGGTTTTCATACTTGTTGATTCCTTTGCAGGTTCTTGGTGTTTAGATTTCTAATACGGCATCACCAGATGTCAATTCTACAACATGTTGTAGGTTTTCATACTTGTTGATTCCATTGCAGGTTCTTGGTGTTTAGATTTCTAATACGGCATCACCAGGTGTCAATTCTACAACATGTTGTAGGTTTTCATACTTTTTGATTCCATTGCAGGTTCTTGGAACTCAAGTGACCGATTCTGAGATCAGGCCTGTGTACCAGAAGATCCAGCAGCACGTGGAGGTGCTGGAGCAGTCCACTGCCAGGGTGTCCAGCAGGGCAGAGCAGCTGGGTGCAGTGCAGCAGGTAGGTCATCATACCCCTACTATTGAGCTCACTTGAGTATTGCACGCTTCTCGCAATATAGCTAAGCGAATAAGCTTTCTAAGCTACTATGAGACATGCAAAGGGTAAGAGTTATGTTCTCTCAGAAGGTAGCTTGGTTGTTTAGTTTTCTAAAGCTAATATGAAACATGCAAATGGTAAGAGTTATGTTCTCTCAGAAGGTAGCTTGGATGTTTAGTTTTCTAAAGCTGATATGAAACATGCAAAGGGTAAGAGTTTTTGTTCTTTCAGAGTTATATTCATTCAGAAGGTAGGCAATTTAGCATTCAAAAGGTACTAATATCAAAGAGATGTAAAGTGGAAGCATAGGATGCAGTTCAGAGTCAAGGTATGAGGCAATTCTAGCAATATTCATGATAAAAAGATTTGAGAAGATTGAAGAAGGGGGGGGGGGGTTAGAGTTCTGAAGGTGCATGTAAAACCATATTATTGAAGGCAGAGGAAATCAGAATATATCTGTCATAAGCTGTTATCTGATATGTGGACCAAATGGGAGTGATAGGGATAGGGAAGCAATTAGGCAAAGTTCAGAAGGTACATGTAAAGCCATACTGTTGAAGGCAGTGAATATCAGAACATAAAAGTATCAGTGTTGGTATCACAAGCTTCTCTCATTAACTGCTTTGATATTCAATGGTTCAATAAGGTACAGTTTGGCATGTGTGTAAATCAATACTTCTCAAAGCAGTGCAGTTGAGTATGAGTGTCTTTGCTCTGTGACATTAATCAATATACGTCTCTTGATGAGATGTTTGCAAATATTGCAGGGTGTAAGGTGTTCATGATGTTAGTACACCAAAATTGAAACCAAATGTGCAGGAATATAAGGTGTTCATTTTATTTTTTGTTTGAACCAAATTTAAAAGAGTTGTTTATTCTGAAGTTTTATGCTTTTTGTTTTACTATGATTAAATCATATTGGTTATTTGAATGTTTTATGTTGTTTTATCAATGAAGTTTTTAAACTTGTAATGTCATTTTTCAAAAAAGATATCCACATCCTTTGTTGGACACCTTCCATTTCTGAAACTGCGGTGAGCCAGAAATGAAAAATTTATTTGATAAGTCATTTAATGTTTTTTTCTTTAGATTTTAATATAAAGAATATTCTAAATTATTGTACTTCATGAAATATTTTATTATGTATAGAACAATTTCATGCATGTTTCCCACAAGTCAAGTATAACATTGTTTAAACCTTTTCATCTTACAGCACCCTTTAACTCTATTGCAAATAACATATTTGTTTGTTATGAGGCAAAAGGAATGTCTCACATTAAAGTACTTAGCATCTTTGTTTCATATTTCCTATCTATTACTTATATCAAATACAACTTTTAGAAATAAGCTTACCATTTGATCAAAAGCATGTATTAATACTTTTGCTTTTCTTGATATTAAATTTTGAATAGGTCATAGCTTTTTACCAAGCTGCTTTGTGTATTTGTCAAGCCTCTTAACTTCTCTCCTTTCTATTTTCTAACTCTAAACTATGAATGATTTAATTTCTGGACTGTCTGGCCGTTTTGAACTCTTATGGGAATAAATAGGTTGATATCTCAAGCATCATCAGTTCAGTAAAGCTGTTGATACATTCTATACACTTTTAGTTAATAAAAGTACGATTAGTTAGTAATAATGCAATGATTCGTTGATTTTGGTTAAAAATTTAACCCCTCCTTGAAATGCACCACTGCTATGAAATCCTATCAGCATGTGCAGTGAAAACATCTGGTGAAGACTAGTTATGTAAGTATAGAATTCTAGGACAATTACTTTCAGTCATATTTTTCTTAGGTGACCCAACACAGACAGTCCTGTTTTCTCTGCTATATAATGTAATGTTTGTCTGGGCGAAATGGATTTTTTTTGTTATTATGACATTACTTATAGCTAATTAAAGATATCTCAAGTGTTTAGGTTAATGGATACCACACATCTAAATATTGACATTGACATGAAAATTGTCTTTCTCTAATTGTTAGACATGCAACTACTCATTTTATAACATACTTATAAAAACATGCATGGGAATATGATTCGACATCATAACAGAAAATTGCCTCTATTATTGCCACTAACTCGACTCACTTTAACCCTTCACTAGCTTTAAGATGCCTAAAACATCAGCTTTGCTTTTGGTTTGCAGCTTCAGCCATTCTTTTGCTATGATTTTCATCTTCTCTGCTTGAGTTTGAGTGATGCCAGAGTCCTCTCTAGCCTATTAGATAGTAGCATTAGTCCCTACCCAAGTCTGCTGACGAATGTGGTGAGTCTCTATGCTCTACTCATCCAACCAGCCCTTTCCTCTATTTCACTCACAGTCCTCTTCTCACTCTTCCTCATTTTATTGTCCTTCCCATAGCCTACCTTGCCCTGCCTACCACCCTTACTGCTGCTGCTACAACTACTGCTGCTGCTGCTGCGACTACTACTACTACTGCTACTGCTACTGCTACTAATACTATTTCACTACTACTACTACTACTACTACTACTACTACTACTACTACTACTACTACTACTACTAATTCTATTACTACTACTACTACTACTACTACTACTACTACTACTACTACTACTGCTACTGGTACTGCTACTGCTACTAATACTATTACTATACTACTACTACTACTACAACTACTACTACTACTGCTACTGTTACTGCTACTGCTGCTGCTACTACTACTACTGCTGCTGCTGCTGCTGCTGCTGCTGCTGCTGCTGCTGCTGCTGCTGCTGCTGCTGCTGCTGCTGCTGCTGCTGCTGCTGCTGCTGCTGCTGCTGCTACTACTACTACTACTACTACTACTACTACTACTACTACTACTACTACTACTACTACTACTACTACTACTACTACTACTACTACTACTACTGTTGCTGCTTCTAGTACTACTACCACAGTCCACAAACTAACTAACACTGCTCCCATTATAAACAACAGGTGTTTGGGAGCAACATTCTTGAGATGTAAGAAAAATAAAAAAATATGTGATTTATGTCGCATCTGTGGTCTCATTTTCACTTCCATTTATATATGAAATGTTACCTTATTATTTCTTTGTATTTTTGTTTGGCTTTCTTACAAGAAGATGAGGTATTTTTTGGCTCCCTTATTTTCATATCTCTTTTTCACCATTGCAATCGATAACTTTGATTCAGCACCCTTTTCCTTTGCTTTTGAAGGAATGACACTTTGTTAATGTCATATCCATCTTCCTCCTATTATTATTTTCTTGCCAATCTCATTAACAATGTATCATATTTTATGTACTCATTTTGATCTGATAAAATCATGATAAATGACAGCTTTTGTATTTGATACCCTTATATATTTCCTTTCCTTTCATAAATGAAATTTGATATTTGATACACCTTTGTGCTCATATTTCCTTTTGGTTATCATATACAAGAGTTTTATTGCTTCATTCTTTTATCTTTGCCTTTTTATTGATGTTGATTGATAACAACTAATTTGTATTATTTCCTCATAAGCTGCTCCACAGTGTCTGATTATTACTGATGGTTGCTGACGTATTCCGTTACATTGCTCATTACGCGTACTATAAATACCCTTATTATGCGCCTTTCAGAAACATTGAGTTATGGACCTTCATCCGTATGAGGCCATTCGTCATTCAGAATGCTGGTATTACCAGACTCAATAACACACACACTGCCATGAAGAAGGATGACAATGTTGATGAAATCATTCAGGCAGAAGCAAAATTTGGAAATACTTGAGGGAAAATGTTCAGCAGAACACTACCACCAACTTTCCTTAAAATATTTCGTAAAATTGCAAAATTCTTTATTTTCAAGTTATTGTCAAAAGTATCATAAGTCCAGACGACAATTTCAAGAGACCATCTTAAGTATCAATAGGTTAAAATGAACTGTGGTGTAGTCCTTTTTGTATGCAACCAACACTGATTAAGTAGCAATTACTTTAAAACAAATATTTCTCAAAATATCGCTTCATCATCTAGATATTTCCACGTGGGTCACTATTATTCATACCATGTGTATGATCCAGGTGTGAATTGGTTCTGTGAGTTTTGCCATGCAATAAAAGAAATTCAGTCAAACTTGCCACTTGTAATCATGAACGTAGCAACAGTTTAACCGTATCTAGGGAACAGTACCAAGAGTATGAGAAACAGACCATTTTCAGTAAGCTAGAATGGGATGATTGCTGTATATTAATACAATCCATCTCTATTGATTCAACAAACTGGACATTTGAGATTTGTGTGGATTTCATGTTTGGATCACTATTTTGATGTTATGTACAGATTTTTTTGTTCAGTAATAAAACTGCACTTTATATAGCATGAAACGCTGCATTCTGACGTTTCTATTTTAGAATTGAGACCAAAATAGATCTCTGAGATATTTATTCTAAGAGTCGGAAGAAAATGGCCTAACCAAGCACAAATGGCCAAATATGGCATTACTAGTTCACAGGCATAACATTCTGATAATGAAATATTGCACAAATACCAAATAATTAGGAAAATACAAATTTTTGAAGTGAATGACTGAAGTAGGGAAATTCGCTTTTCTTATTGTTTACCACTATTGATATATTGATATTACTCAATTGCCTATGCCAACGTTCATGTAGATTTCAACCAGCCAGCATGATCTGGGATAAGCCTTAATACTAGCATTCACCATTGACTATTCACCATGTCTAACCAATAAAAGGGGTTTTTGCAGTTAGGTGAATGCCAGGTTGAAAGCCTATTTTTAAACAGAATGCAGGGATGACTGAGATTTGTATTTGATTACGCATTTAATACTTTGATACTTAACGAGGGTAGTTAGATGAACGACTGGTTGAAAGGATCTTATACCAAAGCAGAAAACTACTGGACAGGCATAGTTTTTATTTTTCACATTTTTGATTTGATATTTATCACATAGAGGAAATTCTGATGGGTGTATGGTCAAATGCATGTAATTTTTGAGCAGAATGCTACTGACCTGGTATAGTATATATTTATCACACCTTTGATAATGAAAAAGGAAAGTCTGGTGAATGGGTAGTAAAGGACGTTATTTTTGAGCAGAATGCTATGTTACTGGCATAGCAGTTCATATTTAACACAGAGGAAGTCTGGTAACTCACAGGTTTTTCGAAAGGTGGTATTTTCAATCAGGATGCTGTTGGCCTGGCGTAGTTTTTATTTATCACACCTTTGATGATGAAAGAGGAAAGTGACTGATGTTAAAGTCAAGGGGCTGTTATTTTCAAACAGTATGCCACTGGCCTTGCATAGTATATATCTATCACACCTTGGAAAATGAACGAGGGTTGTCAGGTTAAGGACTGGGGCAGTGATTTACATTGGCCCAGAGAGGCTTAATTGGCTAATCAAGATTTAATTTCACTCCTGTGGCAGCATGAGGTGGTTCATTGGGCCACGTACTGTTCCACAGGGGTTTGTTTGACGCACCTATTTCATAATGGATGTCAGCTCTGCTGTCAGGGCACATTATTCACTGTGTACATTTGTTTGCTGTGAACAGGGGCCTTTCTACTGGGAACAGTATATGGCCTTCCTTTATCCTCACGATAAGGGGACATTATTCACCATATTCATGTGTGTGCTATGATCTGGGGCCATTCTTCGAGGAACAGTACATGTTCCTTCCTTTATTCTCACTTTGATGAGACATTGCATTATCATGCACCCAATTCTTATAAGATGTTTTTTTGTGAACATCTATTTGCGGCTTTGATTTAATTTGTGTTTGAAAACAAAGAAGGATACTTATTATTTATTTCTACCTATTCATCATTTCTTTAATTGTTCATCTATTTCTATTGAATTTTGAATTTTAACTTTGTTCACTTAATTCAGATGATTCTGAATGAACAAACATGCATTTTTAAATTGTCAATTGCAAATAGATATAATGAAATAAGTAAGTCAGACAAAAGAATTCCATTATTAGACATTTTCCCAGGAAAAAATATCAAATTAAAGACCTCAAATAAAAATGCACTGAGAAGAACATTGATTTGATTATTCAATCCATAATATAGCTTTGTTTGGTTGTCCTGGTTTTCAACAGTGAAACAAAAGACATTAGAATATTAGTGGTATGTATTCTCTCAGTTGTCGAATTTGATTATGCCAACCAATGCACAGTAGAGAGTCTGATTAGAGGGAGTGGGAATTGGGGGAATCCCTGGTTGACAGATGTGATTACTGATGGCACTTATTGACTGGCCTATTCTATGGGGCATCGGTGACCTTGTCTACTCCAGTGGAAAATTTAATCTATGTAGAGGAGAAAGAAGCTTTATTGACCGACGTTTTCCGTTAGTTACCTACTCTACATGCAAACAGCAGGACGTGTGATTAGCTAACGACTCAAGTTTCTGCCTCCCTATCCTAACAAATTTGTTTGCGCACTTCTCGATGTGACTTATGCACCGAAGATGTGCAAACGAATAAACAAAATGTTTTGAAAAATCAAAAAGTTTTTGCCAGAACCAGTAACAAAGGGGTTCGAGGGCTGCCCAAACATCAAGACCAAAAACATTGCACACACACTTCCCTATGGAGCAAAAAATATTTTACAGGGTGACTTGGTTGCTTGTTTCCCATTGGCTGAGCACCATCATTTAATAAGTACTCTAGCAGGAGCCATCTTTGATATCTTCTATTTAGTACTTAACCCATTATTGAATTACTCTTGAAATTGTCTTCTGGATCTTTGACTCTTTTGACATCTGCTTGGAAATTAAGAATCATTTGACCAATTATGATGATGACCCGGATTCACGATGGCGGCGGCCTTGGGTCAAAGGAGGTGCTATTTACTAATTGCAATTTTAGATTTCTCTTTGTGTGGAGCTTTGGGGCTTCCCTATTTATGACAGATGTTGAGCTATGTTCATGAACTTTCATATAAACTTATGATTTGTTCTTCCCCAAGTTCCCCTTTAAAGGTAGTGGCTGGATATCTGATGATAGAAAGTCTGTACCAAAACGTATTCACTCACAGATTGTGCTGTCAGCCCCTTGATACATAGCTGTTGCATTAATTTATGAACCACAGATGATTATTATTCAGAATATAAAGCATCTCTGAATCCAGGGATCTCGTGGGATAATTGATGGCACAGAGAATAATCCCAGCACCATTAAATTCCTCGCTCGTCGTTGCCATAGTAGTAATGATATGCAGTAATCAGACTTGGTATTCGGCATCATAATTCTTGGCTACAACAAGGGAATTGCCTTTGTTAGGTCATCCCCCAACAGCGACAGGCTCGAATGTGTTAAAATCAAAAGGCTCACTAATGTACACCCAGGTTTAGGCTGTCAGAAATGCCATGTATGTATATAAGGTTGATATTCTTATTTGTTTTGGTTTGACCAACAAATATATACTTAATTACAAAATATAGTCATGCTATTATTTTGTTCCATGTAATTTCATCCAAAATGCTTGAAGTTAGAAAACTAATTAACACATTGACTTTTATGGTTTGACACCTGTTGTATTGAACAGTGATATTTATGAGAGAGCTGTGTCTAAGATTGATAGGTGGATTTTGGTCTCTTGGTCCAGTGCACTATTTCAGTGTAAGCCCATTATTGAGATAAAAGAGCTGATTTTGAGAGTCTCTTTCATGTTTTATGTAGCAGTGTTATTTATGATGGAGCTGTGTATGAGATTGATATTGGTCTTGTGGTCCCAGCTGTTGTCTTTTAGCCCTCCGAGCAGCAACAGTAGAATGGATGTATTCCGGCACGTAGTGCTGAATACAGAGTAGTTTTCTCTCACACCTGGGTGAACCATCTCTGTCACCTAAATCTCCGAGGAAACATAAGTCCCATCCTAGTTTCTTCCTCAGCTATTCACAGCTGGAATACACAAGGTTCAGCTCAAAATGAGGTCTAATGGTCATTAATCAAGACTTGAACAGGTTATATCTTCTAATCAAAGTATCAGTACTTTGTCTTATGACCATTCTAAGGACAAACTAATTGAATCAGTTTTATGTGTATTATTGCCATGTAAGCCAAGGATCATTTTATTTTTGCTATGTATTAGAAAAAAAACTTAAATATTAGAAATTGTATAAGTAATAAACAATGGTGCAACAAAAAACTATGAATTATTTGTTCTTTGAGTGATTTACCTATTTAGTATAATTGGGTATTTGGCATTTCCAAAAGTGAATTGCTGCAGATTAATTAAGTCTTGGAGAGGGCGTCATTGACTGTCCTTTCAGTCTACTATTCATAAGATGACCAAGCTCCTCCGGTGTCCTTAAGATGAAGGTTATATTTGACTTTGTAATCAAATGGTCAATAATTCAGCATGATATATATATATATATATATATATATATATATATATATATATATATATATATAGATATAGATATAGATATATATGTATATATATATATATATATATATATATGCTATATACAATACGCTGTACAATTCATATATGTATCCACACACATTTGCAATATTCAAAATGAGAACTTCTCTAAAGAAAAACTAATTTCTCCTTTGCATTTATTTTTCAGCAGGGTTTCAAATTGGACATGCATTTGAATGGGTTGCTTATTTGTTCCTCGGAATCTGATTATTTTATATGCATGTATCAACCTTTGCCTTGTGATTGCAGGAAGGCCGCATGAGCAAGGCTATAGAAGTCATGGTCCAACATACTGAGAATCTCAAGAGAACCTATGAAAAGGAGCACACTGAACTAGAGGAAACCAAGTAAGTAGTAACCTATATATATATATATATATATATATATATATATATATATATATATATATATATATATATATATATATATATATATATATATATATATACCACCTGGGTGCATTTTTATAAAGTTAAACCGTTCCAATGCTGAGGCTACTTTTGTCCAAAGCACATGGACGCAAAGATTTTTGAAAAACGTCTAAACCCTGTCATGTTGGTATTCATTGGAAAGCTCTCACTGAGTACTCCTAGATGAGTACCCATGTGCCAGGGTTCCAGTCATATTTAGGGTTTTTTGCATCATTTTGTTATGACCAAATTAGCCACCAGCTGCATAAGGATTAAATATCAAACCTTGAAGTCTGGTAGTTGTAGGTACTGTCACTGACCAGAGAGTTTTTCAAAAGGTCAAAATCTAACACCTTTATGGAGGACATGCCCCTATCACTATCATAATATGTTACATTTGTATATCTTGTAGCTTGTAATACCAATCTGACAACATAGAAAGTTTGTTGCATTTTCATACGAAAACGTTTTTTTTAGAAAAATCATCACTAAAATAGGCAGGCTTTTTGTTACTGTTTCAGGCATGAAAGGATTAACCCTTCTGCTGCTGGTGGCTAATTTGACCAATAAAAATGATGCAAAAATCTGAAAAATTACAGAAACCCTTGCATATGGGTACTCATCTGAGAGTTCTCAGCGAGAGCTATCCAATGAAACCCAACATTACAGTGTTTAGATGGTTTTCAGAAATCTTTGCGTCCTTATGCTTTGAATGAAAATAGCATTAGCATAGGAAGGGTTTAAAGGTCTCACATTCACCTTTACCCAGGTGATCTGAGGGAGGACACCTCCCTAGAAAAGCAATTACGTGGTAAGATTGCTTAATACTACCTGGCATTTAATCACCTTAAAGCAGTTACCATCATATGATGGCACGGTAATGCATTTTGTAACGCTGGACACAGCTGCATCCGGTCTTTTGTTGCAAAATAGATGGAAATTTTAGGAGGCAACATCTTTATTACTTGAAAGTTTAAGTATGTGTAACATAGTCAGGATGTATTTATAGCCAATATTGAATTATGGTTATTGGTGATTAGGTACATGTACTTCCTTTAACTATGTGATTTGTTTCTAACTCAACGTGGGTGACAGTGTCGTGATATTTCATCAATATGTTTTAATTTTCAACTTACAAATATTTCATCAATTTTCTTACATTAAAATCTTTTGAAAAGGTTGAATTGAATTTTGAAATGAGACACCTTTACAAAAAGTTAGAAACTAGATAAGTATACATTCAATCTCTCTAAGAATATTTGACAACTATTTGATCAATTTACCCTCACAAGAGAGGAAAATACATGTATGCTGTATGTTTTGAAACATATCTGAAAGTAGTCTTTTTATATTTTCCAGAAAAGTCTTGCAAGAAAATAGAATATTTAGTCCCGGTTTAGAGTATGGTAAGTGTTGTCTTGTTTCAATTGCTCTTCGTTGGTGCTTGCACACAATACCGAATAAATATGCCAAAAAGGGTGAAATTTGTGAAACGGATAAATGTACATTTTCCCATGTTATTCATAAGGCCTTCGATCATACTATATATGCTTGGTATTGAGACACATGTCTGAAACATATATTTGAACTACACTGAGATTTGGGCCGGCGGTATATGTTGACTTTACCACTGGGAAAGATGTGAGACTGGAAGAGGGTGAGCACATGAATCTTAAGTAGTAACTATTACTAATATGGAAATAACGTAACCCAAAAGAATTATGTTAAAATAATGGTCACAGCTGCCAAAAGCAGTCTGACAATTCTGGTAAATCTTAAGCCTAGAACATATTTGTGAAAATATTTGAAGGACAAATGCTCATTGAATCATTGCCAGCAAAACTTCTTCAAATATCTTGTAAAAATCTTAATATCTAAGTTATTGTCAGAAGTATCAAATATCCAGACAACAATACCAAGAGTACCTATCAAGCTTAATAGGATAAATACAATGTTAGGTGCTAAATGAAATGCTCACATTGAAATTGACTCATTTACTTCATTATAATCTTCCATATCCAAGCATTTTTGCTAAGAATATTCAAAATCACAGTCTGCTAGTATTTATGTGCCCACATTTTCCATGGCTAGACTTTCTAGAATTTTCATAATGGTTCTTGTGTCTGTCATTTACTGTTCCCTTGTCTTTGCCATATAGCAGGTGCAAATAGACTGCATCCCAATGGGAATGGTAAGAAAACCACTCTGCTCTACTACAAGTCATGCCCTCTTTACAACATCCTATCCTCTAGTCTTCTACTTGATAGCATGTTTGGCCCTACAACACAACTCCTATAGTCTGCAGTTACTATTAACATTCAGCACCAAAACATCAAGGTGGTTCAATTTTGGAATTTCAATTTTTATCACTCAGACTTTCTGCCACATTGCGGCTAAGTCACGACTAGCCAGTTGTAGTGCTGGAGGAAACTGATGGAGTACCTGGCAAAAAACACCTAGGGAATCTTTTAATTTCTTGTATTGGAACACAACATTTCTGCTCAAAAACGGATACGAAATGATATGGAATAATGAATATCTTTACTTTTTAAATCCAAATATTGTCATATCCCTGGGTGCGTTGGTATGAATCATGCAAACAGTTTCATTGTCATCAACATGTTCAGACAGTGATGTTTGAGTAAAATAGGTTCTAAGAATATAGTGTGATTTAGTATAGTACTATCAGCACAACCAAACAAGTTAGGTTAGATTTCTTTTCCCTTATTCCTACAATCAGGATTGCCCGATTTTAGATTTAACCAGCTTCTTTTCTCAACATTCATAATAACTACATTTCTCATTGTTGTTTCTATAGTGACTTACTGACTGATCCCCTCCAGTAATGACAATGCACTTAAGATATTTCTTGAAATGTCCTGGTCTGTTGAGGGCAAGATTTTTCAATTTCCATACTATTCTCATGTGTTGGGTCACATTTTTCTTTCCTAGATAAGGAAGTGTTGTGGCATTTTCCTTTTTCCTATTTGACTATTTATTATTGTGACTATCTTGCATTTGCATCTGATGTTCCTTGGTATTCACAGGTAAAGGTTAGCAAACATTTTCTCTACCAAGGCGAAATCCTTCACTATCAACTTATTCTATACACAGAATATTCTGTTTAGTTTAGAATTTTAACACTCAAAGAGAGATTAGCATTTTTAAAACAACTTGTATGAGCTGCCAGCAAAAATGTGAAAACCATGTCTTGTTTTCAGAAAAAAACTGCTATAAATAGCCATATTTATCCACAAAAGCCAATATTTTTCTATGTTTGAACCATTTTTACAATGGACTGCTGGATCCTTATGAATTCTTATACTCAAGGGAGCAACACTATTGTACACAACACTGTATAAACAGAATGGTCAATTTTTGCATATGCTTTCCATGTTGTGAAGGTGGACTGGGATGCAAGCAATCTCTTCACCTCTATGGTGACATTTCCTATTGTGATATGTGTTTCAATTCTTTTCTGGGATATAGTAAATTGTGGGCATTCTTGAGATTTCTCTATATAGTTTTTAACTAGATATCCTTTTATGTGTATGTGTGCATGGAATTCTCTATGTATATGGAATGCCATGAATGAAATAAAGGTCAAATTTAACTGACTTGAACTAGGATTTAACAACTGCGGACACTGAGAGCTTTAAATGCATATTCAGTTCCAATTGGAAATTTCTAGTGAGAAGCTACCTTTCTTTGATTTTGACTGATAATGAACCCAATCCCCTCTATAAAAGTAAACCCCTTACTTGATAATCTTGTAGTGCATTAAGAGCTGAGCAACTTTATTTTCAAATATGATGAAAAGAGATCATCTAATATTTGGAATGCTTTTTACTTGAATTAAGCCATTAATGCTCACAGCGGCCAAAAGTAGCCTCACAATTTTAATGTCAATCAGATCATAACCAACAACTCCCCTCCAAATATTTTGTAGAATTATGCTTGATTCTAAAGTTATTGCCAAAAGTAGCATTGATCCAGACGACAATTTCTAGAGGAGCTCTTAAGCATTAATGGGTTAAGCATGAATCTATTTAAAACAACATGTCTCAAGGTGAAGTTTATCTCACTGGAGTTCAATCAAGTGATGTGTAGTGAGTTTTAGGATGATATCAATGAGGTAAAGGTACTAGTTTGTGTTGTTTTTGTTTTTGCAGGAGATGGCTTATCAAAGCGTTCCATGTCAATAACAGGGGGAACTGGCCTTAAGGTAAGAATATTTGCATATTTGCATGGCTAAGTAGTTGGTCAAGATGCCAATTGACCAATGTCATCTTACCTACATCATCTTCTCCTTTATTGAACTTAAACTAAGGGATTCGAAACCAAATGTCCATCAGACAGTTTCACACCAACTTACATTTCCTGGAGCAAGAAATTATTCACTGATTTATTCATCCATGATGCTTAATAAATGAGTGTCCTTATGCTCATCCAAAAACCATCAACCAATACCTTTTTGACCTTTTCCTTAATTTTCTATTGTTGGTTCCTATTTTATTTACTTGCGACATTTCTAATTTCCTCAAAAGTTTTAAGGTCTGACTGTCAGGCTATGAATTGACGAGAGACAAAGGTTTTAGGGGCAGAACAGCTCCGGTAATTTTTGATCCTGTGTATTATTTCATCTCGGTATACCTTCTCCTAGGCCTTTTGAAGTATAGCGAAGGACTGCATCATCAGTTTTACTAAGAGGAGGCTGTTATTATTCTTTAGGCCTAAAAAAAGTTGTTTGTTTCCTGTAACCCTACCCTAACAAGTTTTTATTCAGAAAAATCCCTACCCTAAAGTTTTTTCTGCCCTTCCAACTCCCAATCAACAAAAAACATGCATCAAACACACATTTCTGAGCAAAAAAATATTGAAAAAAAAAAAAGATTTCACCGACCTACCTACCCTACTTTTTTTCGTACCATTACAGGAAACAAACAATCTTTTTTTCTAGGCCTTATCATGTTACTTGGTTCATGCTGAGAATGTTCATATGGTCTGTCAGTAGCATGGGTTGTTTTATGTAAGGCAATATTTCAAAAGTATTTGAGGGAGAATACTTTTCATAATCGCAAAAAACTTCTGAAAAGACTTTCAAGATAATTTTATTTGTGTCATGCCAGCCATCTTGGCAATCTTAGCATGAATGAGTAAAGACTAATGCTCTATCTCCCAATGATGTATCTTTCTACTGAAATAACTAAATTCACGACCATTGTCAAAATGATATAATGTATCAAACCTAAGTAAGTGTCCATTTGTTTTTGTTATTGATCCAAGCCCTGGTTTGTGTAAATTGTGGTGTCAAGTTTGAAGTCAGTTATTATATTACACATCGGAAGCATCCTTTTTCACGGTGTTATTGTTTATAATCTATCTCTTTATGTGGTCCTCAAAGCCTGTGTTCTACTTGTTGCCAGGTCGTTCTTGTCTGCCCTTATACTGCTCTCTATGAATAGTGCATTCTACTCATATTAACTACTGTCATTGTTGCCATGAAAACATTTTAAGATAAAAATCAGTGCAATCAGTAATTAAGAAGTATAAGCAACAATAACTGTAAAAATAATGAACAATGAAATAGTAGAAAAAAGGGAATTGTAGTTTATCAAAATAAATGATGATGATAGTTATAATAATGATAGGCAATGATATTATCAATGAAAGTAATGAGAGTTATAAATCACAATAATAATATAATATAATTCACAATAATGAAAATAATTTTGATATTTTAATGTTGGAAAAATAAATATTTTTACAAAGGTTCATTTTACCAAAACTAGAAACATGCTGTGATATAAACATCTTTATTTCTCATTTATTTATTACAATCTACTCAATAAGATAATAATTGTGATACAGTAGGCATAAACCAGCACACATACTGTGATGTCCTTCTGCACAACTCCCAACAGGTTACATGTTGTTCCACACGATTACCATAAGATAAAAATAATGGTCAAATATTGAAATTTGCTAAATGTTCGACATCTAGAAAGGTAGCCTATTAGATTTATGTTAACCAATGTATTTTTGGGTCTATCATGCAATTATGGAGCTCAAAAAAGACCAGACTTAAAAAAAGCCTTTTACAGCACTTTGGTATATGTAGCCTCACTGAAGATAGACAAAGCTCACCTGGAACTCCAGCTCTTGGGATTAGCCCCTAGTGGTCTTCAACCCTTAATGCTGCTGGTGACTAATTTGACCAATACAAAATGATGCAAGAAACCTGAAAAATGAACGAAACTCTGGCACATGGGTACTCACCTGAGAGGGTTCAGCGAGAGCTATCCAATGAATACCAATATGACAGGGTTTAGATGGTTTTCAGAAATCTTTGTGTCCTTGTGCTTTGGACAAAAAGTAGCCTCAGCATTGGAAGGGTTAATTTTGTTAAGCCCGTGTACTGTTACTCACAAGCACCCATGCCATGTTCCCAAGTTGCCTGTTGCATTAAGAATTGCCTGGTTATTCCCCCAGAATGTGGTCTATGCCACGCATCAGTTACAAAAGCTACGTCAAAAGACTCGCTCAAGAATCTCTCCTACTAGCCCAGCGCAGTCAGAGGTACTCTCAGCATTTGGTGTAGTAATGCCCTTTGTCCTGTTTCCACCCTTTGTTAACCTCACCCCCCCCCCCCCCCTCTCCATATACTCTGGCCTGATGGCAGCTTATCAAACACCCTTGTAGCTTAAATGCCTCACATCAGCAGATCAGCAGCACTGACAAAGTACTAAGGAGGTTCATCTACTCAAGTTCCAATAGAGCCATCTAACTTTCTGCACAAGTTAAGTTATCCATGTAGCTCCCATACATAAATTTTCCTATATATATACATATATATATATATATATATATATATATATATATATATATATATATATATATATATATATATATATATATATATATATATATATATATATATATATATACATATATACATATATATATATATATATATATATATATATATATATATATATATATATATATATATATATATATATATATATATATATATATATATATATGTACTTAAGGTAGAGGTATTTTATCCTATATAAGCCAATTCATACATGCCGCCACCTTACCATAGTACACCCTTACCTTTGTCATTATATGTGCATTGTTTTGGTCTATTTTCTGCACCCATTATGTTTTAACTTATTCAGGATCATCTACCTCACCATGTGATTATGCTAGACCCTTTAGTTAAATTCACATCACACATTAGAATATGTAGATCTGTACTATAAATGCTTATTTTCTTGTAAAATTATAACTGTATGATTAGTGTTACATGTTATACAGGGAATTCTTTACGCTAACCCTTCACACATCAAGTCCATTATTTTCCAAATCATTGTTTCCCTTTTTGTTTTTGTCTTGAATTTTGTCAGATCCTTGATTAGACTACTAGTCCATTAAGCACTCATTTAGTTATATAGGTATTACTTACTTTCACCTTAATTGGGTAGATGTGAGGCAGCTTATTTCGAGCTTTATAATTTCATTTCCACAAAAAGTTCTTATCAAGTAAGATTTGAGATCTTAAAATCAATTAAAATTCTGTAATAGCACTAATCATCTAGTGGACACTTGCCTATATGAGATAAAGCGTGGGAAATGAAAATTGATCACGGCAGCTCAAATTCTTCAATAAAATGTCATTCAATGTGATATCAATAACTCGGATATAAAAACAATTCAGCATCATTTGTGATGCTATTCATATTCACAAATTTCCAAGCCAGTTGGCGATAGCATTGAATGGCCGTCATGAAAAACGCACTGACATGTAGGTGGAAAAATAATACAGACCTGGAAAAAAAAATCCCATCAGTTTCCCTATTGCTAGTTTGTCGATTGATGTGCATAACATAAAACATATTGTTAGGTTTTTATGTGTCTGCCAGATTTAGAAGGTGGCACCTATTCTGAGAAATCCCTGTCAGCTATAAAATGCAGTGGCCCAGATTTCCCAGTAATTATTTTGCAGAATAGCATAACATAAAACATATTGTTAGGTGTTTATGTATCTGCCAGATTTAGAAGGTGGTGCATATTCTGAGAAATCCCTGTCAGCTATAAAATGCAGTGGCCCAGATTTCCCAGTAATTATTTGGCAGAATAAGTATGGGTAGAACTTCTTATTTTCTAAGGTTGGTCCAAATTATCTTAGCCAGCAGGGTGTCTGGGTGTCTTTTGGACTCCCTGGTTCATGAAAAATACCTGATTTTAGGCAAAAAGACACCCTATATTTTGGTATGCGTTTTTTATAAATGCTAATTCCTAGTTAAATTTCTAGAAAAGCTTAATTTCAAAATAATATCTAAGACATTTCTTGAAGAATCAAGCATAAAATTACTTTATTTGTTAATTTATATAATCAGTGTAATGATTTTTACTTTTTCAATCAGGGATTTTGGACACCCTGAATTCTTGAAATCCCAATTTTGACACCCTATTATGAAAATCCTGGCTAAGACCCTGGTAGTATATTTACCTTATATTGCTACCTATATATCACCCCTCTTAACATTTTTTCACATCCTTGTGGAGGCCGCATAAATATAAATCTTTCTCTTTGTCTCAACGTGCCCTTTGGTGGCCAGTAGTATCTTATTGGACAAAGAACCAGGTTCTTCTGGTGGTTACATAGCTGCCCATGTGTGGTACTTTTTAGACACTGAAACAATTTCTTATGCCCCTATATTCTGAAGTACAATATTTCCAAGGTTTCTCCGGTAGTGCTTCATCCCATGTTTATACAGGGTGCCACTATATTGAACACATAGAGATTTATTTAAGAGAGACCATGCAGATAAGAATGCAGCTATCATCAAGATCATTTTCAAAATGGGGTTGGTGGTTTGGCTGAAATATAGGTCATTTTTTCCTTTAAAAAAAACTTTTGACTTTAACTCTATGAGCCAATAGAGTTCTATCTCCAGCTGCTTAGCTACATTCACCCTACCTTTATTGCTCACTGCATTAAATTGAGTGTCTTTTTGTTGGAATAAGATACATTCTTCACGAATGTGTACTGTTTCATCTATGTCATATCTGAGTGACGGGAGGCCTGCCTCAATATTCCATTGGTCTAAGCCATTGTCACAGACCATGCACACTCTGTCTCTCATCACCTTCCAGTATATGAATCCTCCTAATGGCGTGTCAGAAATTAAGCAGTGACTTGCTTTTACCAGGCACTTCAGTTTCCTTCACCATTAAAAATTGGCTAGTTAAAATTGAGTCAAACTATTGCACAAATATTAAATTATCAAGGTCAAAAATATAACTATATTTAGATGTATTTTTTGGCGAATACCTGTCCTACCTATACTTATAAATTGCAGGTGCCATAATGTTATGAGTGACACTCTAATTCACCCTTTCATAGCATCTCTATATACAGTAATCAAATGGCTATCCTTCAAAGTAGACTGTCCCTTAGGAGCTGTTTTAGGATATTTTTACCTGCACTTTGTTAACTACCTGTAAACATGACAGGTGGGATTGTCACATCTGACAAGACCTCACATGTTCCTCATTACTCCCTCCCTGAGTGTTTTATATTGTCATTTATTTCCCAGAATCATGTAAATAACAGAAGTTGTGCTCGTGTAGTTATTACCGGAAAATGATTTTTTCTATTTAGTCTAACAAGAAGGGTTTTCCCTGTCTTATTATGAAGCATCCGTTATATTGAAAATAAGTGGTGTTTTTGTTACGCCTGTCTAAAGGCATAGACTACCATATATTGTATAGGACAGAAGCATGCAGCATCTTTCCAGCAGCTCATAGATTAAACCCAGCATCATTCATGGTAGTTTAGTGCATCTCTTACAAGTAAGACATCTTACATTCATTAACCTTTTCTTGCCTGGAGACATCCTTGACCAGTGATACCTTTGAAAATAACTTTGGAGAAAGATATCAATTTGATAATTATTTGAAGGAGAGTTGTAGATAGAATTCTGAAGAATTTTTTTTTCTGAAAATATTTTCTGAAAATTGCTTTTAATAGAGAGTCATCACCACAAATATTCAGGTGTTTTTGACTGCTACAGGCATGAATGGGTTAAGTAATATGTAAACCATTATAAGTAAGGTGCAGTGCCCAGCAATAAACAAATAGTTATATGGTAGGACCTCAAGCACCTTTAACTACTAACACTTCTCATAATTCTGTTGACTTAATCTTAAATAACTGAAAAAAGATATTATAATTATATGTATTATATGTATTAAACCCAAAATTATGTACTACATACATATTTTGTTATATTTTTCTGTTTACAAAAAGTATAGCTATCAGTATTACTATAGGCCAGGTTTTTTATCAATGTCCTATTCCACCAGGAACTCTATTATGCAGTCATTTTCTGGTCAAGTTTGTTTAGTTTTAACCCTTATGCTGCTGCTGTTCAATTTAGCCATTACAAAAATATGCAAAAAATCTAAAAAAATTGACTGAAACCCTGGCAAATTGGTACTCATCTGAGAGTACTCAGCGAGAGCTTTCCAATGAATACCAACATGATAGGGTTCGGATGGTTTTCTAAAATCTTTGCGTTCTTGTACTTTTGAAGAAAGTAGCCTCAGCAGTGGAAGGGCTAATATAGGTCCACGCCAGGGTGGGAATGGAGGGGGGAGTTAATGACTACATTGTTATCATTATTAATACAGTAGACACAATGCGATTAGAAAGGTTTCATAACTTTTTTTTTCATCATCATACATTTGTGGTTTCTCAGGTGAAAATTGAAAAACTGAAAATATGCTTACTTAGCCTAACAATACCTATAAAATGTTTGTGGAATGGCTATTTGCAAATGAGTCAAATTTATACCCCATAACATTTATTCTTGCATTTTGAAAAATGATAATCAACTTCATAAATTCCAAGCTGATCCTATTGCCTAGTTAATTATCCTCCGAAAGTTTTTTTCTATCAATACTTAGTATATTGTGAAATTCAGATGGGTCTGCAATACAATTTTTTCCAATAAAGTCCTTTGCCATTTTTTTTTTTATTTATTTATTTCTGACAGGCTAGTATTCATTTTAAAGTCTGTGATTAAATAAAATGTTTACTAGTTCAATCATGAGTAAATGGCCAACTTATGTGATTAAAAAATAACAATGGAAGTACAATGTTACCATCAACAATGTCAGAAGTCTCATGGAAAATAACAAAATTTGGAATATGTATCACGTTCCAAATCAATCAAATGGCTGTGTAATCATAACCTCATTGTTTTATCTTCCATTTCCATGCAACAGGCAAAAACCAAAACAAGAACAATCAAGGTGTTTTACTTATGGTTTATATGTGTAGCATTTTATCCCATTATAGCCCAGAAGTTCTACCCATTATGGCACATCGTTCAAGTTTACATTATTATTATTATCATTATTATTATCTTTAGATGGATGTTACTATTGGTGTTTCTATTATTTCCATACATCTAGTTTTGGAGCTCATGCTAGCTACTGTTTTATTCTGTGTTTTAGTTCATTTCATGGCATGGCTAGGAATGAGCGCTTGACATCATAGTGCAGTTAAGGTTGTCGGTTTAGAGGGCTTACGGCGTAGTAGTAACAAGATGAATGTGTGTCTCGTCTGATTGTTTATATAATGCAAGAGGCCTTGTTGTCATGCTTAGCTCTGGGCATCAGTTTTGTTCATCTCTATCATATTGTTCTACTGGATGGGTGTTATTATATATATATATATATATATATATATATATATATATATATATATATATATATATATATATATATATATATATATATATATATATATATATAACAGAGGGGAATATCTCAATATGCCTGCATGACTGGTGAAAGCCATGAAACTCTTTTATATGTCCACAGAACTATTGATTGGTATTTAATGATTGCAAAACTTGGGTATAACACAACTTTCTTTCATTGATTCTCCGCCCAAGAATGCATTATGATTTCTTGAAATTTAGCCAACGAAAGACTGCAGTGAGCATATTTGCCTGGTACTTTATATGTGGCATTGTGAGGTTAAATTCTGCTACATAGTGGCATATATTTATACTAAGACTACCGTTTCTGGGAGTGCCCTTGTGAGGCCAATCAAGTATAACGTAATTTACGAGGGCATTTTACTTCCAAACAATCAAATTTATTAGCTTACAGCATGAAAAGCAGTGTATTTTATTAGATTTTATAGATTTTCATAGATAGTCAGACACCCTAGTATTGCTTGCTTGTGTCTTTGGATATCCACCAATTTAACAGAGTAGTTTTAGACAATCTTTATCTAAGAGGTGGCCAGTCTCTAATGCCTGCATGCTGCCTTCATATTTTCAATCATATCATAATGAGAGGCTGCATCAATCCAGCCTGACCATTGTAATGTCACTGTGGGAAATACAGCTACACACCTAATGAATTGTATCATTGTAACTATATGTTAAGCTCTATGCATGTTATCATTCATAATCTTCATCTCTTCTCTTTAGTGTTCAATGGATTGTAAACCGACATGTCAGAAATATTCTATATGTGTAATTCAGATGACACAATCTATTACTAAGCAAACGGTTCTATGACCTTTTTCTGATAACTATTCTGGTATTTCTCTCTAACCTATGTGGTTTTCCATACAGTTTTAGCTTTCAAACACATTTTGTGTAGTATAGGATTTTTCAATGGTAAATATTTAGCTCTCTCTCTTTTTCTTGATCATTGATACCTTCTTTCATTATTTTCATGTTCTCTAGATGCATGGCATGTGCAGTGCCTTATTCTATTTCTAAAGATCTAGGATATAGATTGTTATGCATTCCTAACCCTTTCTGGTGCTTGTAGACACCCAGTGTGACCTCCTAACAATTTGGTGATATTTCTCCAACAAAAGCATTCAATAGGGAAAAGTAATTTGAATCCCTTCAGCTATCAAACAATGCTATTATTCCACTTGATGTCTTATAAAACTTCCACAGAAATCAGAGAATAAAACATGTACAATATCTAGTAATAATTTTGACTGTGGGTAAAAAGAAAGGGGAAAATACAAAGTTGTAAAGAGTTAATGTATAAATTCATGCCTGTAGTGCCTATACGAGGCCTGAATATTTTGGGGGTATCTTTCTGACCAAACCCTTGTTTTAAGATATTTGATGGAGGATACCTAAAGGTAACCCAACACTAACTCTTCTTTAGGTGAACAGTAAATTTAAGCTTCACTCCAGGGATTGACCTTAATGGTCATTTAGGGGTATTTGCCTTTGGTGCATGTGATTTTACAACCAGATGTTGAATCATAGAAGCCAAGTTTGTAAATGCATAAAAACGTTAAGGTCAATCCCTACATGCAAGTTTTTTAAATGCATCATAGATCCAGACAACAGTTATAAGTGGAACTCTAAGTATAAACTGGTTAGGACAAGCAGAATCCCTGTACTGTGGGTAGATATTGGCCAAATCAAATAAGGTGATCTGGGAGCTGTAAGTAGATCTATGCCTTCTGAAGTATTCTGGGTTTATGGTCATCTCTGTCTTATCTGCCTGCTTCATTAGCACATTCATTGCCGAGATGGGACAGCGGGATTATCCATTACAGTGTTTATTACAGTCATCTCTCACGTTAACCCTTATGCTGCTGGTGGCTAATTTGATCAATACAAAATCATGTGAAAAAAGCTGAAAAATGACTGAAACCCTGGCAAATGGGTACTCATCTAAGAGTAGTCGATGAGAGCTTTCAAATGAATACCAAGATGATAGGGTTTAGATGATTTTCAAAGATTTTTGAGTTCTTGTGCCTCAGACAAAAGTAGTCTCAGCATTTAAAGGGTTAATAAGCTGTGTTCAGTACCTCATCTATCTCTGGGACGATGCTGTATAATACAGTGTCATCACCAATGTCATGATTCTAATGCATGTTTCATTGATATCCCCATCAGAACTGTGACGTACAGGTCATACCAAGTGCATGCTGGTGTGTGAGAGTCATTGTGTGTTTACATATATCCATCTGCATGAATGGTAGAGTTTGAAGCATGCAAAATACACATTTAGCAAGTCCCATTATCTAAACCTGAAATAAAGGTTAATATTAACTTTAAAAAGTCTATAGCTAACTCCCAATTCCCTTAATGATAGGACCACAGTATTTTAATAGTATGCTAGTTACACTCTAAAATCTCTACTAGATACATAATTTTAAAGAATATACTTGAAAATTAAGCGAGAACTGTTGGTTTAAATCTATGTTTTAGTAACCAGGGCCCTTAAAATGTCCAGGTGTGGTCCTGATGGTGTGTTGTGTATCATGTGTACTGTCAACCTAGCTACCCATACTCCAGATCTTCCTATACTGTGTGTCTTTATTGCTACTGTTCTTGTTAATGAATGCATCCCCTCTGCTACCCCTATGTACATGCTGTATATTTATCAAGCAGCTACCTAATGCTTGTTTGTTTGGTGGCATTTTCTTCAGACCCAAATAATTTCTCCAAGGAAATCAGTTTAGTGTATATAAAAGATACCTGTGATGACTGTAAGAATGAAAATTCTTCTAGTATATAGGGCCAGTTTTTTATTCGCCGCAGCCAGCTTGTTTAGGTTGAGCGGCTGGTTTCATATCCACTTGTTTTTATTCATCTAAGGTATGAGACAAGCCTTTTCCTAACTCATCAATGTTTCCTCTGTTATCTGTAAACACATGTGATTTAATATCACCTTTTCATCTTTGTCTCATCTTTCCATGTAGATTTCCTTATTCTGTATGGCAATAACATGCAAAAAACTCCTCTCATGAATGATTCAGTTTCAGCATAGCCTCCACCTTCATTTCGGTTCCCCTATTCATTACAGATACTATATCCTGTGCCAGTACCTTTAACTAGGTGCATGTAATCAGCTCGCCTATAGCACCACATGATCAATCAACATAATTATTGGGGGTCAGAGAATATTGAAAATGACTTCATGTTTTACTGGGTGCTGATTATTGTGATGGTTCCCTATAAGTTTATCCGATAGTATTGGCTGTGAGTGATTCTCTCTATGCTGATGCAACAGTATTGGGTTTGAATATAACATATATGATGTGTCACCGGTTGTTGGGTATACATATATAGCCTGTATGATGTGCCACCAGTTGTTGGGTTTGAATATATAACCTGTATGATGTGTCTCCAGAAGGTTTTCCCTGTTGTATTTTCAGACTAGACGTCGTGCTAGTGTAGCTGCATTACCTAGAATGTTGGGTGGAATGGGCACAGTCAGTAAGGACACATCACATATGGTGAGTATCTTGGCCTCCTGTACTGCTCCAATAGCTAGTTGCTAATTGAGGGTTAGTTAATTGGCATAGAGGAAGGCCAGGTAAGGAATCAATCCATTGATCCTAACTGCCCAACGCTAAACCAGCACAAAACAACAAAAACATTCTGGTTAAACCTTCCAATGCTAAGGCTACTTTATCCAAAGCACAATGATGCAGAGATTTTTGAAAATCATTTAAACCCTGTCATTTTGATATTCATTGGAAAGCTCTTGCTGAGTACTGTCTGATGAGTACCCATGTGCCAGGGTTTTAGTCATTTTTCAGTTTTTTTGCATCATTTTGTATTGGCCACCAGCAGCCTAAAGGTTAGATATTGGAATGTGTTTCTCCTTTTAAAGAACATTCATTTCCCCCTTTTTTTAAATGCTGCTTCACATGTTCAAGGTATCCAAGTGTTTGAGCATTCTAAGACTTGATTGGTTGAGGCCGTAACTGGCCCTATGCTTACATGTAGGATAAGTTATCGTAGTACGATGTATGTTGTATTTCCCTAAGGAAAACTTTGGAAAATTACATTTAAGTATTCATGAGGTCTCTTTTGCATTTATTTAATCAGTTGCTTTAATTAAATTTGCACTCCTTATTTTACATTTGCTTTTGAAATTTTGATTCATATTATCTATTGCCAAGTTATGCTTATATAAGTCACAATCAATAAGTTTAATAAGTATAGATCTTTTTGCAATGCGTACAAGGTGCTTGTGGTTTGAAAAATCTTCCTGACCACAACCACACTATGCGCACTGGCCTAAGATTTATTCCTCAGCACAATTTTTCTTCATATCGTGAACTTTGTTTTTAAAACAGAATAATAACTTACCCAGGCTTGATTGGTCATTTTTCATATAAGTTTTTCATTGTTTTGGGGGTTTTTTGTAACCCATCTGGCCATTGAACCCCTGGAAATATTAAGCTTGACAAATTTCAGGACAACTCAAGAAAAATTATGTTTGATCGGACTGATATTTTCTCAGATTTTTTATAAAAAAATTCAATCAATGTATCGCAATCAATGCAATACACGCATGCATTGGTTGAATTTGTCACTTTTTTAAAGAATCATCAAATATTATGCATGAAGACAATACATACAACATTAATTTTGAACCTGATGAGAAATGTTCTTGGCTATTTGTTCGGTTTAGCTACTGAACATCATTTTATATTTGTTAAGTGGTTACTTTGTGAGACCCTGTCCTACAAGTCTGGGTAGAGATTTTTTTTTAGAAAAGAAGAGTGCTTTGGATTTGTATTATGCATATTTCTTTCTGCCATCACTGTCTTCTGTTGCCCATATTTGCGCTCGCTATTAAGCTGCTCTTTCACTATTGAACAGCTTTTTGAGGACAGAAAAGTTAGTCTTCCCGCTGGGGTATTGGTTGAGGTAAGCGTTTATTAACCAGTGGTATGGTTGTCTTGGGAGACTCCTGATGGTGGTGGTGTTGTTTAATGACCCTTCCCCGCTCTTTGAAAGTGCCATGTGAATCTTCCTAATCAAGATATAGCCAGATGCTATGCTGTGTCAATACCTTTGAACAGGTTGTTTTATTATTATTATTGTAATTACTGGGTATGTATTTTGTGATTGATTTTAATTCTTAGATATACTCCCCATAATTTACCTACTCGAGTTTTTTTGAATGAGGATTTTGATAATGAAACTTCCTGTAAATTGAGTTAATATGTATAGCCTTAAAAAAATTATCATCCTTTCGGTCTTCTTTTAGATGTCTTTAAGACAATGTTTTCAAGTCATTTTCGAGGACAAAAACTTTAAACATATCTTTTAGAGAAATGAAATGCTTGGAAGAAAAATATTTTTTTAATAGTGTTAAAATCACTTTAAAAAGAGTGGCATTAGTATTAGTTTCAGATGAAAATTGTTAGGTTTATTCACATGGTACTATCCCTTTGTACCTTTTAGGAATTTCTTCTATTGTAAATAATCAGTGCATGTGTCTTTTTTCTTCAGATTTTGGGTGTGCATATGAGTGAACTGAATATTTTGCTAAATTCAGACTTGTATTTTGAACTAGTCTGTGTTTGCCTTTTCCATGCCAGCTGCCTTTGACCTAGAACAGCTTAAATTATGCCATGATGACAATAGTGGTGATAGATAAATAACAATGACGATGATGATGGTTAATGATATCGATAATATAAGCAGCAACAACTGTAAAAACAACTTATAATTGAAAATATAATTGATTGTGTTTTTATTAGCATCATCATCATCATCATCATCATTTTTATCGTTATTAATATTGTCATTTCTATATTATTTCAATAAAACTTGAAACATCTTAACAATGGTGGCACTAACACCAACAAATACTGTATTTATCTGAATAAGCGCACAGACCCCAAATGACCACACCCCCACCACCCTTTTTCCAGAAAAATGAACATTATTTTCTGGCCTTTTGAGCCTCCCCAACCTGTGGCGCGAATGCTAAAGTTTGTATATTGTCCCTATTTTCCAAATTCTTAAACATTTTGCACTATCGGAGTATCAGTCCTCCACCATTTCAGTCAGTCCTTGAAGTGCCATCACTCAAGCGTTGATTATCGGACATGGGGTGACATATAAGACAAAAGAGCATGAAGTGTTCAAGTGGGCAGCCATGGATTGTTGCCACGATCGTCATGTGGCTAAACGGAAGATCGCCAATACCCCTTCCTATTGTATTCCTATTTATTCCTAACTTGCTACTAGCATGTGTGCTTATTTGGATGAGTATGGTAGTAAATATAGATGAAGAAACTAAATATCATAATGTGATGAGGGTATTTGGTATTCTGACTATTATTTTTCTAATTCAATACTGTGCAGCATTTTGTTTTCTACTGTCCTGTTCAAGGTTGTGCAGTGGTTTTGGTAAAACTCTATTTAGCATAAGTGTTATTTGTACATAAATACATATTGTAAACATGTCAAAGAGTGCTTAGACATCCAAACAATTATTATTTAGACATTGGAAATGTTTATTAACCACTGTTGCTTCATATTTTGATATTCTTGAGTGAAAATAAATGACACGTTATACTCTGATAAGTGGAATACATTTTGTGAGGTTTGATGTTTTGAGAGAGGCTATAGGAAATCATGAGAATATATTAATAGGAATGGGAATTGCTTAATGTATGGCTTATTTGCTGTTCTGTAGATGAGTGTGTGACTGAATATGGTTATGCACTGTGAACACTAGTGAACAGGTGTTTGCATGGCCAGATGAATGGTTTCTGTTTTGAGAAACTGCTTTGAATTTACCTCCAAACCATACATGACTGGAGATAACCTTGACAAGTGTTTTCTTAACCTATGATACTTTTGAGCAATGATACTTAAATGTGATACTGATTAAGCATTAATTCACTAGATATTTTTGAAGGGAAGTGTAGGTTTGCATCTCATATTTCTCCTCAGATATTTTCTGAATAATGCAATGGTCATATATGTACAACCAAAATAGTCTAGCATGAATATGTTGGTGGGATTGAAAAACAGCAGGACTGTCTTGCACAAATTATTGTAATGACAACTAGGGGAGGGGTTTTCCAATTTTCACCAAGGGAGCCAACATTGAGATTCTGACTATATCTTAGCAACTTGAACTTGTAATTCATTGAACTTGCCATTATTGAGGTTGTCTAATAAAATGGTTGTATTACCTTAATAATGTTAGTAGGATGAAACTGGTATGATATTGGAATGTTACGTTTGTACAGGATGAAATCTAAGTACTCTCACTTAAAAAGGGATAACACTGATCCAAAGGCATATACCTTGATGTACCTATGATGTAGATGGTTTGCTCTTTATCTTTGTTTTCTGCTTGATTTCGTTGTGTAAGATATCCCAAGAGTAGATTATTATTATTATCACATGTACCTATAATGTAGATGGTTTGTTGTTTATCTTTGTTTCCGCTTGATTTTGTTGTGTAGGATTCCAAAGGTAGATTATTATTATATCATTATGTACCAATAATGTAGTAGATGTTTTGCTCTTTATCTTTGTTTCCGCTTGGTTTATTCGTGTAGGATCCGAAGAGTAGGTTTCAGACGCTGGTGGCCAACACAGCTGTGAAGAATACCCTCGCAGGTGTGTTGCGGCGAGCCTCCACTACAGACAGACCTCAGCTCAGCCCCTCAGGCGCTCTACGTTCACCAATAATCAGAGTTACCACCACCACCAATGGCGTGGACGACGCAAGCAAACCAAAAAGGTACAGCCTTAGAAGTGTCCATCTAAATATAAGGTCAAGAATTGCATGTTCAATTGATATTTGTAAGATTGATTGATTTTTGTAAAATTGAATTTATATCAGACTCAAGGAAACCAAAAAATGTACAGAGTTCGACTTGTTCATCTTAATAAGTTTTAACATCAAGAATTGCATGTTCAATTGATATTTGTAAAATTGAATGATTTTTGTAAAATTGGAATTCACAGAAAATAATCAAATTTACCAATGAGTAAAAATTCTTTGCAAAGAGCTTGGAATTACTAAAGTAATTGGTTTTTGGTAATATCACCACCCATGATATTTTCAATCAGTACAAATCCTTGGAGTCCAACTTGTCGACTGAGGTGACATTTTGTGATATGGGACAATTTGAAGACTTTAATATATGCACATATGCACTCACACTTACACTCGCACACATATGAACATTTTACATTCTAATGTCATTTTCATAACATTTGATGGTAAAATTGTACATGGACTTTCAATCAAACCAAGTTGTATGAACCCACTTTATATTGTAAAACCGTTTTATTTGTTTTGGGATTGACATATTTATTTTATATGATATATCACTTAATTCCTACCTCCTTTTGTTTTCAGTGATGAAAACCAAAACAATGAAGGTCTGAAGTCCGGTACACAAAACAATAAAAGTGATGAGAAAAAAGATGAGATGGATAAAGAGGCGATCTTTAAGAAAGGGTGAGCCAACTTGATCATTTCTTTTCTTATTTCTTTAATACTCATATATGTACTTGTGATATGAACTAAAAATATGTACAAATTAGTAAATACAAAAATTGTATCTCTACAGCTATAGTAATTTTTCTTGTGATGTAATGAAATCTATGGTGACAGGGATAGATGCAGGGGTCTAGAGAATCAATTACTCTTATTTGATATGTGAAATATATGTAGCCAAATTACATGTTTTCTCAAATATGAGCTTCAATAATTATGACACTAATTTTTAATGAACAACCCAGCAGTTTC
Organism: Maea johnstoni; assembly: GCA_963942565.1. Classification (NCBI taxonomy): domain Eukaryota; kingdom Metazoa; phylum Annelida; class Polychaeta; order Spionida; family Magelonidae; genus Maea; species Maea johnstoni. Next base: position 49,689,810 of record OZ012684.1, on the reverse strand, counting down.
AAATCCTGCATGCACCCATTGAGGTGTTTGAAAAGTTTTGCAGTCTTCCCCATAATTATCAAATTTATTATTATCATCATTGTTGTTATTTTCATCGTTATCATTGTCAATATCATTATTTCTATTTCCATTACTTAATCCTTACTATTATAGTTATTAGTAGTAATTTGACTGTATATTTCCCAGCTTTGAAGAAGGAGTTCGATCGACCTATCACCAGGAGCTTTCGGGCCTACGCGAGCAGCAACAGATGTTCCATGAAAAACTAGAGGACCTCATGGATCAGAATGAGGAGGAGGAAGAAGAGATACTTTCTTTTGAAAAAAGGTAATTTTATTTTTTTGATTGGTGGTTGCCCTTGGCAGCTGAGTTATGTAATTTTGTAAAAAGGAGCCATGAGCCACAACAAAGTTGGATTTACCTTTAAAGGCAACTAAAGTAGTATCATATTTTGTCTTTATAAGTATGGAAAATGAAAGCATCATCAAGTGCAAGAAGTTTTGAAGATACACACCAACTTCCTTATATTTGGGGGAAAAGTACAATGCCACAATAATGGGCCAACCCAACCTTCAAACAGTATTTGGGTTTGAAGGTGTTATTGTGTGTGTGTGTGTGTGTGTGTATGTGTGTATACGTATATATATATATATATATATATATATATATATATATATATATATATATATATATATATATATATATATATATATATATATATATTTATATATATATATATCTTGATAACTCTTCCATTTTTTTCATATTAAAAGTTTCTAGTGTTTTAGATGTGACATTGAATACTTAGCTGTAATGTTGTTGTTGTTGTTGTTTTTCAGCATTATAGAGAAGGAGCCGCTGATGGTTCGGCTGAAGGAGATGTTACCTGTGTGGGAGAAGTCTGGTCTACGGATACGCTACACACTAGCAGGACTAGTGTTAGCCATGGGACTAGTTAGCATCATCTTCACACTGCTACCCGTAGGAGAGTCATTCCAAGTCAAATCATCCTTTCATACCTTTGAAGAACTTCTACAGCCTCATATAAGGGTGAAGTACAATGATGGAAGTCCGCCGATTTGATCCTCCCCACACGTTAGTCCTCCTTTCTCAACCCACATGCTGCTGCGGCTGAAGATTCTCAAAGTACAATGATGGAAGTCCGCCGATTTGATCCTCCCCACACGTTAGTCCTCCTTTCTCAACCCACATGCTGCTGTGGCTGAAGATTCTCAAGCTCTCTACTGAGTGAGAAGGTGTCAACTTTTGTTTGGCTTTAGCCAGGAAAAGGGGTGCTGCGTTCAGAGGTATCTGAACTTGGTGGAGTCAGTGAAAATTTAGCTACGCAAGGAAAACTTCTGAGACTGATGTTTTGGAAAGTTTCCAAAGTCATCAACTCAGTGGTGAGAATCTGTGATGATATTTCTACAGCAAGGAAAGGGATCGACTCAGTAGGAAAAGGATTGAGTCTCCACTCAGTGAGAACCAGTGAAGATATGGCTATAGTAGGAAGAAAGATCGACTCATGAGATTGATGCTTTTGAAGATTTCCGTTAGTCTCCACTCAGTAAAAACCAGTGAAGATATGGCTATAGTAGGAAGAAAGATCGACTCATGAGATTGATGCTTTTGAAGATTTCCAATGTCTAAACTCAATGAGAACCAATGACTCAAAGAAGATCTGGCTACAGGAAAGAAAACAACTGACTCGTGACTCATGAGATTGAAGCTTTTGAAGATTTTCAATGTCTGAACTCAATAAGAAACCAATGACTCAAAGAAGATCTGGCTGAAGGAAAGAAAACAACTGACTCGTGTGATTACTGCTTCTGAAGATGACCCAAGGTTTCATTTCTGTGAGATAAAGATTAGATTTGACCACAGCAAGGAAAACAATTAACTCTTGTAATTGGTTCTTTTCTTTATATTTGAAGATTTCCAAAAACTTAAACTCTGTGAGAATGAGTTAAATTGAATGTGCCAGATAGGAAGGGAGTCCACTCATGGGATTGTTACTATCAACAGCCTCATTGTTTTGAGAAAGAAGTTGCATATTTGACACCAACAAATATGCAAATACTCATATCATGTTGATGTTTTGGTTGAGAATAGAACTTCAGATGGTTTTGATGGCCTCATCTTTATTGAAGAATGAGTTGAGTGTATAGTGCCAGCCAGGACAAGAACCTACTTGAGATATCCAAGGCCTCATTCCTCTAACCCTTATGATGCTGTTGGCTAATTTGGCCAATACAAAATGATGGCTAAGAATCTGAAAAATGACTGAACACTGGCACACGGGTACTCATCTGAGAGTGCTCAGCAAGAGCTTTCCAATGAATACCAACATGACAGGGTTTAGACAGTTTTCAAAAATGTTTGCATTCCTGTGCTTGGGACGAAAGTAGCCTCAGCATTGGAAGCGTTGAGAATGACATTAAGGACAAGTGAAATAGTTTGTGAGGAGAAGAGTCTTCTCTAGGGACTGGTGATATTGGTGGAAATGTGCCAAGTAATTACATGAATAAAAAAGAACTACTTCCTAGACCATAGAGACTGTTTGTGTGTGTATTAATAGAAGGCTCACATCACAGGTCGTAAATAGTGTCTGAGCTGCTGAATGACTTTTGATTCCAATCAATTTACCCATCAACTTAAATTTATTACTACTAAGTTCTATTGCATTAGATATGCTAAAATAAACTGGAACTAAGGACTAATGAATTCAGAAGGTTTCCAATATAAATACAATGGTCTATTGCTTGAAATTATTCATTTGAGTTGTGATATTTTATTTAAAACCAGAAGTGTTTGTGGGTTCGATCTGTCATCATCCCTGATTCAGGTATCATTTGGGGAAAATCTTATGGAGTATTAATTGTATATGTTGACACATAAGCATTTTTCTTCAAACATTTTTCAACCTCAGTTTTATTAGCCTGTTTAAGTTCCCTAAGCGTTTGATAGCAACTACTTGTTACATCTCAAAGGGAGCTTAGTGTGAGTTGATCAATGTTAGGTTCATTAAGATCATGAATCAGACGGTAAACCTTAGACACATTGATACCCTGTGAGTCATCCATACATGTCCTTCCAAGTACAATGAAAAATACAATGTCTAGTCACCTGTGTGACAGAGTGAGTGTTTCATTTTTCAAAAAGTGAGAGAAAAACAATGTATTGCTAAATATTAACCACTGCCTTAAATTGGATGGTGATAATAAAATGAAGCAATGTTGTATCCTCATACTCTTTAAATCAGTGATGTTTTTACCAAAAAGAAAATTAAAACTAAGGGATGAAATGCTAAATGAACTATCAAGCATATTTTCTGAATTAAGATAGAGGAAACAAAAGCAATATTTTACATATCTGTTATTCTTCATACATAAACATACAAATCTCTTGTTGATGATGATCTTCCATTGGTTATAAGCTGATGTCTTGATGTGTTGAGAAGCTTGACAGAGCTCATGCTAACACTATTATGTTTCAATATATATTTTATAGAAAGTTGAACTTTTACAATGCATATAGGAGTTGCCATGATGAGACAAATAACTTGCAACATTACATGGTGGCTACTTTTGCCAATACAAAATGATGCAAAAAAGCTGAAAAATGACTGAAACCCTGGCACATGGGTACTCATTGGAGAGTACTCAGTGAGAGTTATTCAATGAATACCAACATGACAGGATTTAGCTGGTTTTCAAAAATCTTTGCGTCCTTGTGCTTTGGACTAAAGTAGCTTCAGCAGTGGAAGGGTTAAAGCATTAATTTATCAAGATGTCTTCCCATTTTGTTCAATATTGTACAGTAATGGTATTATATCATGCTGAGGGGATGCACTAACTTTCTAATGTGGACCATATCAGGTTCGGTGTCTCATCATGGACAACTTGTGTTCAGTATTTAGTTTTAAAGTGTGTTTATTATAAGGTGAATTGGTATGGAACTACAGAAAAGGAAGATTGCTATAGCTTATGTCTACACACAAAGGAAGGTCTGATGATGTCAAGTGTGGCATTCTACCCAACATTCATATATAGTGCTCGTTCTCATGTGTAAATAATGCATTACCAATCATCCCCACTAATTTATATCTCTATGTAGCTGTCAGATGGGGAGAAGAAGTAGGCTTTGCTCACGTTAAAATACAAATACAATACAAATGCAATAAGTCAAACAATAAAAACTTATGCCATCATTAGGAACGTTTAATTCAAGAAAATTAGTAAATTGGATTTGTCTCGGAATGGGTATTTTAGTTGTTCATTCAATGCAGTGGGTATTTTAGTTGTTTTATATGAATGTTGAAAGCAGAAATTTCATATTCATCTTTTTAAGTTTCATCTGAATATTGAACTATATATATATGTGCATGTTTTCTTTATTGAAAATTAAAGCCATTATTTTGTTCATACTTCTTTATTACCCTACCGAACGAGAGAGATTGGTCTTTGATATTCCTTACTGCGTGATCATATGGTAGGTCAGGTGCATTGGTTTAGGTTTTGTTGAACTGTGATGCAGTGGGAAGGTTCTTTCTGTGATGTTCTGTCTATACCGTACACTGATTTCTTAGATACCTTTTTTAGACACTCCTACTTTCTCTCAATCTACTTTCTGTTTACTTTTCATGCCTTTTCAAATGTTATTTTATTTTCATATGATTTGTGTCGAAATAAAATGAGATAAAATGATGAGAATGAGTATTTCTTTCTTGCATATTTTTTTTGAAAATTTATTATTTTATAAAATTATTTATACTTTTATTAAGTAACCAATGGTGTTAAGTATTGATTTGGGAATTAAGTAGCTCATAAATATCATAATGGTCAATGCTTTTAAAAGGAAGAGGGATAGAGTATGTAACTACATTCTTAATGAAAGGTTAACTGTATAATTGAATGAAAAGAAACAGTTTCCTTAAAATTAGAAAATGAGATGTGCGTTTGACATTTAAGATGCATATTGCTAAAACTATTTCCTAGGTCTAACAGCAGGTGTTTTGTTTTATCTGAGCAATTATTTCTCCATCTTTCAGCTACATAATACTTATTATCACATCTTCCATGATTATAGAAAATAAAAGCATATTTGTATTATCTGTGTGGTATTTTAAATTGTTGACTATACTGTGTAAAAAATGTGTACAGAATTAAGTGAATTTGTCATCATAAAGCAGTGCTTTGTAGCATATTGTACAGTCTAGCAATTTTCAACATGACAAAAAAAACTTTGTAATTTTTATTTTTATTAGATTTAGTGGTGAGAAATAAAAACTTTGCCAAATATTCAGACTTGGTGTTATGTAAAGTAAGGGTCTGTGATGAATGACTTTGACAGAGAGGTAACCCGTAGGGAATAATAATAATAATGATAATATAGTCAAACCTGCCCGAGCAACCACCTCTACTAAGAGACCATATTTTCATTTCCCCTGGTCTAATATTATAGTTTAAATGGCCCTCTATTAAGAGATCACCTGGCTTAACCCTTATGCTGCTGGTGGCTAATCTTGCCAATACAAAATGATGCGAAAAAGCTGAAAAATGACTGAAAACCTGGCATATGGGTACTCATCTGAGAGTATGCAGCGAGAGCTATCCAATGAATACCAACATGCCAGGGTTTAGATGGTTTTCAAACATCTTTGTTTGAGGTTTGGACTTCTGACCATGTTTGATGTTGTAGGTTACATAGTTGGCAGTTTGGATTTGACATCAAAAGGCTCTCAAAAAAGCAATTATTTTTCAAAGTATGATTACAAAGAAAGACCACTTTTGTGTGTTTCTGAAACCTGCCAAGTTTAACACCTCTGTACATTGATAAAGTTTGGATTCCCCATGAGTTTTCCAATGTGAACAAGTTTCACTGTATATAAATCAACCTTCCTAAGGCCACTCCAATTTAATTAGTTGTCTTACGAGCTTTTCTTGGAAAAAAAATCCTGTCAGACTCCAAAAAAAAAGAAAAAAAGTCACCTTTGGTGTCTTACGGACGAAAGTAGTTTTGAAATTTTCTGTCAGACTCAAAAAAAAAAGTGCAAGTTTTAAGAATATTCTTTTTAAGGTTGATTCAATCAACTACAGGAAGCTATCATTGCTGTAGTAGAGCCTCAGACTTGAGGAGGTATACCTCCCACCCTTCAGGTTACAGGGATTAATTGATTGATTGATTTTATTTAGATGAGAATATGCTGGTAGAAACATATCGCTACCAGTCCTAGTCGTCAGACTCTAAAAAAAATTAAAAAAATAAAAAAAGTCACATTTTTCAACTTTTTTTCTTATTCCAAAATGGCTCATTGCCTACCTCCTGAGCTCTTAAGACAAGTAAATAAATTGGAGTGGCCTAACTAACTAATGTCTGTATAAATCCATATTCTTTGCACATTGGTTATGTAGTTACTGATGTGCCATTTTGGTGTAAAACCTTAAATTCTGTTAAACAGTTAAAAAGTTCAAAGATAAATATAGACATTGTTCTATCATTGATTTCTTCAGCAATTTTTCACACTGAAACATTTCTTTGGCTTGGTTTGATAACTATTGCTTGAGGGTCTTTTTAATGTTTTTTTCATGGTAAAGGATAAACCAAATAAACCTTTTATTTATTAAGCGCATAGTATAATCAAACATTTCGGAGACCACACCATACACAGTTCCATTGGGAAGGAACCTTGACCTGTTAATTACACTTGTATGTAAACAATGATTAAAGAATGTTTGAAAATCATATATAATATATGTAATTTTAAAACAATTTTAAGAATCTCCTTCGGATACACTATTGAAGCCGGCCTCAGCTTCCACTGGCTGCTGTGATGTTGATGTAACACGGAGGTAGGAAGGAGCCGGGACTGACAATATCAGAGACCGCTGCATAGGTGGCTGCCGCACCTCCTACCAGACCAACACAGATCACCTCATAGTTAAACACCCTCTCAACCAGCGAGATCTCCCTGAAACATAGCATTGCTTGTCAAATATCAGCGTATATATATATATATATATATATATATATATATATATATGTATATATATATATATATATATATATATATATTTATATATATATATATATAAAAGATATAGAAAGTATCGCTTAAACATCGGGTCAAATATCATCTTAAACATCAAAAATAAAGAAAGTATCACTTAAACATTGGGAGGTAATAGAATATCAAAACCTGTATCAAAAATATAGAAACTAGCGCTGAAACATGGTAGGTAGATAACTGTCATCATGTATATCAAAGAAAAAGAAAAAGAAACCAGCACTGAAACATATAGCAGGTTAGCAAATATCATCATATATATCAAAAATATAAAAACTAGTACTTAAATATGTGATAGGTAGTCAAATATCAAAACCTATGTAAAAAATAAAGAACCTAGCACGGAAACATATGTTGCTGAATGGACAAACATAATTGCATGGAATATATTTAAGCCCTCTTCAGAAAGACATGTGGTCTTCTGTGACTAAAACAATTGAACCAACTTATTCCTATCAGCAAAGCATGCATATGGTAACAAGAAGTGTACCGTAAATTCTTGCAAATCTCCCTAGGAAACTCGGCCACTATAATTCATCTACAAAATAATTACTGGGGAATTTCGCCCACCCCCGATTCATCCAAGGACACATTTCACCAAAAGTCGGCCACCAAGTAAATTTCATTGATATAAGAAAAAAACATTTAGATTTCCAAAGTTTGCGATTGATTTTAGATTATTAACGATCGTTTCTAGTGCCCATATCCGCCAAAAGACGGTAGTATTTGATAGTGATTACCATTCAGGCTTGTTCCCCTGAGCTTTACAGAGTCGCATGTAGAAGACAGAAGGAAAGACGAAGGTTAGCATGGTGTTGGCAGAACCTCCTACTAAAGCAAGAATCTTGCCAAAGTGAGGGACTGTCTCCGCTACAAACAGGATCAGGGCTACTGTACAGGTTCTTATCACACATCTACGCCAATTGAATTCTGCAAATAAGAAGCACATCTGTACATCTACTATGGGATGTCAATGATTTTTGCCAATATTTGTACAAGTCAGAAATGGAATGAGGAATGCACTGAGGAATGGATAAATATAATTTAATGATCGTGATTTCCTACTAAATCTTTTACAAATAAACCATAAGATATTCTTCTGTATAGATGATACCATTCTTATGTAGCATGACTATAATTCAAGTAACAGTGTAATACCTTAATTTTGTGAGTAGAACAAACTTTGATATAAATATACATAATAGCGTAATGTGGTGTAACCACCTCACCTGCGAGTAAGAAACAACTATGTTTTCATTTTATTGCGTTTGCTATTTTTGGTTCTGTTGGACAAGCAAGACGAATAAAAACGACTTTCATGTATAAAAATGCTTAGGCAACTGTTAGGTTATGACTATAGTTAGGCTCAAGTCTATCAGTACAATAGGTTCCTGATACTACAGTGCCATCTTTTAGGCGGTTGGCTGATTAATATCTAAAGAAAATACGAGCTCGAATTAAATTCCTAAAAAGGTCAGTAATAATTTTTTAAAGGCCTAATGAAGGGAATCTTCATGAATTCTTCCAATTCTTAACAGAGCGGATTTAGTAGCATGACGAAGGCCAGTAAATGAAAAGAAAAAGGTCAGTAAATATTAAAGAAGACTTACTTAAGGGAATCTTCATCAATTCTTCCAATTCTTGACAGAGTGGATTGATGACGATGACGAAGGCCATCACCAGGTGTACGGTGATGAGAATCTCTACAGAGTACCTCAAGGCACCAACACTCAGCGACTGGGTGACATTGCTCTTGATAGCAGAACCATAGACCACATAGCCGGCCGCCGCCACGGGAACGTACATGATGAAAACAACTGGAAACAAAAGGTATTGAAATAAACCCTTTTGCGAAATAACCAGCAGCCGCCACAGGTAGATGCATGGTGAAAACAACTAGAAACAAAAGGTATTGAAATAAACCCTTTTACGAAATAACCAGCAGACGCCACAGGTAGATGTACGATGGTGCAGTGGTGAACAGCAGAAATAATTTTTTTTGTCGTTATCCAGAAAAACAGCGGAGTTTTTTTCTGTTGTTGATACCTGCACCATCGTATATATGCATAGTGACAACAGTTAGAAATACAGATATTACAGTTTACCCATACACACAATTGGCAGAAACCGCTATTGGAACATACATATTGGTACATGCATGGTGAGAATAGCTAGAAATGGGGATTCTACAATTAAAAGACGTACAACTTATTTAGCAGCCGCTACATGTACATGGTGAACACAGCTAGAACTAAAAGTCTAATTGCAATACCATATACTAGTTCCTGTAACCATATTACCAACAGTCGCCATTGGCGCCTACATGGGAAAATCAGCCGAATACAGAAAATACAACAGGCTTCCAAATTAATACCTATTAGGCTCTGCAAAAAGTTAAAATTCAGGCGTATAGATTATTTGTCTATTACCTTGATTGACCTATTGATTTTCATTGTACTGTCCAAAAGCGGCCTAAAAACGGTTACACTGTATAGTTGCTTTTTTCCAGTAATAGGAGTCATACATAACTACGGTACGATGTGGTAATACTTAGAGCAACATCTTTGGTCCTGTTTAGTATATATCCGGGTATATATGTAAATTGCCAAACAATACCAATCACCTGATGCATGCTCTGTAGCTATTAATATACTGTAAATAACTTAAGTATAGCGGGAACAAAAAGATAGCGAAAATAGCGCTCTTCCCATATGCGCTATTGTAAAATTCGCGTCTTTATAAAATTCTTAATTGAAATTGCTGCTGCTGTTCCCGTTCACCGCTATACCTAGATCACGCTATCCAGGGCAGTATCGTAATTGCGCTATTTAATGTTCACGTCATATTTAAGTGTTTTGCAGTACTCACTTCCAAATCCACCTAGTACCGAAACTCCAAACCGTTTGGGCTCTCTCATGTCGTTTTGTATTGATGGAAATATTGCCAATCCTCCAAACGCAAATAGCATGGTGCCGAATGCCAGGAAGAAAGACTGAAACGACGGTGCTCTGTGGGTCACCGTGCTGATATCGGATGGCATGTCCATCAATATCTGAACCAACAGCAGAATACTGGCTAGAGACGTGGAGACCATGGCTATCAAGGCAATGGGCCTAAAACGGAAAGTATGTCTCAACCCTTGTACGGGTGGATAACCTAGCTATCAATGCTAATTGAAAATATGGTGATTATCATGACATGATAAGTAAATGTGATGATTCTCATGACGTAATAAGTAAAGCAAAGTAAAGTAAAGGTATGTTATAAATTCCATCAGAAATATATACTAGTAACACCATGTATATATCATTTTATAGTGTGTTGTATATTTCTGATTCCAAGTATTACTTTGATGGAAAATTCAATTAATTATATGCAGAATTTACAGGCATGTATATTCCAACCCCAAAATGTGGAAATATACTGATTTTGAATGAGACCTAAATAGTAATCTTGAAACAAACAGTTTTCAGTACTATTCGAGGGTAGACTGGACCAATATTTCTTTGTATGTAAGGACATCATATTGTGTTTATACATATATATATATACATATATATATATATATATATATATATATATATATATATATATATATATATATATATATATATATATATATATATATATATATATATATATATATATATATATATATATATATATATATACATATATATATATATATAATATACATATATATATATATATATATATATACATATATATATATATATATATATATATATATATATATATATATATATATATATATATATATATATATATATATATATATATAATATATATATATATATATATATATTATATATATATATATATAATATAGTATATATGTATATATATATATATATATATATATATATATATATATATATATAATATAATATATATATATAATAATATATATATAATATATATATATATATATATATATATATATATATATATATATATATATATATATACTATATAATATATACTGCATTTGAGGGGTCCGAAATGTATATATATATATGAAGCAGAAGTGCACTTTACCATAGGTCCTTAGGACTCCCTAGCCAGGAGATTGGAGTGAGGATGATTGCTATAATGATGCACCAGTAGCAAAATGAGATGCTCAGCCCAGCCAAATTGTGTAACAAAGACATGACATTCTGAGAGGCCAGTATGAGGAAAACCACTCCACCCCCGAATAAGGTAAAGTCCATGCAGGCTGTCACAGCAATTCTAAAACGAGAAAGTTGGAATGAGAGGCAACCATGTTAACTCTTTAATGCCCGTAACACTCTGCTACGCCATGCCAATGTTGGTAATATCACTATGACAATACAATTCTAGGAAAATATTTGAAGGAGAAATAATGATGATAACAACTATACATACAACTCTCCTTCATATATGCTGTGTATTTTTATTTGATTTAAATGATATCATCAAAAGTCCTTAAAGGTCCTGCCAATAGAAAAGAAGATCTCAAGGCATCATATAAATTATAATGAAGCAGGCTAAAAATAATAATACGAAATGATGAACCTCCTCAAACCTCGTCCTCCTATCACCTAAATGATGTGTGTCTGATGTAAGAATAAAAACTCTCGGAATACGAAACGTTATTCGCATGCATATCACCGACAGACACTAGTAATAGCAGGTAACTTGTCTATATGTTCCTAGTAATAGCAATAGAAAATCACTAATCTCGTGGAAAATATAGCAAATATTCGGAAAGGGCAATCGGCATGTGGCATTTCACACTTATTGTACATCTGCTCGTGTAGCCACTTTTTTCGCTCGCGGAACTTATTGTTTGCAAGTTCTAGGAGCTAAATTAACGATCGTTAATCGCTAAATGTCCATTTTTAAATGTTATTTTATTTTAGGGTAATATTGAAAATCCTATCTGATGTTGATGAAATGTTGGGTATAGTAGTTAAAACGTTTTGTCTCTTGATCCATAATCCTCCAATTTTGTACAGAAATTGGTCTATATACCAGTATTTTCTGTTTGTTTGTTTGTTTGTGTGTTTTTTAAGAGACATGCGTTTTGCAGAAATTAGAAAAGTTAATGGTGTTACATAAACGATGTGCATGAATTTTCGTGTGCTTTACCTATCTATTCTGAGTGTGGGCATTGACATCTAAGTAAACGCACCAAGACAAATGAAGAGATAATTTTACCTTCCCAGCCTCCCTGCGGCTTCTAGCCCTATAGTTTGGTACGGGTGGCGGACATGATTCCGGTACTTGGGATTCCTTTCCTGGAGGATGATCCAACACTTGGCCAATATGACGCCACAGTAACCAGACACTATGCAGCACACGAACATCAGCACAAAGCCTATCCAGCCTACAAAGAAAGTTGACAGTGACTTGGAGTTAGGCGGTGGTTTTCGCCGGGTACTCCTGTTTCCTCCACCATTTACAACTGGCTAGTCGCGAATTAGCCGCAATATGGCAAAAAGGTGACGAAAATTCCAACTAAGAAAGCATTTCAAAGCCAGGCGCAATGACAAAACGTGCGTCTGGATACCAAAAGTGCTGCAACATAATCTACACCTTTTATTGTTTTTCTTTACTGCTCCTGTGTTGGCACCTGGTAAATCAGAAGGCTAGGTATTAGCAGTTAATGTTATTCTATGTATCAAGAATGGCATTCAGGTGAGAAAATCTTTAGAAATCGTTGACCGTAATCAGCAATTGCACTTCCTATTGTCTTACAGTTGTCATCGATAGCTCATGGTGTAGTCAAAAAGACATTCTTTAGTCATTGCATTACCTGTATCATCAATAGCACTCGGTAGAGCCAGGAGGCCAGTCCCAGCCACCTCTCCTATTATAAATAGGCCTGCTGAGACAGTACCCAACCCTTTCTTCGTATTCGTCCCATCCTGTTGGAAAGGTAAAAATGTGTATATCACTATGATACCATGTATGTCACTACGTGAACAGCATTTGAAAGTGAGTATTCCAAGTAATCACAAATGTTCAATTATACAGATCACAGTTGAACGATCAGATTTCAAAACCAAATTTTTCCTAAGGAATGTTTTATGTGAAACAATTCTAAAATCGTGTGAGCTGTTTCTTTCTTAGTTCATTCAAAATAAACGTTTTGGGGGCTCCACACGTTTCTGTCCAGATTTGATGTTTCACCCCTTAACATTTATACTCCGAAGCTGGAGATAGGACCAACAGTAATAAAACAACCAGCAAGGAGGCTAATTCATTGGACTATTTCTTTCTATGGTTTCTGAAAAGAATCCCCTCTATGACCAAAGGTGATTATCCTCCTATGCTTCGGTTACCTTAGTGTGTTTCGCTGATTCATCTTTGCTTTCTCCCTCATTATCTATATCAGCACTCTCTTTAGATACAAGTGGCGTGTGCTCCCCACTTACATTGGTCATACCTGCAATAATGGACAATAACAGAAAACTCGAAACAGAATTGGAAGGAAGAAGAAAAATTGTCGTGGCTGCGCCGTATCATTTGTGCCTGTGACATAACTTCTATGGGGGTCTTTATTAGAGTAATCATTGGCACGTGTGAAATGTAATGGTGTTCTCTTAAATATCAAGCCAGAATTCAAACCTGATTGAATGTATTTAAAGACAATTCGGGGCTGATCAGGACGTTTCTTTGAAAAATATGCAACTTCAATCGAACTCGTGAATTTCCTCAGTTACATAGTTGTTCATAGATAAAAGATTTGCATTAGATGCGATCGATGTAATGTTGACTGACTTGGAACAATAATTTTCGCAGATGAAAAAAAACAAGGATGATAATCATGTATTGATATAAAAAGTAATAACCTGTCAACACGATGCTGATATTTGGCCCAGATAAGTGCATTTCAGATATTCACGAATACCAATGATCTGTTTCAAGGCCGTGTGTATGTTTACCAATTAGTTATCAAGTGTTGATCGATATAATGTTCTTTGCCAAGGTATTTATTGTAGCGATATTTGTGTGTACAGTTTAGGGTGTTCATGCGTTTAGATGATTTAGCAGTCACTTGGTCTCTATAAGCTAGTGGCCTCTTAATAATAATAATAATAATAATAATAATAATAATAATAATAATAATAATAATAATAATAATAATAATAATAATAATAATAATAATAATTGATATTTGATATAGCGCCCTTTCCACCTATAATGTTCAAAAGCGCTTTAAAGAAAGTCAGTGGACAGTTGTCATGGTCCATATAGTCAAATAAACTCCTTTAGAAACAGCAATGTTTTCAGCTGTTTCTTGAAGTTTTGCACACTGTCAGCAGCCTTGACGTTGTCAGGGAGCTCATTCCAAAGGCATGGTGCATAGGCACTCTTACGTATATCTGAAAGTAAATGAGAGATAAGGAAAATGACTTATTTCCTTTAGCAGCATATGTTTTCTATGTCACAATGTATGCTATAAACGCGATAGTTACTCAAAACACATACTAACCCCACCATCGCCCTCGACTCAGTCTGGCCATGGTCAGTGCGTGGTGCTACCGGGGGAATGGTACGTGTCTTGGAATCTGTCGAAATAAACACATAAGAACGATTTCCATTGCAGAATGAATGAAAATGATGTCGAAAATACACACACCATAAGAGCTAAATGGGGTTATTATTATTATCATTATTATTATTATCATTATAATTATTATTATTATTATCACTTTTTTATTATTATTATCATCATTATTATTATTATTATTATTATTATTATTATTATTATTATTATTATTATTATTATTATTATTATTATTATTATTATTATAATTATTATAATTATTATTATTATTATTATTATTATTAGTAGTAGTAGTAGTAGTAGTAGTAGTAGTAGTAGTAGTAGTAGTAGTAGTAGTAGTAGTAGTAGTAGTAGTAGTATCATTATTATTATTATCATTATTATTATTAGTATTATTATTATTATTATCATTATTATTATTATCATTATTGTTATCATTAGTAGTATTATTACTATTGCCATTATCGTCATTTTCATAATGTAATAATCAATATCTTTAATATATTCATTATAAGTGTCGTTATCATGCTTATTGAAACAGGTAAACGATAAAAGGTATGCTTCGATAATGAGCTTCAAATGCGGTACCTTTTGTAAGTGGTATAACTTTTGATGTAACATAACGTAATGATATTTTGTGCTGTGCAATTTGTGTGAGAAACCTCAGAAATCAACCTACTCTAAAGATTGATTGTGAGATGTTCTGTGTAAATTGAGGACTTAAGTTGTAAAACAGTCTAAATGCAACCATAGCTAGACACAGGAGATCTAGTTCTGCTTCAATGACAAATAAAAATGCCAAAACATGCTTGTTTAAATATGGCCGATAGCGTTTTATGGTAACATATAAAGTGAGCTATGCATCATATCCATCTCCCTCAAACACATTGCAGTTCATTCACTAGCTAGAATGCGAAAACATTGCCATGTATTAGTGGACTTATCATTTCTACAATAAGCTGGTAAAGCATAGATGAACATTGGTTATTCTGAGATTTAAGATGATACTCACAAAGGAGGTTATTGCATTGCTTCACGAATGGTTGATAGGCGGTGTCTATCCTGCAATTACGTGTCATCCCCTTGTCATAAGATTACGTTTTCTCATAAGGGAAGGGTACATTACACCACAGCTCATCATCAGGAATAGAAATAAGGGAAGGGGACATTACTCACCACAGCTCATCACCAGGAATCAAATAAGGGAAGGGGACATTGCTCACCACAGCTCATCACCAGGAATCAAATAAGGGAAAGGGACATTGCTCACCACAGCTCATCACCAGGAATCAAATAAGGGAAAGGGACATTGCTCACCACAGCTCATCACCAGAAATCAAATAAGGGAAGGGGACATTGCTCACTACAGCTCATCACCAGGAATCAAATAAGGGAAGGGGACATTGCTCACTACAGCTCATCACCAGGAATCAAATAAGGGAAGGGGACATTGCTCACCACAGCTTATCACCAGAAATCAAATAAGGAAAGGGGACATTACTCACCAAAGCTCCTCACCATGAATCAAGTAAGGGAAGGGGACATTGCTCACTACAGCTCATCACCAGGAATCAAATAAGGGAAGGGGACATTGCTCACCACAGCTTATCACCAGAAATCAAATAAGGAAAGGGGACATTACTCACCAAAGCTCCTCACCAGGAATCAAGTAAGGAACGGGGACATTACTCACCAAAGCTCATCACCAGGAATCAAATAAGGGAAGGGGACATTACTCACCAGAGCTCATCACCAGGAATCAAATAAGGGAAGGGGACATTACTCACCAAAGCTCCTCACCAGGAATCAAATAAGGGAAGGGGACGTTACTCACCACATCTCATCACCAGGAATCAAATAAGGGAATGGGGTCATTGCTCAATACAGCTCATCACCAGGAATCAAATAAAGGAAGGAGACAATACTCACCACATCTCATCACCAGGAGTGAAATAAGGGAAGGGGACACTACTCACCAGAGATCATCACTAGGAATCAAACGAACAAAACATAATTGATAGGTTTGGTTAAGATAGGATCCACAACTCAATACCAGGAATTACGACCCAGAGCTCAATACCATTTCTACCCTTGACAGGGAAACGCAAAAATAAATGAACAACCAAAAGCTTATTCACCTTCGACATGTCAATCTAATAAATACATATCATATGATTACATCTAAATCGTGCAAATCAATTTGTACGAGGAAGTTTTCAAAATACCAGTCCAGAATAAAATCTCAATAACACATCGGCATTTCCGAATGGCCATCATTTGAGATTGTGTCGACAGCTATAAAGAACATTCCATCAGTAACGATAGTGCAGGTATGAAAGAGAAAATAAAGAACATTTTTACACGACCGTCTTTTGAGGAGGATGAGTATGTTTTTTACCTGCCCACAAATGCGACATAGGGAGGGTAAATACAACGTTTTAGGGAGGGTTAATTAATTTCATGCAATGGCCGGTTGTATGGCTCATTTATTTATTTTTTGGATAAGGGAGCTGCCATTGCCAGTGCGAGTCCTTCACGTCGACTGACTGTCAGTGGATGTCACAACTGAGCGATGTCTCAACTTGCGAATAACTCCGAGGGGTCTTTCAGTTGCAGAAACACCGTAGCCCTCTACAACGCCGCATATATTCGTAGCAACCGGGTCTACCTGCTTTTGCGGATCCAGCGACAACTCAAACCTGCGACCTCACGCTTGGGAGCCAGGCATCGTAACCACTAGTCCACTGCGGATCCCTCTGCCACAAACTACTACCAGTATTGCTACTACTACTACTACTACTACTACTACTACTATTACTACTACTACTACTACTACTACTACTACTACTACTACTACTACTACTACTACTACTACTACTACTACTACTACTACTACTACTACTACTAGACAGTTGCAAATATCTTTCAAGATTCCTCTATTTCTAAATCATCACTTTTACGTTTTCGGAAAACCCTCCCCCTAAAGACGGTTCTGAAAATAAATTTGCTGTTTTTTCGTTCACTCTTGCACCATCGTTAAGTAGTATCCACGTCACCGTGAATCCATATGAACTAATTATAGAGATAGCAGAGCATAGTTTTTTCTCTTAATCATGTGACATCAGCCACGAGTTTAACATTGGACGATACTTACTCAAATGACTACGACTTTTTGGTACAAATCAATATTGATGAGAATTTTCTAAAAGTCTAATTATAGTTATCAACACACACACACACACACACATATGTATATATATATATATATATATATATATATATATATATATATATATATATATATATATATATATATATATATATATATATATATATATATATACATATATATATATATATGTATATATATATATATATATATATATATATATATATATATATATATATATATATATATATATATATATATATATATATATATATATATATATATATATATACATATAGTATATATATATATATATTTAAATATATATATTTATATATACTAGTATACACGTTATGTATGCGAAATGCTGTACGGATTACACTTCCAAGCTAGATATATTAAAAGTGGAAGGCAGTTAAATAGGGAAGTGCGCTTAGTTCTTTAGGTCATTGTCACTTGAGCTGATCCATGTTTCACATTTTTGTCCACAGCATCATTAATATTTATATGTATGTATGTATGTATGTATGTATATATATATACATATATATATATATATATATATATATATATATATATATATATATATATATATATATATATATATATATATATATATATATATATATATATATATATATATATATATATATATATATATATAAATATATACACACATAGAAGCAAGTCACATACTCTGTCTCATGTTGACAACCCTGGGTTTCATGCTTGTTCAATCCTCAGGCCATTACAAAGAGACCATATTGGATGAAAGGTCCTCACACATGTACCGAAACCAACACTGACTAAAAGGTAATTAGCTTTCATCCTCTCTTTGAGTTTCAAGTCGTACAAGTACATGATGGATTAATGAATGCGTTTAGCAGAAACCAACTAATTTTACAAACCATGTGCCGATATTAACCTGCATACTCTATTTTTAAAAGACTCACCAGTTAGGTATGTTTATGACGTAATAGGCATTGTATTATGCAAGAGAGATGGTACGGTCGTCGTCTATGACATCCGCCTCATGACAAATAACCAAACATATACAACGGCTTAATACTATTGATTTATGAAATACTTTCAAAGTGTTTTATTTCAATATCATCCGTGTAAAATTACATTGTACTACTAGTTTTACTATATTGATAGTATCAAGTCATATTTGTGCAAAAGCACAATATTTGCATACAGCGAAAATTCTTGGTCTATGGGCTACTCCCTTTATGTATTGACAGTCAGTGTTTTCCCCGCGTTGTTGCGTTTTTTCAGTCATCTGGATGTGGTTTCCAGAATTTAAAAGCTATTCTAAATTCTTAAGCTTCATGGGCAATCTCTTGCGAGTTGAGAGCCGTCAGTTGCCCGTGGCAGCGGTAATGTTGATGTAACAAGGAGGTACAAATGTCCCAGGACTGACGATGCCAGCTATGGCGGAGTACGTCGCGGCAACTCCTCCGAATATGCCCACACATACCACGCCCACGTTAAATACCTTCTCCACAACAGATATGGAACTACAAGGAAAGAAATAGTTCACTTAATGAATTTAATGTGAAATATAAAAAAGAATATACTTGACATTTCATATACCATCTTAATCTGAGAGCTCACTCTTTATACATTAAAAACAGCTTATTGGTATTTTTTTTAAAGATATGACTCTACGTATGTGCGCGATGTTGCGAAAATTGCTGGTTGTTTTGATAAAAAAAATCAATTAATGTTAGTTATACCTCAAAGTAGGCAACAAGATTTTCAGTGTTGAGATTTTGATGTACATCAGAAATACGTTTACCTTTCCTGTATCTTGCTTTTATTTCACAATTAAGCCAAAAGAAAGTGTCTACTGTCTGACAGGTCTTCTGATGAGACAAATAATTAAACATCACAAAGGTACCCTCACAGCAGGGTGTAATATTCATAGGCGTAAAAAGTGGGAAAAAAACATTTCCTGCTTGTGTGCGAGCCTATGCGAGAATTTGTAATAGTTGATCTGATAATGTAGGCTCTAACACATGTAAAGAATTGAAAATGACCCTATATTCACAAATTAACCTCACAAGCCACTTTAACATGTAACCCGAGATCTACATTTCAACTCTTACCGTTTAGGCCAGTCTCCCTCCATGCCGCACAGGCGTATGTAGAAAACTGACGGGAAGGCGAAGGTTAGTAGTGTGTTAGTAGAACCACCAACCAAAGCGAGCAGGTTGCCGAAGTGTGGAATACTTTCTGCTACAAACAGTACCATAGCAACTATCCCAGTCCTAATTAAGCAACGGCGCCAGTTGAATCCTTTAGAAACAAAAAATAATGTTTAGTCGAAAGAACTTTTTGTGAAAAGAGAAAAATAATGAAATAAGAATACTTGTACTACTATTATAATTCATATTTCGCCGAATGCTAGTATATGCTTTATATATTAAGCATCAATTATTTCGACCCTTACACCCAATATCTAGGTAACAACAAATTAGGTTTTTCAAGTCACTGTAATATCTTGTTTATTGACCCATTAATGCCCACAGTGGCCAAAAGCAGCCTCACAATTTCAATGATATTTTGCAGGCGAAAGCAAAGCCAGGAAAATATTTGAAGGGGAAATGTCAATCAGAACATTACCTACAACTCTCCTTCAAATATTTTGTAAAACGTTTTTTCAATATCAAAGTTATTGCCAAAAGTATCCTAGATCCAGACGAAAATTTCTGGAGGAACTCTTAACTCTTAATGTGTTGGATATTACAATATGCGGTTATTAACTCCCAAAAAAATTACAATGAAAAACTAGAGACCAGATATATACATAGACAAAGGAGTGGTTTTGTTTTGTTTTGTTTTGTTTTGTTTAAGACCACATAGACTTACTAAGGGGAGTTTTGAATAGTTCCTCAAATCCTTGGCACACTGGATTGAGGATGATAACGAAAGCCATGAGCAGATGGATTGTAATGAGTATCTCCACCGTGTACCTGAGACCGCCATTGCTCACGGACTGTATGATGTTACTCCTGGCGGCGGCACCGTAAACTAAGAACCCCGTCAGCGAGACGGGCAGATACAACGCCACTATACCTGTCAATCACAAATTGAAAATGAGTATAATTTATTAGTATGCTGGTGGTATATCCGGAAAAATAGTTACAGTGAAACTATAGCAATTAATAATGGTTGATTGAACAGCATTGAAACTCACATGCTGCTTCTGATTTGGTAAAAAGCAACGGAAACGTGTTTCTCGATTCCATCTTTCAAAGAACTGTTTTCCCAAAAACATATCTGGCACGTGACACACAGAATAAAAATTATATTGACCATTTTCGACATGAGATCATTAGTCATCACGGTCGGGAACAATCGTAGCCAGCACGGCGTCTTGGTGTGATTTGGACACCAGACCTTCAGGACACCCAAATTAATGGGGGAGTAGTTAAGTAAAAATGTCATTTTCAAACATATAATTGAATTGATTTAACCCCAATATGAATGCCATGACATCTTTTATGAATAGTATGCCTTATTTCAAAAAAGTAAATACGTGTGTGTGGTTGTAATCTATGTATATCTTAAAAGATAGGACACCCAAAAATCTTAGGATTGCCAATTTTGGACACCTGGCTTATTAATCCTGGCTAAGTCCCTGAATTAATAGGAAAAATAGTTTTGAACCTTGATCATTCTCAATCATCCGTATATATGTATCCTTATCATAATGGCCACCATCATCATCATCATCATCATCAATATCATTATTATCACCTTCGCTATCATCATCATCATCATCATCATCATCATCATCATCATCATCAATTCACCAACACCATCCTCCTCATCATCATTACACGCATTACTATCTTCAATATCATCATAATCACCGAACTCACTGGACATGGCGCCTATGACGGACACTGTGAATCGCTTCGGTTCTTCCATGTCATTCTGTATGGTGGGGAATAGGGGCAGTCCGCCGAAGGCAAAAAGCAGCGTCCCAAAGGCGAGGAAGAATGACTGGAAGTCTACTTGTCTGTGCGTCACAGTATGTGATGGCTTGTCCAGTACCATCTGAATGACCAGGCATATACTGGCCAGCAGTGTCGTCAGCATAGCCACCAGCGCGACAGGCCTATAATATAATGCCTTCATTGACATGTGAGGAATACCAAAGAGCATACGTGACAGGCAGAAAAAATCATTTTTTTCCGACACTTTTTTTCAGAAAACGTGCGAATTGGCATGTCACTAATGCATAAACTTTTAATACAAACGGGTGTGATGGTGTAGAAACCTGCCTAAAATAATTTTCTGTCTTGTGGTTTTGTAATTCCTGGTCAAAATTTGGATATTAGGATGTTCTTAAACCCTTGCAGTAAGAAAACAAAATGAGATGGGAGACTGAAATGACTGTAACAAAGAACCGTTGTGCGTTGAAGGTGTCAAAAACTACTTTGGGTACAGCATTGAAATTTCATTAAACAACGTTTTCGATTTTTAAAAGCATTTGTTGAAACTTCACTTTAGCATTCATCGCATGGTGATGATCCACTAATCCCAAATTCACCATGGGTGGTTTTACAATAAAAGCGATTCCCTATAAAACAAAAAAGTATGAGTAAACACGTTTCGTGACATTGTAATGATAAAATCCCATAAAGTTATGAGCAAACCTCATTCCTGCGTTGACGTAACATTGGACATATCATGTGCATAAATATATTGCGACCTACAAGTAAGTATAGATTAATGATGTACATTGCTACTTGTATTAATTCTATTACCAAAAATCCTTAGGGCTCCCGAGCCAGGAGACAGGTGCAAGGACGGCTGCCAGTACTATACACCAGTAGCAGAAAGAGATGTCTATATTGAGCGCGCGAAACAACGACATGACATTCTGTGAAGCCAAGATGAGGACGACGACGGTGGCCCCAAATAACGATAAATCCATACAAAAAGACACCGCATATCTAAAACAAAAACAAACGGCATGCAGTTTGCATATGTTCAAGACATTGCCTAACTGGATTCTTTAAACGTTTTCACTTTTCATATCGTCAAGTCCGCATTGAAAATCATATTTGCTGCACTAATGCGAAAGGCGCAGTCGTATTCCAATTTCTTTTGCCTCTGAGAGACAGAACCAAAGGCGACGCAGAAACGATACGAAAATGTACATTGGTCATTTCCAAATATGAGAAGAGAGAAAATGAGAGAAGAGCGCACGTATACTATAATCTTATTACGAATATCAGTGCAAAGGTTAAATTTTATTTGATTAATCATGCTTCGTAACAGCCTCTTACTTTTTATGTAAATAATGGCATTGTGCCAAGAAGACCACTATTTGTAAACTGCGTTTGTATGCACACGAATGCAATTATATCCCAGGGTTGGGTACATATTTCGACCTGTTAACAATTTGAATAACTCATTTTAGGCAATGAGATCTATTAAAAAGAAAGGTGTTCAGTATTTACGACATTGTACATCAGAACAGGCACAAAGAATGCATGATCTACGTGTTCCATACCTTCCCAACTTTCCGGCAGCCTCGTAGCCAATCACCTGGTAGGGATGGCGGACATGTGACCTGTACTGGGGATATCGTTCTTGCAGCATGGTCCAGCACCTGGCCAGAATGATTCCGCAATAGCAACTAGCAGCACAGCAGAGAATAAGAATGACGAAGCCTACCCAACCTGTCAAAATAAGTGTATAGACAAAAAATAAGTTTATAGGCATACTCCAGTAATCACAACCTAGTATATGTAATACGACGAGAACGTACAATTGTTATTAAAAGACCATTTTTCAGTGCATTTCATATATAATTTAAACCAAGACTAGAAAAAAAGAAATCGTCAACGCTTAACAAACAAAATTAATTTATATTCGCCCAAAATTGGGCTGAAACATTTTTTTCAATATCGGGAATTGTGAATGATCTGTTACATTAAATTGTTAGGATTTACATTTAATGTATATGTGCGAGTCAATAGATCGTATGAAAACTGAGTAAGTTCTCTTGCCTTGCACTTGCCTGCATTTTCCATGGCATTAGGTAACGCCAAAACACCACTGCCAGCTATTTCTCCTATTATAAACAGCGCAGCAGATAGCGGACTAAGCCCTCGAGTCGTCTTGGACACCTAAAACAAAACGTATATGCTATCGATGGCTGTTTAACCCCGTATCGCATGAAATATGATTACTTATATATTTCATAATTGTCGTCTGAAATCAGGTCGCCATCGTCTTCTTAGTTTTTCAGTAAATGC
Organism: Maea johnstoni; assembly: GCA_963942565.1. Lineage (NCBI taxonomy): Eukaryota > Metazoa > Annelida > Polychaeta > Spionida > Magelonidae > Maea > Maea johnstoni. The sequence continues at coordinate 49,665,736 of OZ012684.1, read as the reverse complement.
CTTGCCCTAGCAGATATCACAATGACGCCATTTCTGCAAAGAAAGGCATTTCATTGAATGCCAACGGTACACTGATAGTTTAGTGCACATATGCAGGAAATTGCTAGGATATACCTTGCACCAAACATCATTCAGGGTTAACCAAACAACTCATCTTCGTCATCTCGCCTTTTCAAGAACGCACCACCATGCATCATCATCATCTTCGCCGTCGTGTAATAGTTCTACTTTAATAAACCAAATGCAGTTAACTCACCACCGGGTTTTCGCCATCCCCAGAATTGATGGACCCCACATTCTCCTTTTTCTTTTCGCCAGGTAGTAAGTCTTGCGTTTCACTGTCCGACGTCATCGTCACATCTCTGCTAAAAGTAAAACAAGAGAGAAGGCTGAATAAGTCATTAAATCACACAATACGTGGGTGCATCCCTTTGAACTGAATGGGGACACTTATAGCATTAAAAGAAGGTATATCATATAGCCATAGAGAAGTATGTGAACGCCAATAGCCACCAATATATACAAAACACTGTTCACTATCATAAGGTACCAAGAAGATAAAGCTTTCCAAGAGGGTAATATTCTTATGAAATGTGCATATATATATATATATATATATATATATATATATATATATATATATATATATATATATATATATATATATATATATATATATATATATATATATATATATATATATATATATACTAGTATATATAAATATATATATATACTAGTATATATATATATATATATATATATATATATATATATATATATATATATATATATATATATATTTATATATATATATATTTATATATACTAGTATATATATATATATATTTATATATATATATATATATATATATATATATATATATATATATATATATATATATATATATATATATATATATATATATATATATGTCTGTGTGTGTATGTGTGTGTGTGTGTGTGTGTGTGTGTGTGTGTGTCTGCATACATTCCGAAAAGCGACATTCAAGAAAGGTTGATACAGTAATAACAGTATTTCCCAACTATGCCTTAACCTGAAAGATTTATTGAAAATCTTCAGGTTGCTTTTGGTCTATTCCTCCTATAACAATTCACCACTACATCTATATCTCAAATGAAATGCCCTCGAACAGTCCAGAGTGTAGTCTGTCTGCCCTTGTACTATAAATGTGATGCAGTTACCTTAGCGTCAATATCGTGTGTGGTAGGAATGACAGAGGTGGTGAGGAGAGTGGGGATAGTAATAATGACGAAGCATGTTTAGATAGAGACAAGTTGTCTATAGCTCTAAATGAAGCCTACGCCCCTTATTTCACCCGCCTCCCTTCTAAAATAGAATGCATTGCAGCCAAATAAAAGTAGCATGCTCAGAGACGTCGCAACAGCGAGGGCGGATGGGAAAGCAATATGAATATCTAAATTGTAAGGATATGCATCGAGGTAAGTGACTTATTAACCCCTTTAAAACTAGGAACTTTGAATAAGAACTGATTTTGAGCTCAATTGTCCAAATGCGCAGGTTTTGATCCCTATGTAAGTTTGGCATATAAAATAGAAGAACTTGTATAGCATTGCAGTTTATTCTGATGTTAAGGGTCAAACTATTATTGATAATATTTGTACTTTAATCATATGTATTCTTAAGTATCAAGAAGCAGAAGTTTAAGGAACTTTAAATGGGACTCCCTTTATTGGTTCAACACTCTGACCTCTAACTACTACTATACTACTAGAATTTGGAATTTCGATTTCTCGTCACTTTTTATGCCGTATTGCGTGACTAGCCAGTTGTAACTGGTGAAGGAATTGACAGGAGTGCCCGGTGAAAACCACCGCCAAACACCAAGTCACTGGCAACTTTCTCACATGTCTCGGCCGGGATTCGAACCCAGGCAGTTTGGAAAAATAAAAAGATGCAGACACACACATTGGCTTTGTTGTTATAATTAGATGGGTGAACCCCCTCCCCCTCTACATAGAAAAGTCTATATTCGAGAAAACCAACCCTTACACAGAGAAAGGTAATCCTTCCTCTTACCTATCGCCGGCTGCTAAGATCCTAGAAAACTATAATTCCCACTACATTTGACTGGCCAATATATATCCACATGAGGAAATGTGGAATATCTCAACTAAAGGGATTTCAACCAAGAATCATAGTTAGTTTAGACAGTAGCTCTGGGTGCATACATAGACATATGTATACTGCACGCTTCTCCGACATGAACTACCTTCAGTATACAATCGTGATATTAGTATAATGTATAGTTTTGATATCAAACGTACTCAGGAAAAGGTCATGCTGAACTTCCAATATCGTGAATGACAGGCAAATTGTGAAGCAGTATTACATGTAGTTAGGAATCAAAAATTGCTCGGCGTGGAAAAGGCAGTAAATGAACAAACACTTTAATTAAACTTCAGTTAATCCAATTTCAGCGTATAAAATATTCGAGAAAAGGGTTAACCAAATTCAGATACACCTACCCTAAGCGACATCTGTTTTAAAAAAACTTTTGAATGCAGCACGTGAGTGCTGAAATCCTGATATGGAAAGTTAACGCTTGTCATCATCCACTATCCCGCGATCCTGTCATCACCGTGCTGACGCAGCGCAGAGCATCGCTGGTCAAGGGTTACTCCCTCCACCCTGCGGATCACAATAGACGGATCAGGTGTGAAAGAGAAAAACATTTTTTTTACACAACCGTCTTTTGGGGAGGGTAAATAAAAATTTGCTTTTTTCCCGACCAATCCAGAGGGAGGGTAAATAAGACTTTATTTTTACCCAACCACTCCAGAGGGAAGGTAAATAAAACTTTATTCTTTCCCGACCACTCCAGAGGGAGAATAGATAAAACATTTTAGTTATCCTAGAGTCGCAACGACTATGTGCATGTGGTTGGTGAGTGGGTGATTGGTTGATGGTTGGTTGGTTGGTTTGAAAAAACTAAAATATGTCTCTGGAAATTTGACCAACCAACCAACTAACCAACGTCATCCACTCTCAGAATGTCGGCGTGAAAGACACGTACGTGGTCTTTGTTGGGATAGTTTCCTTTGCCAGGAAAATGAGCCAGGCAACCAGCCATTGCTTGGAAGTTATTTGCCTTCCTTCTGTTGAGGTAGGAACTCTGTAGAGGGAGGGCAAAACATTTGTATTAACCCTCCCTCTGGAGTGGTCGGATAAGATTTTTTTATTTACGCTCCCTCTGTCGGGTACGATGGTGCAGCTTGACAATCACAATGACAATGAGTGAACGGCATAAACGACTAATTTTTTTTTTCAAGAAGAAATTAAACAAATCAGTTGTATGGTGATTTTGAATATATGTGAACGGTGATTGAAAGACGTGATATCGAGATCACTATTGACAATATTGTTACTTGACAATCACAATGTCAATGACTGAACGGCATAAACGACTAATTTAAAAAATAATCCACCGTTTTCCAAAAACTGCAGAAAAAAAATCTAAAAAATCTTTTCTGCTGTTTTTTGGAAAAACGGCGGAGAAAAAAATAATTTCCACTGTTTTTCTGGAAAAAAAGTGAATTTGTTTTCTGCCGTTTACAACTGCACCATCGTTGTCGGGGGGGTAAAAGACTTTTTTATTTACACTCCCCCCCCCCCCATGGGGGGGGGCCCTCAAAGACCGTTGTGTAAATAAATAAAATAATTCTCTTTTCTCTTTCACGCCTACACCATCGTATCAGAGCATCGACTGACTGAGCGCAATCTGGGACCTGACACTGGAGGATACGAAGAACCTAAGTGAGACAGCGAGACCATGAAGATGACACAGACGGCTTTCTTCCGAGTCCGTGTAGGGCGACTTGGCTGCTGCATTCGAGCAGTGATCTTAGTCAAAAAAGATCCACATGGTGAAAAGCTGGCACGGAATGAGGACCTCTTCATAGTATAATAGCACCGATATATAGACATGGAATTATAAATCTGTTCCACCTTATCTTTAACGCTCATATCCACGGTGAGGTCCTAGTTTACGCCCACAACATGTTATGAAAAGTCATGATGTATATTTCCCATACTTTGAAGTTCCAGTTGTCGGGAAAAGATGCTTTGTGAGGCTCAGCATACAGCACAGCCAAACCAAAACAAGTTCATATTGGGTTTCGCATATCGTCACTTTGTCTGCCATATATGTATTAATAGGTTGTGTCAAGTCAATTATTAACAGTGGAGAATATCGGAATACCTGGGAGAAACCTTGGATTAAGAAAAGAATGGATATGTAACGAGAGACCAATTACTATATGCCCTATAGTTACATGCTAGCCTCATGCCAGGACTAGCAGATAAGGCAGCAGCACGAGGTCACGTGGGAACAAGGACCAATCAGGGCTCCCGCATCGATTACATTACAGAGAAACCTTATCTCCATCACCTGCTGGGGGTGCCCAGAGCACCTATTAGCGACTATTAATTGACACTGGTTGAGGCTAGCATGTTCAGGTTGACCGGCTGGTTTCCATTCCATGTGTTGGTCTTCTAAGGAGAAACTAAGTATGTCTTTTGAGTTATTACTAGTAGTAGTAGTAGTAGTAGTAGTAGTAGTAGTAGTAGCAGCAGTAGTAGTAGTAGTATATAGTAGTGGGAGTAGCATACTGACGATGCCATGTGCGTTTTGCTTTGTCTCGCAACTATTAAACCGTACTACTGTTTTCAATGAAAATAGGAATGGTGGGTTGCCGTCAGTTTTTCACATTTCAGTCTCTTCCTTTAAAAGCTAAAATCGAGCACGCCATCATATTTCTTTGTTTATTTAACCGTCTTGATGATTCTAAAATTTTCCAAGAAAATAACCCAAAACAAAAAGACTTTAGGCACTAAAAATATTAATTCCGTTCACTTTTTATATAACTCTTAATACCTATTATTTTATTTGTTTGTAAAGTGCTTAACGTCTAAATTTTTTTCCCCTGGGGTAATATGATCCCAGTCAAAAACTGACCTGGCCCTTGAATTACCTGGGAAACCTTTACATACAACCAGGGACATGAATCTCTCTGATACAACTTAGATGAATGTACATAGGTGATATCTTAGAAGACCAACACATGGAATGGAAACCAGCCGGTCAACCTGAACATGCTAGCCTCAACCAGTGTCAATTAATAGTCGCTAATAGGTGCTCTGGGCACCCCCAGCAGGTGGTGGAGATAAGGTTTCTCTGTAATGTAATCGATGCGGGAGCCCTGATTGGTCCTTGTTCCCACGTGACCTCGTGCTGCTGCCGTATCTGCTAGTCCTGGCATGAGGCTAGCATGTAACTATAGGGCATATAGTAATTGGTCTCTCGTTACATATCCATTCTTTTCTTAATCCAAGGTGATATGAAGAATATATATCACAAAGATATCGAAATTACTTGGACACAGGCTGAAAATCAGATTGACGTTCGTCATTTAAGTGATAAACATTAGTAAATCAAACTAAATTCAGGCCTAGACATCTACTCAGATTTTCCCTGAGCACATCTAGGAAGTCACATGATCAATTCGTACACCTTAGCCACAACGCACGTGACCGCTGGCAACGATCAAAATGGCTGCGCCCATGACAGTGTTTTCGTAACCTCTGCAGTCGTCTCTCCGATACTGCTCCATCGATGATGGATCGCATCAGCGCATAGGAGAAGGTTCAAGAAGAAATTAAACAAATCAGTGGTATGGTGATTTTGAATTTATGTGAACGGGGATTGAAAGACGTGATATCGAGATCACTATTGACAATATTGTTACTTGACAATGTCAATGAGTGAATGACAAGGTTCTTGAACTTTCCTTTACTGGCTTTAGAAACTGAAGTTTGGTAATAGGACATGACTTTTGAGGACTAGAGCCCAATTGAGCCATGAGTTGAGGTTAACCCTTATGCTGCTGGTGGCTAATTTGGTCATTACAAAATGATGCTAAAATCCTGAAACCCTGGCACATGGGGACTCATCTGAGAGCACTCAGCAAGTGCCATCCAATCTTGGACCAAAATAGTGGTTGCTCATCTAAGATCCAATCTGAGAGTAGTAGACAGGGAGTGGGCACTGTGCATGCATCATCAAATTTCGCTGCCTCTCACTTAGTTCATTCACAATAAACATAAAGGCAGCTCGAAATTTCTGTCCAGATGTCATGTGTCGCCACCTTAACGTTTATTGCAATTGTGGTCTTTCATGTATAGCACTCGGCTCTGAGTAGGCTCTGAGGACACTTACGTTGATTTTTCCAAGTGAACGGTATTCACTGACGTCCCACGCTGGGCATTCGTTACCTACCTCTAAAATGAATAAATCCGCCACCCACACAACGTCCAATATTATGTTTGATAGTCACAAACACGTCTTTAATCAACTTCAATTTGATCTGTGTGTGTGACGTCCGCCATCTTGACTAACACGCTCTCGCGTGATTACACCCAATCTCGCGAATGTTGTCAGAGCGTGCAAATAAAAATCACTCGGAATCGTCTATTATACGGAACGTATTACTTTAGTTGAATAGTACTGTCACCACCAGAATCGTTCCGAGGAAGCCGTTCAAACTTCTCTCGTAAATTTAATTTATTTCTTAGACATTACTGTTCCTTATCCAGTTCATTAATACCAAAAGTTTTAATGTGTTCATAATATATTCCATTAACTACTCATTCCATGTAATTCTGCGTTTTTACAAAACTTGATATCCGGAAGTGACGAATCCACTGTTTGTGCACGTGACTCGGAGGCAGAATTACCACTCTTATGGCAAACTTCTCCAAGTCATCGTGTTTTAGGCCTCAAAAATCGGATTTACAAGGGACTACATTGACAACGAAGCACACAGATTTTTTAAACACATATTAAGGACATTGGAAACGCAAGTAAGTTTAAACAACTTGCAAAAAAAAAGTACTTTTGGTCAGTTTTGGAAGCAGTTTTCGTTCCGCCCTAGAAAGCTGGCGGAATCATGCGCAACTGTATTTAGCTTATTTGGATTAGACCTCGAAGCTGGAATAGGAACATCAGTTATTAAAACGACCAGCGTAACCGAGGTCTAATTCATTGGACTACCTCTCACTATGAGTCATAGATAACCTGTGTACCCCAGGATTGGCTGCCTGCTGACTGGCTGACCCCATCTCCTTGGAAATCTATCTGACCTAGATAGGATGACATACCCTAGGTACTAGCATGCTGTGCTATGGGGTTGCGGATCAAGGGGATGTATTTCTCTGATCCAATGAATACCAACTTGACAGGGTTAAGATGATTTTCAAAAATCTTTGCATCCTAATGTACTTACAATGAAAGTAGCCTCAGCATTGGAATGGTTAAGCATCTGCAACCAGCTTTAACAAGTCAAGTATTGTTGTCATTGGGAAGTCATCTGATAGCCAAACCTGTGAAAAGTTATATTTGATTAAATATCTCATCTTTTTACGATTCTTATTATGAAACAACTTTAAAATCACAAACTTTTAGTTAGAAAGTAGTATGTACTAGTACATGTACCTGTTGGAGTGATTTCTGTTTATATAGTGACCAGTGGCAGCGTACGCGGTTAAATCTGTGACTCAGATTTAACCTCTGCCTTGCATTTATATTGACCATTTAGCCTATTCAAAGAATAAATTGCCTGAAAAGTCATCTGGTGAGGAATGTATATTAACCATCAGAAAAATACTCTCCCATCAGGATGTAAAATAGCTGGGGCTGACTCATATATATCAATGGTTCAAATTGTAAAAATCTCAGAAAGACCCTATATTCACTTATTAACCACATAAGCCCCAACTGTGAAAGATGTACATTTATCACTGCTCTGCTGTAATTCTCAATGCTGATTTGTCTATAGGTGTTAGACCTGGAGCTGTTCACACTTTGTAGATTCAATATCAAAGGGCAGAATTCAATATGGAACGGCAGAATTTGATATTACCATTTGGCCAGTAATCTGACCCCTAGAGGTCACCAACCTCTTTCTGACCTCCAAAGTTATTCTAAAATTTTATGAGATGTAATATATCTTTTTTCTTAGCATGAAAAAGCAGGTGATAAATTTGTTACGCCCTGTTGGAAAGTGCGGTCGGGCCTACTATCCACCCTCAGTCATCCAGATCCCACTCAGCTCAGCCTCGTGAGATCTGGATGACTTCGGGTGGATATCAGGCCGGACGGCACTTTCCAACAGGGCGTAACTAATAGTACTAGGATCCTGAGAGAGAAGTTTTCATGTCTATGGTGATACCAGAGATGTATTTTACGGACATAGAGAAGGCTAAGTACTCTACGTCCCTAGAAGGGCCTGGATACATGGACTTAAACTGTATGATAAATTGGAAGTCCAGACTTTCAGATTATTGCCTATGAGCAATTAATTTTGAGTATGATTTCTTTGACTTTCCTGACACAAAAAAGGTTCTGACACTATTCCCACTACTTACAAGATTTTGGTTTTGATGAGAAATCACAATAACAAAAAGGGCTCTTTTTCAAAGAATAAAATAAAAACAAATAAGACTATAAAATTAAGACTATGGAATATGAGGCCCATGAGTATTGTGTATTTAGTGCAATTTGCATTAAGTTATATTTGAAAATAAATGTTTCGTTTTATTACAGATCGTTCCAAATCTTTCACACAAATAAGACTTACAAAATGAGTTCAGCAGTAAGCTTGCGGTGGATACCACATCATGCTAAAACAGCCTGGCGGCTCTACAAGAAATCACATTGGACAAGTCTTCTCAGGCCAAAACTACTGGTCAAACCAGGCTGCACAAGTGCATTCAGTAGTTCATCTAGTCGCCACCAGATGGAGTGCCAAAGATTAGACCAAAGGACCCTTATTAGAGTTGCTGGGACTGATGCTGAGGAATTTTTACAAGGTCTTGTAACAAATGATTTGCAGTGTTTTCACCAACATGACTGCAAGTCATTATACTCCATGGTCCTTAATTTGAAGGTATGTTCATTATCTCAGTATGTATTAGGAAAATTACTGTTTCATTTGTATTTGGACACTTGCATTTTGATTATGATATGAAATGACATTATTTTCTAACTAAAGAAGCTAAATTCCGAAGTTTTATACATTGAGAAGGTTTTGTCAATTCCACGCATCCCCCTGTTTCTAAAGATAAGGAAATATTTACATAACAGTTAATTCCCATTGCTTTAGCCTAGATAGTGATTTCAGCATTTAGCCTTAAGCTCAAGATAATTTGTTGAATTTTATAACCTTTATCTCAACTCGCCCTGTTTTTACCATCTCATATCAGGTTAGATCTCAGAAAAAGTGTCTGTATAGTTTGATTCTTAACTTAAAGGAATATTTTCTGTCGAGATGTCATTAAGACTGAAATATGAGGCCCATGAGTATTGTGCATTTGGTGCAACTTGCTATTCGAAATAACATATGGAAAGTGGCCAGCTGTTTGGTAGAAACCAATGTTAATTGGAATGTACAGGGGTCCAGTTACACACTAGCCCGATAGCCCGAGGCTACAGAAAATTGTTTCGGGCTATAAGAATATTTGCCTTTTGTAGCCCGGCTGGCTATAAGAAAAGATTGACATTTTTATATCATACTATGAGGAATCAATACTATAAGCAGTGTGTGTGTGTATGTGTATATATATATATATATATATATATATATGTATATATATATATATATATATATATATATATATATATATTTATATTTATATGTATATGTATATATGTGTGTGTGTAATTTAGGATAACCAAGGCAGCTCGTTTTTGTTTTTGTTTTTTAATGGGACTACAAAAATTTCTATCGGGCTATGAAGTTTTGGGAACCTATAGCCCGGCGGTCTTCCTCAGTTTCTTGCCGTAGCCTGACCCCTGATGTATGAAAAAACTGTTTTCCCCTTAGACTTTATTATATTTTCTTTATTTAACAAATGGGTTTATGTTAATTTTCAGGGCCGAGTTTTGTATGATATCATCATTTACAATGTTATTAAAGATAATGGCTCTCCTCACTATCTTATTGAGTGTGATCAATCTGTGGCAAAGGAAATGCTGAAAAAACTGAAAGTTTACAAAATAAGAAAAAAGGTAAGTAAACTTTATCAAAAATATGTTGGCCATTGGTGTGCATGTGATACATAACCCTGGTAATGATAGTTAAAATAATTAGATATTGCACCCTTTTCACCTATAATCTTCAAAAGTTCATTATATAACAACTATCATTGGACAGGTGTTGATGCTCCATATAATCAAATATACTCCTGTTAAAAAAAGAATGTTTTCCGTTGGGTGCAAACGTTTTACACTAAATCAGCACCAGGATATTCTCTGAAAGCTTATTCCAAATGTATGGTGCATTATAAGCACAGAAGGCTTCGTGGAAGAACTCTATAGCCTCGTAGAATTACCATAAAATTGGGTGCTGGGCTGCTGGCCTATCATGAAGAACATGGACCTGGCAAGCAAAACCACTAGACTATGTTCAGAAAATATGATGTCATAATATTAGTTGTATTGCTTGGAAACATTTTGTTTAATCATTTTTGTTTTGCATATTCAAGCGTCTACTTTGTAAGATTTTTAAGGCTTGAGAGTTTAATAATTCTTCAGGATAGACAATATTGTTCCTGAGACCAAGGTATTCAAAGAAACATAATAAATGTTATATGTAACAGTTTTTAAGGTCAGCCATTTCACTTGTAAAAGCTAACAGGTGGTACTTTCCTTGTAACTTCTCTTTGCATTTCAAAGGTTGATATGGCTGCTGTTGGTGATGAGTATAAAGTTTGGTGTGTGCTGCCACCTGACGGAGAAAGCATTCATGAAAGTTTGGACGTCAGCCAACCGGCCCAAATCATTGCCAATGTCAAGGATCCTCGAGTCAGTCTGCTCGGCCATAGGCTCATCTTACCTGACAATGTCAAAGGTAGAGTTCCAACTCATAGATACCATTTGTAGGCTCAATAAATAGGTTTGGACTGCACGACATACCACATTTGTCCAAATAAGCGCAGATAGCAAGTTAGGAAAAAAATGCTAGAAGGGGGATTGGCGATCTTACATTTAGCTGCACCCCATGGGCGGTGTCGATCCTGGCAACAATCCATGAGAAGCGGTTATTTAGGGTCTATACGCTTATTCAGATGAATACACTTTATTGTTATCTTGGATGGAATATGGTAATTATTAGTGCATGTGTAACTTCGTTGAATTCAACTTTGACCAGATGTGCCTTGACTGTCGTCACATCTTTATCTTATGAAACTTAAAATATGTATCAACACAATATTCATCATCTCTATAAGTAACACATTGAGTAATTGTATACCAACAATAATTTCTGAAAAGGTATTGGATTTCTTATCAATTTTTTAGCCCCATCTGTAGACTGGTCTCACAGAAGCAGCTGACGAGGACTTAGAACTACTTGATGATTAATTGTATACAAATAATGATACTTGAAACAGTATTGAATTTATTGTCAACTATTTGTAGCCCCATCTGTAGTGAATGGTCTCACAGAAGCAGCAGACAAGGATTTATATCGTTTGAGACGCTATCAGCTGGGTATAGGAGAGGGCACAGTGGATTTTCCTCCTGGAAACTGTACTCCTCTGGAATGTAATGTTGTCTTCCTCAATGGAGGTAAGTTGGCACTGTGTATTTATGTCTGTATTAAGATGTATGCAGGGGAACTGGCTTATGACGGCCATCCATAAGACGTGTACTTGCATATGACCGATGTATTTTCTGGTCCCGTTACCATAAACCCATAGAAAATCGCCTGTGTAATGCGGATAGTGCATATGACAGACAGATTTTACTGGTCCCACTTAATTTGTCATGTGCAAGGTTACCTGTATTTCTTATCTCTCCAGCTAGGATCTACTTTTAGAGATTTTCAGATTTCTTATCTTTTAGCATTTGTGTCCAATTTTAGAATCATCTTTAATTATTAGACTCTCCCAAATACTATGGCAAATAGGACAAAGAAGTAAAGTTGAAAATTCTGAGTTTTTAGATTTAGTAAGCTGTTCCATAAAGGATTAAACAAAGTTTCTAGTATTTTAATAAACAAATATTATTATAGACAATTCCAGGTCCGGCCTTATTGAGAAACTACAAACATGATTGGGTCAAACCTAGTGCCCTAAATACTCTGAAAACACTTTCTAGTTACTGTATTTGATTTCAGAATAAGAAGTACAACAAATATTGCATATGATACTAAGCTTCCCTAATCTTAAAATGGCTGAGGAAGGATGAGAACAATAGTTAAAGAAGTCTTCATTATTATAAAAAAATTACAAACTAATAGGTGTTTATAATTATGCTGGTTCTCATTTGTACTTCTATAGAAGCAAAACCAACTTTGTAGATCAGGAAGTATATTTTCAACCTAAGGTGTTATAATTCAGGTAATGGTACCTCCATGGAGTAATTATTATCTAAGCTTTTATAAGCACAATTTCAAAATTCAAGATAATTATGTTGGGTCTTATATTATTTTTTCAGTGAGCTTCCAGAAGGGTTGTTATATTGGACAGGAATTGACAGCAAGAACACATCACACTGGTGTTATCAGAAAAAGGTTAATGCCACTCATACTTGAAAGGTAGGTTTTCCTCCCTCAATTAAGTTATTGAGTGCTAGAACAGATTTGGCCCATCTCTCTAAAATAACCAGAATACAGTATCTTGAAGTGAGGTATGATAACACTAAATGTTGCCTATTCATGTCCTGTCTGTCTGGTATAAACCATTTTCAACAATTTTCATCACAAGAAATAGATATAAAATAAATAGAAACAGATAGTTTGCGTTGTAGATTATGAAGAACATAATTGATTTAACCCTTTCTTTACTTGATATGGCAAGCATCTAAAATATTCTGAGCCTGAAAAGCAATTACTTAGATGTGAATTGTCAAGCTCATACTGTCAGGTTAACTATTTGAGTTCCACAAATACATTATAATTTAACTGTGGTGTATGCAAGTAACTATTGAGTCTTTAATGGGGTCTCGAGAAGTTAACCCTGTTTTTATTACTTGTTCATACATAGTTGACCTGTTCAAAATTTGTATAATAATTCTACTACTAGTCCATTTTTTCATTTATTTTCTGTAGGGGGAGTGCAGAGTTAGCAAGTGATGATCCTGTGGAGAATGAGGGGGGTAAAAGTGTGGGGAAGATCAGAGGTGTGGTGGGGCGACATGGCCTCGGTCTGCTCCGCGTCGCAGAAGTCACCAAGTCATCCTCGTCCCTCGTCATCAAACACACGTCAGAGGAGGACCCTGATCATGTGACAGCAGTCCCGGCAACCACCAACATACCACAATGGTGGCCCAAAGATGATGACAAACTAAATCAGACAATTTCAACTCCTAAATGATCTCATATTAACAGCTAAATAGTTTTGGAGGACATTTATACAGATTTTATGCTTTGGACCCAGAGATGAGATTTATTTTAAATTGTCTATTCCTGCAGAGTTAATGGTAGTTTTTCTCAGATGGTAAGGCTAGAGTGAATTGAAATACCATAAATGAATTTCCACTGTAGAATGGAGCTGCCCACACATTATTTGATGGTATCAGAGAATGCATTTGAACTAAACGCACAAGATTTTACTCCCTTATTCATTCATGTGTACCATTTATTATTATTATTTGTAGCCTATATTTGATAGTTATGTTCCATTACATGTAGTTAATTTGGAGCACTATTATTATTATCACATTTGTAACTAGCATTTTTTTCATTGCTAGTCTTGTTGTTTTGGTGACATTGAAGAAAGGTAGAAGAGCATATGCAGTTTACCTAATGGTAGATAGTGTGGACAAAACATTGTTGTTTGGAATATGATTGATACAATAAAATGATTGTTTGTGAATTGCTGTGTGGCTCATGATTTCCTCAGAAAAAAATAGGCTAGTATGAACAGGCTCTGTATCTAACCTTTGATTTATTTGAACCATTTCAACAGAGGTATTAGGTTATGTAATATGATATGGAACTTAACTCAGTGGGTTGTTCCTGCATGCTAATGCTGGACAAACAGCCAGTTACTTGCAACTTTAAAGCAGGACCTTAGTCAGCAGTTTTTCTGTAGGTCATTCCTCAAAAATCGCACTCCAGACAACTCAAATATTTTGGTTAGAAATTTCAGTCAAATATTTATGCTAATACTATCTGACTTATAGAACTTTTTATTATCTTTTTAGAAAGAATTATCTGAATATATTGTGGTCTCTCAAAGACTTGGGTCTCCTATGTTTAGATATTCCATCTTGGAAGTTTCAAATCCTAGCTTTAGCCCTGCAACTGAGCTTTGTGTTGGAATGGGACGGGTTGATCACCAACTGTTATCAGGGAACTGTTGGTGCTACCATACTCTACAGCTGACATTTATCTTGTTGAATTCCAACAGTTGACATACAACCCATTGATTTTCATTGTGCACCCATTTAAAAACTAAACATATATCACTTGTGATCTACCTTCATAGTCAACATCTGGACACGGCTAACACTGCCTACTTCTCATGTACATACAACTTTGGAGTGAATAGGAGTAAGATCCACAATTTGATAATAGGTCAGAGCAATTTGAGACTAAGTTTCTATGAAGAAATATTGGCTGCTTAAATTGCAAGCATTGTTATGTCATACAAAATTATTTTACTTCGAATACAGTGATAAATATTTATGTATTACATATTTTCTTTTGTTTAACCCTAAATATTTACAAGAAACTGTATTGATATTATAATAGTACCTTCATAAAATCAATTGTCATGTGAAAAAGACCCTCTCAGGAAATAGCAACTACACAGGTCTGAAGCAACAAAACAAGGTTGCAGTTGTCAGTAATGTCAATCTTTAAAGCATGTTGTTTCAGATGAAGATAAGGAGACATTTATTCCAGACAATTCTGACTGAATATGACGTCTACCCCTTAAGCTGACTCAACCAGCACAGTGATGAAATACGTGCTACACAGATATCAGTAACTTGACAGCGGTCACACCCATGAAATAGGCCTATTCATTTTGTGGTGTAACATGTAAGAAAAAAAATAACAGAATCACACACATATATATATAAAAGGTTTGTTTATTTTCTTGTGCTTCCATCAAAAGTTATCGAGTAAATAACCCCCAGAAGATTAACTTTCTACATACTGCAGTACCATCTCAGTTGGCATTAAATGGAGCATGCAGCCAAGTTAATCTTATTTTGCCCTATGTCTTTATTATCAGAGCCAGTAAGGGTCCAGATGTGACATTTACTAGAGAAAGTATGTGCAAACATCTGTGATACATTACAAAGTTTAAGATATTTTATTACTCCAGATACAAAAGAAAACACATAACACAATATTAATACTACAATATTTTTGAATAATCATCATACACACTGAAATAGGAAAAGGAATAAGCTATCTTACAAGCAAATGTCTCAAAGAGGTAAGTGCTAGGATTCTGTCAAAAGGATGAAATGATCATGGCGTGTTATAGCTACACCAAATATCTTAGCATGATTTCTTCAAATACTGCCAAAAAATGGTTAAGTAACTAAATGTCATTACTGCTTGGTGTATGGCCAAAGAAGAAATACATTCTAAAACATGGAGATTACCTTGAAATGTTGTCAGGGCCTGTCATACTTTTGAGAATAACTTCAGAATTAATCATAAAGGTATCTGATGGAGATATGTAAATAAGGTTAGATTTTTTTTCAAAAAATTGCTTTTGTTCAAGAGATGTTACAAATGTTTGGCTGCTACAGGAATGCAATGTTTAAAAATTAAATCCAAGGCAGTTCTGTACATATGGAATGAACTAGAGAGAAAGAGATATCAGAGAATAATGATTAACACACAGAATACATAATGATGCAACATCCTAGGTGAAAATGTTGCTCAAACTTATTCAGCTAGGATGGTTTTACTATAAACTTGGTGAAATCAATTCAGTAACATACATCCCGAGAATGACAATATTTTTTGATACAAATATGGATATCAGTTGTCAGGATCCAAGATGAACGTTTTCTTGTGGTGACATCTCCCGTAAGTAATAGTTCAGAGGTTGAGACGTCATGCCCTTCTCTCTGTAGTACCAAGTGATCAAACATAAGATATGTGATCCTGTAACATCTGTGTCTCCTATCTCAGCAGTTCACCTGCTGTCTTTTGTCAAGGAATGTCACTGCGGCAACTATTGTCCAAACATGAATGTATCATTATGCAGGCACTGTCACTTGCTGTATAAGTGTTATGTTGTCGCCCTTCAGTAAAATCCTCCCTAAAATACAGAAGAGTTCTATTTTTAAAAGATGTAATATACAATGCTTCAGCTAGCAAAGTGTTTACGATTAGCAGCTATCCGGGTGCATCCTCTCCTTAGAATGATTGGTTCCTAAAACATTACATGGAGACACACAGTTTATGTAAAATAATTGAAATAGCTTGTTTAACTTTGAGATTTTGGAAGAGGTGGGAACTATATATGTTGAAAGTGTCTTAAAGATGCACCTCAGAGAATCAAAATTCAAAAGATTCTAGCTGAGCAATCAGCATGGCTTTAAGTTTTAACCTCAATGTAAATGCTAGCATATAACTTGAAGCTACCGTACTATTTTCCAATTATTTACCTTTATTACATTTATAGATATTCTGCAGTATTTCATAATTATATCTAATACACATCTTACGAGAGAGAATAAGATTTGAATACTTCCGAAAACGTTTTAAATTACATATACATTGCTACAATGTATGAACCAATTATTTAATTTTTGTAGCACTGGAGAAAATATGCATTACTTCAAGGTTGAATTTAAATTAATGAATCAGCAATTGTCAGAAAACAAAACAGTACCAAAATAAAACTGCAAAACTCACCCAATGGTTTTCTGTTTTTGGATTTTATATGAACTTCTTCAGCTTCGTCCAACACTAAATTCATGTACTCATCGAAACCCTGAAAAGAAGCCAGCAGTTATTTACTGTATACATGTAGTTATGAACCAACAAAATGTGCATGCGGTGGGTCAAAATGGTGAGTACATTTTTTTCTCTAACTCTCGAAACAAAAGTGCTCATTGTATGGTAAAATATTTGTTCTTAGGAATCCGAATCAGGGTCTTAGCCAAGATTTAGAAACTGGGTGCCCAAAATTGGCAATTGTAAAATGTTGGGCGTCTAATTTTTTTAAGGGAAACCACAATGTACTTAACCATAAACAATTCATGTATAAATTTATCAAATTAAGGCATGATATCCTAATAGAATGTCATGGGAATTATATGAAAAAATTAATTACAAGCTTGAGATTAACTTTTTAAGAAATTTCTCACAAAAAAGATTTGGGTCTCCAAAAAGACACCTAGACGACCATGACCAGAAGTACATATCTCTTTCAAATAATTTGACAAATTATCTTTGATTCCAAGTTATCTCAATTAGTGTTGATAACAAAAGATTACAGAATGTAACCAAAGAAAGTTACACTTTGAGACTACCTACGATTTAAAATGCCTTCCCTGGTAAGAGATTAATGAGTATAAATTTGATGTTCCCAGAAAATACTTGGAAATACCATCGGACAGCCACTTTGAATGACTTAAATCACTATTACAGCATGTATATTACTTCTAAAATGGGAGTGTCAAGATGGGCTAACATTTATACAATCAGTATCTGACATAACAAAGTTGTAAAGCTAGGCTGTGTAAGTGGAATGGATACTTACGACAATGCATCCTTCAATTCTCATGTTTATCTGTTCATATAACCAAATAGTTATTCTTGACCTCTGAAATAAAATCATGTAATACAATGTAAAATCATAGGTTTGCATAAATTTATAAACGAACCTTTGCTGATGATGACTATACAACAAGCTTAGGCCTAAAAAAAAAAGTTGTTTGTTTCCTGTAACCCTACCCTAACTAGTTTTTATTCAAAAAAATCCCTACCCTAAAGTTTTTATCGCCCATCCAACTCCCAATCAACGTAAAACATGCATAAAAGGCCTTATATTAGATGGAGTTACAGAGAGTTGTAAACTTGTGCTAAGGGCAGAACCTCATTAAAGTTTAAGTGAAAATTTCAACTTCAACCAGACTATTTGAAGCTTTCAATTTTTTAAACCTGAATTAAAGGGTGCCCAGATGGAGATTTAACGCATTGGCATTTGACAAAACGACTGATCCACTAGAATCTTGATATTCTTACTTGACACACACTATTTTGATCATCCTAAGGTTTATTATATACTATTTTCCAATTTATCAGAGTTGAAAATTAAGCGAAGCTGATAGTGATGGGGTCCTTTTTGTAACCGTTGCTACAGGAAAGCAACAGAGGTAACCATGGTAGCAAAAAGGAAATGAATGGTACTTACATTTTGCAAATATCTGAAAATAAGGTTCTGAAGAAAGGTTAAGGAAAAGTCATTTTGTAAGTACACAACTTCCTGCAATATGGGATCAAGATGTTCTGTTTGCTCCCACTCTGTCTGCTACCAGGGACGAAAATATTGGAAACATGAAAACTTAAGAAAATCAGCGGTGGATTTTGAGAGAAAGAAACTATAATTGTGTTTAAGTGCAAATTCAACAGCTGCTCCCAGAGTGAGAGAGATAAATGTGTTTAACAATATATTTGAAATGCATTTTACTGTCCAATCTCAGAGGCTAAAAATGTTGAGTGATTTATTATCGCCGACTGCCCCCATCTGATGTGCACCTCACAGAGGTCACCTTGTACCCAAACTGTAGACCCCCCCGTGCAAAAAGTCTATGTGACCCCACGTTCGAGCCACTTCTGTTCTGTGACGCAATCTACGGCCCGCTTCAGGCTTCAATAACGACCAATTTGATCGGTCAACAATGACAAAACCGCCTCTATTGGATGAAATGCATGAATGAAAGTGCATTGTGGGTAAATTCCCACGCACTGTCATCAAGCTTCGCTTGCCCTCGAACCCATGCTTCCTCATATTATATGGCTTATTTCAACAAGTGAATATATGTTTATGGTTGTAATTTGAGTGTATTGTCACATACCGTATTTCCCGATTAAGCGCACGGTGCGGGTAGAGGTTGGGAAAATTTTCTGAAGTAGGGGTGTTGGCGATCTTCCATTTTACTGCACCCCTCAATGATTGCTGGTCGGAGCGTATTAGCCGTTATTGTACCTAAAGTTGCGCTCTCGCTGTTCAATTTGCTTAGACGTTTGCAGCTTGTGAAAAGATCGTTAATTGGTCAATAGTACGATCATGCGGCGAATATGAACAGTGAGAGCGCGAAGGAACTGTTGAAATTGCGGAATTAAGCGCTGGTTTGCACACTCGGCAAGAGGAGAGGTACGTGATTTTGCTTTTCTTACTTCTTCTGGGGGGGGGGGGGGGGGGGGGAGTTTTACGAGTTTCTTATGACAATTGCGCTAACCATTCCCCCTCTAACTGTGAAAAATAGGGGGTGCGCTTATTCAGGAATGTGCGCTTAATCGGGCGAATACTGTAATTGTGCCCCAAAAGTTCATGAATCCCAATTTTAGGTTCCCAGTTTCTTAATCATGGTCGCCATACACCGCCATTTAAGAGTTAATCTTTGGGGAGGGGATGTAATCATTCTCTTTTAACTAAATTTACACTCTGAGTGAAACTGTATCAGTCACCCCAGTTCCAATATAATTATAACTTGGCAAATGCAATGCCATGTCTTTCTAATTCGGTGAGCGATAATTGGGCATTGAAGCACTTCTCAAAACAAAGCACTGAAAGCAGCCTAACAAAATGAGTGCAGTCGAATCAAAGATATGCTTATAAAACGGATCGCATTGGAAGAAGCTAACACACTTGTCGACATGACGATAACAAGGACCATACCACCACGTTACTGTCATACTTGGATTCAACTTCTTACTATGTGAGCTGTTCGCGCTGTTGTCGACATCTACACTCGCAGTGAATTGTTTTGCATGCAAGTCAAACTTCACCACCTCCACTCGCAAAAAGGATACAATAGGTTGGACCATAACCTTCTGAACTTTCTGACCGCCCTTGTACGCCATCTCGGTGTCTTTTTGTATAGGAAACCTCTTTCAAGCTCAGGAAATCACCGGTGTTTACACGTGAAATTGCTCAAAATGGCGGTGAAACGCACGCTTCGCGTCGTGAGTGGAGCATGCGCGAAAAACAGGATATAGCCTCCTCGCCCCCTCTATAGACCAAAATCTGAACTACAAGAAGAAACATCACAGCTGTGGAGCTGAAAACCTAATCATCATTAGTACAGACCTCCATCTGTTGATTATCCATTTACATGAGATTCTGATGTAAAGGTACATAGTTGTTTTGAGGTTTAATATGATGTAAAGTAAGAGAAAATATTTTATACTATAGTGTAAAAGTGTGTGCAATGGCAAAGGAGAAGAGAAGAGAGAGGAATCATTCTATCATCTATGGAATACATGTCATGTTGATATACATTTCATTTGTAATTGTTGAAATACTTTCCTCAGATAATATATGCAGATGGAGTATATGATATCCTAACACACTAATGTATAACTTTGCCTGATAAATGAACTGTTAGACCAAGAGAATGTTCCTAAAGATCAAGGCACACTTGTTGAACATACAATTATGTAGAATCAGGGCTTGTAATTAGGCCTATGCTATGGGGAATTAATTTAAATTCTAAGACTACAATGGACCATTACCAGTTAGTCTACATGGTAAATGGAACTAGAATTTTAAAATTTGTATGATATGCTAAATAGCATATTGGACTTATGCAAGAAAATCAGGACTATTTGTGGCGTCACCTTACTGATACAAAAACTGGCAAAAAAATAAATATTTTTGGTAAATGTAGTATGCCTCTAAAGTGTTGTCTTACTCCTGTATATAGAAATGGTTTTTCATCCTTCTAAATCCTTGATTTTTTTAATCAGAATGAAATCAACAGTATTTCATTGGAAATGAAATAAAGATGATTTATGTGGGAAGGAAATAAATAAGTGAGCTAGTATTAAGGCATGAGATAACTATATATTCATTAGAACATTATGGCTGCAACAAATGTACTATAAAAATAGTTGGTTGTAAAATGATAACCTAAAATCTGAGTCAGAGTGTGTTCTGCTATAAACTTTGAATTAGTCCTTCAATTCCCATGCACCTTCCCTAGAAAGAGTATTGCATGAGCATGCCTTTATTGTAAAGCCTACACTCTTAAATTATTCATGGTAATTACCATGAAGATTGGAAGAGGAAATTACTTTTGTGTTTTAGAAAAGGTCAGTCAACTGCGTTGTGCTTTGCTTGCACACAGCAAGTATTGTTTATAGATCTTAATTATTATTGCTGTATTTCAGAAGATACTGGCACTAGCAGATAACAACTGATTCCTGCCATAAAGACCTAGTGCCCTGCACCATTATGGAAGAGGACTTCTATTTTGCCATCAAGAATAATGACTGTGAGTCACTTGAACAGTTCCTTGCTTCAGGACTAGATGTAAACCATAATTTTACTAAAGACCTCAGGAAATATCCAGTGAAAGTCCAGGGAAGGACACTTCTTCACGTTGCTGTCTGTGGGAATCACACAGATATTGTACGGATGCTCGTCAAGCATAAATGTGATATCAATGCAATTGGACAAGGAGTTGCAAACGGGAAACATACTTTGAAGGACTCTAGTTTGTACACTGCTATGTGTAAAGGATTTCTTGATATTGTGAAGGTTCTTGTGAAAGCGGGAGCTGATCTTCACATGAAGGATGAGAGTGAATGTACGCCCTTATGGCATGCAGTTGATTTGGAAAACTGGGAACTGGTAATATTGCTGTTATCCACCAGTCAGGAGGACATCATTAACACACAGGACAGGTGGGGTTTGTCCCCTTTACATGTGGCGGTGGTGCATAAAAGTGAGGCCCTTGTGGACCTCCTACTTGCACAGGGGGCTAAAGTGGACCTCCAACAGGCGCAAGGGGCAACACCATTGCAATTGGCGTGCTGCGAGGGCGAGGTGGGAATTGTTCGAACGCTTCTACAACATGGCGCAGATCCATGTCAGACATTTTTGATACAACAGGAAGTTCCCAGTCGGATGGGGCATTTTGGACCAGAAATCTTAGACCCTGTATCTTGCACTTTAAGGTTTGCAAGAAAGAATAAGGTGGAAATCATCAGAACTCTATTCGATGCAGGAGCCAAGTTTGATGTAATCTCCAAAGTAGAAGACACAGGTACAAGTCAGAGAGACTTGTTAGATGAATGCTTGGGTTATAGTAAAACACCTCGCTGTTTGAAAGTACTATGTTCCCTTGTGGTAAAGAGCAGGTTGAGACAACAGAGTAGTCAAACCAGTATAAAACAGTCCTCCAAATTATTACCTCTACCTAAAGTAGTAAAGAATTATATACTTTTAACCCATATATAAGCCATGCCTTACTTTTCATATAGCTTGCACACATCCAAGTATTTGCATAGGACATCTATATTTTTTATAGCAAATGAAATGTTTATGGGAGTCAAAATCAGTTTGGATCTTTGGTTGGAAAAAGATATGTTGCATTTAATACACATCTAGCAGTTATTTTTCTTCTGTTCATATACATCTATATCTTTTCAGGAACCAAGTAATTTGTCTGTACAACAGTTGATTAGTTGATGAATGTCCTTAACAGTTAACACAACCTATGCTTTATATTTTTTTCACACCTTAGATGAAGAATTGGGTGGACTTGAGGCCACCAGATATTGTGTGTGATGTGCGCTACTGGTCACAGCAGGGGATCAACTGATATTGCAGCCAATAGGAGAGCTGTATATTTAACCCTTCTGCAGCTGGAGGCTAATTTGGCCAATAGAAAATGATGCAAAAAAACTAAAAAATGACTGAAACCCTGGCACATGGGTACCCATATGAGAGTACACAGCGAGGGCTTTCCAATGGATATCAACATGACAGGGTTTAGATGGTTTTCAAAAATATTTGCTTTCTTGTGCTTTGGATGAAAGTAGCCTCAGCATTGGAAGGGGTAAGAACTTGGTCCTTAGTGACCTAAGCCCAGCACTGGTACACTGCTGGGGTGGTAATCCGCTGGGCACACACCTGTAGATGGCACTTGTGCACTTGGCTTAATGGTAATATTGGCCCCTGGTGGCTACTTCCCCACATGAATCTCTGTTTGTACAAACGATAACCAGTTTTTAAAGCTTAGTATTAAACCCTGGAGCAGAATGTTACGCTACTTATTTGTCACTGGCCTGAATGAATACTTTATGTAAAATTGTTGTTATACATATTACTGTTTTTGTGCAAATTTTTATAACATTTATAAAATACATTTTATTGTTTACCACCTTTGTATTGCTGTATATTCTTCACATGTCTCATAATTAGTGCCAAACATATTGTATATGAATTGTTATACATGGAAGTTCATCATGCATTTAATCAATTTTAAATCTAGATTTGTGTGAATGGTTTGAAAAAAAAGTTATTTTGGCCTGGTAGTGCTAGAAGTAGAGGTTCCATCACAAGTGGGTGGAAAGAGAAGGTATCTTGCACGAGTGAGTGATTTTGTGTCTTTGGACAAGGCTTGCCGAGCATTTTTATCATTCATTTTTGGTATCAACTCTTAGGAAAATGCCCAAGTTTTACGTCACATACTATTGCGATCAGTTGCATGGATGTCTATTCTAACTTTTACAGGTTTTAACATGTCCTACACATTATCCTGAACAACAAACCAAAGTGTAAAAAGATAACATCTCTTCAAGGGTTATCGGCACTTAATACAGGCCTCTGACTCGGCTCTGAGTGGGAGAAGCCCTAATCTTATCTAATATCAATAGCAAATGAGTGTTAATGATAGTGATAATCTGATTGGCTCTTAGGGTATTTGTCACATTAATATTGACATTGTGATATTACCTGGACTATTCAGCTGTTGTCATTTCCCCTTCTTAGATTTTCAACACTTAATACAGTATTACAGTAATATGATGATGATTTAGGCTGTTCTAGCTAGAAATATCCCTATATAGGCAATTGTTCTTTTCAAAACTTAAAAGAAATCAATACCATACTGTTATGTACACATGGTTGTCCATTCTCACTGTGCACATGTTTGCTACCATGTATCCTACATTTAGCCTTTAATTGTAGGTAATACTTCCATGATCATGTTTGACACTATGTACAGATATCGTTGTATATCTATCATCAAGGTATCAATATATATTTTGTCACTATTCATTAACCGACAGATTAGCATTTATGGCTCAGGTGCTCTTATTAATGAGCTCATGATATCGCACAGATATGCAATTTCTGATCTACCAGTACTTGTTATCAAATGTGAGCTTAGGTGTCAAAGTATAGGTAAGAATATCATTCATCATAGTAGATATTCCAATGTTGTTGTAAACATCACAAATACTTGTTAATTAGCTGAATCGGTGCTATTGAATCTCATTAAGACATTTACCATTATACATGTAGAAACATTTTATTAGCCCAGAAATGTGATGTTTTGCAATGTTTTCAGACTTCCATTTAGCTATGTGTTAATGTTTTTGATACACTTTGACTCAGAAGTTGGATTTGTGTGGTTCATCATCTCAAAGGTTTTGGGAAGTCATTTTAAGTTCATAAGACTATTCTTTGAAAAAATAACTTTCTGGAAGGTTGACACCTCCATCTATCAGAGATATGTAGAGAGATACATACCACATAACATATCTCTGCTTAGACTTCAGGAATCTCATTCCTTTTCCTAACAGATGTTTCATTTCTTTGTGAAAGTGAATGATGATAGTGACACAGATGTACATTTTCTTATAGTATTTCCAAGATCATGATGTTATGCGCTCTGAAAATATATATATTTACATGATACCCATTTATTAAGCCAGTGAGCTGCTCTTCCTTTTAGTTAAGTAGGTGCTGTTCTATTTAAACTTGGGATGGGGCACCAGAAAATATGTCCCCACTGACATTATAATTTATTAAGTCTGTGATCTCCTCTTCCTTGTATTTTGGATACATGCAAAGCCGCCTTTAATAATGTGTTCCATCTCTGCAGAAATTTACCCAACATATTACATTGACTAAAGACTATTTCTATAGCCTGCTGAACTACATTACATTATTTAATCACATTGGCTCTTTGAGATTGATTAGGAAAGGTATTTCACTCATCCTCGTACTTAATTTGTAAGTAAGATCACGTCTATATTTTAAGCCTTTTGGTGTCCAACATTTCATTTCAACCTATTCACATCTTGGGGTAACACATTGACTGACATGTGTATCTTTAAACAAGTCGATATTGAGAAATATTTGTTCGTGCTGGATTTAAAGATATCTCTTTCGATTTATCTTTGAATACTTCGTTACTTAGTGACTTTTTCAGACCACAATATTTCTCCAGATGTAAAAGGTTGATTAATTTGGTTGAGTTGGTCTTGGATCACTGTATAGGGCGCTATATCAAATATCAATTATTGATTATTATTATTATTATGAAATGGAAAAAATGTATGTAAAGGTGTTTGCAATTCAACTACCATTTGCTTAAAGACAATTGACACTGGTCAAGTATTGATATTGTATAACACACATTTGGATACCATTTATACTTGTTTTCTTGTATTGCAATGCCTTTTTCTTGTATTGCAATGCTTTGAGAATAAATTAATCTCACTAGAATGATTGCCTTTATTTGCTTGTATCTTAAACCTGTGCTTACTAGAACTATGGCTGACGAGGGAAAGGGGGTTAACTGTACATATCACTTAATAAGTGAGGTTGATTCTGAGGTGGCTAATTCATTAAGGCAGGTTTCAAAATCTGTGAGTGTAGAATGCTAACAATTTTGTTCCCTCGTGTAAGAAATATCATTCTCTAGCACACGCGTCCAAGAATCTCTATAACCTCTTTCATCTTCCTTTGTCCTAGAAAACACTTTGAAGCAATAATTCAAACACTTAACCCTAATCACATTTTCTAACAATGTTTTATTTGTAATATTTCAT
Source organism: Maea johnstoni (assembly GCA_963942565.1). NCBI lineage: Eukaryota > Metazoa > Annelida > Polychaeta > Spionida > Magelonidae > Maea > Maea johnstoni. The sequence goes on along the minus strand of OZ012684.1, from coordinate 49,639,642 downwards.
TCCAAACAGAATCATGGTATAAAAGGACAGTATTATGATATGAACAACACTAATAAAACTAGGTAGCCTCACAAATCATTCATGTAAAAGGAAAATACATGAAAATATCACATTTTCAAACTTGGCATTTCACCAGGCTTACAATACAATCACTTGATACTTTTTCACAGTATCAAATAATGAATGATTAAAAGTACCTTAATACGCTAAGTTGATTACTACTTAAATACTAACTAATTTTCTCAAGAAAAAAGGTATAACCCAAAAAACTAATGATCTTGTTCAGAATATTCCCCATTTCATAACAGCTTTGTTTTAGTAACATAACTATGTGAAATTATGAAAATGTGCCTTGGTAATTGTCTGACAAGAATCAAAGAGAAATAGGAGTCTGTACCTGCTCAAATCTCTACTAGACCTAAACTCAAAACACACATAACCAAACAAATCATAACCTTAGTGTGTCATAAGATAGTTGAGATTTCAAATTTTAAATTCTGATGGTTAGTTGACATGGGGTGTTAAAGCTGTGATTTACCTGTATTTTCTTCTTTACCTTTTCACTTTGCCTTGTGGAGCATTAAGGGTTCACATTTTACTAGCTCAATAGGCAGTACTAGCCAGTCTCCCAACTTTAATTGATACCGCACTTAAATCAAAGTAAAAAAAATAATACTGGCTACACAAAAACTGTTTACAACATTCCTCAGTCCATAACATAAGTTAATGATATACAATCCTCCTAAATCAATTCCACCATTGGACGGATGTAATCTGAGTAGCACAAGCTCATATATACAGGATGTGTAAGTAGAAACCTTTATACTTGGGCATTAAAAGCAACTCAGTCTCAAAAGGAAAAGATGCTCTACCTTTGTGACTGACTCATAGAACCTGTTCACATATAAAAAGTTATGAATACTTATATATGAGTTTACATACTAAGCACAGGGCCTTTGTTATTAGTTGGTCATATTTGATTTCCCTGAGAGGAGTTGTTTATATTTTCTTTTGACAACATTTTTTACAACGTATCCTTAAAAATAGATATTCAAGTTTTTTTGAGAAACTATTATTTGTATATATGTTTGTATGAAAAACCTATAAAGTTTATTTTGGAAATGATAATGCAACCAAATGCTTAACAAAATTGAGCTCTTACATGTAATGATCTACTGATGAGGTTTATTGAAAGGGCATTTCACAGTTTCTCTAGTTGAGAGTATACCTCTAACTAACTAGATTTGTTGACACATAAAGCCCCATTTACAGTTAGCCGAAATTTTGCTGGCAACGTACTGATGACCATTGGCGACGGGGGGCAATAAGTGAGTTAGTAAGTATTTATTGACTATATCTTCGATATAAAAAATACATTGTACAAACTTGATTCAATAGAAAATTATGGGGGTAAAAATGTGGTGGCAATCCCCCGAAACCATCTTTTGCCACCACGTTGCGAGCAAGTTGCCAGCATAGTGTAAAAGGGGCTTAAGGACAATGTCCTTTTCCCTCCAAGGTCACACTGTTGCATTAAAACTTCCACTCTGAACTAATCGGAGGAAAGTACACTTTAATGCAAGAGGTCTGACATTTCAAATGAGGGATGAAAGACGAAAAAAACAATTCTCCAAGCTACTGCAACAAAAAAATGTGGCCCATCACACACAACACAAGGAATTCCTGCAAAACTGTAAAATATTCTCTTTTATAGTTTTCAAGAATATGCAGAATATGAATATATTACACTACATCAGATGCAGGAAAGAGTGACTAGAAAGAGGGGAATAAAGATATAGCTATGACCAAGCAGATGATGAGGAATAAGTTGTTTTAAAAGAAAGACTTAAAATAACATGGTAATAAGAGTAAATAAACCATTAACAACTTGAATTTGGCATCAATATGAAGAAAAGTTTCATCTCCTAGCACAACATATGTATATAAATTCTGCAGAATAGCAATAATAACATAATTGTATTACATGGGATAATCATTTAAAAGTGTCAACTTTCACTACTTCTATTTTTCAAAGAATAACCAAGATGCCAAACATAATGTGCGCTTTCTGTATTGTATCTGCACCTAACATTTGTTTTCAGTGCATCCATATTGTTGATAACTTAGATTAATTGAAAGACTTGATATGAATTACTCTGCAATGATAATCTTATCATATCATCTCCAGAAGTATGAGATCTTTTTATACAGCAAGTCTCCTCCAAGTCTCAGTGTCCAACCTGCCGCAGCAGGAGGTTTGAGGAAGATCCTTCATTCCTCGCAAATTCCTCCTTGACTTGGAGCATCAATGCTGGATTGGTCATAACATCAGCTGCAGTCAGAGCCAAGCAAACACCAGCAGCGAGAGCCTGGTCTGAAATGTCACAATCATCACAAGTTAATGTTTTTATTGACCCATACAGAGTGCAGAAATGTATAATATAATGAGTTTTTTGGGGGAACAAACACATTGAAAAAGCAAAATTAGAAAATGTTGTTTCAAATTTAGGATCTACATTAAATATTTTTAGCATTGTATTTGATGATTTTGAAATACAATCTAATTCCAAATGCTTAGACCAAAGTCCAAAGTGTAGGTACAAACAACTATATATTTGGAAAACATGTATTTCCTTTCTTCATATATCTGACCAACACATTTTAATCACAAGTGATTAAGATAAATCATGCTAATAAGTTGAACGAATCAACCTCACCATTCACCATAAGATAATTAGGCCAAACCAAGCTACCTCCATTCAGGATACCATACAATTAATAATGGCAATCAATAACAACTTACCATGGGCGGTATCTGAGCCTGCAGCCTCTGTGAAGGCCACTGTGTTTCTCCTGACAACAGAGCCAATACTGAATGTAGGCTTTATACTGGGTACAACACGAGATACGTTGCCAAAATCGCTAGAACCTGAAAGGTGAAAATAGCCAAGATAAATTACTATAAAGTGTAAACTACCAAGTCATAGTGCAATAAAAGTGGCAGGGAATATGATCTCATACTCATATGCTGGACAAATCTCAACTCCTATGGAGTTCTTCATTTCACCAAACACTTTCGAAGTTGGTGCTTCTGGACATGCTCAATAATGTAAACAGAGTCCTGGCCTTACGGAGGGACACTATGGGTTCAAATGAGCTGATGAATGATTACCTAAGGTCCAAATAACAAGATTTCAATTAGGATTTATTCCCATTACCTGCTTGAACACTACAAAAGTGCTAATTGTCAAATCTAAATGAGCAGAAGCCTCGAAAGGGGCAAGTGGGGATGTAGCATGGGTTACATTACTAAATAACTGGTATTTTTACAGGCATTTAATTTTCGCTATTTTCGCGCTCCTCATGATAGCACCAAAATATAGTGAAATAATGAACTTCGTTAGATTTGTATGAAATCTTAGATCTACTAATTCAAAAAGATTAAATGATTGAAATAATTACCATACCCAAGGTCATTGCTACGCAGGTCCTGAACAAGGCATGCAAACAGGGGTATTACCCCGGGATTCCCCTCCTTGATGCAAACAATAGAATTACCAAGATTTACACAGGTACACTTTAAAGGGCCATCAAGTATTACTATATCAAACATGTTTAGTTGTTTCAGTAGGATCTACAGTGGGTAGGCGGTTTCTGTGGGTTTTGATGGACTAATCGTGAGTAGAGAGGTTCATAACATGCTAGGTTATATAATCAAGATAATAAGATGTTATCAAATGTTCACTTAATAAGAATATTTTCCTGGTGTTTCCTGCCTAACAAATTTTTTATAGGCTATTCTAACACTTATTATAAAATATGTAATACAATAATGGGGAAACAACAAAAGGTAGTCAAAAAAAAAAATAAACACTATCATTTGCTTACAAAAACAGTGTGAATTGCTAAAACAATGCAATTAGTTTTCTAGTTCTACTCAAATTTAAGAACCACCATCTAGAAATAAAATGCACTTCACAGCAATCACTTAATTCATGGGAGGGTTAGGTGAATTATTATGTGAATGACATCTTTGACTATAATCATTTTTTTTATTCCCATTAGCCTACTTCGAACCTCTTTTAAAGTTCTACACCCTATCTATTTTAATTTTGGTTCATTCCAATCACTGCTTCCAATACCCTTGGAAAAACGATAAAAATGTTTCCAATAGAACACTAGTGACTAGTGGATATAAATTTTAAATTCAAACAACTGTCACAACTATGTTGCCTCAAATATCCCCATTGTGTAAGCTTCGTTCTCTATGAATGTCATATACATAGAGAGGTAAATACTGAAAAGTACTGAAAGGTGGGTAGCATCTGGGTTTACATGCCTCTCCATAAACAACATGATTACATTTCTTCATCAAAGAATAGGGGTAACTAGACTACTGGATATTCAATAACATGGATAGATCAAATCGACACTATGACTGCATGTCAGCAAGGAACAGCCTCAAGACCAACTAAGGGGTCACAAACCAAATCTATCATTGACAAATATACTTCTACCTTCCAGTGCAAATTTGTGTTCACCTACCAAAAAATTACAGAATAGTGAGAATACACAGTAAAATATATGCAATGATCAGCTGAAGAAATGGATTGCAATTTTCCTTCCAAATTCATTTTGTTTTAACTGTTTAACCTATTTACTATTAATTATAGTGCCTTTATATAACTGGACTATCTTTCACACAGAAAAGCATCCACACATTCACCATTTCTTGGTAATATCAGTACTCGTTCCATTATTCCCTTGTGCAAAATGTGACAGTGTTTAATTGTACTCACCAATATGGGTCTCACCAGTTGGCTCCTCTGCTTGAAAGTTGAAACCTAGACTTTGGCCATTGGTTATGTACCTCTCGGACAGAGAGTTATTATGATGCATACTTTCATAGATCTTGTTCTCAAACTCAAACTCAACTTCACAGCTAGTAGCCTAACAAAGAAAGAATAAATAAATGAATGCGAGCAAACTTGGCAGGCCATTCCAACATTAAGCTCATTTAAACAAAGCTCACTTTGAGATTCCATTTTTATTCAGTAAAAAGTAACAAGGGTGAGATCTATGCATTTCATTCTACATGTGTGATTAAGTATTTAGTATTTGTTAGAACTCAACTTTCCTATAGATGGCAGCACAGATGGTGAGCCTCCTTGGCACACAGACCAGCTTGCATTCTGTTAGACAAACATTACCATAATGGTACCAAAACCTGAACATTTGTAAAACTGAATACATGCCTTGTGAGTAGAGCTTTGATCATCTGTGCATTATCTTGAATCTAATGATTGCAAAATATTCCTCTGACTCACTCTCTTCTAGATCATGACATACTGAATGTCACTATAAATACATTTAGTTTTGTCTGTCTTAAAATTTAGTTTACTTCCAGTAAAAAAAAGGATAAGCCAGTACTTTCAAGCTATGCTGGGGTGCATCACAGGCTACATACATTGCAAATACTTAACTAGTACTCATTTTCAGTAAGCCAGTGTAACATGACCTCAAAATGGTGCCCTAGAAAAATGGTCTTACCTTGTTTTGGCATCTGATTATAAAATGAACAACATAAATTAGTTTGGTTGTTTTAGACATTTGAACAAATATGAACATATCATGAAAAAGCTGGGATTGAGTTAAGAACAAAAAGTTAGTATTATTTACAGTGTGTGGCTGGCTATTTGTTTCAAGCAATGCATGCTTTAATCATGTAATAGCAGAAATGCTAAATAATTCAAAAGGGAAGCATTTGGGAAAAATGGAACACAAGTTAAGAATCAAAGCTTTAGTGATTGACCAAAGATGTCTTACCTTTGCTGCAGCTACAAAACAAGCAGTGCACTTCTGCTGTAAGAATACCAGTTCTGTGATTTCTGGGGCTCTTAGCCAGAACTGCAGCTCTGAGGTTTCAGGTATCATGTTGGCCTGTGCTCCACCTTTAGTTATTATACCTGTCAAATTGAAATCGATTTTAAACAAGTTAGGCTCAACAGCTCAAAAAAACAAAAAAAGTAGCCACTGTGAAATTTTATTTCAGAAAATTTAGTAGTCCCACCACTTGTTTCCATTAGAATTATTAGCCCACATAAGCACATATAAGGACTTGTGATTTTACTAAGAGTGCATTTGGAGCTACTAGTCCCCAGCTTTTAGTAGCCCTACCACACTATTTTCACAGATTTTCATATCAGTAAGCTATGGGACTACATGTACTTTATATGTCAAGCCCGGCAGGAAGTCTTTTTTTCATGAAACACTAGTTAAAATGAAAAAAAACATTCTAAAGAGAGCAAATGCTTTGAAATAATAAGCGATTCTGAAATCAGTTTCGTAACCTTGTTTATGTCGTAAACAAGCCATAAGAACATATTTTGAACATTCTACAATTTTTGCAATGCTTTTCATTTTTTTTTTCTATTATGTGCTCATCACTAGAACAGATTTTTAAAAAAATTAGACAATTAATGATTATGAACTAAAACTTTAAAACAAAACACTATCCAACATAATCACAATTTACAATTATTTAGCAAAAAGGTTATCAAACTATGTATACACACCATTGATGGCCCATGTTGGTTTCATTTGTTGCCTTAACAATGAAATATTGTTATAGCAGCTAACAGCAGCATCTAATGCATTACGACCTTCCCAAGGATAGGCAGATGCGTGAACAGTTTTGCCTCTGTAGGTGACAGAAACAAATGCCATGGTATAAAGTACAGGACATGCTATGTGCATATGCAAAGGTGAAACCATCATAGCAAAATCTAAATCAGTAAAGGCACCAGCTTCAACCATGTCTATTTTCCCTCCTCCACCATCTTCACAGGGTGTACCAAATATTGTGATCTGGAAAAATACAAATAATCACTGATTACATTTTCAAACATTTGGATGACTACAATCTATTGGTAGAACATAAAAGCCTACAGTATGTTGCTGCATGCCCCTAAATAGTGGGCTTGCGTTAACTAAAAGCTTTGATGGGTGCAAGTAGGTTAGTCTAGCTTGGTTGAGGGTGTATCTGGCAGTGGGTCAAATCAGATGTTCTCCTTTTTCTTAAGGTAAAAATCGTTAAAATAAGTTGTGTTACTCTTCTTTCATCTTCATATATTAAGGCCTAAACAAAAATATGTTCGTTTCCTATTACATGCTAGAAAAAAAATAGGGTAGGTAGGTAGGGAATTTATTTTATTTTATCATATATTTTTATCTCATCTCCATGCTGTATTAGATGTAAATGTAAAGCAAAATAGCAACATTTAAAGTAGTGGGGTATCTAGATATATTTAAATCCACTGAACTAGTATTATATGCTGATATTTGATGTTTTCTTCTTTCTTTTTTCCATGCATGGAATATGAAGCAATTACAAACTTTTATCTTGCTTTAAAAAATATATATATATTTTGGGCAATACAAAGATTAGGGTAGGGCTCAAAAATTAGGGTAGGTAGGGTAATAGGAAACGAACATCTTTTTTTTTAGGCCTAAGCCTAAAGGGGTTGGGAAATGATGATGTATGCTGCAGCTATATAGTAAAATGACTCAGTTTTGATTTGCTTTGGTTGTCTTTTTTTATTGAACTTTATGGAGTTTTAAGGGAAGCCGGATGGTAGGGATGTCCAACTGTTGCATAGAGGCTTCAAAAAGTGTGACAGGTCAAATCCATCAAGCATAGTTAAACTCAGCAAATTATTGGACTACTGTGCATGGCTAGTAGGGCATTATCTAGATTCCCAAGTGTATCCTTTTATGCATGTCTCGTTAAACTTGTGAACTCCAACATTTTAATGGTTTTATCTAAAGGTCAATCGAGGTCTCCATTTTTGATGTAAGGCTAATAATATTGTGGCAACTGATGAAAATTTTGCGAACAATTTGTTAGAGCTGCACTCTTGGAGGGAGATCAACTCATGACCTCACCACTCTTTTGACTTGTGAGCTTACAGACTTTCAACAAAATACTTATTTTCCAGCTATTAAGAAATAAATACATCATGGTGAAGATTTATTTACATTGACATGTTTATTTCATTTTAAAATGTGATGATGAGGTACAAAGGTCAGTATAACTCTCAACACTGCCTGTATACATTGGAGATTGTGAACAAGACATGACAGCCATAAGCAGTGATAAGGTGTTAGGTGCTCTGTTTTATGTTTGTGTTCATAATATGGACAAGCTCACGAGTTGACCACTTCAGCTCGAGCGCGGCGAGCATGCCCCAGTGGTCGAGCCACCCAAGTTTGTGAGTGGTGAGTGCAGCTCTACAATTTCTTTCACCAAAGATGCTGTGCCCTGAGACTGACCGTCTGTGGTCCAGGCTTTTATACTTGGACACCCCTGGCAGGGTCTTAGGCCTAGAAAAGAAAATGTTTGCTTCCTGTAACAGTCTAAAAAAAATTAGTAGATCGGTAAAATCATTTTTTGGATTTCATTATTTATTTGATCAAAAAGGTGTTTTAAGCATGTTTTATGTTGACTGGGAGTCGAAAAGGGCAGAAAATATATAGGGTAAGGATTTTTATGAGTAGAAAACTTGTTAAGGTAGAGTTACAGGAAACAAACAACTTTTTGTAGGCCTTAGGCCACTCCAATTTAATTACTTGTCTTACGAGCTTTTTTTGGAAAAAAAAATCCTGTCAGACTCCAAAAAAAAAGGAAAAAAAAAGTGATCTTTGGTGTCTTACGGACGAAAGTGGTTTTGAAATTTTCTGTCAGACTCAAAAAAAAAAGAAAAAAAAAAGGTGCAAGTTTTAAGAATATTCTTTGTAAGAGTGATTCAATCAACTACAGGAAGCTATCATTGCTGTAGTAGAGCCTCAGACTTGAGGAGGTATACCTCCCACCCTTCAGGTTACAGGGATTAATTGATTTTATTTAGTTGAGAATAGGCTGATAGGAACATATCGCTACCAGTCCTTGTCGTCAGACTCTAAAAAAAATAAAATAGATAAAAAAAATCACATTTTTCAACTTTTTTTTATTCCAAAATGGCTCATTTCCTACCTCCTGAGCACGTAAGACAAGTAAATAAATTGGAGTGGCCTTAGCCAGGATTTTTAAAATGCCTGTCAAAAACAGCAATTCCCAAAATTCTAAAGGATGGCAGGGTCCTGCAGGGCAAGATTTATTTTCGTTTAATTGTACATGTATTTAAGCATATATATATATTCCCTATTGGGGGTCTATAGGATGGGTCCAGGATACTTCAGTTAGGCCAGATGCACAGTTAGGTTCAATACTGTTGAGATGGGATGATCCTAACCTTGCCTTTGATCAAGCCTTTTTCCATGCATGTTTTAAGTGCAAGTGCTGCAGCAATGCTACTTGCACTTGTGAGGTTATGTCCAGCAGCATGTCCAATATCTGGTAAAGCATCATATTCGCAAATAAATGCCACACTGTTAGAATCAGGTGAGTCTGGTTCATGTGAACTAGAAAACTCAGCCTTGAAACCTGTAGGCAAAACATAACCTCTTTCCACTTGAAAACCAGCACCAGACAGGTAGCTGGTGATGTTGTCATGGGCTCTGACTTCTGAAAAACTCATTTCAGGGGTTGTCCAAATATCTTGGCTAACTCGCTGCAGCTTGTCACGACTGTCTGATATTGCAGTAACGATGACATCTCTGTAAGGTGAAGGGGGCTCCTGAAAGTCCCCTGCTTCCCACTGTACTTCCGCCATTCTTTGACCTTCAGCCCAATTCTCGCGTTTTCGCGCAAGAAACTTTAGTTCTTTGCTTCGCCGTGGTTGTTTTCCGTATAGGTTTACATAGTAGAAAGGAGCAAAGGAACCAATATGATTTACGCCAGTCACATGACCGCCTCTGAGAGTTTGTAATCAAAGTGTCATGGCTGCCATGATGCTGCAGTGTGGGTGCAACACTTAAAAGAATGATTTCAAGGTAATGACATTGTCATAATTGAACATTGCTTATTTGGGTGTTTGGGAATTACACAAGGTATTGAAATCCGAAAGCATTCGATTAATCGTGCCCTTAAGAGGTTGCAATCGTCTGCCCAAATTAGGTGGTCCTAACCGCGGAATTCGTTTGGGCAAGTGGAGGGCCGGGCCATGCTGGGCCTGTCTGCTACCAAATGTCAAAAATGCGATTTCGACATATCGTGCACACTAAGTCCTTGACATGTTGCGTGTCAGGTTGTTCTCCTGTTTTCTAAATGTTTAATCATCTGCTTGAATATCGTAAAATGAATCGCATTAAACTTTCCCAAGTTTTACAAAAGTGAGTGGCGGTCCAGACAGACGACAATCCGTGCTCTCAAAATCAAATCTCAGTTTCACGCTTTCCTTTTGTGTCATTCCATGTCATTGCTCTCAAGATTTGTTGGTAAATCATGTTCTTTTCTTACTAAATCCATCATTAAGTTATTTACTTTCTTTCTGGTATGCCATTTTCTACCCTCTTAATCTTCTATGCCTGGCTGGTACTGCTATGTACAATATTCAATAACAGTATTATGAGTATATATACAGTGACAATACAGACATATATAGCCTTAGGTGAAAACAGGTCTTACAACTCCTAATTGCATGAATTGGATACATGTGTCAGATGGGTAGATGGACTGGGGGTGCCTTTATATTTAAGGTTTCAGTTTGCTTAATGTCAAAAAAAAGTATTGAAGGGCAGTCTGTATCATTAAAGTGAATATTTAGCTCCAGTTAATTTTTAATTTGACATATAAAGAACTGCCTTGGACTTGGTGTCTATCAGACCCTATGTTTGTGAGCAATGCAATAAAAGCAGTAGGGCTTTGGTCATCTTGTACTTAACAACCGCAATTCTGGTATTACCAGAATTGTTCAGAGACTTTTGCAATTCTGGTACTTACTAGAATTGTTTCCTACAAATAATTCTAGAATGTACCAGAATTGTTAGAACAATACTGGTAAATATGTTTTAAGTGTACCCAAAATCGTTCATTCAGGAAATACTTGTCCGAGAATTCTTTACCTGCTGCTGACTGAATGATGCCGTAAGTTAGGTACCTAGCCGCTAAGTGTCAGGGGCATCAGGGTCTTAGCCAGAATTCAGAAACTGAGTGCCCAAAATTGGCAATTGGAAAATATTTGGATGTCCAGTCCTCAGTGCAGAAAACGGACACGCGCCCACCCGCCCAATGCTGGTAAGTTTCCTGCTGGGCGGGTATACCTCATAATTGACCTGCCCATCTGGGCCAGTAAGTGTGCGGCCAAGCGTGAGGCTATTAAAACAGCCACAGAGAAAGGAGAAACAAATAGCCACTGGTAGGCCACTAGTGGAGAAACAGTGTCGCATTGTCTTATTTTAGAACTACCTCCATGTATGCATTCAGAGGGTGTAGTTAGGTCACTTAACTATTGTCAAGCGCTTGCATGTTTTGTAGTCAATACAGGCTTCTGATTACAGCACAAGCAAGCGTTTGTAAGCATGATTAAAGTTTACATGTGTGAGTCGGATCTGCCACCCACCGCTGCAAGCTGTGACCTGCCTCTACTGCACTGACTGGAGATCAGTGCAGTATTCAGTCTCAGTTTGCAGCTCTCTCAGCCTGAATTCAGTTTCAGTTGGTATGGAATGATCAATAAAGAAACTATGTGAGCCAGTCTGCACTGTCAGAGTGTCTCACAAGAAGATATGTATGAATGCACCTTTAGAGCATCTTGCTGAGAATATATCACATTTGATCATTTGTAGTTTTTATTAAATTAGTCTAGGAATAGGCCAGATGTGTCTCTGTTATATAGTGCAGTTTAAGGCTATGTGATCAAACTTCTATTGTTGCTGAGAATACGTACAAATCATCCACTTCCTTTTTGTTTAGATAATAATTTGATCCTTTTAAATTGACAAATAAATTGTCTTGATATAAATCTTGTTTGTAAGAGCAATTATAAATGTGTTTCTTTGTTTTTCTTTTCAAATAAAGAAATCCTAGCAATGTGCACAGTCAAGGTGATGAGTACCATTGCAAGCCAGTTAAAAGCCCCATCCCAAAACACACCTCAAAGCAGAATAATCCTATAACCAGGTGTATCTCCAGGTTCCTGGGTGTTATCAGGTAGAGAATATCATCGCCAACTGTCATTATTCAATCCATATTCTGTTTTATTTCAAAATTTGCAAAAAAAATTTCAAATGATATATTCTCATAACCTACGCAAGTGATGGTTACTGCAGGTTCAGAGTTACTTTAGGGATATCATTAACTATGCCCAATATGAAGTATTTCTTAAATTTTTTACTCCTGAAGTTATACAGGCCATAACATTGAAAATTCTAGTGAGAAATCTTGAACCCAAGTGCATATGCCTCTTGCAGCTAGAAAAAGTATCAACTATTTATAGCAAACCGGACCCTTGCCTTTGTTTTGACTGTGACAGGCGACCACTGAGGTGTGTCATTGTACAGCTGTCTTTTGTTCCTAGCCCACATGGGATCAGCGAGGCCGGTGCTTGCTACCACCACTGGTTTATAGGCTCCACACACTAGATCTGACTAAAATTTCCAAATGTTAAGGCCCGTAAAAATCGTTACCAGTAAAGAATCAAAAAAATACTTTTTATTAGGCATAGTCAATGAAATCCCTAAGGTATCTGTGAACCTGTAGTGACCATCACTTCCATAAGTAATGAGATTATGTCATTTGAGTTAAAAGTTGTAAATATTGAAATAAATTAGAATATGGGTTGACTAAGGACAGTTGGCTATGATATTATCTACCTGACAACACTCAGGAACCTGGAGATACTCCTTGTTCTATGAGTATGTTACAATGAGGTGTGTTTTTGGACGGGCCTTTTATCTAGCTTGCAATGGTACCCATCACATTAATGTGGGTTGATAAGTGATTATAATTTGAACACATTTTGTGGCAAGTTTTATACATCAACATTGGAGGGTGTATTTTCCAGAAGCAAATTCCTAAAAACGCATGCTTTTGATCATTTTTCAGTAAAATACCCCAAAATTTAGCAAGTCATAGGTTGGCAACTTGGCAAACATAACTTATTTCTCCTACATGCCTATTCCTGGTTGATTTTCTGTAACAACAATATCAGGCTAGAATCTTGGTATAAGATATAATATACCTTTGTTCAAATGAATGAGAAATTACAAAAATCCTCCTATTTTAGAGGTTTTTACCCCAAAATCACTCACAGCAGGAGTCAGATACATTTCATACTAACACAAAACATTTGATAATCATAGACATCCTTATGAAATGACTTGTGGCAAGTTTTGAGTTCCTACTATGAAAATTGCACCTTCCAGTTCTAAGCAAATCCCTAAAATCATTAGTGTTTATGCCATTTTTTCTGTAAAATGCCCCAAAACATAGCATGCCATAAAAATATTCAAAAATAACTCACTTTCTGTATCTACACCTTCTTGGTTAGTTTTTTTAAACCCTAACTATTTAGTTGAGAGTTTGGAATAGTCAACAGGATGACATTTAAGTTGTGGGAAATTACAAAAATCACTCATTTTTGATGATTTTTCCCTCAAAATCACACACAGCAGGGGGTTCCTTGGGCTTAAAGTCACGCTTAACACAACATGTTCTAAGATCAAAAGCATCCTCTTGATCACACTTGTAGCAAGTTTTGAGTTTCTATCTCGAAAAATCAATTTCCTAGAAGGAAATCCCCAAAAACATGCTTTTTTGGTGATTTTTTTGCATAAAATGCCCCAAAATTCCCTTATGCAGCAAAATCAAACATGTCATCCACCCGTGCACTAATGCCAACCCTATGTAGAGATGAATAAGCATGGATGACAACTTTTAACGAAAAACGCCATCAAAAATATTTCTAATGCTCTTTTAAGGATTTGGCCAACCGCCTAATAGGTTAAGTGCAATATAACATGAAAAATCCGTGGAAAGTATTTGGGCAAGTGAAATGTACCTGAAAAGAAAATGGGCATACAAGTCTTCTGTTGGGCTGGTAAATTTCCAATTTTTCACTCCCAAAGTTGGGCAGGTAAGCTTCCAGTTGGGCAGGTAAGTCAAAAGTTTTCGCGCCCAGCTGGGCGAGAAAGACCTGTGATACTGTTTTCTGCACTGAGTCCTACTATTATTTACTAATTGTAATAACTAATAAGGCATAATGCCCTTACACAACGTCATTGGAATTATAGTGAGGTGGAAAAAATTCAATTATATCATATAATTGAATTTAATTTATATGTTTGATTTTATTTTATTTGGTCTAGTAAGATGTATATTACATAGCATTTGGCAAACAAAAAATCATATATAAAGGTGACTAGTCTAGATGGAGAGTTATTAACTGCTATGCAATAGAATTATAAACAGACACAGGATATATTCACTAATAGTTAGAAACTTATTTCCATAGTGGTCCCAGTCTGCCCAGAGTCCAATGGCATCACATGTAATGATCAACTCCACTGCTCAAGATTGACATAACAGCAAGTCTAAGCAAGTCCAAGTGCAGTAAGCCACAACTTCTGTCTCTCTATCACATAGAATCCTGTGAAAGCTAATGCCACTTCCAGATCTATTAGTACAGCCAAAGGCAACACATGAATTCACCATTATGATTTTACTAGCATCACCTTCTGCATGTACATTTACCTCAGTCAAAAGCTGGAAACTGAGAGAAGAAACCCAGAGTTACACTGTGTGCATATAAACTTATCCTGTCATGCCCACATGCATGAGTTCATCCTGACACCTGCAGGATGTGTGAGATTTTGCTGCCCTCAGGGAGGAAATAGGCTACTGGAATACACACATCTAGTATTTCTGCCCAGTGGGGCCTTATTGGATTGGGTCTTTATAATTGATGACTTTCTTTCTCTATGTTTTTGCAGTTTTGCTGGCTGATCATTGGAAAATGTACATGTTCAATTTCAGGTGAATGTTGTTAAAATGATCTAGGCGCCATAATAGATTTATCTAACATTAAGTTATTGCCTATATTTTTGGGAGAGCATTTAATTGATCTTGTTAGGCACAGGCTGCATGGCTTCTATTGCATTTAAAAAAAAATTGAAGATCAGTTTAGAAAGATTTTCATCGAAAAGATTTACTTTGCAAATGAAGAACAAATACTTTTGACAAGAAACAGTTCAAGGTGACTGATTTAAAAAATGTGTGCATAAAAAAATAATATCAAGACCTGCAGTATGTGAGTGATTTAGAAATAGAATGGGCTACTTACTGACTTCTTGCTTCGTCCTCACTTGAGAGGTGAGGTTATCCCTAAACGAGCTGTCCACTTCAAGCAAAAAGCATTGTCAAAATGTATTTTCCTATCCTCCATTATGGGTTAAAACTTATTTTTGTGACAAAGGAAGGTAGCTGCACATTTTGGCAACTGATTAACACATACGTTTAGTCAGTTACGTAGTCAGTAGGGAGCTGCAGGAGAAATTTGGTTATAGAGTTGGGCCTAGGTATTGCTGGTTTTAATGGGCACTTGCTAGATACTAACTTAGCCTGCTTCAAGTCAGTTATTTATCTTCCTGTCTAACAGGACCTTGACACTTAGAGTAGGGATGTCATCGATAGTCGCCAAGTCGATGCACCGCTAGGTATGACCCTGTCGATAGTCGCATCGATAAGGCAACCGTATCGATGCAGCAGAATCGACAAAATTTAACCCCAAATGCCGCTACATTTGGGGGTTAAGTTCTACAGCCAAAAATCATGAGCGATTACTCAGCCTCAACATACCAACGGCCGTTACCTTTCATGGTTATGTTTTACGTTGTACTACGGCTCTCAGCCGTAAGTACACGCAAAACCATGAGCGGTAGATCGGTTCGCTCACCAAAACAAACGGGCGCCATTTTATTTTACCGCGCACATAGAAATCGCAGTACGTTCAGAACAACAAATGTTTGAAACGTTCGCTAAACGTACTGCTCATCAAGTGCGCAGTATTCGAGATACGAACGTTTCAAACGTTCGTGTCTCAAATGAGCAAACGTAATAGACATACAATGTGGCTAAAGATGAAATTAATACAAATAACAGCCACAAAACGAATTCAATTCAAAGTAGAATGAATTGTAATAGGTATAAAAGAATAAATCAAATATAAAGGAAAATGATAACCAAATTAGATTAAGTAATAAATGTATTCAAATGAAATAAAAATAGTATAAAATAAATCATGATAGATTATAATTATAATTGATGAATGCATAATTACAGAATTAATTAATTAATTTGATCTTTGATGAATGAATTAAAAAGGCAAGAATGTTCTTTATTTTGAGCAATTACTAGGTAATCAATTAAGCCCAACGAGCACGTTACGGTGAATCGAATCGAATCGTATCGAAAAATATAGCGATTAATCGAATCGATAAAATCTCATATCAATGACATCACTAACTTAGAGACAGGAACATACATGTAATGTATTACTGTAAATAGATACTAAATGAATTATGAAATAATTCAGAAATATGAAATTTAGCTTCCTAACAAAAATAAATCAATCCCTCTGATATTCTGCCATCAGGGCCACATAGCATAATTTCCCATCCCTCTGATATTCTGCCATCAGGGCCACATAGCATAATTTCCCATGAGCATGAGATGGCCTCATACTTCTCTGACCTAGTGAATGGCAGGGTCTTAATGGGCTCCATCTGACCTGAACTCAATGTATCTCTGCATAATTGAGATTAGCAAATTTACTCTTTCATTTTCATTTTCTCTGGTTCATAGTTTGTATCACATCTAGTTTGTCGAACCAAATATTGTACATCATGAGATGTTCATACTGAGTACAGTCTAGTGCATGGTCTTATCCAGCAGGGCGTCTGGGTGTCTTTTTGGACACCCAAACCCTTAGAAAACCAACCCTCAGGACACCCAATTTTTTTGAGAGGAATTTCTTAAAATATGTCAATCTCAAGCATATAATTGAATTTTTTCATCTCCATACAGTTCCCATGACATTGTATAGGAATATCATGCCTTATTTTGATAAATTCATACATGTTTATGGTTTAAATCTGAGTATAATGTGGTCTCTAGAGCTGCACTCACGGAGTGAGATCAGCTCATGAGCTCACCACCCGTTTGACTCGTGAGCTCATGAGCTCACGGACGTTCTGATTTTCCAAAAAGATATTTTTTTTCCAGCCCAGCTATTAAGAAATAAATGTTTATTGGCGGACAATTATTAACATTGCCATGTTTATTTTATTTCAAAACGTGCTGACTAGGTACAAAGGTCATTTCAACACAGCTTGAATGCAAACATTGGAGATTGTAAAGAAGACATGACAGTTATGTATGTTGATAATGTGTGTTATGTGCCCTGTGTTACGTTTGTGTTCCCAACATCGACGAGCTCACGATTTGAACATTTCAGCTCGAGCTCGGCGAGTTTGCTTCAGGGCTCGAGCCACTCGAGTTCGTGAGTGGTGAGTGCAGCTCTAGTGGTCTCCCTTAAATATTTGCCAATTTTGAGCACCCAGTTTCTAAATCCTGGCTAAGACCCCGGTCTAGTGTTTTTGATCAATGTCAAAAAGTAAGTCAATAACCTAGATGAATATGAACTTATGTTTATTCTTTAAAAAGTTGTTTCCACTTTTTTCTCATAATTATAGGTTGCTTGAGAATTCCCAAAAGCTATTAAAATCGAAAAGTGAATTTCTTAATTCCACTTGTGTCAATTTCTCCATGCTACCTTCCAAATCCACATGAAATTAGTCCCCTGAGTGCAATCACCATATGAGCTGCCATCTAAGCTGCTTAGGTCAGCCTAATTCAAGTACTGCCAGCCAACTGCACCAAGTACAGAGGGTTTAGCTTACTTAGATTATAGGAACTACTGGACTGTAAGACCTAGGGTAGCCATAACATCTCGGTGCCATTCTCTCTGTGCTAAGTATTCTGTCATGTTAAGCTCTTATGTTGACAGGTAGAGTTAACTTATCAAAGGCTTTAGAACTTGCTATTAATCAGTGTCTCCAAAACTAAAACTATTTTGATTTCAATTACCAGAGTAGGTTACTTGCAGATAGATGTTTCCACCACACACATGTTTGATGCTTAGTTTAGATGTCAGCTTTATTGGGTCCTAATAATCCGATGCTCTATTGTTTACTTTAACAACCACTATCAAAAACATTTAAAAAAACAGTGACGGGTAGAGTAACAAGTTAACAACTCTGGAACTCATACAGAACCTTCTTAAAACTCTATGTTGGTTGAACAATTTGCAATATAGCAAACTGTAACTTTAAGTAGGGCTGTGCTCATCAGCCATTTTTTTGCGATCCGATTAATTGCCTAATTTTTCTCGTTGTCGATTTTCTCGATTCGATTCTGTCGCGCGCGGTAGTGCTTGGAAAAGTGTGGTGGGAGCCAGGGTCTTAGCCAAACCCCCCCACTGAAAAAAATAAGTTATCATACTGACCATATACATTGACAATTTAAGTAATTATATGCTTTATTTCTTCAACAAATGTATTAGTTATCATTTAAGAATTAAATTTTTTTAAATATCTACTTGTAAATAGTATGTTCAAAAAATTCTGACAAAATGATAGGGTGTCTTTCCCCCCCAAAATAGGTATTTTTCATGGACCAGGGTGCCAACAAGACACCCTGACACCCTGCTGGCTAAGACCCTGGTGGGAGCCGGACCAGCACCAGGTAAAATACATTGCGTGGCCCTCTCCACACTTTTCCAAGTACTACCGCGCCCGATAGTATCTATCGTAGTGCAGTTTCAATGGCGGCCATCTGTGGCCGGCTCAGCGCCGCGGTCTTCTTAAAGAATAGGGTAGGCTCTTTTGTAATTTGGGGGTAGGGAAAACAATGGAGGTAGGGGGGGGGGCCGTATCGAGTTCGGCAATCGATGTCCTCTCATGTTGAACATCGATCTTACGACTTTGCCGATCCATCGATGTCGTGCCTATCGAGCCCAGCCCTAACTTTAAGCGCCCAGCCTTATTGTGAAAATGGGCACATGTGTACCATGAAATGATGGAAATGATGGTCTTTTTGCTTTTCGAAGCCTGTTGTTACAAAGTTTCTTTGATTGATTTCAGGTCGTATGATGGCTGAGGAGGGCACTGAATCAGCTGCAACTCCTGATACGCATTACCTGGATGAACTTCTCAAAGACATCGCAAGCGACGGAGAAACAGGTCAAGCATCGTTTATACCGCACTCCTACCCTACATGGTCTACAGGTACCTCTGAGGATCCCTATCAGTTAGGATTTCTGGGGCAAGGATGGGGCAATTTTGGCTTTCAAGGAGCTACCGTTCCCACTAGCAATGCTCAGTTAGGTTCCTATGCAGATTACATTGCCTCTCTCAGTCAAGCAGACTCTAATTCTGATCAAGGATCGGAAAACAGCTACCATGGCTTCTACACGCCTAAAGCAGATGGACTGGCAAGCAATCACGTTGACTCTGTCGCAACGGATGGTCATCGCATGTACCAGGATGCTCTGAACCAGTGGAATAATTACTCCGCTACTTATCATCCTTTTGGAACTTCTCATGTGCTAGATAGAGCTAATGCCAAAGATGTTCCGACCTCAAGTGCTTCCAAACCCTCTTACTCTGATGTTGCAAAGAACAAACCAGTGACATCAACGACAGCAACAACATCGAAGAAGGACACTAATCCCAAACCTGTTGGGACTAAGGCTGAATCTGTCATCTTTGCAAAGCAGCCTCAGTATAAGAAATCCGCAAAAACAAGGTCACTGTTTCATCCTGCCAGAGTTAGGAGCTTGAGTATGGAAAAGATTGAGGTGGAGCCTGATTCTAAATATGGTCTAGATAATTTTGAAGAGATGACAACACCTCAAGTCAAAGAGAAGAAGAAGGTTAGCTTAAGTAACCCCCCTGGCAGTAGAAAGGGAAGCAGTAGCAGTGTGAGCAGTAGTGCAAGTGGAATTGAGGAGATACTCCTCTCTAAACCACCACCTTCAGGCATTCCTGAAAGCCAGGCGAAGTCTCAGTTTACCGCGCCTAAACCCAACAGCACTGACACTGTTAAAACTGGACATAAACCCAAAGAGAAGAGTGATCATAAAGATGAGGAAAGTAGCATGGCCACCAATGGTCCAACAGAGAAGCCATTCTTTGATCCACGGCGCATTTTTGCCAGGAAGGATACCAAAGCCAGTGCAAGTAGTAGTAAGCATGCTATTCCAAATAACCAGCAGGGTGGAAAGAATGAAAAGAGCGGAAATATGCTAAATAATGGGAAACCACGCTCAGGCTTTTCACCCAACAGTGGTGTCGGTAAGGCAACATCTACTTATATTAACAACGATTTGCGTGATAAGTCGGATTCCTTCAAGCAGACAAATGCTGATGCGAATCCTAAGCAGTGTGCTTCTGGAGCCAGGGAGAATGCCTCTGCTGGAGGAAAGTCCCAACATTTCACGCCGTTTCCCGAGGAGGGTGCTGATTTTGTATCTCAAAATGAAGGGGGCGGTTCTTGTCGGAGCAGTGCTTCTCATCACAAGCGTACCTCAAACAGCCACAGCCACAGCAAGAAGGCAGAGCCTGCAACTCCGCACTCCAGAAAGACCAGGAAACACAAACAGGAACCCAATGTTATTGGTGAGTTCATTTGATTGAAAGTTTTTTTGCTATGTTTTAAGTAAATAGAATTAGCATTATTTAATGAATGTGTTTTAGGGTTCAAAATTTCATCAAAATTCTTACTGGTTCAGTAGAACTAGTAGCCCTTCATTTTCACTAGGCCTACTGAATTGCACTAGCCCTTCCCAAGATTTTAAAAAGCATGACTGAAAATTTGTCACTCATTTGCAAGCATATGCAACTGTTGCTCAGCACAATTATTGTTTCTTCCCCAAAACTACATGGAGTTTTAGGTCGTACCTGTAAAGATAATGACTAGCCCCACACACCACAGGGCTAGTCTTACTCGTGTTTTACCTGCCCGCCAGCCTGGTTTGGTGGCAATAAATAACCCTAGGCTAGCTGGGCACCACAAATGTGGAACAATGTGTCTGAAACTTTCAGCTCCTAAGTGACTGCCCTTTATTCTCAGATTGAAATATGCAAATGAAAGTTCCTGCTAGCAGGTCTCAGATTTCAGTGAAAAATCTAAAACACTGAAGGACTTTAGGTTCTCAAATCTCGCTGCCGAGTATGTTGAGTAAGAGTGAAATACTATTAGTTATTCTTGTTGCGAAAATGGTATACGCCTATACGGCAAGATGTTTGTGAGAAGCCAGCTGTATTATCTTATATTCCAGATATACACCAAGTTGGCAGACTACAATGTGCAAATAGTGTTTTAAACACCTAAAACAATCTATAGCAGCGTTGCTAAATACATTTTATTGCCATGGTATGTCCAACAACAGTTGCCATGGCACTACCCGAAACAGGATAACATAAGTGGACTCCTAACTATGAACTTTGTGAAAAGCATTATTAGGATCCCAATACAGGATTAATATTTGGCTCCTAACAATGGACGTTGTGAAAAGCATTGTTAGGATCTTAATACAGTCCAAAACAAAAAACAAACATCCATATCAGATAGGCCTAGAGTCATGGCTGATATTTGTATGATTTTATCATTTATCAAATGTTATGGATTTAATGATGAAAATGGTGCCTTACTTCAAACTAGCAATACGGATACTTACATGGAAATCTTAAAAAATTGTTCTGTGTATGTGCCCATGGTTGACACTGGGCCCCTTGGTATCTGTTGCACTTTTAGTCTTAATTATTGAACTTGTTACCAGAAACATCAATCAATGTATATATGTCACTGTTGTTACTTAATCGGAGCAGAAATTGCATTAGTACAGAGTGTCCTGTAGCAGCAAATATGTGTCTACTCCAGAACTCCAGTACAGCAGGCAGGTGTTCTTGTCACCCATTGGCCAGAAAGTTGTTGTTGCCGTGCCTACCTGTTCTGTGGTATAATTACACCAATGAGAGCACCAGCCTTGTCACTGTTAATTACATTCACAGTATCTTAGCACCTATCTTTGTGTTATGCGATATATGAAAGGTGCTAATTATCCATGTGTTGCTGCTGACAACCATTCTGCCAGCAGCCCTGAAGGAAGCCATCTGGAGGTAGCACCTTCGCTCACATGTACTTGTACTTGTACTTGACAAGGTAGGCCAGATCACCAGGTAGGGTATTGTAGTTCTTAATATTGATAAATTTGTAACCTGGGAACAATTTTAACTGTAGAGTTGAGTCTCAGATCCTGTAAATGTAACATTTCTAGGGCGTTGCAGTGCAGAAAACAGTATCACAGGTCTTTCGCGCCCAGCTGGGCGCGAAATTTTTTTGTCTTACCTGCCCAACTGGAAGCTTACCTGCCCAACTTTGGGAGTGAAAAATTGGAAATTTACCAGCCCAAAAGAAGACTTGTATGCGCATTTACTTTTCAGGTACATTTTACTTGCCCAAATACTTGCCCAAATCTTTCCCCAAATCACTAAACCCTATGAAGTTGAAATGGGAGTTGAGGAGATACTTATTATTTCACATCAAATTAACTAACTGCATGCTGTAGTTAAGGTTTTTGATGTAGATGCCAGTTTATCTTTCCAGGCCAGACTCATTATTAGATGAACATCATTTGGTGGTTCTTCAACAATCAGAAGAAGATGGCATAAAAGCTTGCTGGTTCTTCAACAATCTGAATCCGACAAAAAGATGGCGTAAAAGCTTGCTGGTTCTTCAACAATCAGTGAAAGATGTCTTCAGGTCCAAGTCCAAAAAAAATTGATTGAACTGTGCCTACTTGGAACTTGAATTCTTCATCAAAAATATATGCATTCAATCAAATGAATCAATAAATAAAATTGAAGTATCAAAGAAACATTCATACTTAAAAAGGCTACATGAGAGGAGAAGGACCAGCATTGAGCCTTGTGTATAGTGACATATTGTGTTTTGAGGACATTGAGACATAGATCATTATCATATACCCTGTTTCTACCACTTGTCAGTGCAAGAACCTTACCACTTTTTGTAATAATAAATTTAAATATCTCTCGAATGGTCCAAGACTAATCCTCACTCCAAAAACGGTATTTGGGCAAAATAGTGAAAAAAGTGTTTGTTACAGAATCATCCAAAATTAGCATCTGTTTTGTATCCCTTTAATCAAATATCACATTAATATCACGTTAATCCAGCCACTTCCCCCCAAATTTATTTAAATAGATAATGCATGAGAGTATAAGTTAGAATGAAAATGATTAAACAAAACACCTGAAACTGCTGAAAGTCAGATATGTGCGAATGAAGAGAAACAAATTCATACATCACACATTAAAATCATTTTAAAATGCTATGTATAGAAAGTAAAAACAATACAGCATCCAAGAAAAAGAGAATGCTATGAAGAGATAAACAAATTTATTAAAACAAAGATTACAGAAGAGGGAGAGAAGAAAGATAAAACATCATTGAAATCATTGAAGTATTCATCTTTTTTACTAGTACATCTTACCCTCTATAACCCTAGTCACTTTTAATAAGATATTGACCTGGTGGGATAACTTGGAACTAACCTGACCATTGACAATCCTTTTACTGATTTTACACTAAATTAATTCTGTTAAGCAAAAATAATAATAATATAAATACAGGATGAGAAATCTGGCCAGCCATTGAGGCATATAACAGGGATTGACTTAAGAAATTTTTTCTGGTCGGTTTTCGGGCGATCTCATATGATAAATGATAGTCAGTCTTGGGTCGGCCGGACAAATTTCAGGGCGTGAATACCGCCCGGACACCCACTTAAGTCAAACCCTGATATAAAGGACCAAGTACAATAACAAATACAATTATATTACACAATTTAAATCAATAGTCATCAAAAAATGCCATACAATATAGAATCTGTCTAGCCTTGAAGGTTTATCGTGGGTCAGATAGATAAAAGTTTCTCACTCCTAACCACACTATCCCAGATTAAATCTAAAATCCAGTTGGCCAAGTTTATGTAAAATGGTATAACAGGGACTAGAATGGTTTAAAAACTAAACAGCATATTACACTTGTGACCTTCTATCATACATCCAGCTTAAACACACAACTGCAGGTCTCAGTAAAAACATATTTATTTACACTTCCAAAAATTCCCTGATGTAGATTACCGCTAATGCACCAGTCAAATGAAGCCCCTGGAGAATGAGGCTGATAGGCTGGAGCACAAGGCAGGGATAGTGGATACCCCCAAAATCCTCCTCATAAATATCCTATTTACTTGTTTTAGATTAGCCCATTTGACCGTCAAACAGTGGGCAAACAAATGAAATTAGATCTTGTCCTTGTGCAAATCAACACAATAAAAGTTGATTTTTCAAATAGATTTTAAAAAAAAGATTTAATGCCCACATGTCTAGAAAATATGGTTCACAAAATGTGCCCCAGGAGTGGGGATTACTGACAAAAAATGTGCTATAGGGGTTGGCACTATGCAACATGCAATATAGGGCAGAAGGTCAGAGCACTATTCCTGACCCCCCCCTCCCCTTCTCCCTCGGAGGAGACTGACTGGTGCATTAACCTGGTTAATTAATCCTAATTATACTCCATCCAAAACTGGCAAACTGAAAGAGCAATTGGCTACCAGAAGTACCAGTATATGTTATGTATAATCTACTATTAATGTTACAATACTACCCTCTAGTACTGTTCATGATTTCTTAAAAACCTGATGCTTGAATGTTTATACTTGTATACCAAGTTCTCAAAGTCATCTTCAACTTTAAAGTGAATGGATGACTTCAGTTATCAAGCTGTAAAGCCACACGCACGACTCGCAACACTATAACAATGATTGCTTGTCAGCGGAGTATAGTTACGCTCTTCAATTAGAAGAGGTCTGACTTCCGCCCTGCCCGCCGTGGATGAGCGGTGGCCCGGGAAGCATAACCACAGGGAGCATACTATCTCTTCTGGCCACTATCGGCTCCCTGTGGATATCAGACGGCTGACCGCTAACGAGTACAATGTGGTGTTGACCCTCTTCTACTTCTTATGTCTCTTACATGCCCAGATGGGCATGTGAGATTTGAACATTACACGCCCACCCACAAACTTGCACGCATTTTGCGAGTGGGCGCGTATCTGTTTTCTGCACTGGCGTTGTCCTCTCATGCCCAGTGTGATTCAGGTTGTACTCAACAGCAGTCCCTGTCATTACAGGTAGTTGAACCTTGTGTACTCTTTAATATTCAGAGGCACTTATTGGAGCCTGATACATGGTGGTTTAGCCAGGACCCGTCCTGCCTGTCTTTTGTACAGGTAGTTAACTAAAAACCTCCTGTTAGGACAGGCAAAAATTTATAAGAAGATTTTTCGATTTTGACTTTTGACTTATAAACGAATATATTGCTAACAAACCACCTTCTAGGACATAGCTGAAGTGTAAATTGCTCTTTTTAACACACTAGGCTAGTAGGCTATTAAATGTAGCTGGTATGAGGATTTGAAGTAGATTAGTAGCTAAATCTGGACGGGCAGAAATTTTGAAATTACTGTTTTGGACAGGCATTTTTGAAATCCTGGCTAAGACTCAGCATACATGGACTCATCCTGTACAGTGAATTCACTGTCAGAATGCACTTCTATCTCCTTACTGATTTTCTCTGAATCCTCAAAATAAAAGCAATGGTTGAAATATCAAAGGAAAATTGTGTTCTCTCAGTGACAGTTTATGAATGGTCTAGATGGCCTTGCAGAATTACCTTAAAAGGGCACTATTGTGCGTACCAGCATGGGCATACACTGTCAAATGTAGAAGATGACCCCCATTAACTTCATATTCAAAGTCAGGGGGATCCAATCATATGGAAATCTCTGGGGAAAAATTAATCTGTGGGTGGGGGGGGGGGGGGGGGGGGGTCATGTACTAGAGAAAACATTCTCTTCTGTTTTGAGGCAAGTGCATTAAGTGCATTCTTCAAGGGTTATTCTGGTCATTATGGTGTGAGATACATTGTGTCCGCCACTGGAATAGCTATCTACATGGCCTCCAGGGTTATTGCTGTAAGATGACCATGAGAGAAAGACTTTCCTTCAAAGTTATGGAAATGGTAACTAATAATTACACCCATAATCTTAGCCAACAGGGCGTCTAGGCATCTTTTGGATACCCAAACCCTAAAAGAGAACTCCCAGGACACCCATTTTTTGTGAGAAATTTCTTTAAATGTCAATCTCAAGCGTGTATTTGAACATTTTCATCTTGATATAATTTCCATGACATTTCATAAGGATATTGTGCCTTATTTTGATAAATTTATACATTTTTATGATTGAAATCTGAGTTTATTGTTGTCCCCAGGGGCTCAGGCCCCTTAAAAATCTTGATGCCCAAAAATTTTACAGTTGCCAATTTAGGGCACCCAGTTTCTAAATCCCGGCTAAGACCCTGATTACACCTGTGCACAGTAGACAAGCTCAATTGCTCATATGAAGTCATTGATTGGTTGTGGGCAGTCTTACAGCGCATCCATAGTAAGGTAAGGCGTTCATTGTGATGGACTAGCCTGGTCAATAGGTGCTATTCTCTCAGGCCATTGGAGCTGCCCATAGATCTTGACTGCTCCAACGGACTCACAGGTCAACAAAACCCAAGGCAAACAGTATAGTACCCCTATATGATTAATTTTGATGACAGGAAAGTGGGCACCAACCATGATACTATGTTTCTACAACAATGGCACTCAGTAGCAGTTATGTGTGAATTTGATAGAATTCTGTGTATTAATGTTAACCTACATGTAGTTGTGTAATTACCTTCCTCAAACGCCAACAGTAGCCCATAACCTACATGTAGTTGTGTAATTACCTTCCTCAAACGCCAACAGTAGCCCATAACTTTTGAGGGAAACATAATTGCTAGAATGTCTGGTCGTTGCTGTAACCCAAAATAGAAATCTAGGTCAACTTAGTCTAGTATTCTGTGTATACTGAGATATATCTCAAATCGGTTCTATCACAAGGCACTTTGCTGTTTAAAAGAAAGGATTTTCTATCAAGTCTAAATATTTTCTAACATTTTTCTCAACATATTTTGTGATATCATGTGGTACCACTGTGTACATGGAAATATATCACTAATATGTCATGTTAAAAGCTGTTTCCATTATCATGGTGATGACTCTTGGAAACTGAAAGACCTGATTTATAACTGAAATCAGGGTTGGCGATGACTGCTGACTGCAGCATACACCAACTGCAGCATACGGAGCATACACATGCTTTTGGACGCATAGTCAAGTGGCATGCATGCAAAGGAGTGAACTGTCTGCGTTCAAGCAGGAAGGTGAATGTCCCCATTCAGAACCTACTGATCTACATTTCATAAGAGGTCTAGAACTGATCATTATGTAAGCAGTAGCTGTCAGCACAGTCTGGGTTAAGAAACCTACCCATTTTGCCTTATGCACCAGTCAGTTAAATCCCTGGAGGGGGGGGGGGGGGGGGTATAGTGTACCGACCTTCTGCCCTATTTTGCATAGTCCCCACCCCATAGGTCACATTTTTTGGCACTAATCTGGTCCCATTGGGGCACGTTTTGTGAACCATATATTCTAGCAATGTGGGCATAGACTTGAAACTAGAAAATAAATCACTGATGCCTTTGCGCCTGTGTTTCTAGTACTTACTAAAGCCTTTTAGAAAAGTAGTTGACCAACAGAAATCTGAGTTGCGAAAAGGACATTGTATGGGTACCTTGTCTTTGCCAACTCAATCAAGTTTCCTGGAAATGCTTATGAGTAATGTTACTTCATAACATAAGGTCTATGAAATGGGTTAGTTCATGCTAAGTCATACTTATTCAGTGGTACTCCCAGGAATCGAAGTGGTAAGGAATTAGGTTCCATGTAGTTTGTAAGGGAAGTAAATATAGAATTGTGGTGGTTCTGACCACCTTTTCTGACCTTCAAACATCAGAATAATGTATAATGTCAACCTATGCTGATGTCTGATACTTGCCTTACACATTAATGCTTGCAGTGAAAGAAATGTTCATCAGAGCTCTACCAACGACTATTGCTCAAATACAGTATTTTGTAATATTATTCTAAATTCAAGTTATTATTAAAAGAATTATAGATCCTAAGGATTATTTCAATAGGGAATTTAGGGAGGCATACTTATGAATGTGTTGAGGAATGTTACCCATGCTTGCCCTGTATTGATTAGAAAGGCCTTACAGCAATGCCAATTCCTGCATTCCTGTTGTTTAAGTAGCCGTATTAAAAAAAAAAAAAAAGCTATTCATTAAATACATGACACATTACGTGTAACAATTAATTTTTCACAGCACTAATCTTGAGCCCATTCCAAAAATGTGCAACAGTACCTCTCAGTGACACAGAATGACCCTATATTCAATACAGGTCAAAGTCTAGTATAGTTTTTCATGATGCCTTGTAGGACTTCTCAAATTTCCGTAGCATATGGAAAATAATTTCTTCCTACTATTCTCAAGCATTCATTTTTTGGAGTTTGTAAGTGGAACTTATAAACTCCTTTGGGACGGCCCACGTTTTTTGGGACTAATTGTGTCTAAGGTGGATCTTGGCGAATTTTGTGTGCGAATGTTCTAAGCCGTCGTCTTTTTCATTTATGTGTGTGCTTTTTTTTATGTGACCTTATATATTTTTCTTTGTAAATTTTCACTTTTTATTTATATTTGTCTTCTTTTGAATGTTTTTTTTGACTTTGTTCCTCTGGATGTTTTTTTCACGACGTATTTTAAAGCTTGCATCTAACGTGTTTGGGACCAGTTGGTGCTGCCATCTATCGTCTGGTTTTGAGTTTAAATTGTTTGCTTTTGCGTGATCGTTCGTATGCTTCCTTGTATGTGTTGGGAATGGTAGCTGTTGCTGCCATCTATTGTCTGTAGTGGGAATTATAATTATCGTGGTGCGTGATTGTAGTTTGGTAGTCGTTGCTCGTTTGTTTTTAGTTTTGTGTCCTGGTTTGTTGTGCGTCTATAGTGCGGGAGTTTTAGTTTTTGTTATATTTTTTGTTTGATTGGTGTTTTATTTTGTTTTTAAGTCTATTTTTTGGAAACTATTTTCGTTGCGCATGGTTGTGATGGGGCCGTAGCGGTACCGCTCGCTCCTTTTCGCTGGTCGTCTCCAAAGCCAATCAGCGTCCAGTGTGCTAATTTTATGCCCATTACCGTTAGGTAGAGGGCCATTACCTATTCATATACCTGGCAACTTTGAATGGGCAAAACTCGGTTATTGTGCAGCTATGACCGCTTTAAAGTGTCTTACCTTACTAATTTTGTTGTGAATAACAAGGTTATCGTATTTTTTATAACTATATGTGGTTATAGTCGCTGTTTCACGTGTGCGACTTTCGTGATCATCGCTCGCTCTTCGCATCGTCCGTATACGTCATCAAATCACGTGTCGCGCTTCGCGGAATACCATGTGGTCGTTATTGGGATTCCCCCTCGTGGGGCATCCCCCATTCCACCTCGAGGGGGAATCCCAATAACGACCACATGGTATTCCGCGAAGCACGCACGTGATTTGATGACGTATACGGACGATACGTACTGCGATGATCACGAAAGTCGCACACGTAAATCAGCGACTATAACCACATATAGTTATAAAAAAGACGATAACTTTGTTTTTCACAATAATATTAGTACGGTAAAACACCTTAAAACGTTCTTAGCTTGCCCATTCAAGCGCGGTTAGCTACCGGGCTTATCGGGAATTTCCAACGTGGGGCATCCCCCATGTGTTTAGATCCGCCATTTTGAAAACGGCAGATTTTGCGGTCTCCTCTCTGCACTTCACACGATCCAAATAAATACTTCCCGTGGTTGGATCGTAATGAATAAAACATTTCCTGAAAGCCAAGACACATATCTATCTACCAATGTCAATTTTATATTTGTTTATTTGGCGATTAATATAATAGAGTCATGATTCGAAATAGGTGCATTGCTTACGGCCAACGGATTTCGAAATCGAATTTGCCGTAAATACTAAACAGTGCCTGACAACTGGTGTTGGAGTGTGTTGACCATCATGTTTGAAGCCTTCGAAAAAGGCTATAACTGATGGTACAACACAAAATAAAGACACCATAAGGAGGACAACAAGGTAGGCAATCGATATATGTTTTTATTTTTATTTCTATTGTAGATTTTTACTGCTCTGGGAATTTTAGCTCTGTGTTGTTGCGCCTGAAAGTTGGCGAACTTGGGAGTGACAAAATGGCGGCCACAAATCTACACTTGCTTTTTATGTTCAATCGTTGATTTGTGGTGCAAAACATGATCGTTTCTAAACAAAAATTACATGTATCGATTGAGGAGTTTTCAATTATATTAGATATCAATGTTTTACAATTAATATTTTCTATTTTCATTTTATTTATAGCGCTCTAACTTTGAGGTAGTTGATCTTTTGGAATTCCTTTTGAAGCGCTTTCAGAATTCGTTTCTGGCCAAGACTTATTTGCATTCCCTTTGCTTTAGGATTGCTCATGATAAATTAAAACAAGTAAACACACATTCTGGCCAAGACTTATTTGCATTCCCTTTGCTTTAGGATTGCTCATGATAAATTAAAACAAGGAAACACACACTAATTTTCATATTATATATCAGTTTTTAATAAGCATTCTAAATATACCATTTTCGAAAAGAAATACTTATGTGCAACTTGAGGTATTTCAGGCTAAAGTAGGGCTAATGCATTTTAAATACCTGATTTTTCATTTATTTTAAATCAAAATCAGCATGCTCTCTGCAAAACCTTAGGTTTACACTGATCAGACATAATATATTCTAAAAGTAATATCTACAAAAAAAACTTAATTAAAAAGAACAAGAACAGTAGTTTCAGGCAGTATTTTTTATTTCAGATTTTTTGTATGATATTTTACCTTTTATGGCTGGAGGGAGTTGCAACCCCCTGACAGCGCAACATAATTTGTTGCAAAAAAAACAATCCAGTTTGAGCAGAGAAATACATCCCCTTGAACCGCAACGCCATAGGCACAGCATGCTAGCACCTAGGGTATGTGTGCCGCGGGTTACGCGGTGTAGCCTTGGTCACGTGATCTGATATGTGCAATTAGCATGCAGCATCCTTTCTAGGTCAGATAGTTGCCAAGGAGATGGGAGGCAGCGACATTTTATGATGCATGCAGAGTGCCCGATCCCGGTCTACTCATCTCAGGTTTGAGGGACAAGCCCCCGGCTGGCAATTCAGCGTGTTAAGGGTTAATGGCGATTGCCATGTTACATACAATGACATTATTACATTCTAAGAGTTCATTTTTTGCCTGAAAAGTCTATTTGCACATTTATGATATTCTGGGTGCTGGCGAGATACTGCGTTTTGAGAAACCCAGATTTCGAACTCCCCCTTTCTTTACAATAATTCCAGTCATTTTTCAGGTGTTCTGCATCATTCTGTAATGGCCAAATTAGCCACCAGTAGTATAAGGGTCAAACCTTTTATTATTTTTCATAGGTGATCGGACAAGTCTGTAAATGTCATCCTGCAAGAGCAACATCATAATGCAAATAAAGAACATGGGAGGACGATTTTCGGAGCAAGAAAACAACTTCTATTCAAAAATGTTTCTGTTTTTTCTTTATTTATCGACATAGTATTTAAATCTGTGTCAGATCACCAGGTGTTACTGGAGACGACTTGGTAAAAAGCAGAGATTCATTATTCTATCAGTTCAACGTGGCTGTTATATATAACATAACATCACTGAACGACCGACTCAAGTTCTCTAAAGTAGTGGTGGTAGTCAGTTTAAGTTTTGGAGAATCTTCTCTCCAAGATAAAGAGCTAAATTTCCTTTAAATGACATTGACATCAGGGCTCGAAATTAGCTGGAGCCAGAAGCTCCCTTGAATTCTCCTTCAGCTCCCTCAAATTTCTACAGGGAGCCCAAAGATGAACTGTTCTCTATACACAACTTTAACCCTTCTAAAGATACTTTCGTCCAAAACTCAAGGATGCAAAGATTTTAAGCCCTGTCATGTAGGTAGCTCTCATGTGTTCTTAAATTCAAATTTCTTTAACGTTTTTATCGAAGCGATGTATAGTGAGCAGGTGCTCTGTGCCTTTTCATATTTGTATCTGTGTTTGATGCTTATATGATTATGACTTATGGTTCCTGTGTGGTGAGTCGCTAGCCTCGTTGAACGGTAACCAAACACAATACAGTTATCGATCACATTCACACTAACATAAAGGATTACAAATCTGTTAGCGTCCTAAAAACCTACTATTCGGACCATGACCAAATATTTATACAAGTGTGATAATATATAACTAACACAAAACTAGTTCATGAATCAAGAAAAATAAATGAGGGCAAACTACTAGGCCGGCAAAATATTAAACATAATCCTAAATACTACCAAAAAACCACCACAAAAAAACCAAATTAAAACGTTTTACAATTTACCAAAATTTAAAAACAAAGCTACTAAAAATTAAAAATGACGAAAAATTAAAAGATTAAGGAAAAAGACAAACTCATAATGCCATTGGCGTTTCTCTTGTTTCCCTTTAATATTTACACTATGGAGCCACAGAAAGTAACACTATTGTTAGTGTTGTCATACTTTAGTGAAAAAATGATATTAAAAGTGTACATACTTCGGATAAGATGTTCATTTATTGGCAACACTTGTTACTTATTACTTTTTCTTCATAAATTCCCAGCGTCATATGTTTACATGCAGTTAGTGTTGTTCATTTCTATCATTGAAACAGCTTTATTTGTGTAGCCCATGAACCTGGACACATTGAATTCCTAGTATAAAGCTTCACACTGTGCTGAATGCCTGGCCCATCAGGCCCTCTAGACTTGAATTAAACAATGCAATTATTTGTATAAAAAAAAATATGCATATCAAATATGTATCATGCAGTGTGCTAACAGTTATATTGTTATAGACTTCTAATGCGGACCAGAGTTAATTAAGCAGGAAACTTTGTTTTAAAACACCAGCTCACAGTTCAGCTCGATTGTTCAAGCTACAGATTATGACACTGGCATTGGGACTTACGTTATAACCATGCCAGAAGTGCAATTTTCAGGACATCTTTTCATTGGCTTCACGACAAATAACCAATCATTTGTAAGACAGCTTAGTACTGATAATAATGTCAAAGGTATGTGTTACTGTACTTATGATCGCCTTATTTATTTTCATCATGCAGAGCATATTTGAATGTGAAACTGAACCTCCACATGAAACTGAAACCAAAAACTTTCGGTTCAATATTTTTGTGACTCATGAGGCAGTCAGTAAACATATATAATACCATATAATACAACACTGGTGAATACTGGACTTCTAATAGTGATGAATCAACAATTGTCAACAGCTGCATTTATCGATGATGTCAAAGGCTGATGGACTAGTTCCTGTAGTCGTATATAATCCATGACCACCTTATACTGTCAAACATCAACAATTCATCCTCAAGCAGGCAGGACTTTTACTTAAGGTTTATGGTCAGATCCACAGCTATTAGAACTTGAGATGATTTGAGTCGGATATAGGGTTTGGCAAGTTTGAGATTCAACTTGAAATCAGAGTGATGATCACTCTTGTGTTTGCTGTTTGGGCATATTAACATTGATAATAACTGATTATAATTGATAAATCAGAAATTTGGATGATTAATTGAGCTGAAATTTTTCCAAGGATCCCAGCACTACTGCTTGGGCACCTGGATTACTATGTTTGAAAGTGAGGTTCCCTACCTCTCAATTATTGGAGAGGGTGCAGACCTTAGAATTCCATGGCCTTCTTTGATGGTTATTGATCATACTAAGAAGGCTGCATTTATAAATATAGAACATGACACCTGTGAATATATTTTCTTCAGGTGAGAGATTTGTTTGTTTAAACTTGTATGGACTTTGTGCTAATTTTCTTTTCTCTGTCTCGTCGTCCTCAGGTGAATGGCTGCAGCGAGGGTGGCAGTGGACACGCTGGCTCTCCACTGAACTGGCATGTCTCATCATGACTCTAGTGTGTCTCTTTGCCAAGTTAGTCTACCTTGCGTAAGTATACATATTTAATAAGCTAAGTTGATTTTCTGCACTTACATAAAATGCCATTACAAACCAACACATATCACAGTAGATCGTCATGTCAGGAATAAAAGGGGTAGGAACACATTTATATTTCAACTTATTTATGCCATATTTAAATGGACGTAGTCAACCACTTTAGCTTATATTCATTCATGTGTGCTGCTTAGTTCTTACACTTTGTCCCTTATCAAGAATGGCCTTGACCTAGATGAGCTAATAGCCCAGGCTCACTTCAAAGATTACTTGACATACAGGCCTCAACGCTTACTCAAAAAGTTACTGGCCCTGTAGGACCAGTAACACCTAAGATCTACTGGTCCTGTAAAGTTTTTACTGGTCCTAAGTTATGTATGCATTGTTTTTGCATGCTTGTTGGGGTCTAAGTTTCTCCTTCAACATGAAGCAAAATATTGTTACAATTTTTAAATGATAGGAAATATCCCCTGAAACTACTGTTCTTGATATTTTTGAAAATGTTAACTGGCCCTGTAGGACCAGTTGAGGTCTGTTTTTACTGGCCTGAAGCCATTTTTGGGCTTTTTACTGGCCTGGGGCCAGCGGTTTCACGTTTGTGTCGAGCCCTGATATAATATCCTGGGTACTATTATTAGTGATACATATAACAGGGCACGACATTAACTTTTGCAGCGACTTGCCCTGTAGGGCAAGTGAGATTCAATTTTCACTTGCCCTACTCAAGCTTTCACTTGCCCTTGAAAAATTGTATGTTTTATAATATTTCATTTAAACCAAGTAGAACATGGTTCTGGCATGTGAAAGCATATGTTCTAGGACAAGCTTGGATGCCAGACCTCGAAACTTGCACACATTCTCAAAAGTTAACCTGAAATATACAAAGTGTACTTTCCCAGTGGGGCAAGCAAGATGCAGTTTTCACTTGCCCCACAGCTATAATTTACAAATTCTACTTGCCCGGGGCAATGGGGCAAGCACCAATGTCGAGCCCTGTATAATGAATATGCACTTGCAACATTTGATTAGAATTATATAAATATTGAAATCCAGGTTTTGATGTTGTTTAAGCAAAACCTACAATAAATGAAGCTATTCAGTGAAAAGGGGGTTTGGCGATTTTCTCAAATATATATAGACTTGTACCACTGTATCTGTTTATAAAAGTGTTTGGGTGTAATAGAAAGGGGTCATCTCAAAAAGGTGAAATGGGATGTCAGAATGTCATTTCTTCAATTCCTAACTTTTCATTCTCCCAATGGGGAGACATTTGTATTTGCAGGCAGTTATAAAGTATAAACATTTTAAGAGTTATTTTGTCAGCTTGTTATGGTTCTATCTTTAATAATATTTTGCTCATTTCTTCACCTTGGACTATCTATAACTTATAAGATATAATGAGCTCAGACATCATTCTATTCATATCTTTAGAATTTTCAGGGATGCTCCTGTGTGATATTCTTTTGGACAGGTTAGATTTTGTCAACCGTGATTTTATTTTCAAGCTCATTTGAAGGTAGGGTTTTGGGTAACACCTTGACAAAGTATTTTGACAGTAAATGGCTTGGCATGAGAAACAGTTGATATTAACACATGCATTTATAAAATTGTGTTCCTGAAGTTTCTAGCTTTCTGTTTTCAAAGCTGGTAAGAAGTTGGGATGGGTAAAGATAGACACTGACTTTAGTTAATTCTTAAAAGAACTGCAATAGGAACCTTAAAACTGAGAGCATGTGATAATTACATTTCAGAATCTTATGGATTTGTCACAATTCACTGAAGGCCGTTCTGAAACTTTGGACTTGGATAAAGCTACGAGTAGGAAAGTATGTCCCATTTGGTGCCAAGAGAAAAGATGACCATTATGATTGGTCTAATCCTTCCTCGCAATCCCGATACCGGACACATGGTTTAGAAGAAAATATACCTCTTCCCACAACTGGTAAGTAAGGCTTAAGTACATGAATATGTTAATATGTGGTTAATTTTGAAAAGTTTTTATCTTTTGGATCAACCAATATACACCTACTACTGTATAACTGGTTAATTTGGCGTAGTCTTTCATTTGGCGATTTTTGGCAAATGTCCATCAATGCCAAATTAAAGATCGCATAAAGATACAGATTTAGTGTCTTTCAGGGCCGCTGGGGGAGCTGCGGTTGGCAGTGAATTTCACCCTTTGATGGCCGCAGCCTGCTGAAACATAGAAAAGTTGATGCAATACCTTGAAAACCATTATAATATGATACATTGGTAACTTATGAGTAAGTTACCAGGATATTATACAAATATGACATCCCTGTGTGTTGTACACCACACAGGGATGTCATATTTGTTTTATTATACCGAACAACATACAAAACACAAAAGGGGGAAAATTGACAAACACCAGAGATTTTGGATAAATACTCTTTTGTTAAAAATTTACAAATTACAATAACAGGGATTGTTGCATTGACGCATCAGAGTGAAAGAGAAGCCCTCAAACGTACAACAGGAGAAAATTTTCAGTTTGACTCAGAAAAATTTCTGAAAACATGAACAAATGAGTCTACTCGATGTTTCGCTTCCTTTTTCAAATAAAATTTGTATCAGAAAACGGTTAAACTGCATTTATTGATACCACCTCTTAATCAATCTATGTGCTTATGTATTAGCAAGACACTGAACCTTATTTGTTTGTTTGTACTTTTGCTGTCTTTATTAGTTCGAGCAACTCTAACTGTGGTACCGGCCGTTGTTTAGTATATGCTGTATATTGGCCTCATCACAGTTTTAAGACTCTAATCTAGAGATCCGAGCATTTATAAAATAGCATCTGCGCCAAGAAAACTGGGTGCTCATATGTATAACTTGAAACACCCCCCAAAACCAGTCACGTTCGTACCATACCTTATTTGTTTGTATAATTCTATCTTTATTTGATAAAAATCCGTTGCATGGTGCCTGTTAGGCACGATTTTAAATTTGAGGCGGTCAGCCTTGTTGATTTCACGTCGGCGATGGCTGACGTTTGATATGCACGCATGCGCATCGAGCTCATTGCCCGGTAGACATGTTAATCACCTGCTGCGTGTTGCCGTGATTAACATGTTAATTCCCTAGCTGTGCAGGACAACAGCCTGTTACTAAGTAGTGAGGAAATCATGACGATTAATCCATGGCCCTTGACCAATCAGAATCAAGAATCTTCACGTGAGGTATAATAACATAGTATAATTCGCATACTTAGCTGTCCAATTTTGAATAAACCCCTGCCAAGTTATGGAGTTATTGATCGCTCCCAAAAGCAAAATGGTGGCGGTCATTGGTTCCTTTATCTACTTATAGATGGCGTTGTTTTGACTGTTGCAGACGCCAAAATAAATACAGGGAAAAGATTTTTTTGAAAAAAACGCCAACTTAAGTACACGCCAAAATAACCAGTTATACAGTATCTCTATCAAAACTATTATATATATATATATATATATATATATATATATATATATATATATATATATATATATATATATATATATATATATATATATATATATATATATATATACAGTCAAACCTCTATTAAGCGACCGCTCAAGGGAAATGTCAAAAGTGGTCTTTTAAGGAGGTAGTCTCTTAAGAAGGGGTTGAGGGTCTGAGCGAGGTTATGAAAAAACAAGGAATTTCCAACAATGACCTCGAATTATTCAGGTTGTTATGTTTAGCTGCGTTTGTTGAAATTTCTTCATTAATATTTTAAGTATAAAACAATTCAGAAAAATAAAAGTTGAACAATATCCTTGATTTAGGACCCTCAGAAATGATAAACTTTCAAATTTTTACCGATTATTTCATTATTCTGTTGTGCCTTTTCCCATATACAAGGCGTCTAGGCATTCAAGTGGCCGTTGAATGAAGGACCATTTACTCTTAGGGATAAGATTTTATGGTCGTTGGTAGCATCAAGCAAGTGGTCGCTTAATCAAGGTAAAATATAGAGGGAATAGCCTTGGGGGGATTTGAAACGGTCGTTCAAGGCAAGTGGTCATTTAAGAGAAGTGGTCGTTGAGGCAAGTTTGACTGTATATATATATACATATATTTATATATATATATATATATATATATATATATATATATATATAAATATATATATATATATAAATATATATATATATATATATATATATCATTATGAGATATGTGTTTTCCTTAAAGAGGTTTTCTTTATGATATACTTACGTGTGGAACTGCTAGTGTGCTGCAAATTGATGGGTCAAATTAGTTTCATCCTCTCCCCTCTCCAGTATGTAATATGTTATATGATATTTTAGGTGAAGAGGCCATGAAAAGACTACTAGCTGGAAAAGGAAAAGACCCATACAGTATTCTTGGAGTCAAGTCTGACGCCTCAGATGATGACATCAAGAAATACTACAGGCGACAGGCAGTATTAGTACATCCAGACAAGGTAGGTGAACTGCTACACAGGGCTTAACCTAGTCGTATGTATGATATGCACACTTTTTGAAATATCCTTATAGCAAAATAATATCTTAAAAAGCATTTGACTGACAGGTGTTGAACCTATAAGATTTAACCATTAAACATATTAATCTTTTCCATAAATATCTTTGTGATGGGTTATGTGGAAAATTGCGATTGGAAAAGGCAGTTCACAGGGGTTGAGAAGGATGGCTGTTGTAGGCAATTCAAGTTAATTTTGTTTTGATATGCATGTAAGTTGTACATAGAAGTTAGTACTGGAAATGAGTAATATAGAAAGGATTTGAGGTATTATGAATCTGATCTGAAATGCCATATCAAAGACTTAAATTTCTGGTGTACTAAAATTGAAGATTCATTTAAAATTGCAATCAGACAGGTCGTGTTAGAATAGATTTCTATAGTGATCCTATAACAAGTCAGTTGTTGTCTTCTGCCTTATATTTGCTTTTGATTATCACATATTAAAGCCTTTTAATCTGCAGTCACCTTCTAAATAAAGACTGTATT
Organism: Maea johnstoni; assembly: GCA_963942565.1. NCBI lineage: Eukaryota > Metazoa > Annelida > Polychaeta > Spionida > Magelonidae > Maea > Maea johnstoni. The sequence goes on along the minus strand of OZ012684.1, from coordinate 49,600,533 downwards.
GAAAGTGACATTTTTTTCCACTTTTGTAGAATCAGCAGCCTGGAGCTGAAGAGGCCTTTAAGGTTTTAGGACACGCTTTTGAACTTATAGGGGAACCGGTAAGTGCATAATTGGTTAATATATAGTTAACGTATTACTATACAGCACTCCAGATGAAGATCATTGAAGGAACAGATTTTATATGTACACTGCCTTAATAGTCCGTGCTAAAATAGTACGGGTCTCTTAAAATAAAAACAAATCCGTTTTTTAATAGTCCGGATTCGACCACCCCTGCCGCACCATCTATCTATCATAACGCAAACTAAATTTTGGCATGTGAACCGTGATAATAGAGCCGATAATAGATGGGTCAAATTCAGACAAGTTCTCGTAGTGGGGGGCTCTTTGACAGGGAAATTGCAGTTAAAATGTTCACTGCCACCCCAGATGATGCCTGCCAGGTGAGAGCTTGAGGGAGAAAATGAGAACAACTCACCTGGTTGCAATTAGCAACCAGGTAAGACAAAGGAATGAATGTTACAAACATTTGTGAAGGGCTTCATACTCAGGAAGCACTCAAACAAAGGAATGGGGAAAGGATGTGTTAAAATGGCCAAAAACAATCTGAAATATTTCATTTTGCTATATTAGCAATGTTAAAGGGTTATGAAAGGCGTTAAAGAGTTTATTTTGCGTATATGACGAGTGTAAAGGTGAATTATAGTGGCGCCACCTATTGACTGACAGGAAAAATAACGGACAAATGGACGAACGTCCAAATGGAAAAATCCGGAATGTTTTTACACTCGGACTATTAAGGCAGTGTACAGTATATCAGGTTATATAGGCAATCATAAGTAAAATTGGTTTTTCATTTTCTTTTTAGAAAATTATCAATCTTAAGTAATATATGTGTGACACATCAGATAATAGTGTTTCATTGTTTTTATTATCAAATTGTATATCTCTACAAGTTATTAGAATAAGTTCTCTAGCCTAGCAGATAGACATCAATTAAAGTTGCGAAAACTTTGCGGTAAATTTATGCTGATGTTGAAACACTGTTTAACATTCGCAGTTATTTTTATACTGCAAACCGTGATGATGCCCCAGGATCTACCACTTTAGATGAAATAAGTATGTATGCTTTTGGTTTTTTCAAGGAAAAACGCAAACTGTATGATGCACGGAAAAGGGAAACGTCAGAATCTGAAGCAGCTATGGTGAGTACGAATGTTTTTGTTAACACAATGAGTTACCATATACTGTAAAAGTACATTGCCTCTGCATGACAAAAGTAAACATGCTTTGTTGGGATCATCCCCTGGTAGGACCTGTTCTCACCTGAAATTACCCTTACATGTGAATATTTTCATAGTGTTTCTAATTCAAAATTGGTGGCCTTTGCAGTGCCAGTATTGTATAACAGGTATTTTTTACAGGCATTCAATTTTCACTATTTTCGTGCTCCCCATGATAGCACCAAAATGACACCATTCAAATAAATATCTAATATATAATAATAAAAATATAGTTTAATCTAAAGTAGCACAAATACCCTCCAGCAGGGCTGTAAAGATGGTTAAGCACTCCAAATTAAAGCTGTATACAGTATCACATTTTGTTGTAACTTTGTCTTGCAGAAGGAATTTGCCGATCTATTGACGAAGCTCCATGAGAAAATGCAAGAGGCCGCCAACATGATGCGCTGCGAAAACTGCGGGAAAAAGCACCACCGCGTCCCTGTTGACAGGGCGTGGTATAGTGCACGCCAATGTGATCGCTGTAATACTAGACATTCAGCTAAAGAGGTGAGTAATTTCACTGGATTAGAATTATCATGAGCCTGTAGATTGTAGACTCCCACAGTATGAGAAATATCCTCAGATGAAATAGTAACTTGGAGAATAATCATCATTAGTTGAATTCATTAATCATATAGTAGCTCTTAATTGAATTGTATGCTATGGCCTTTTCAATTCATTTAAGGTATTTCAGATGCCATTAACCCATTAGTACTTATGAGTTCTTCCAGAAATTTTCGTCTGGATCTATGATACTTTTCACAATAACTTTGAAATTGAGAATGACTTTACAAAATATGTGAAGGAGAGTTGTGGGTAATGTTCTGATTGACATTTCCTCATCTAATATTTTCCTGACTTTGCTTTTGCCTGCAAAATATCATCAAAATTGAGAGGCTGCTTTTGGGCGCTGTGAGTATTAATGGGTTAAGCATAGAGAAAACTTTATTTATATTCATTCCTTGACATAAAAACATTACCTCAGTAATAATATATTATATATTATCCTGCTCTATGTATGACCTTTCTAATGTAGTAATCAATATTTGCCCAAGGCACTCGGGTTATTGGGATGTCAGAAGAATGGTTTCTTCTCAAATTCTTCTTGTTATACCAAAACCAATGGAACCCCATCATCATGGTCTTAGCCAGCAGGGCATCAGGGTGTCTTTTTGGACACCCAAACCCTTAAAAAGCACCCCTCAGGACACCCATATATTTTGGTGAAGACTTTCTTAAAATGTCAATCTCAAGCATATAATTGAATTTTTTCATCTCCATATAATTCCCATGATATTTTATAAGGATATCATGCCTTATTTTGATAAATTTATACATGTTTATGGTTGAAATCAAGTATATTGTTGTCCCCCTTAAAAAGTTAGAAGCCCCAAAATTTTGCAACTGCCAATTTTGGGCATCCAGTTTCCAAATCCTGGCTAAGACTGCCCATCATGTTGTAAAAGCAGGGTCCCAGTCAATATCATGGGTACTGGTATTTTGGGGGTGCATTTGGACAGGCAATGAATGTACCTGCCTGCCTGTGATTGCTGTTACACTATTTAAATGTAGAAATAAAAGTTTTCTCATAATTTTTTTAACTTTAGGGTGATGTTTGGGCGGAGAGCAGTTACCTGGGCTTCCTCTGGCACTACTATGCGTGTATGGATGGAGAGATATACGATATCACTGATTGGGTTCGATGTCAGGTACGTTGGGAAGCGAATGGGATTATTTATTGACATTATTTCTTAGGTCATTGCCATCACAGATGGCCATTTGAGTTACTGGATCAGATCAGACTTTTATATGTTATGTATGTATAGTGAAACCTCTCATTGTGAACACCCCAGAGATGCTAACACAATTCCTGGTCCCATTTGTATATTTTACATTACTAAACAACCTCTGAGATGTGAACACACCCTAATGTGAATGCTTTTGCCCTTGTCCCAAGGTGTTCACACCTAGGTTTCACTGTATGCATATACTTAACCCATTCACACTCAGAGTTCCCCAAGAAAGTATCATCTGCTATTTTCACACTTTTGAAAATAACTTGGAAATAAAGCAAATTCTCACAAAATATTTGAAGGAGAGTTGTTGGTAATGTGCTGATAAACATTTCTCCTTCAAATATTTTTGATAAACACGCTTTTGTGAGGAAAATATCAACAAAATAGTCAGGCCTGTTTTGGCTGCTCTGAGTGCCAATGGGTTAACCACAGATATAATATGTTAGAGTTGAAATGGCATTGTACTCAATGGTGGACATCTGTATGCTTTAGTCTGTTTTGAGATTGAATTTTCTGTTATATTGCATGTATGTGTGTCTATCTATTTATTGACTCAGTGATATTTATGTACACAAACTATATGGTGCATATCCTGTATAATGGAATGGATCCATAAAAAGGTTATGGTATGAACCTGATCAATACTATACAGCACTCAGTAAATCGCACTGCCACACATATGAGATGAATTGCTGGTAGATCTGGAGTTTGCTCTCTACTAAGTGAAATGTAACCTAATAAGAAATTGTAGAAGGCTCCAGTATATAGCGAAAATTAGTAAAAAGAAGCTAACACCTTTCAGCCTGATCAAATCAATACTATACAGTACTCAGTAAATCGCACTGCCACACAGATGAGATGAATTGTTGGTAGATCTGGAGTTTGCTCTCTACTAAGTGAAATGTAACCTAATAAGAAATTGTAGGCTCCAGTATATAGCGAAAATTAGTAAAAAGGAGTTAACACCTTTCACACCACTCTATCAAATATAACTGCATAGATTGCCCTAGAAATCCAGACTATCCGTTGATATCCTTGTGACAAAATTATCCATAGGAAAATATTTTATTTTTTATGTAATTTTCTTCAAGAAACCAACCAACCACTCTCCTTTAAATAGTTTGTAAATTCATGCTAAGTTGTTTGTCTCCTGTAACCCTACCCTAACAAGTTTTTATTCAAAAAAATCCCTACTCAGCCCTCCCAACTCCCAATCATCGTAAATCATGCAAAAAACACACATTTTTGACCAAAAAAATAAACAAAAAAAAAAGTTTTTACTGACCTACCTACCCTATTTTTTTTTCGACCCGTTACAGGAAACAAACAATTTCTTTTTTTAGGCCTAAGAGATACAGACTTTAATTTTCAAAAGAGACTCCTAGCCATGAGTGGGCAGGGGCTTAGCCAGGAATGGTCCAGCCTGACCTTTAGACAGACAGTTACTTGAAAAGCTCCTTTTCTATGAAGTCTTTCAATTCTGACTTTTTGGGAGGTAGCCAAATCTTTTTCAAACAAACCATCCTCTAAGACATGGCTGAAGTCCAAATTGCCAATGGGCTACTAAATATAGCTAGTATGAGGATTTGAAATAGCAGAGTAGCTAAATCTAGACAGGTCATTGCTGTTCCTTCCCGTAGGAAGGGAGTGTTCAAGAGTAATTACCAGTATCATCCCTAGTGCAGCCAGTGGTAAACAGGCATTTTTTAGTTCCTGGCTTAGACCCTGTGAGTGGGTTAAAAGGGTCTGTGCTGAGGTCCAATGAAAGCCTGCGGAGAAGAAATGAGGTAACGATTCCTTACAACATTGCATGCTTCATTTTATCTCTTAATCAGACATTGGAGAAAATAGGCCTTGAATGAAAAAGCTATCCTGATTGTTAAAATGTTACCATCACAGAAACCACGACTTGCATTGACGCTCCTGCTTTCCTCTTTTCCAGAAGAATTGCTTCAAGCACATGCAGGCCAATGCTCATCATGTTATCTACCGTATTGCTACCAACAGTAACCGACAGCAGCATCAGCAACACAACCAGGGACACTCTCGGTAAGCTTACACAGGTTTTACATACCCTCCTATGGAAGAAATTAAGGGGAGGGTATCGGAAGGAGGGAGGTGCAACAGCATTTACTAGTACTATTCTTAGCTCAACCAGGGACACTCTCGGCAAGCTTACACAGGCTTTACATAGCCTCCTATTGAAGAAATAAAGGGGAGGGTATGGAAAGGAGGGAGGTTCAACAGTATTTACTAGTACTATTCTTAGCTCAACCAGGGACACTCTCGGTAAGCTTACACAGGCTTTACATAGCCTCCTATTGAAGAAATAAAGGGGAGGGTATGGAAAGGAGGGAGGTTCAACAGTATTTACTAGTACTATTCTTAGCTCAACCAGGGACACTCTCGGTAAGCTTACACAGGCTTTACATAGCCTCCTATTGAAGAAATAAAGGGGAGGGTATGGGAAGGAGGGAGGTTCAACAGCATTTACTAGTACTATTCTCAGCTCAACCAGGGATATACTTGGTGCGCTAGGCATGTGGGAGGGTTGGGTAACGGCCTACAAGGGAAGTTAATTTTCAGGAGTAATTATCAGTATGATTTCTAGTGCAACCAGGGAACGGAACGGAAGGTTCAGGGGTAAATACTAGTATCATCCCTAGTGCAACTAGGGACACTCTTGATAAGTTGTGCATTTGGGAGGAAGGTAACAGCCTAATATAGGAGGAAAGGTTCAAGAGTAATTATAAGTATCATCCCAAGTGCAACCAGGGACACTCTCAGTTAACCTGGTGTGTGGGAGGGTTTGGGTAATCGATGGTTGGGTGAGAGAACCTTCAATAAGCAGCGGCCAAGATGCTACTTCTTTTTGAGTTTGGCAAAAAGCAAACTTTGCCTCTTCTTCTATCCTGATGGTGGGAGCTACCCCAATAGTGGAGTGGTCATAGCATTTTGCTACGAGTGCACCTCTTCTCTTAGCACAGCCTGGGTTTGAATCAAGCCCCAGGCATGTGTGAAAGTTGTCATCGACTTTGGGTTAATCAATGTTATTCCTCGATTTTACTCGTCTTACCTCCACCATTTATAAGTGGCTAGATCAAATTAAGGCTTAATACTAGTATTGCAAAATTAGTGATGATAAATCAAATACCAAGTTCATTGTGGTAAAATTTATCAGTAGTAAGTTTTTTTGTACAACCATTGCCCTCTTTGTCTTTGTAGTGAGGCTGACCTTGAGGACTTCATCAACAGAATGTTTAATCCAGCTATGCACACAAACTCAAATGACACCCATCAAAACCGATCCACCTGGTCCAACTCTAACCCTGCCAACAAGAAGAAGCGTAAGAAGAAGAAGCACTGAGACAGCAACGAGTAGAAATCTAAAGACGCTTAGTCACTATAAGGGAAATGAATAATCAAACATGGATGGATGATGTATGGTGCTGTACTTAGAACTGGTGGAAGTCTCTGCACACACCTTGCAGTATACCTCTTCCTTTAATTGCTCGCGCCAGTAATTGTGATACTGTTGTTATTCTGTTTTTGGCAAAAGGGCTGTAACAGAAGGGTTTGACATGCAATGTGGTTCAGTAACTTAATTCCTTCTGAATTATTTTTTCTGGTTTTCTAGGTTTGTTCTTATGATCTGCGAGAGCCTCACGACAGGTGATGGTTAGTGCTACTGAAATTATTTTTGCTTGCGCACCTGAAGGTCTTGTTAACCCTTATGCTGCTGGTGGCTACATTGGGCAACACAAAACAATGCAAAAAACTTTAAAATGACTGAAACCCTGGCACATGGGTACTCATCTGAGAGTACTCAGCGAGAACTATCCAATGAATACCAACATGGCCGGGTTTAGATAGTCTTTGCATCCTTGTGCTTTGGACGAAAGTAGCCTAACTAGCCTAGCATTGGAAGGGTTAAAACAATAAATTAATGGCACCTGAGTGGGATTTGTGGAGATAGACTCCTGGAAAATAGTTTCTGGAGATCTGAATGTATCATATCCTTTCTTTTTCGCCTTGTCGTAGAGAACATGATACAGTAGTTGGCATTGTTTGAGATTAGGTGTCAGGCCCAGTCAAGGTACATATTAGTTGTGTGTATCGAACTTTATTTGCAGAAGGTACATATTAGTTGTGTGTATCAAAATTTATTTGCTGATGGTACATTTTAATTGTGTATCAAAATTTATTTGCTGAAGCACATGTCACTCTGATGAATAGAGAAACAGCATGAGAGATGTGACTGATGTGCCACAAGTTGATAGGAAATGAGGGTAGTGTCAGATACACAATCAAAAAAGTAAGAACCTGAGATTAAGTCATGATGTCATAGATATACAGAGCAATAAACACATTGTGTGTACTTGTGTCAAACCAAAATTTAAATTTACTCTGACCTTTTATCCATAGATGGGAGACTACTTTAAAACTTATTAAAATTTTCATAAATCTAGTCTTTTGTAAGAAAACTTGTTCACATTCACAATGAGAAATCGATGGAGAAGACCTGACATTTCTACTTAAAATAGACATTTGCACACATGTTGACTAAATTGTGAAAAAATAAAGGGCTTTAAAGAAAATATTCATTGTTAGTGATGCAGCTGCTGTTCCTTCTTCCAAAGAGCATTCTGCTTCAGTTAATTGTTTTGGTTCATGAATATTGTATTGAGGCAAATAATCAGCAAGTAGCCTTTCCAATAATGGACATTTTGTCATGGCAAATGTGTAATCTAACCCAGTTCATATAAGAAATGCGCTATGCATAACGAAAGTAAGCTCCTGTACAAACGGCCTTCCTGAGCAACTAAATTAGCTTGTCTTAGAAGGTTCATATATACAAAAAGAACATTTATACATTAATTTGGAGGGATGCAGGGGGGGGGGGGGGGGGGAGGACTTAAAATTCTCAAAGGACAACAGGTGGTTGCAAAGTGTGAATTGTAGTAGTAATAGCCTAATAGGTTGGATGGGTAGAAGAGCTACATTCTTCACCAAGGTTTTGAGCAGGCGTGCATCTCATGGGGTGGTGCCTCAGGAGGAAGTCCGTCAACAGCAATTTGAAATAATTCATATTTTTAACAGTAACACTACAGTATGTTATTAACTGACACTTTGAAAAAGGTATTAAGTGACTGAAATACAGCTTTTTTTGTAAAAAAAATTATGTTAAATTTGCATTCTTCAAAACGATATATCTCCTTAATAGTGAAAGCCTGGTATTGTGAATTCTCCCCTTTTCCTTGAAGATTTCTCAGGAGTAAGAAAAGTTGGTATTTTTCTTGCCAAATATAACACCAGGTATTCTGAAAATAGGCTGAAGGGTGTGACATGCTGAAGAAAATCTAGTCATTGGTCTGAGCAACTAAGTTAGACTATGAGGATTAACTTAGTCATGGCTAGAGCAAATAATCTGAACAAGTTCTCTCGATCATGTCAAAACAGAACAGCCCATTTTTAGAAAGTAAATGTCAGGGATTGTATGGTATGATATTTGATACAGGTTAACAGCTACTGAGAAATAGAATTCTTTCGCAAATATTTACCATTGTCAAGAATTTTTGAGTTTGGGTGATCTGTTAATACACACAAGTCATACTTGTTTCAATCACATAGCCTATTGTTATTGCTGTCTGACCTCAAAACTAAACCCAAGAACTTAAATGAGGATGTTGGCAAGTTGCTTATCAGTTATGATAGTCATAAGTTTCTGTCCAAAGTGTATTCTTAGGCCTAAAAAAAAAGTTGTTTGTTTCCTGTAACCCTACCCTAACAAGTTTTTATTCAAAAAAGTCCCTACCCTAAAGTTTTTAATGCCCTCCCAACTCCCAATCAAGGTAAAACATGCATAAAACACACATTTTTGACCAAAAAAATAATGCAAAAAAAAATCTTTTTACCAACCTACCTACCCTATTTTTTTTCAGGCCGTTACAGGAAACCAACAATTTATTTTTTTAGGCCTTATCAATTAGGTTTTCATTTCACTTGTGCTGTTTATAGGATCATTTGTACAAGTTCTCTTGGTACTTTCATTACAAATCATTGAGAAAGGTTCATTATAGTGATTATTGATTATAAATAGTTCTATGTTTAACCAGTTCAACCCTAGCATCAATCAGTTAGCCATATTTTGGTGTGTGTACACCTTGTTATTAATGCCATTTCACCAATTCAAAGTATAGGTTGGATGTACTGAATGGTCAGCTGTAATAAGTAATGCATTGAATCAATGTTCATATTGACTCTCGAAGTGCCTAAAAAGACACACAACTATCTGTTTATTTGTTTTCTATGTAGGGGTAATTATTTAATTTTTGTCACTTCCACCCTGAAATGTTTCCTTTGGTGCTGCTCTATTTTAAAAAGGGAAAAGTACTAAAAAGGAATAAAATGATGAGAGGATGGTTCGTGATAATATTGAATGAGGGTCTCCTCTCACAGGACGTGGAATGGAGCAATCGTTGTGGATAATACATCTCGTGTGATTGAAACATTACTCAAAGGCAAAATGTATGATTTTCTTTTGTATTTTATCATGATGCAAATAGGGCTAGTGTTAAGTCATTGAATGTTGACACAGAGGTGAAGTATCAACTTAATTGTGGCCCAAATAATAGATGGGTTGTCTACAGTATTAGAATCTAGTATTCTAACACTTCAGAGAATCGCTGAAATGTGTGTTGGGTATGCAGTCTGATTTTCACATATCTATTACATAATTCAGGTTTTAAAAGGCCCCATCAATCAGCTATCAAAGCTTAAGTTCTTCCAGTATCCTACTTCACGGATGTTTATTTGTTACATGACCATCTGTACAACAATAACACTTTGTGCCTAATTTTGTTCCTGTTCTGTTCAGGGCACCTTTGTTAACCCCAATGATCAGCAGCAGAATCTGACTGCTTTTACAAGGTGCGGCCTTGGGATAATTAGCTACATATATATTTATATATAAAATGTTACTGTTACTCATTATTGTATTTTTCAATAGGGATGATAAAAAAGATCATTGCAGTTTTTTTCTCCGGTGTTTTATTTCCATCAAACACATAATTGCAAGCAGCATTTTAATGTTGCTAAATTACACTGGAGAGAAATAATGTTCATTGTTGAAAAATAATTACACACTCAATAAGTGTGTGCCATGTCTTATGTGTGGCTTGTTAGAGTTCAATATAATAAAAGTAATACTGACCTAGCAGTTAAACTAATACATACTAGATGCTAGCTTTAAAGGTACTTGGATGATGGTTTGCTTGGATGACTCCTTAACTAGTAGTCAAGTGCCTCATAATCAATCAAAGCAAATCAAAGGACTATTTTCATACTGTAAGCTGAATATATGCAATTATTTGGGAACACCCTTGGAGTATTTTCTTCTACAGCCAATAAAAAAGGTTTATTTGATGCTTTCTGTTCTTGTTCTTTCCTGAGACACTTTAACCAAAACAAAAGCTAGCAACCTTATGAAAATCAAATTGAATCTAAGTAAAGTGTCATGATTTAGAAAACGAGTCCATCATATCCCATTGAATATGCTTTACTTTCCTTAAACACACTCCATCCTATCATCCTCCAACAAGTCCATCAAATAAGCAGATGAAAGATATGTATTTAAAGTGAGGCCATCCTTGGTAATAATTCAATATAGTTCGTTGTCTAGTCAAAATACCTGTATTTTCAGATACAGATAGTAGATAAGTTTACAAAAATAGTCTTCAATAACTATAAGAGATTATTATCATGGTCTTTGGATTCACTGATGATGAGCAGGAAGCTGTTAATCAACATCTGTTGAATATTGCAGTCTAAACAGTCCACTTGCAAGTTGCAACCAGGTATCCAGCTATTTCTTTGCTGCTAAGTCTGAGGTCATGACTCCAATGTGCCTGCAATGTAAATGGGTATTGTAAGAAAACAATATCTGCTATTTGACTGAATGGCACTACTTTTATATATAACTAGAAACATTCATAATCTTAATCAATAAGAACGAATACAAAAAAAACAATCTTGTAGAAGCCCTGAGAAACATACAAAATGCCAACTCCAAAGGTCAAGAAGCACAATAGATACTGTGAATCCTGTTAATTAACCGATAATTTTAATTAGTATTCACCAATCAAATGTGATTGGTTGAATAAGATTTAGTAAATTCTGAAAAGAGCTTTAGATCGACAAGTTTAGGGCATTAATAGGCAATCCAGATGTTTTGCCAAATTCGCGAAGCTGTGGAGCTAGACCACAACAAATAAATGGGACACATTTATTACGTTCTAATTGGTGGCCTGCTAGGGTAAAATGTAAATGATGCTGACAAAAGTGCCCTGTTGTTAACTTCAACATCAGACACTAACTTAAGGTGTGGTAATATTGTCAATGTGAGAACAATTTACTGATGTTTTTAACTTACTGATCATGATAGTTAAATAAAGATTCATAACATTCTTAGAAAGGCTAAATTGTCAAATTTTAGAAATTGGAAATTAACCAGATCTACAGTAGTTTTAGCTTGATTGTATGCAGGTGCATATACTTGCTAATGCCGGATCAGCAAAGTTTGGGGTCTCTTAAAAGTGTTGACTGTTTCAACTTAAATGCACTTGATAAATTTGCTTTTGCAACAAAAAATTGTTTTGGTATTTTCTTGGAGCCTGCTTTATTGAAAAGCAGTCATGATTTACATCTCAAAATGCCAGTAAATCAGTTAAATATCATTAACCCTGCTCTTGCTAACACCTGATATATCCGGTGCTACATATCTTGCCTGTGTGACCAACACCGGATATTTCCGGTCTTTGGGTACCCTTGCACTTAGCAAAATAAAAACTACATAGGTCGATTAAGGGGTATTGAATTATACTAGATATCATATTTGTGAAGCACATAATTGAAACAGTAATAGAAATCTATTAAATCCTTCTGATCTGGTGGGTACACCCACAATATCCCTGGTCCCAGGGGAAAGGTTCTCCCATATGGGGGTCTAGCATGACAAGGGTTAAATGACTATAATCCTTGTGTACAAATGAGGTACAGCCTTATCCTCCTATGTTACAGCAATGTTCCAGTAGCTTTCTGTTGTCAATTTAGTGTGAGACTTTAAAGATATGCTTCTTGTTTTAATTAAGACTTAACTTATTGACCAAGTATAATAATTAAGAAAATTCAAACATACTAAAAGTTATGAGAAAGCAAACAACCATACAAGGAAATGCTCCTTTTGCATTGGATATGCACAGCCATAAAACATTCATTAAGAATCCAAACTGTTACCTAAACTGCATTTAAATATCAGGAAGGGCACTTCTGTTTCAAACAATCATAACACAAAAATCTATGTAAACTGACCTTCTAGAAAGGCAAATTCATCAGCACCGTTAATGGCATTATCTGAAAGAAAAAAAAGATTTTTTCAAAGAAAATCTCGAGCTATTGAACGCTTACCAAAATATCAGCAAGAATTAAGCATAGCGTTGAAAAAAATATTGGTAACCAACAAGTACAAGTAAAATTGTTCATTTTGTTGTCATTATATATATAGTATTTTTTTATTATACAAAACATAAAATAACTACATGCATATACAATATGGTAAGACATCTATGGAGGATCGACAATCATATCAGCAAAAAGGGAACTAAAACATCTACTTAAGCATGTTCTATAATATTGTTTTCTGTATTAAGTGCATCCATACTCTTGACATATTTAAAACTTAATTGTTTTAATGAGAGAAACTCAAAATAAAATACTTTTAAAAATTATTAAGGGGTTATTTCTTAATCCATATAGTTTTTCTTTCCTGCGCAGTTGGGGATAGTCATTTATGACAAAGAAAGATTCATATTAAAGTTGTTTTTGAAGAGTCTATTTGAGTCCATCAACAGAGCTCAGACCACCTGGAAGTTACCTTTGAATGTCTTACAAATATGCACCTGACAGTGCAGATTTGTGATTCTTGGATCACAGCGAAGAAGAAATTGAAGCTGTTACATTTATTGGTAGCACCAAAGATTTATTTTATGGCAGTTTTACTTACCAACATCTTTTCGCTGTACTGTTTTACGCCTGCCTTGCATGGTAAATGCATATGCTTCTTTAGATATATTTTGAACAAAAAGTTCCTGAAAAATAGATTTAATAACACAACTTGAGTAAAGAGAAGCGAAAGTTTTCCAAAAAATATCATATGAATATAGTGGATAAAATCCATGCCTTTATAACTTAATAACTATTTCTTAAATAAGAAAAATCAGAATGACATTGACTTTTATATCAGAAACCAGACAGTTCTTTGATTTGCTTATCATGGGAGCTGAATCACACAAGAAACGGTCAACTCATCCACTTCTCAATTTTTCCTTTGTATGATTTTGTGTCATGGGATTATAAACTTTGATATTGTTTTGTACAATCTCACTTACTGCATTCAACATAATTTACCTAGTGACATCACACTGAGGCATGGACTTAGCCAGGACCAGCCTAAAAACCTCCTGTTTGGATGTAGGCAAAAATTTCTGTGAAGATTTTTCAATTTTGACTTTTTGGGGTAATAATCAAGTATGTTCCTAACAAACCATCTTCTAGAACATGGCTAATGTCAGTAATGTGTAAATTGCCATTTTTGACACAATAGGCTAATAAATGTAGCTGGTATAAGGATGTTAAGTACATTAATAGCTAAATCTGGACATGCAAAAATTTTGGAATTACTGTTTTGGACAGGCATTTTTAAAACCCTGGCCAAGTCCCTGCACTGAGGCGAGATTAGGTGGGTCCAGGGCTTCACAATGGGCTCTATGGTAATTGGTCTGTGGCAACTAATCCATTAATCCATCTAAGCTCTAAATATAACAATGAGCATATTATTTACAGTCTTGATATCAGTCTTAATTATCTAAAATCTTGATATCAGGTTATGTCCATCGCTATTGGTTACTTTGGAGTTGGACTAAGGACTTAAAGGCATAGTAGGTTTTTCAACAAGGTTAGCGTATAATCTAAAACTTAAAGTCCATTTAAAAATACCCCACAGCAGGGTCTTAGCCAGGATTTCAAAAATGCCTGTCCAAAACAGCAATTCCAAAATTTCTGCCTGTCCACGTTTAGCTAATCAGCTACTTCAAACCCTCATTCCAACTACATTCAATAGCCTATTGTGTAGAAAAGGACAAGTTCAACATCAACCATGCTATAGAGGATGGTTTGTTAGAAAAATAGTTGGTTATTACCCTCCGAAGTCAGATGCCCTTTGAAAATCCAAAATAAAAAGAGGTCACCAGTCATGCCTTCCATGTAGGTGGTGCCAAAGTGGCACTAAATTTGCAATATTCTTGTCTAAAATTTAAAGTCCATTTAAAGAATACCCCACAGTTAGAATTTCGTCAAACCTTCCCATAGGCTTTCAGTGTCAAGTGCCCTTTAAATATCAAAAAAAAAGGGGGGGGGTCAACAATCATGCCGGCCATATCGAAATACTTATCGAATACGGATCATCGATTGTAGGTCAAAATCGCCGATCCGAAAATCGCCGACTACCTGAATGGCCGATCGCAAAAACGGCCGATGAATCATTGGGCCCTCCTGAAATAAACCTTCCTATTCCTCTAATTCAGTAATTGAACTTTACATTGTCCACGTCAAGTGTCATAAACATTCTTATAAAGTATTCTGTGTTTCGATATATGTTTTTGTTTATATCTGAGTGTTAATTCTAGACGTAATTACGCCACAAAGCCAAGACATCCTAAAATTAGAGTGGCTAGCTACGCCGGCTTTTCTTCTTGAAATATTCTTTTTTTAAGTCCGAAATCGGTCTAATGATAAATGACATCACTTAAAACCAATCCAAAACTTTTTTATCACTTTCCACACTCGTATAAACGGACACTAAGCCTAATTGATTTCCAATAAATAGGGCCCTTTTAAGCATCGGCCTTTCTGCGAAAGGCGATTTTGTGAACGGCGATTTCGGAATCGGCGATTTTGACCATATACCGGATCATCGGCCCAGAATTTGACCGCCCCATGTCAGTACAATCCCTCATTTCGCGACGAAGAGGGAAAAGCGGGTAGCCCAACTAAGTCAGACAGAGGTGGCTACTCGAGGAAGGGGGATCACTCCTGCAGTGGGCGCACGATCCATGGGCGGAAGGTGGGTAATCGGGCCATAGGTGGCGCCAAAGTGGCACTTCCGTTTGTGATTTCATTGTTTGCCACTTTGGCGCCCCCTATTGGACAGCATTACTGGTGTACCTTGACCTCCCTTTTTATTTTGGATATGCAAATGGGATCTGGCAATATCAATGAAAGCCTAGGTTCATTACAAGATTTATGAAAAAAAATGCCCTGTTTACCGTGGATTTGGCAATCAATGACACCGCTTCCTGACTAGCAAGAGAAACATCAGGATCCATTTTCATTATGCTTTTTATTCTGGTAAATGGCAACTTGTTTACTCGTTCTGTTTTTTCGTCTGCATCTTGCGATTCGATGTTGTTTTCAGTGTTTTCTGTGTCCTCGACTCCCGCCATGTTGTCAAAAGTAAATGGAATATGACGCGCGCATTCACAAGAAGTGCACTGAGGGGCCTCTGAAACAAATCAAAAGTGCAATAACGTGGACAAATTTGACGTAAATTTATTTGCATTAGCAATTAACTCCTGTATAAATTGAATTTACATACTAATTCGAGCCATAGTATTATCTTAACGATATATAGCAATCTATTCATTCCCATGGCAAAAATACAGACAATGATACGCGCTATCTGTGTCTTTCAGAAGAGAAATTAGTTAGTGATCTCGACAATAGGTGGCACCAGGGGCTATAAGTGTTAGTCATGATTTTTAAAAATCCCCTAGTTTTTACTTCCTGCTTTATCTAGTTTTAATTTGTGTGCTTCTCTGTTTAGTTTTTTTGTATTTCTTCTGTCATACTTTGCCCCTTAGTATTCTAATTACTAGGCACTTGAAAACCTATACCATAATTGCAGAAAGAAATGGGCTTATTTTCTATTTGAAAAATTAAAATCATGCATAAAATCCTTCTAATTCAACTATTGACTTTTCTATGGGTTCATGTTAAATAATTGATAAAAATACTTACCGCATTTTCTATAAATATTTTAATAGAATAATCTAATGAAATGATATTTTCACATTTCCTTCAAAAAATATGACATGAATTATCCTCCAATTATTTTTTAAAAATTTTATTTGACCATTTTTTATACTTAAGCTCCATGTTGTTGGTTATTCAGAATTAGAAAAGGTATAGTGAGGTTGGGTTCTACTTTAGATGTTACACTACCTGAAATTCTGAGCCTCTTGATTTTTGATCGTCCCAGATAGCATGGGGTCTGATCAAAGCCACAACTTGTGACCTTTGCACTGCAGACCACTGGTGCAAATGCGTGGCAAAGTGAGATTCATACAGTCAATCAAATAAATCTTGTGAGATATGAATAAACAGGACACTCATAGAAAGAGTCCCTTATAGGAGAGAGGTACAGACACGAGAGTCAACGCATGATCTACAGCTGGGTGAAAAGCTGATTGCTGTAACATGTCTGCAGTGTAATCTGTGCTGCAATTGGATGTTTAAAAATGGGTTCTCAAAAATACAACTCTCCTATTTGCTGCAAACGGTACATCAGTCAACACCATGCTATGACATGTAGCCCTGGTCGCACACAAGATCTGGTCCAACTAATTCTTCATTGAAGTTTATAGTTTTTGGTACTACATGTAGACTCTACTTGCCAATAGTGCTTAGACAATGCCACACAGACAATCAGTTAAAACATCTTGTGAGATTTGAACAGTTATGGTGCTCAAATATATAAAGCAAATAAAGGAGCAAGGGTGACTTGGTTTTCTTTAACCTCTTGCAGGAGATAAGGCTCCACCTTCAGTCCCCCTGTCTTAATCTACCTCCGGTACACATAGAATTCAGTGGATAATATGATAAAGGTAATTAGCATTTAACAACATTTATTTCAGGCATTTATTAAAAAAAGTACAGGTACAAGTACAAAAGCAATCATTTGCAATCAAAATGCAGATTTTTATAGGGCCACGATTATTGACATTAAATAAAGACTGGAACTCAATGTGCCATGCAATACTTTTAAAAGGAAACTGACATCTGTTTAAACATGTTGGGTTAAACATTTCAAAGCACCAACTACAAAGTTTCAATAAGAAAGACAATTGGCATCCAAATACCCTAATCTTCCTCTATTGAAGTTAAGTTGCGATCGTTTTATTTGTCACATCTTAAAAGTAAGAAAGAGTTAGAGATATACTTTATTATATACTGCAAGTATTACATGAATTGAAGGTTGCAGGATAATACAATGCAACCTGCAGGCAAGTTTTATTGTGTCATCCTTTTCACTGGAGGATGATATATACAAAACTAAATGGATTTAAATAGAAGTTTTGTTTCAAATGTTCACTGGCCTATTATTTTGTCAGAGTAGGATTTACAACATATCAAATACATGTGTATCCACATTTTTTTTCTGCCATAGGGAATTTCAACAAATGAAATGTACATTAACCTACATTTGCATTTTACAAAAATAATACACTAAATAAACAGAATGTATGATGGATGAGCAGCATAACAGTTTTTTGATATCCTTACTTCTATGTACCTGAACAAAATAAAATTTTCTGCATATTTGATTAGGGAGGAGAGGAACACATTCTGCCTTGTCATATTCATTAACATTAACAAATGAATAAAGACTAAAGAGAAAAAAAGCTTCTATGTCTGAGGTTGGAAATCAGAAGATCAGACTCCTATACCTCTCCTCCTCAATTGGTCAAAACAAAGAGAGTTGTCTTGAAGATCACATGATACAAAGAGAGGGATTCTTTTATTATTCGTGAATAAAGTATTCAAACTATCAATATGAAATATAGGTTCACTTTACACACTGATATCTAACCATCAATACAAACCCTATGCAATGCCATTATGGTTATTCTCTTTTTTGATCAGCCCTTATTACCTAGAATAAGTACACATGAATTTTAAAAAGACGCTATGAACAAATAGATATTAAGGAAGATCATTTTGTTTCATATTCACCTTTAACATCTTTTCTTGTTTGAACTGATGAGTAACTTGCCCTTTCTTGATGACTACATAAATAATAAATACATTTCATGCCATGGCATATGCAACACTTATAAACTGGATAGAAAAATATGATGATGTACAATTGATGGGATGCTCGTTCTAGATGTTAGTGTCACTAATTGTTGTCATTGTTTTTCTAATCTTGGTATGACTGGCATTATTAGATTCCCAAATGATGAATCTTGTGTTATGAAGAATCCCACTGAGTTGGCATGAGCATGCTGAAAAGGAGAGGAAAGTGTGCATTAGAGTTAACTCTGACAGTATTTTTTTGTGTAACTTACATAACTATCCTTGGTTTTATAATACACATTTTCCTAAGAATTAATACCTCATTTTACCATTTTTCAAAATCATCTATATCTCATATATTTTTTGATAGATCACTAGAACCAAACAATTGTTAATGTCTGTTAACACCCATATTTGCAAGTTCCAAACCAATTTGAATATTATTCATATACCATACTTTTATTATGTATATCAGCTATATTTCCTGTGTTATAAGTTAATCATCTTTATCCAGTAAACGGAAACCTACTTGTAATGCAGTTCTTTGAGCAGGTGTCATCTGTTGGGAATCCCCTATTGGCTGAAAGATGTAATACAAAGAAATGCCATCAAAATAGCAACAAAATAGCAAGGGCAGCAGTGTTCCTTGTAATAGATTGTGAAAATATTCTCTAAATGTCAGAAAAAATGTACTCAATTTTCTAAGTATTGACATTAGTTAGGATGAAAATAGGAAGGAAATAAGTAGACTCAGAACAGCAAATAGCCAAATACCAATATGGCTTATTAAACTTATGATATTTATTATTCTAGACGTAAGCTTAACATTATAAAACCTTATTTAAATCAATGATTTCTAGAATGAATGTATATTTCAGAGGTGTGGGTGGATTTCAAGGAAGACTAGATAAACTGTTCATAGTAGTAACTGTTCATGAATTTTAACCCTTTCAATGCTGAGGCTACTTTCATCCAAAGCACAAGGGTGCAAATATTTTTGAAGATCGTCTAAACCCTGTCATGTTGGTATTCATTGGATAGCTCTCACTGAGTACTCTCATATGAGTACCTATTTGTCAGGGTTTCAGTAATTTTTCAGGTTTTTTGTATCATTTTGTATTGGCCAAATTAGTCACCGCTCACCAGCAGCATAAGGGTTAAGGAAAAGGGAAAGGAAAATTACTTACTTGTGCAGCTGGTACTGTTACTGTGCCGCCTGCGGCAGGTGGGGTAACAGCACTGAAAGGCAGGTTAAAAATCAGATGTTTTTGGAGAGAATAAGCGGAGAAATGCTTGAAAATTGCAGTTTGACAAAGAGTTACAGTTTTCAATTTTTTGCAACTTTCTTATTATAAAGGTTAATATGAAGAAAAATTCCATTCACTCATGTAACATTTCTATAGAGAAAAGCTAGGTACAATTTGTAAGTCAAAATGGATGTATGAAATATTTATTATCCTTTAATACAAACATTCCCTTCATTTTTTATAAAAATTTGCAATAATCTTGAACAGTGATGTGTGTGCCATATTTGCATGTTCTTCTTATTTCTTAGTATAGACCTATAATGGGTAAAAGCTTTAACTGAAACTTGGCACATTTTGAACATCATAATTACTCTGGATGACAGAATAAGAAATAGTTTTGCTATTACTGGAGAAATTTATGTCCAAAACCGAAAGAGTTTAACAGAAGAAACATTACCTGCTTGCTGGCTGTGACTGCATTCTTAAGCGTTGCTTTTGCTGTTGAAGCTCTTCCAGTATTTTACGGTTTGCCCTTTCTGAAAAGATATTATCCATATTCAGTGCTTTAAAGAAAATATAATCTCACTGGGCCCTTTAAAGTGTTTAAATTAAGCATTTCAGTTTCTTCCAAATAAACTTCTGGTACTGCCAAAAAACAGTGGAACAATTTTCAAGGTGTCAGTGTGTCTCTCAGGCATTGCAATATATGCTGCTGTGCAGCGGCGCTTAGCGCCGCTCACTATTAGACTGGTAAAGTTAAACCATGAGTGTTGATTGTAGGATATGCAACCAGCAGATCTTGCTCACCAGCCTCAGTATCGGTGCAGGAGATTCCATACCCAAACGGCTTCGTAACTGCACAGAGTAAATTTAATATTTCCATGCAATTGAAGGGCCAATCAGTAGATTTCGTCATCTATTTCCGTTGATAGTTAAACATTGTTCAGTTTCAATCAGTTTTTTTAATAAAATGTAATTCATTTTCATGAAATGTAAGCAAGTTAATTTAAGGGAGATTTTCATCGATCTCATTAGATGATAGATCGATATAGAGGAATTGCAAAAAAACCTAACTAAACCACCCAGATAAGTGCATATAAACTAAGTCAAGATTAAGTTTCTAAGTTGCTTCCAAATAGTTCCTAGCACTATTCAGCGTTTTGGAGTTGTTAATTATGACATGATGTTGAAGTTGCGCTGTATTGGGGGCGAAATCTCTTCGGTACGAAATCTCCATGAACCCCTCAGTATGACTCCCAGCACAGGTGTTGGCGAGAACCACTCAAGAGGTGCGCTCTGTGTATGTGCGTGAGCAACTTCCTCTTTAATGCAAACAAATATGAGAGCCCTCATTTGTGTCTCATAGTCCTTGTGACGTCACACTGAGGCGAGATGAGGTGTGTCCATGGCTTTACAATGGGCCCTATAGTGATAGGTCTGTGGTGACTAATCCATGTTCTATTCATCTGAGGTTAATCACATTTAGCCATAGGATATACATGTAGATCTATGACTTAAATCAGAGAGATACATCCCCTTGATCCGCAACCCCATAGGCACAGCATGCTAGTACCTAGAGTGTGTGCGCCTCGAGTTACGCGATGTAGACTGGGGAAGTATTGGTGACGTGATTTTTTCAGAAAGAGGCTGGCAGGATGTTGGCTGGAATCCAGGCATGCGCAACTGGTTTTGCCCCAATTTCAGTCTGACCCAGGGCCTTGTTCAGCACCATAAACGTTGATCAACATTCATAAACGTTTCCCGTTCAGATCGTCATAAAATGCAAACGTTTATGAAGGAGAGACCCGGATGTTTAAACGATGCGATGACAGCCCAGAGGTGTCGTTGTACCATTTAACATCCGGGTCTCTATGCGAAAAAAATGGTGTCTACGTATCGATCAAATGCGATCAACTAGAAACGCAAAAGTCCAAAAAGGGTCCTTGTTATTCTGGTTGATAGGGATATAGAAGTTAGACTTGACACAAATAAGTTATCGATAATTCTATCTTTTCACTTGTATCTGACATATTTGTATTTGGTATAAGTGATTTTAAAATGTAAAAAATGCAATTTCTTCAATCATCACTCAATAAGAAGCTGTGTAGAGTTATATACTGGCCATGGTTTAGGTGTGTTAGAGGGATCATGATTTTTTTTGTATGCAAAAAAATGTAGGACCAGTTTTTTACTGGTCCTAAGTTATAGCAATAAATGTAACTAAGGCATGTATCTATTAGAGATATATGTTTATTAAATAGATAAACAAAAACAGACAAAACGTTATCAGACGAATTTGAAAACCCGCCAGATTTCGTTTTGTGATGTCCATGATGAATGAGGGATTCTGGGTAGGGTTCACAGTTTATACGCGTTCAGATCCCGTTTTCCTACCACGTTGATCAACGTTTATGGTCCTGAACAAGGCCCAGGGCCTGTAACACGAGCGGTTCCCGAATTAGATGGGCTCAGCAGGCAGCCAATCCTGAGGGTACACATGTTATCTATGACTCATAGAGAGGCAGCAATATTTGATGACGCATGCACAGTACCCACTCCCTGTCTACTACTCCCAGCTTAAATGTAAACAGGTAAAAGACAAAAGTACATGTATGATCATGTATGTTTGTTTGAGTCTTTGGCATGACAAAGAAACTTTAAAACTTCTTATTTTTATTAAAGGTTGATTTGGGTCCACCAGCAGTTTTCCTACCTTGACCAGCACTTGGAGCTTGAAATGCCATTTTGATTCGTAAATATGAAACGGTCTTGCTACTCTGCGTCTGTTACTTTGAGGAGTTAGTTGAGACACCGGAATCTTTCAGAAGCTGATCGATTCACATAAACTACATCCCGGTATATAACAGCTATTGCAGATTACCGGATTAAAAGTAGAGTAAATCGAGCACCTTTGATTGGTTTATTTCATAACACATGGTGTTCCGGTATATACCTAAAAAAAGTGCGACATTTGTTGGACGAATTAGCAAACAAGTATTCGCAGTTCACCACACAAATGTAAAGATTTTTTTTGAGGATCGATCATTTGTAAATACTTAAAATTCCAAAGCCAACTAATTGAATTTTTTTTGGATTTCACAAATAATTCTCTTTGTTCAATATAAAACGATTCTCTATATTCCATAGAGTAGAGGGAGCTTGTCTGAGTGCAAACTTTATCTTGCTCATGTTAGTAATCTGAGGAAACATATGATTTTCCAATTTCACTTCAACCAATATCTTCGCAATGCATATTTTAGGAACTATGGCTAAGATTGATGAGCAAATGTATGAGAAACTGGATTTATATGCGTTTTTATTATTTTCCTTTTTCTCATTTATGCTGTTATATACGTATTGAGATATTCTCTTATCTTAGATGAATATAACATTGACTCGTCACTAGCAGACTTTCTGTAGAGGCTGGGGTGCGGATGACACAGGTGATCAACTGATATACCCTGTTTGCAGAAAAAAGGTGCAGGATACATGCGACGGACATGCCGGTAGTGATGCGAGTTCAACATTGGATTACACTGCAGGCGTGTTAGATGGCTTAATAAATTACATACGACAACATACATAAACAACTTATTATGATAATAAAGATGATGTTAGGAGTATGATTAAAATAATAATAATAATAATAATAATAATGATAATAATGATAATAATAACAATAAAAATGATAATAATAATAATAATAATAATAATAATAATAATAATAATAATAATAACAATAAAAATGATAAAAGTAATAAAAATAATAATGATAATAATAAATGATAATAAATAACAATAATAATAATAATAATAATAATAATAAAAATAATAATAATAATAATAATAATAATAATAATAATAATAATAATAATAATAATAATAATAATAATAATAATAATAATAACGATAACAATAATAAATTGGAAAATTCATATGATGATTTCATAGATAATAAGAAAATGTTTTATGGACAAATTGAACTATTTAGCTATAATCCAGGTGATGCGGTTATCCAAAACATCCATTATTTTGTTTTTATTCCAGACGAAACTATAGCCGCTTTTTAATTGGAATTTGAATTGAAGGCACTCTACAGTCGCCCCTTACATCAATGAAATATTCTTCTAAAATATCGTAATTTCTTATCAACTAATCCAAAATGACTACTGGAAGAATGATTTTAGTGATTACTCTTGTATTTCATGTTCATATTACGTAGAGTATGATACTTCCTGTCTATCACAATATATTTATATATGATGTAAGGGACTTCTGAGAGTGCAGAAGCAAGATGGCAGACCCTCCCACTTCCCTGCTGGATGAAGAGAAGGATGTTTCAGACGACCTTCCCTCCAATATTTTACCTAATCGTGATCCATTGACTCGCGCCCTCAGTGAGGAAAGCGATGTTGTCGAATTTGATGTGAGTTTTGTCCGGATCTTTATGTCAAACACAACAATAATATTCAAAAAGTTTCCTGTCATCAGTCAAATAAATTCCACTATCCAGGATATATTTGTATATTGAATTTTTAATTCTTCTTCCTAATGCGTATTCAGCTTCAGTTGGTTGAAGACTCTGATATGATCATTTTATACCACAAAGGATACTGTCTTAAACAGCAATGAATTTTTTTCTGCATGTCCAGATTTAGATTCAAACCCTGAATATAATATCCTATTGTGTCAACAACTTGGAAAAGGGACATTTGCCATGTCTTAAAGATGGTGTCTTAGGAAGAAAAAAGGTTGTCCCTCTAAAAATACTTAATTGAAAGTTCTTCATAAAAACATTTGCCTGTCTGAAAAGGAGATTTTTTTTCAGAAAACTGACATGGTCAAGTCCCTGTATCCATATAGAAATGTACACACTACATAGTGTGTTCTGTTAACAGCAAGGTCTTAGCCAAGAATTTAGAAAGGCCTGTCCAAAACACCATTCACAAAATGTATGCTCATCCAGATTTAGCAACACAGTTTCTTTGAATCCTTAAATACCAATAACAATTAGTAGCCGATTGTGTCAAAAGGGCAATATTCACTTCAAAGATGTCTTAGAAGATGGTTTGTTAGAAAAACGATATTGTTTCTACTTACTAGTCCAAAAACGTTAAAAAAAAAATCCTGTTTAAAAAGTGGGTTTTCAGGTAACTGCCTGTCCAAAAGACTGGCTGGATGGGTCCTGACTAAGTCCTTGGTTGACAGGCATGGCAGAAAACACCCACTATGTGTCAAACAGAGTGTAACACCTGTTTAGAACAAAATTAGACTCTATGTCAACAAAAAATGAATATTTTTGGAAAAGAATGTCATGAAGGTTGAAAAGTCCACTAAGGTTGGAATGTATGATTATTCTGTGTAGAAAGCCTGCGATTCTTTGGCCAGAGACACACAAAGATTGGGAAATGATCCTTACATAAATCTATACCATACACATGGTCTCTGATTTATGAAAATATTTTGATGACAGTGCTATGCAAAATTTGTTTAGAGAAATATCTGCTTAAAAGCTGTCACTGGTTCTAACAATTCCTTTTTAAATATCTTTTGAATATTACTATTATGAATATTGATGTTCAAAATTGTAAGACAGCAATCCATCATTGTATAGAGTGTTGGTGCCTGGCTCTCAGACATGCATGATGTTGTGGATTCCTGCACTGTTGCAGCCTCAATATAGCACTTTGATGTAGTATTGACACAACATAATATTTTGACTAAATATGTCAAGCAAAAGAAGCATGTGTCAGGATTCCATGCAATGCCTTAGGTCTGAGTCTGCAAAGCCTGTAGCTATGGTAGCAAAACATTCAGTTGGAATAATTGAATAACAGTACTAACATAATTTTTCTAAATGAGGTCTTGTTTGTAGTTTACTATAGATGTTTCATACATACATTTAGGCTTCACTCAGGTCATGTATAGAGCATTTGGCCCAGTAGTAAACTCTGAACTAGACCAGCATCATGGCTGATAGCCTGTGATAGAAAACTGGAAAAGGGTAGAGCTTAGTCTTCATCAGAACATATCTTTGCTTTAGGACAGTGAGATACCACATGCTAAATCCCTGTCTGTAGTTTAAAATGGTGTCCACTATGCCACTAGTAGATTTTCACAACAGCCCCTCTATTATGGACATCCCTCTATAGTGGACACTAATTTGGCTGGTTCCATGAACGTTCAACATCTATCATGGTTATTGCTTAAGCCAACACAGTGCATAAGGTACTAATGCATGTACATTCATAGAAGTCCTTTTGAATATTTGTGTCAATTTAGACAAAGTATGATAAAGTATGAATAATTGTACATCTTTCTTTTTAACAATTTCTTTGTAGCCCATGTTTAAATCCCACCACTGATTCGCATCAGCTATTTTGAACACTATGCAAAGCACTCAAACTTATTCTTAGAATTTTGTTTTCTTTGCAGGCTTCTCCCAACAGTAATGTGAAACTGGATGAGACTGTAAAGTTAGATGACACTCTTGATGAAGGCCTGGCTGGGCTGAAGTTTGAACAAGACTTTGAAAATGAAACTAAAGATCTGTTTGTCGTGGTGGACAATCCAGAAAAGCACACCACCACCATGGAATCCTACACCACCTTCAGAATAACAACCAAGGTTAGTTCATATATCTATTGTTACAGTTTAAGGTGGGTCATCAAAATGGAGTTTGTCCATGCTTTTGTGCAATGTACTGTTCAAAAATCAGTGCTAATCATAGGCATAGGCAGCAGGGCGTCTGGGCGTCATTTAGACACCCAAACCCTCAAAAAATCACCCATTAGGACACCCTGTAGGGAATTTCTTAAAATGTCAATTTCAAGCATATCATTGAATTTTTGTTCACCTCAATACAATTTCTGTGACATTGTATATGGACATTATGTTTTATTAAGAAGTAAACAGTGTAACCTGAGTATATTGTGATCTCCCTTGAAAAGATGGGCACCCAACATTTTTACAATTGTCAATTTTGGGCACCCAGTGCCTACTTTCTAGATCCTGTCTAAGACCCTGGTGCTAATTGTTATATTTCAGACAACAAGAAGTGAGTTTGACAGCCATGAATACTGTGTACGTCGAAGGTACAATGACTTTCTTTGGCTCAGACAGAGACTGGAAGAGGAACATCCAACCCATTTAATCCCTGTAAGTCTAAAAAACTGTGCCCTGTGTTTGTAAAGAATATAACCAAATTTTTGGGTTTTTGGTGTTTTTGGTTCAAATATATTGTAGTTGTTAAGCAAGATTAAAAGGTTCATATCTTCATTTCCTCTAGAGGGACGTTATTGTCTTGTGGCAAACTTTTGATTGCTTGATTAAAAACAGTTTAAATTATGAAAATTGTAATGATATCATATAATATTGTTGCATTATAATATACTGAATAACTATTCATGAAATAGGTTGGCACAAAATAACTCACATTTATGAAAAAAACACGCTTTTATAGATAACAAGATTTACACCGTAAACAGAATTGATATGCTATAAACTAAAGGCTGAATAACTTAACAACATTATCAATTCACAAGGACCTTGAGATATTTTCACATAATACATGACTGTTATGTTGCCTTATATTACAGCCACTTCCTGAGAAACACAGCCTGAGACGATTTGACAGGTTCAGTCCAGAATTCATTAAAACTCGCCAGGCAGCCTTAGAAAAATTCCTCACCAGGATCGCAGACCATCCAGTTTTGTCTTTTAACAAACATGTCCAGATATTTATTACTGCCAAGCAATGGGTGAGTTTCAATTTACTATGTTCGTTAAAATTGACGCGGTTCTCTATAGGATCTTGCCTGTTTTTGTTGTAAAATCTGTGTCATGCAATCAGGGATTCATATGTATGGATTGGAAACTGCTTCTTGAAAGGTATAGCTAATCTTACTTCACAGCAAAACATGTGTGTTTGACCAATTATAATGCTTCCTTTAATTCTTCTAATAAAATTCCTAATGCTTTCTTAAGAAGTATAACTTATGGATATGTTTAAAAAACATGCTCCTCTTCATTAAAGGGCAAATGCACCATCATGATGATTTAGGTTCAAAATGTGTCTATACGTGTTACCTTTCAAATAAGACCACCCGCAAGTCTGTCCTCCTCAGCACTCCTCAGATATGGCTTATGAAAGTGAGTAAAAAAGAGGCCTGAGTCTGGGCATGGAGGCTGACATTATCAGGGCAGGGCACATTTTAAGCACCCCTTCTGATTGGTCGAGAGATATCAGTTGCAGGAAGTTACTGCCACTGATATCTCTCAACACATTGTGTAGTCAGTATTCTTCTACCAGCACATAACCCCTACTTAGATAAGGAGTTTTTATGTATATCAGTTTACTGAGATACATTATCAGATGATATCGTCTGCGGTTTCTACTCGACGGATGTGGTTTGCGGTTTTTCTCCTGGACGTGAAATTCTGTCATTTTTGGAAATTGGCGCGTGTCGGGTGGGCATGTCTTTTTGCCTTTGTGTGGGTCTCTGCCTCGTGGGGCCGTTATTGGTTGGCCATTCATTTCGTTGGAGGTTTTTGATTGGCATGGGGGGCGGTGCTTGTTGTGCGGTGTTTGTCGGTTTTGCATATCTTGTGCCTTTGTTCGTGGGTCTGCCACGTGGGGTTGTTGTTTTGGTTAACCATTCATTTCGGCGGAGAAATTTGATTGGCACGTGGGGGCGGTGCTTGTTTTGTGGTGTCACACACTGGGATCCAATCATGTGGATCTTCTGTTGCAGTCATCTTTCGTGGTGCTGTGCCACGTGGGGTTGTTATCTTGGTTAACCATTCATTTCGTCGGAGATATTTGATTGGCTCTTGTGGTGTGTGCATGGCGATAAGTCCATTTTTCATGGTACCTCGCCGATTCCTTTCAGTTTTATCAAGTTATCGCCCCCCGATCCAAATATGAGTACCTACCTGGATAGATGAGATCCTCATCTATCTGATTCTATCATTTTTTTTATTTCCAACTTCAGGTTGGGAGCGAAAAAATAGCTATTCGCTACAACCAGAAGTTGATTTTTTTGACATTGGCGAGGTTACGGTCCGCCATTTTGATATCGAGTTTCGCAAAATTTGAACCCCGATTTCAAAGCTTTGATTTGTGGCCATCTCTAACTTTAAAATTCCGTAACTAAAAGTTTTATCAAGCCAAGTATCTGTATTTTTTAGATTAATTCTTTTGGTTTCGGAAAATCCAAAATATTTCGAGATATTTGTCATCACGCATCGGTGATGACGTGTTGACCATGGCGATAAGTCAATTTTTCATGGTTCCTCGCCGATTCCTTTCAATTTTATCAAGTTATCGCCCCCCGATCCAAATATGAGTACCTACCTGGATAGATGAGATCCTCATCTATCTGATTCTATCATTTTTTTAATTCCAACTTCAGGTTGGAAGCGAAAATTAGCTATTCGCTACAACCGGAAGTTGATTTTTTTGACATTGGCGTGGTTACGGCTTCCCTTCGATATGCATTTTTACACAAAAAAACACACTATTTTCAAAAAATTGTCACGTCGCCGTTTCTGGGTTAAAAGTTACAAATGACCCATCAAAATGTTCGCAAGAAAAAGGGCTTTTACCCTATTATCATAACCTGTTTGTTATGTTTGTTATTTTTGAAGAAAATGGCGTTGATTTTTTTGACAATGGCGAGGTTACGGCTTCCCTTCGATATGCATTTCACACAAAAAACATACTATTTTCAAAAAACTGTCACGTCGCCGTTTTTGGGTCTAAAGTTACAAATGACCCATCAAAATGTTCGCAAGAAAGAGGGCTTTTACCCTATTATCATAACCTGTTTGTTATGTTTGTTATTTATGAGAAAAATGGCGACTTTGGAAAAAAAACGGCAAAAACGGCTTTTTTCAATGTTGATTTAGGAACCCTGGCGAAATTCTCAATTTACTTAATAATTTCGCCACTAGAACCGAAAAAAAAGTTTCAACTTCAAGAAAACAGACTCTAAATAATACATCCTGCCCATTTGTGGAATTTGTTTGTGCCTCACAATCGTAAAAAATGAACTTTGAAAAAACTGGAAGTAGTAAATTTTTGAATCGCGATTTCAGCACTCATTGAAGTCTTCACCAGAAAATAGATGATTTATTTCTCTGTCAATTCTAGCTCAGCAGGTCTGATTAATATGGCAAGAGCTGAAATCATATTTAATTTCCTTTTAATTTAGATATGTTTTGGATATATTTTTGACAGTGGGTTTCCCACAAGTGAAATATGACATGACTATTTGGACTTATGGTTTTACTACCAATACCAAAATGGCATCGTGGGTAGCAGGCTGTCATCTTGTTCAAAAGAACTAAGACTTTTAAAAGCATACTTCATGTATCTCCAAATGTTGTATTGTCAGGCTCCTTTCATTCATTTTATCTTGTATTAATTTAAGAATAACTTTAATGCAATATATTCTGTGGTTTATGAATGGGACCTGGAGTCCACCTCAATTTGCTTAATAGTTGACATAGCAACTAAAGCTTCCTCAATGATATACTGTAAATTCTCAGAAATATGGCCCACTATAATTATTTGACAAAATAATAAAAGATAATATAAGGCTTTAGAGAGGATACAGCTTGGCCAGGCTGGTCAACAACTCATTTGGCAGGATTTTAAAAATGCCCATCCAAAATGTCTATTCCAAAATTTCTCCCCGCCCAGATTTAGCTACTGATCTACTCCAAATCCTTCTACAAACTACATTTAATAACCTGTTGTGTTAAAATGGGCAAATTTCACTTCAGCCATGTCCTTGGAGGTGTCTTTTCATGAAAATAATTGGTTATTACCCCCCAAAAAGTCAAATTAAAAAATTATCCATAGAAATTATTGCCTGTCCAAAAAGGAGAGGTCTTACAGGAAACTGCTTGTCCAAAAGACAGGCTAGACAGGTCCTGGGAAAGTCCCTGTTTGGAGATCCCCTCAACATAAGATAGACAGAGTATTCATCATGTGTCAGTGGACCCTTTATTCCCTATATTTAGGTTACATTTAAATCGATTCCATTCTGTCAACGTGAAATCAAGCGTGAACATAGGATACAATGTCAAGACTATGCCACACCAGAGGTCAAAATAAGTGCAGATTGACCCATTAATGCTTAAGAGTTCCTCCAGAAATTGTCATCTGGATCCAAGATATTTTTGACAATAACTTTGGAATTGAGAACGGTTTTGCAAAATGTTGTCAAAATGTTTGAAGAGTTGATGGTAATGTTCTGTTTAACATCTATCCTTCAAATATTTTCCCAACTTCACTTTTTTTCCTTTATGATTGCATCAAAGTTTACTGGCTGCCTTTGGCCACGATATGCATTAATGACACTTGGTGTAACAGACAAAAGTATGCACCTACTGAATTAATCAATATGAACTCAATATACCCAAATGTACCACCTTCCAGACTCTAGGGGCAATTTGACTCTGGCCTCCTGGGGAGCAGTTTTAGAACTATATACAAATAGTCTCAGATCTGGTGTTTTCCGTGGTGGATAAGACTGAAGCAAAAAATGCTTCGCCATAGGCAGGGTTATGTCAAGCAGATGCACTAGAAGTCATTGATGCTCAAAATTTTCTCCTGGAATATCTCTTTATATCTAAAACAATAACTTTGGAAAAGTGGGTATAATTCATTGTCTTAGCCAGCAGGGCATCTGGGTGCCTTTTTGGACACCCAAACCCTTAAAAAGAACCCCCCAGGACACCCAAATAATTTTGTGTGGAATTCTTTCCTCTGATTAATTGAATATGTCTGGGTTGTGGGGCGATTTTTAATATTTTTTTTGATCAATTTTGCCGAAAGTTTATTTAAATATGTTATTTTTGACTGCACCTCTGTGACGCCAGTCGTGGCCCAGCGGTAAGTCGGTCGGTTGTTTTGCGCGGGACCGCTGCGACGACGCAAGCAGAACATTAGGTCTAGAAGCCTAAGTATAAAACTCAAACAGCAGGTGGTGCATGTCCCAGCCTGCGGTTTTATTTGCGATGGGGTTGAGCCCGACGCAACGAGAACATAACCTTATAGTCGGCCACAACCAGGATGGGCTTCTAATGACATGTGGGTTATACAGACGGCAGTTCAACTTATAAAATGGTGGCTGTTCTTTTCCCCTTCACAAGGAAAAATCTTAGGTGGATGAGAAGAGGCAGGATATTAAGGGCTAACTTTAATTTCAAGGGAGATGGTGATATAAGGATGAGATGTCTGAAATATGCATGACTCTTGAAACTATATGTATTCTGTATTAACCACCATACTTATTCAGTTAATAAAATAAAAAAGATCAGTTTAGTATAAACTTACATAAAAATGGTATTAACAAGTCATGTCCCTTTTAATATAGGAATTTCATATTGATATTAAAAAAGAGCTTCTAACCACAATAGCATTAATCAGCATGATAAATATATATATATATATATATATATATATATATATATATATATATATATATATATATATATATATATATATATATATATATGTATATATATTCTACCATCCCATTTATTTGATTCGGATGACATGTTGTCAGAATGGGGTCAAATGACAGAGAAGGAAAAC
Organism: Maea johnstoni; assembly: GCA_963942565.1. Taxonomy (NCBI): domain Eukaryota; kingdom Metazoa; phylum Annelida; class Polychaeta; order Spionida; family Magelonidae; genus Maea; species Maea johnstoni. The sequence goes on along the minus strand of OZ012684.1, from coordinate 49,568,408 downwards.
CAGAAGGTTGAATGACCGAGAGGTATTTTAATTATCTAAGTATCAAGCCCCTGTACAGGAAATGGATTTTCGTGTTTTATTCGCTTTTTCTGCCATATTCATGTCTACACCAACACGACGACCGCAACCGCCACAACCATCCCAACATACTACTCAGACCATGACTTAATTGCGGTTTTTAACAACTAGCACCAAGAACCCCAGCACAGACCGGCAATAGAAGACACCTTGACCTTCAATATGGAACAACAACGGTAAGTAATATTACTTTATTAATATTTCCTGAAATACACCCTTGACGCTATTAGCGTCCTTCTTGTTTATTGTCATTTTCTATTTGAATAATTGCAAGAATGTATTGTTTTCTTTGGGAATGGTGTTAGGGATACTCAAACATTTTCTTTTTCTGTTTTTCCCTAATAACTGAACGCCCACCCAGTAGTATGATTGTATTAGCCAAATATGTGTTGTCTCACTCTATTGCAGCTTGAAAGTAAACAAAAACTGAACAAGGTAGGCTGGACCTCTTGGGAAATGTACATGCACAAAATGAATTCTCATGGTTTATTTCCTTATCAGTTTTTATACTTGGCAAACAGGTGTTCAGACAGGTGTTTTAGCAATTTTTTTGCATTTATGGTTGTTGCCTTATGATAGTGCTTTAATTTCTGTAGTACTTTTAGCAGAAAAGGGCTTTTTCATTTCCTTATTGTTGAAAAAGCCATGACCTATTCTTACTTCCAGAAACACGAAGGTTTTTACATACTGTATTGTCAGAAATATTGGTGTCTTAATCATATTCTAGGTCAATGGAGATACCATCTGGTTCTGTAGAGGAAATGTATTGAATAGATGAACACTACAAGAGTACATTCATATTTCTAATAATAGGTTGAATCATCCAGTTGGGAATGCGATTGTGTATTTGCTTTAGTGCTAAATTTGAATGCCATTTTGCTAGGATGTATCCATGGTGATGGATCTTTTGGTAGAAAACAAGTGCACGAGGTGAATGTCTATGCTGTGGTTGCTCCTTTTGTTTGTTTATTATCTTTATATTTTATATCCCCCCCTCATATTATGGTGCTGAGCAGACAAATCTAAATTTAGAAAATTTTATGTTTCTATTATTTCTGATTCTTTTTTTTTGCATTGCCACTGAACAATAATAAGCTGTTATATGTGGATGTCAGTTATCAATATTATCATACATTGACAAAAATGAGAGGCAAAAAACTTGATTTTAATATTCTAACTCACATTCTTAAAACATGTTTAGAAAAGGAAAAAATACTGGAAAAGTTATATCTTTAAAGCAACAATGTGACAATGTCAAGGATAATTCATGTGTTAGTTGGAGTTGGATTCATACTATACAGTAAGCTGATTTTGTGGAAAATTCACCAACACCTATTCTTAGGAAATAACCTAGATGAAAAGCATGTGCATGAGTGAAACCTTTTGAGACATCGAGAGGTGTCAAGAGTAAGGATCATAGGTGATCTCTCAGCCCATTTATACCTACAGCTTCTCTTAAAGACTGTCATCTGGGCCCATCCTTCTTTGTAGATAACGCTTTCAAGCTAAACATGAAATTTGGAAAATTTAAAGGCTTGATTTTATAAGGAAGGTGTCACTATAACTCGCAGATTTTTTGGCTGCCATAGGCAAGAACGAGTTGATAGATACTTAGAGCCTATATTAAGAAACTCAAGGGACAACATGTTGGAAGAAAATATAGAATGGTAGTTATTCATTTATTTTTTGAATGGAGCTATTTTTATGTTTACTTTACTGCTGTTGATTTGTGTGATAAAACTGTCAGATGCTTTCTCAAAGCTTTTCATAAAATAAATGCTTCAGTTAGAAAGGGATAATTTTCAATATAAACTGTTGATGTTCTGACTCTTGTAACTCTCCTTGAAGTTGGAATACAACTTTCACCATCAAGGTATCCATTTTAGATGTGGGGGTGGGGGTTTGACATTAACCCATTGGCACTCAGAGCGGCCAAAACAGGCATGACTTTTTTGTTGATATTTTCCTCACAAAAGCGTTTTTATCAAAAATATTTGAAAGGGAAATGTTTATCAGAATAATACCAACAACTCTCCTTCAAATATTTTGTGAGAATTTGCTTAATTTCCAAGTTATTTTCAAAAGTATGAAAATAGCAGACGATACTTTCCTGGGGGAACTCTGAGTGCGAATGGGTTAAAGCCTGCCACATACCCTGGTCAGGTAAATAAATGATTGGCAGTAAAAAAAACTGCTAAACACAAATTGTAACCTTCCTTTCAGCTTTGGTATAATTTTTGATGTTCTTGTGCATTTGAAATAAAGAGAGCTTTTTTAGGGGAAACACACCATCAGAATGACTTTGAAAGTGAGCTTATACATGTCACCTATCAAATAAGACCACCCAAAAATCTGTCCTCTTTAAAATAGCACTCCTCAGTTTTGGTGTACCTAAGTGAGTATGTAACAGGCCAGGGTCTGCCTTTGGAGGTAGCCATCTTGACCAGACATGTTGCACAGCTTGAGCACCTGCTGTGCCACCAGTGGTCAAGCGATAACAGTAACAGGGAGTTTTCCTGGTAATTTTCATTCATGGCTTTCAATAAGTGACCACAATTTTCTAGAACCACATTTAATATCAATCTTCAAAAAGTAAAACATAAATAGTATGGTGGACTTTTCCCTAGGATCCATGTGCTCTTCTAGTCAGTGGTGCCAGGTTCTTTATGGGAAAACACAATTTTGTTCTGTTGTTTTGGTAGACTTAAAAGGAGGATCTTAACGTTAGTTAGTAGGCCAGTGGTGTGTACTCAGTTGATATTGAACTTTATTTTGTCGCTTAAGTTATGCCTAACATTTTCTTTCTGTAGGAGTTCCAAGCCCACAAGAAACAGGGTAGCGGGGTCCTGAGCAGAATGGCGGATTCCATTCAGAACATGAGTGCCTCTTACATGATGAAGAACCGCAATCTAGAGTTTACCATGATGCAGGAATATATTCAAACTTTTGCCGACAAGCTGGGAACAGTAGATAGAATCAATCATAGACTAAATCGAGAACAGTTAGGTAAGTAACTGTTTGCTTGGGTTAGATGTATCAGTCACTCATCAACAGGTGTGGGAAGATTTTTATTCAGATTCAGATATGCATGAAGTTTTGTTATCTTGGTTGTCAGGGGTTGGGATAGCATCTTCCTTAAAGGGCAACTATTTTCTTTATTTTAATCTATCTGCATGGCAGTTGCACCATTTTTGGAATATCCTTCAGTGATATGCATGTAAAATATTGATGATAGTAATGTCCAGTATTACCAAGGACATACATACATGTTATCCATTCTCCCTGGTATAACTTCAAAGCCCTTAACAGACGTTTAAAAAAATGATCATAATTTTCCCCTTTTAATATTTCCTAAAGTTACTCCTAAGTCTCATGAAACTTTAATGTCTTTTGTTATGAGTACAATAACAATAAGTAAGCAAAGACAATGTCAATATATGTTGATTGTTTTATTCAGATTACCTAAATAGCTTGATGGAATGGGGTCCAGTTTTCACACTCTGGTCCAACTCGGAGGACAGGCTTAACCCAGCTCTTGGAGGCATGGCAAAGGCTGCTGAAGATTGCTGTAAATCTCTTCAGGAAGTGGTATGTACAGCTCATCAATATTTTGATATGTTTTTGTTTAGAGTCAGTACTGTAGTGCTTTTTGAAATAGCCTTTGTGTTTATGAATCCTTGGTAAGACCCTGACTCTGTTTGAAAAGGTGCATTTAATTTAACCCATTAATGCTTAAAAGAGTTCCTCCAGAAATTGTCCTGTGGAACTGTGGTACTTTTGGCAATAGCTTTGTGATTGAGAATAATTTTTACAAAATATTTGAAGGAGAGTTGTTAGTACTATTCAGATTCATATTTCTCAATCAAATATTTTCCTAACTATGCTTTTGCCTGCAAGATTTGATCAAAATTGTCACTGTTTTTGGCACTTTGAGCGTTAATGGGTTAAATTTGCCATAGCTTGTGTACACTTATGATAAGCTGGGTAAGTGATCCCTTTGTATGAAGTGTTGGTACAGCAGAGCTATTCACACTGTTAGGCCTACACTTTATTGTTTGTATTATTCATATCCTGAATTTAGATTGTTGTTGAACTCTCATATTTTCTCTTTACAATATAGTTATTGATAAGTTCTAATGAATGATGATATAAAAGTTCACCATGAGGGCCATATTATAAGAAAATATGCATATTGATATGATAATGAAACGTAGTTGGATCAGTGGTCAGGAGATACCTAGTTTGCTTGCTGGCCAGGGAACTGGGGTTATTTCCTGCACAACTGTATCTCCTATTTGCCCAATACTTTTGCATATCAAACTGTGATACCAGCTTATGGGTGTTATGTGGGCTCCTTAAACCTAGAGCACTAAAAAGGCTTTCAAGGTTGCATGCTTTCCAGCGAGCCAAAATATCTCAGCAAAGGAACTAGCCTTCTAGGGAATATGGTGATGCACTTTGAATATATGCTTGAAAGGGCACTTAACCCTTATCCTGCTAACCACACTAATAGTCGTGGTGTGCAGCAGTGCTCATAGGTTTCACAGCAGGATAAGGGTTAAGTTGATATAAGTTATCAAGGTGAGTGCTAAGTACAGTTGCAGATATCTCCCATTACTAAGTTCCAAGTTCTTGAAACAAAAGTGATATGTATTCTCACACCTTCACCATTTTATGTTTTCAGGTGGATTCTACAGAGATGCATTTCACTCAACCTTTGAAGGAATATCAACTCTATGCAGATGCAATTAAGGTACTTATTGAATAAACCTCTTAGGGAATTTTAGTGTATGACTGCTATGCTTTTTGGTCCTGCAAAGCTAAAAACTTTACAAGGTAGATAGTGTATGATGAGTACTATGATATCACATATCTAAACAGTTGCTAGAACAATTCATCACCTTTGCACAATTTATGTTTTAATCACTAGGTTATAGATCAATGGGATTACTGTATTCATGTAGTCTAGAGTACTTTATCTGCAATGATATCAGCAGTAACCAAGTGAGGTGGTGCATTCAGAACTAGTGGCATCATCTGGGAAAAGAATAAGAATTATTTTTCAATGCGCCTTCAAAAAGTAAAAAATGGTGAAATTTGAAACTACACTTTTGTCAAAATTCCTGGTGTTCAGCGTTCAGGACCTTGAAGAAGTTTACCACTAGCAGATTTAACAAGCTATGTTTTGTTACAAATTTCTGGCAGATGTAACTGGTCTTTTCAAATGTTTTATTTCTGCAGGCTGTGCTACGAAGGAGAGATGCAATTCAAATGCATTATGAGATGACAGTGGAAGAGGTGAATAGAAAGAAAGACGAGAAAGACCAGGTAAGTAAACCCGCTCATCTGGCTTGCCCAAATTCACAAAAGAAAATCACTTTATTATATAGTCAATTTACATATAAGTTACATTACCTCTTTATCATTTATATACTATTTCTAGATTTATGCATTCAGCACTGGCTCAGTTTTGCTTAGACCATCTAACCAGTATATTTAGTAAATGAACTAGCATGAGGTACACAGCTGCATAGATAACTATTAGAACCAACCTTTTAAGTTATACCTAGGATGTAATACATAACTTGGTTAGCTTTATTAAGTAGACTTGGATGCGGCCACAAAAACATGCAACTACGTAAGGATTAATATGGCATATTTGTTTTGCTTCAGATTAGTTCATTTCCTGCATATCACTTTATCCTTACACGTGCATGCTACCTTTGCTTTTTGCATGGCTTGCACACAGTTATATGAATCTGCATTTATGATCTGGAGTAAGTCAGTTTGTCTTATATAGGATATTGGATTTTGAAAGGTCACACGGTTTCATACAAGATATGACAATAAGGCTGTTTTAGGGATATTGACAAATTGCTCTGGTTCCTTGGATAGTCAGGACTTAGGACTTGAATTGCTTTGGTATTTCTACTTATGATATATCTCTCTACTCACTTTGTATGTGTTTTTTAACTAAAGAGAAATGGAGGCAGCATCCTTCTATATTTTAAGTTATTCAAAAAAAAGTATGAACTAAACTGAACAAATCAAAATGGAGTGAATTCTGTGTGATAAGTATAAATGTGCTATTGATGGTATCTAGAATCAAATATTTCTTTATTGAAATTTTTGTTTTGATAGTATATAGAAGTGTTAATAAGGTATTTTTCTATAACAAATGCACTAAGGTGTCAATTTCCTAGATATAAAAGAGGTTCTTGTTTGGAATATGTAGTATGTCTTTGCACATTGATCTGTCTTGTATGATCTCGATACCTACTTAGAAAACCCAATGCCTTAAGACAAGACGTATCTGACATGTACAGCTTTTAAAGATCACTAGAAGTTAGGCCTGAAAACCTGTGTTATAGTACTATGGCTTTCGGTAATAGTAGACCAATGTATATCATTTCTATTCCATTTAGTAATACAAGAATAATAACCTCAAATAAAGTCAATATTTTCATGGGCTCTTCATAAAATGTACAGCTAAAAAATGTACAGCTTTCATAAAAATGTACAGCTAAAAGACTAATCATATTTTAGTAAAAAGTTTGCCATGTAGTTCATTTGTAGCAGAGCAAGTGACTAATATATATATGGACAACATATTCAACTAATGCGTACTTGCATAAAACTGCGATATTTCTGACACTCTCTCATCATTTGCTTATCTCTATGCCAGCTCAGTGAGGTATGTAGTGACGTAGAAATACATGGAAAGTAAACAGTTACTGTATTATATGCTATGAAATGTGTCTAAATTGAATGTAGGCTTGCATTTTCATTCAGTCATAATTAGTTTCCATAAAGTATAGATTATTTTGTTTTATTTACTTCCAAAAAACTGTGATTGTCTCCGTCTACTATGGAGGGCATTATATATTTGTTATGGCCAGTCGTATGATTGTTAAGGAAGCTATGTTGCAATCTTGAAAGACTCATTTATTTTCCCTTTAGTGTGTATTTAGTTCACAGTTGCATGGTTGGCTGTTTCTAAAGCCAGCATAAATGAAAGAAAATGCATGTTATTTGAGAAGTACCTTTTACCATCCTAATAACAAGTTTTTTCATGCTAGTATACACATAGTTACTTTCAGGAAAATCAATCTTTGTCAGGATGTAGGAATATAGTGCTGTAATCTCTATAACAAAACTTATCTTGATATAATGAAATCATTTTGATATATTTCACATGCAGTGTACATGTTTGAATCTACTTTGACCTTCTGACCTTCAAGAACCTATTGAGGGGAAATAGTCTGGAAAAAAATTCAGTTTCATAATTCTTGCCATTTTTACATATGCCTCAGACACACCTCTTGGGAAACGGGATCATTGGTCACTGTCTTTTTGAAATAGCAATCAATTTTATGATGTTTTATGACCCTAGCTGTTCCTATTGTATAGCAGTTGTGATTTATCATTTCTAGTGCTTTTTTAATCTTAGTGCATGGTGTGGTATTTTGCATAACATAGGAATCAGCATATTTAAAAAAATGTTTTATTGAGTAATGGTGTTTTCTATTTTTCTTCTTTATGATACATTCAATTTTAATGTGTATCCTGATTTACATAAAGTTTCACTGCTAAGGGTTCATTTGTGAGGGTCTCAATAAACATGCATTTTCATAACTTAGCCTAAAAGAATAGACTTAAGAGTAAGATGTACACTACTTCATGCATACTTGTAAATTACATTGATGAAGGAAAGACATTTTCAATGAAACTGAACCCTGTCTTGTATACTGAATTGTACTTGATTATTCATACTGCATGCTTTTATAAAGATCAAGTGGGGAAACTGTGCCAGTGCTTAATGTGGAAAGGCTAGTTTTTATACTGAGTGGTTATAGTAGAGTAAAATAGTGTAAAAAAGCCATGCTAGATGATATGATTATGATGACACTTTTGCTTGTTTTTCAGGTTAGAATTTCAGACCAGTCATATTCACTAGGGGCTTTCCTTGGAAAAGATCCAGAAGCAGTTAAGAAGTCCAAATTAGAAAAACTTGATCAGAATATTGAGGAGGTAAGACCGACTATCATTTTCGAAGGGAAACTAGTGAAGAGAGGACATATTATTATCTCTAGTGTCACTGTCCTACTTGACTACTGTATAACAGGTAATGTTAACGTGTACTTTATTTTCCCGAATTTACCTAGTGGGTTTGAGACGGTAAGAATAAAAACGTTATCTTAAATCATTTTTGTTGGTATGGTGTGGCAGACGATGTTCATGTTCAGGAGTCAAAACGCGTCGTAGCATTATCGCTAAATTTAATATCAGTTCAGCCATGTGCAGGCCCGGGAAAATAAAAAACGGGAAAAAGTTGAAATCATCATTTTTCGGGAAATAAAAGTCCCGGGAAATATACCCGTTATACAGTATTTGTGCAGTTCATATTTCAATTACAAAGAAACCAATGGACCAGAGAGTTGAGTGATCCAACCACAAGCTCATAGTATCTGTAGACCTCCCTGTTCTTTGTAGTAGGATCTATTATCTACCCCACTATCCATTTATACTACTGTAACCATACTGTTGCGAAGTTGCTTCATGGAAATATGTCACAAATAATTGGTCTAGGCACAGGAAGATTTGCTTATCTGTAAACAATTGATTTGTCTTACATTTTAGGTCAAAGACTAAAACATATTATAACTGTAAACAATTCATTTGTCATGAATTGAAGGATAAAAAACTCAAGACTATGATGATAATATTCATGAAATTACTTCTATAATCTTTATTTGACTAATGGAAGGGGAGATTCATGGAGAAAATAAGACTTATTGGGTTTTGTGATGCTAAAATGATTCTATATCTCTAGATGCTATCAGGCGCATCTAGTTTTTAGACATGCTGTGCAATTCATTTGCAATTTTGTAATATGTTCCAGTTAACGAAGCAAGTGGAGGTACTGAATGACAAGTCTGTGATAGCCAATGCTGATCTGAAAGCAGATATGGAACGGTGGCATAAAAACAAGAAGAAAGACTTTAAACAACTATATATGGAGCTCTGCGACAGGAATATACAATATTATGAAAGTGTAAGTACATATTTATCAAAGTATTTTTAAGGTTTTGTATCGTTAACAAAATATCCATATTGTACCATATCACAAAAAAAGTATATATATATATATATATATATATATACAGTCAAACTTGCCTCAACGACCACTTCTCTTAAACGACCACTTGCCTTGAACGACCGTTTCAAATCCCCCCAAGGCTATTCCCTGTATATTTTACCTTGATTAAGCAACCACCTGCTTGACGCGACCAACGGCGATGAAATCTTATCCCTACGAGTAAATGGTCCTTTATTCAACGGCCACTTGAATGCCTAGACGCCTTGTATATTGGAAAGGGCACAATAAAATAATGAAATAATCGGTAAACATTTGAAAGTATATCATTTCTGAGGGTCCTCAATTAATGATATAGTTCAACTTTTATTTTTCTGAACTGTTTATTCTTAAAATTTTAATGAAGAAATTTCAACAAACCCAGATAAACATAACCTCAATAATTCCAGGTCATTGTTGGAAATTCTTTGTTTTTTCATAACCTCGCGCAGACCCTCAACCCCTTCTTAAGAGACCACCTCTTTAAAAGACCACTTTTGACATTTCCCTTGAGCGGTCGCTTAATAGAGGTTTGACTGTATATATATATATATATATATATATATATATATATATATATATATATATATATATATATATATATATATATATATATATATATATATATATATATACATATACATACATGCATACATACACACATACATACATACAAACATACATACATACATGCATACATACATACATACATACATACAAACATACATACATACATACATACATACATACATACATACACACACAGACTCCCACACACACTGACACACACTCCCACACACACACACTCCCACACACACACACACTCCCACACACACACACACACAGATAGATGCCTGGATTATCTAATTTAAAGTATGCCTCCTCAAAGACTTGATTGATTGATGATTTCTTGGCAACAAAAGCACATTTGAAGCCATATATTGACCACTTCACTTGCCATTGCAGTGCCTTGCAGCGTGGGAGGAAGCCATCCCACTCATTCAGAAGACAGACCTGTTGACGGACAACACAGAACTGAGCGGCGGTCCCCTCAACGATGAGGAGCTGGAGTCACCAGATGGCCTCACGCCGAGCAATGCCGTGGCTAGCCTGGGGGGCAGGTGCTGAGCCAGCAACCTAATAACTCCTCAACTCTACACTTCTAACACTCCAGCCAATCACCGCTGCTGCCATCTATCAGCCAGCAGACAAATCAGCACTAGCTCTCTTTCTGCATACATCCCTGAAGCTGCCATCTCCACAAAGGCTGTGCTGTTCAATTTATGTCACTAAACAAAGCAGATGGAGTTAAAACAAGATGGGTTTACTATTTCAGATTTTGGGTGCAATTATGAATTCCACGCAAACTGTAACAGCTTTTTTAGTTGTGATTCCTTTTATTGATTATTGATATATATAAACCCCTTATATCTTATGAGAATGACAATGGAATTACCTTAAGTTAAAAACTTATCTCACCTGAATATTGGGCATTGGGGCTGGGTGTTTTCCCTGAAACATTTCTGCATGAACTTCTGATATGATATAGTGTATACAATGTCTCAAGAAGTATTCGGATCAAATCAGTCTAAAAGATTCACAATCAAGTGATATTCCCATGTCCAGTGGGTTTATGATTTTGCCCAAATTAAACCTAAAGTTGTGTCTAGTGTGACTCCCAAGGATATAAGTTAGACTGTCAGAGTCAGCTAAGTATTGTTTTTGTGCCCTGGGGTGCAAACATCGAGACTATTATGAGAGAAATGATGCTGATCCTATCCCAGCAGGGCTGATCCTAGATAAAATGAATGATTGATAACAGTTGTGCTGTTATATCCTCCTGGTAAGTCACGGCTTAAAGTATAACACAATACTGATCTACTGTAAACCTGTCCACCAATACTGATTTCTTCCTATTCCTTGGGGAAGACCTTTGTATTTGCTGGCAAATACAGCCTACCGAGTATCCAACAGAAAGAAATATATTCTCCCAACCAGATTTGAGATGCTGGTGATTTTTTCTGGAAGAACCCACATGTTCACAGTTCGACAAATATAGCCAGTTGGTTTCTGTACTCATGTTTTGCATGTTTCCACATATAAGAGTGACATACACAACCCTTGCTAGTCACCACATGATCATTATTTGAGTTTTCATTAAACAGCCTGTTCTGATTTGATAAGAGAGCTTCATGAAGAAAAATGCTGTTAAAAATGGTGTTAAGTAGATAAATGTGTGGCCATTGTTAACTAAAAAGAAAGCTTTATTTATGCACTTTTTGTGGATGGGCAGAAATGATTTCAAGGAAGGGGGTTCACAGATAAGGTGATTTATCATCTGACATATCATAGTGATTATCCAGGCCTCATCCTTCCATCTTGGAGACAAATAGGTTTTCTGAAAGCTCATTGAGGGGGGGGGGGGGGGGGGGGCATTTGAAGGGTTAAGATCTGGCTGAAGTGCATATCAATGCTGGGACTGACTTCTTGACACATGGATTGAGCCTTATCCTTCCATGGACAGGCGCCTTGGGGGGCAGCCCTTACAAAGACAGCCATGTTGGAAATATTGGGAAAATTTACATTCAATGCATTCTTATCACTTTTAACATACATTCTTGTAACATCTAATTGATGATCTCTGGATTTTCATTTTACTCATATATGTACAAATGCTTGCCTATGAGGTAACATGTCTGTATGTGTTATACAATCTTTCTAAGAGGAATTTCAAGTCATCTTTTGTAGGGATTTTAGAGTTATCTCTTTCTTTATCAAAGATGCTAGAAAGGGATACAAAACTTCCTTAATTTATAAGGTAAATGCTTGGAGATTTTCAATAAAAGCTAACTTTTATGCTTAGAAAAGGAGAGGGAAACAAACAGATAACACTAGGATTTCAAACAAATATTTGATTTAATATTTCCACCGGGAGTAATTAAAGGTCTTGTATTTTGATATCCTGGGAAACTCATCTCTAGAGGAAATTTCGATTTGAACAAGTTTCTTAGCTAGTTGGCACACATTCCTTTATGGAGTCTGAGATGTATAAATTGTGAGAGCCTTATATGTCATGCTGAGTGGAAGTTGACATTTTATGCCATGGTTATGGGCTTTTTTTTCGTTACCTAACCCTTATGCTGCTGGTGGCTAATTTTACCAACACAAAAAGATGCAAAAAAGCTGAAAAATGACTGAAACCCTGGCATATGGATACTCATCTGAGAGTACTCAGCGAGAGCTTTCCAATCAATACCAACATGACAGGGTTTAGATGGTTTTCATAAATCATTGCATCCTTGTGCTTTGGAAGAAAATAGCTTCAGCATTGGAAGGGCTAATGTACAGGATATTTAGTTCAGGGCTGGAATGCAAACATACAATTGTGTGGATTTGATGGTAAGCTTGGCATTGATCAACTGCATTTAGATATTTTTGTTTGCACTTCAGTTCTGTATTCAAGTTGTGTCTGTGTGCAGTGTACTGTATATAACTCATGATTCACTGCAAAGTAGTCGTCAACATTCATTTGCTTGATGATCATGTTCTTTTAGTTCAAACTGTGGGCATCTTTTGCCAAGAATGAATGGACCATTGTGAAGAATGTTTCATAGTGGACAATATCAATTTTGACCCTTAAAGGTTAGTGTCAAGAAGGGCATATTTAAGTCCTCATGATTTTAGAATAAATGTAATATCAAGAAACATACTTGGTATTGAGGGAGTTTAGATTTTTGTCAATCTTTCGTCTTTGACTTATCTAGAATCGTGAACTATTAGGTCCTAAAGTGATAGTAACATTCCTGAACAACTTCTGTCGGTGTGAGGTCAAGAGTATTGATATCAGACTACTATAATTTTATTATCGAATTGCTATCAAATAAGTGAAAATCACAAATGCATGTATTAATGGAAATAAAACATCAATTAATACTGGTAATTTCCCTCTTTGTTTGTTTCTGTGATTTTTTTTCACCCCTTGCCCCTGTTTTTATATGCATTTGTTTTGATGACCCTTCGGTAAATGATACACCACAATGAATATAAGTTTACAAGTTAAATACGGTTGCTGTATTACTTCAATACATGTACATTTGGGATTTGGTAAATGGATCTTTTTGTTTTTAGTTTCCTCTCGTTCAGTTTTTGCATTTAACTCTTCTTGCTTAGGATTTCAGTGTTCACTTTTATCAACAACAGCTGTTAATCATAGCCTTATGAAATCTCACAGAAAAATTAAATATGAATTATAACGAGAATGTTATTCACACCAGAGTATTGCTAACCCTTATCCCTCTTATCTATGACTTCATTGATATTGAATGAAACAAGATCATTTTTTGTATTGAAACATGTTTATTGATTATACAGCACTATCAATGTGGACCACTAATTTTGATCTTCAGAACTGCAAGGTGACCACAGTTCACATTCAAAATACCTCATATTTTGAAAACCATATGATGATGCCTTGCATGATTAATTAGACCTAAAAGTGGCTGTTGGATCCACATAGATAGGTGTGAATATGAACAAATACATCACTTTCACAGGTGTTTTGATTACATAATATGCAAGTACTCACATAATTTCACTTTATTTGGTCAATAATTGGCCATTTACTTTAAAAAATAAAGATGAATATCATGACAGTTGTATTCCCGATTTTTCCGGGCTTGTCCTATGCAACCAACCAGTCTGATCTGGTAGTTAATAATAGTATGTTTAGACCTGCTAACCTTTATTCACTTGGTATATTCTACAACTTCCAACAGGTCCAAGTCTTGGACACAACTTGTTTGCGGGTTGTTATATAATAAAATGAGGATCGACAATTAAAATAGTCACAAAATAATCACTTGTATCAACATGGTAACGAAGAGTGCATTTCTGGTATAACACCAGAAAAGGCATTCTATTTGATAAAAGATTGAAAAAGCACCATAAGTAAATCGATCTTTTAAATTCTATACTTGAATTCTGTTAAAATTAGTACATCTGTTCCACTCAAGGTAACTTGCACTCCTCAGTATAACCTTTTAAAACCAATCTGAAAGTCACTCTTCCTCATTAAAGCATTTAAACTTATTATTTCCAAGGCAAGTCCATGTAAATCTATGTCCATTTAAACTATATAGGCTTTGGTTGGGGTACACCAAACCAATCAATTTCTTAGAGGAAGACCAAACCCTTTTGTGCATTTCTACTACAGTCGCACTCACCACTCATTAACCTAAGTCACCAATGAGTTAATTTCAAGTAAACTTCAAATGCGACTAAACGTTTATAAAACAAACCCTTATACTCCATCTAAACCTTCATATTGTGGAATTTTTTTATCGAGATAAAACAACTATTCCAAGATGACAAGTGTAGTTTAAAGAAATTAATACTCTTCGAATAATTCACAATCACTGTATAACAGTGTCCTTTGTTAAACCTCAGTACAGTTCAAAACAGTCCGAATTTTCACAAACACATCACATTTCTGCACAAATTACAATTACATGGATTAGATCAACCTACCCAGAAATTAATGCACATTTACTTACTTATAGCATGAATACCATTAAAATATGTTCCCTTTTCATTTAACGTGTAATGTTTAGAAGTTCCACTGTTTTTGAGAAATCATTTGAAACTGAGTATTAAATGATGCCTCATAACCATTTTCCTTCCAACATCTTTAAAAGATGCTTTCCAAGAAAGACATCAACAAATTACTCAAATATTTTTTGGGCACAACAGGCATGAAAGAGTCAAATTCATGTTAGAGCGAGCAGATTTTTCGAAATACATATTTGCCTTTTATTTTTAATGAGCAGCTTGAAGGTGGTTCCTCATAATGTTGGTAAAACAGTTGGCTGCATATGAATCCTAAGGCTATCGAAGTGTATAGAATTCAACAAAAAATACTTATCAAGTGATCCCTTCCATGATAAGTAGAAAGACTTGGCACCCACTAGATGGTGAAATGATAGGTAACACCTGTGTGCATATTGAACACCTGACAAGTATGCTTTATAACGCTTTCTATGCCCCTATGGTATATTGTGATGAATACCATCTTGAATTCCACACATACAATATAACACTTATCACAATGTGCCAATGGATAACCAAGTATATCAGGTTTAGAATCTTGACGGACAAAGGGGCAAGACTAAGACAAAATATTCAAAATATTTTCTGAGTGCTCACTGGACGCTGAAATCCAGTAACTCAATAAAATCTTGCAATTTCAATTTCAATGAAAAACCCTTACATTAGTTTTCAATCAAATGTTGGTTTAGTCGAATCACAGCAACCAATTATGGAATTGTTAAAAGGATACTCAAAGGTACATACATTTCAATTTTTAAGTATCTAGTCCTTTAAAGAAATTAAAACCACAATACTTCTTGTAGTGTACACTGTACACATATACCTGTCACACCTGTGATTTTATGAACTTCTGACTGTTACTACATGGTATAAAATGTTACTTGAATAAACATGTTACTCCTTGTTGGAAATAGTAAGTATGAAAGCTTCATAGAAGTTACAACACTATGGCTACATAATGAAGAGGGTCTATCAGCATCTTCAAGGATTGGCCTGAAAGCAAAAAAAGAAACCAGTTTTTACTTTTTGTGAGACAGCAAGAACATCTTTATATTACTGGACTCCTTATAATTTGGATGATATTAGATACTGTATATCGTGTTAATATTGTGGCAGTTTAATATGATGCATACATTGCACACCCCTGGAGTCCCCATTTTTAAAAACTGTGCACCATCACTTAGACATACGGTTCCTATGCTAGTATTGTACAACACACTGACATGACAGCTTGTCAATTTTATGCATATCATTTTTATGGAAAAATTAAACTGCACATTGAATGCAGCTGCCTGCCAAGTGCGCAACTTTATATATACAAAATTAGCATGGTATACAGAAGTTGCAAATGATCAATAGGAGAGCCAAATAAACAACCAACATAAACTCTGACTTCTTTGGCTCATATAGAAACACATTTTTCAATTTTACAACACAATAAACCTTTGAAACTCTTAAGCAACTAATTTACAAAATGATGAGGCACATGCTTTTATGAAAAAACTCGTAAGGAACGACAAGTCTTTTTATGCATAATAAAATGATATACTTTAGCTGTTTAGCAGCTTGAACATTTTTTGGCAAGAGAAGGGAAACTGATATGAAGGAGCCAGTAAACAAGGACATAAGTAATACCTCGGAAGACTGCCTCATTGGTCAGCACATTCACTTCATTCACTCGTGTCTGAGGAACATGCCACTGTCTCTGCATATTAAGGCAAGCTCGCTGGCCAGGACGCCACTCTTTCCTAAAACAAGAAACAATTTTCTATGAAAAACATAACCTCTTTTCTCACATATTTTAGTAAAAAGAAATCATATAAAACTATGTGTTTAAAATTGGTATCATTTTGGTTTTACATCTAAACCTTTAATTTAGAGATTTCTTCAAAAAATATTTATATCATATCTTTTGATGTGATACATATTAATAAGAAAGAACAGTTTTTTTTACAATTTGAGTTCAATTTGATATTTTGTAATTTCATCAATAAAAATAATATATGATCAATAGTTAATAAGTATGTCATAGAAATAGACATATTTTTTTATTGAGTACCAGGTAGAGTTCTTTTTAAAGGCAATGGAAGAGAATTTAAAGAGTCCACCACAAACTTGTTCACATCTAATCTAACTGATTTTAGACTGCATGTTTTTAAGTAAGGAGTCCAGTCTTAGGGTGAAATTGCTTATGGAAGAAGTACAGAAGTGAAAGCTAAAAACTTACCTCATTAATTCTGATTGGTCAAATTCTACGAGGTCATCTATATCAACTGTGTCATAGGAACCTATAGAGATCAAGGCAATAGGACATTACTTTTAAAAATATGATTCATTTCAATAAAAAATGTTTATCCCAGCCTTGTCCTCAAAGCTAAAGTCAATACTTATCTTCTTCACTTAATCACTCTTTTAAACATTTAAGTTGAAGCTAAAGCCTCCCCAAATCAGTTAAATAGATAACTAACACTGAGTGTAGAGTAATGATTGATACCTCTCCTTTAATTCCTTAAATATATACCAAAAGCTGCTTTTGTCACAGAAGTATTACCAAAAAAGTCACATCTTTTCTGTGTGATGCAGGCATTCAATTCTTGAAAGAAAAGACAGGCTCTAAGCATGAACGGATGTAAGTTGTTCAAGTAAGAAGAGTAAGTTGTTCATGCAAAATTTACATATACTGTAATTCCCCAAAATGCTATCTTAAAAGACCTGATAAAAATCTTAAAAGTGAAAATTTAAAAGATACAAGTAAGGAGTATATACCTGTCTGTAGATTCCAGACAAACTTGAAGCCAGTTTGGTAGACTCTTGGAGTGACTCTGTTGTAGTGTTTACTGTCAGCCTTATCCTTCGATGGCGGTCTTGCCCTGACCAGTACCAATAACATGACTATCACACTGAAGCTCTCAGGACACACCTGCACACAACAAAGATAGAGTTACCTTATCATGGGTAATACTTTCTTTATGTCCTTACCTGTACTACAGACAAAATTCTCTCTTAAGGTTTAAAATATTTTGCACCAGAAGAATCCTAAGAATAGAATTATTGATGGAAATTAGAACTAACTTTGAAATATAAATTTAGACCTAATTCTTACCTGTTGTTCAAGATGATCAGTCCAAAATTGTAAATTCAATATAGAGCATAATTCCCAAGCATAACAATGTTTTTCCTACAAGAATGTTGACCTTAATATGAAAACCTCAAGATAGAATCATATAATGTTCTGTATTCATTACAGAACACTGCTTAGTCAACTACTGGGAACTAGTTTATGGTTACAGAAAATACCTCTAGAATCTGCACATCATAATCAGTGAAGGCTATGTATCTGTGTCCCCAGTCGGCTGCATTCTTCACTGTTTCTCCGATGTACTGCTCCACATCCAGTGTGAGCTGCTTCACGATGATGCCATCCGACTCCTTGTCTGTAGTCCCCTCTGTCACCAACCTCATGAAGGAATAGTTGGAGCCATGAACCTCTACTGGAAGCACACTCTGATAGGCCAAACTCAGGTCATCTGCACAAAACGACAAATATGATGTACATCATCAGCTGTTTAAATGGGTTGTCATCATCATGTCTTAAATGTCCCTATCATTTGAAAAGCAGTCTACTTCACTCCCTTGCAATATTAACTTATTAAGTGATCTCACTCTATCCCAGCAAAACGCTCTTAATACATATCCTTTCTCCTAAACCCTCTCACCCCCCCCCCCCAAAAAAGCAAATATTTTTAAAAATTCTTGCTTATACTCATACTTAATACTCATACTTAATGAAATGCTAATTTTACAAATATGTTATGCTTTTGCCTAAACTAATCAAATATTTATCTCACAAACATAAATAGGAAATGATATATCATTTAAGAATTGAGGACTTATAATCTGTGAATGAATCTAAGATCTAAGTGCAAATGAATACATATATTATGAATGAATCTCCAAAATCAATCCAATGACAGAGTACAGGTGAACTGGCTTAATACGGACTTGTTTTATCCGGATTTTCTGATTTACCGTACAGATTCCCTCCCAATACATTTACATGCAAATTTCAGTGCTTATTGCAGACAATTAAATCCATACCTCGCCGAAAACGGACTATTTTCGTGGCACGCTCTTCACTATTTAAGGTTTAAGAGCATGCTTTTATCTGGATTTCCGATCATGAATTGACCGCGCCCTACCACATGATACAAAGCGCCTGAGTCATTGCCACAGAAAGCAGAAATAATGTCCTCAGAAAACGAAGAGGATAGACAATTAAATAGACAGGCGGATGTGGTGGGAGGGTCAGGGAAAGAGGGGAGATATGGAGGGTTGTAAATATATAGTCGATGGGTCACAATTCCGGCTTGATTTTTGAAATGCACTCGCCTTGCCGTGCGTGCTTGCTAAATTCTTCTATTTTATGCCTTTTAATCCGGATTTTGCCTAATACGAACAGAATTGTAGGGCCCACATCCATCTGGATTAAGCCAGTTCACCTGTTATAGTAGATTCATAATATGACAGAAAGGTAACATTAGTCAAAAATATATTTTGAATTCATATATTTTGAATTAAGCATTTTTTTTGGCATAGTTGATACAGTAATGATATCCATATCTTTTTATTATCTTCTCAGTACAAGTTCTTACCTTCAGCATCAACGGGCAAGTTTGGGTCTGAGTTGTTCTCTACATATCGCCGTGCTGAGTAAGTAAAGCACTGAGAGTCATTCTGAAGCACCACTGGGCTGCTAACACACGAGCTGCAAGCACTACTATTACTGCTCTGTTTACTGAAGGCTGGGGAAAAGGGGAAGCCAGGATAGTTCCTTCCAACTGTCATGCTAAGAGGTTCCATGACCTCTCCATCTGAATGTAAGTAGCGTGTGTTGTCGGTGCAAATTTGCAAGTCATTACACGGGATGTTTTCTTTGGCTTCATCTTTGCTCCGTTCCGTTTCGGGAGGAAAGATTTCCTTGCTATCAGAGTCTGAGGAACTGTGCGGCACTTGTTGATCTTTGCCCCTGTTTTTACAGTGAAACGTCAAGTTGCTCAGCATACCCCTGCCTTCATTTGAAAGAGAATTGTTCCTGAGAGGAGTATTGTGAGCTACTTCAATATAATGATCCGGGTGAGAGAAGTTATAAATGTCCATACGAGTCTTTGGTGGGGTTGTGTTGTTTCTATTAGTCTGGTGAAGGGCTGGGGAGTTAGCGTCTCCTTGTTTTGTACTTCGATCAGTACTGGAGTTCCCTGAGACATTTCGGTCCTTAACACTTCCTCGTGACGGCCATTTCTCCTCACTATCTGAAGTTGTTCCTTCGGCCAACGGTTTGGCTCTCGGGGAGGTGCCTTCCATGAGATTTGTTTCAGTGTCTTGGTTTCTCCTAGTATCACAGTGATGTGCACTATCCGACATGACTTCACCCTCCAAGAGATCACCCATATCAGAACTTTCCCCTAGTGGTTTTGGCACTAGGTTTTCCAAACTTGCCAACCTATCTGTGTTTGCACTGAGTCTGCTGGATGCATATGGGCTTTTGGGTGACGCAAGTTGCAAGATGGGTACTGGTTCTCGATAGCCTGGACTTCCACATGGCTTTTCAAAGTAAACTGAACCAACTCCCCTGGGTGAGCAAACTTGAACTAAAGGAGTACTGTAGGTGCTTCCAAAATTTCCCCAAAAATCAGGGGTATATAAATCTAAAATGAGAGAATATAGTAGAGTAAATCTTATAATGTATGATTTATTGATTTCATTTGTATGATATCTTGCGGGCAAAAGCAAAATTGATAACAAATATGAAGGAGAAATGTTATTAAGAACATTCCAAACATTTCGTAAAATAATTCTCAACTCCAAAATTATTATCAAAAGTATCATAGGTCCAGATAAAATTCTCAAGAGGAACTCATAAGCATCAAAGACTAAAAAATGATGTTAATCTAGATCTATATTTGAGAGTAAGCACATAACGATTTCTTCCACATGGCTACTGGGCTTGTTTATTAAATGAATAGAACTAAAATGTATTTTACAATAAAAAAGATACACATTCTAACTGTCAATTCAGTTTCAGCATTTCATAAATTCCTTCTTACCAGCAGTATATTTGTTATCCTCTCCTTCCAGCTCTACATTGAGTGCGACCAGAGAGTAGCCGGTATTCAGGATAGCCACACCATCAAGTTTCAGGAAAGAGCGAGGGTTAAATGCTGGGTAAGGTGGAGCCAACTCATACTTGGTATGTACTGTAAAGGTATGCTTCAGACACTTAGCTGGCAGCTGCGGGTCTGCACTAACAAAATCTGTGGAAGAAATTAGAAAATGTTTCATTCTTAATGAAAATTGGAAAAGATAGGGCATTTGTGGCACCAAAAATAGTAAGACATTTCCACATAAATCCCATGATTTAACTAGTTCAACATGAAACATTTTCACGACATAAATACATATAAAGAATGCCAATAGATGAGATTCGCATTACAAATGTGTAAAGGTTGATGAGGAAAATGATTGAAGAAAGAACCTTTACACTTAAAGCCATACTTGTCATAGAATGCCACACCTTTTCCTGTCGGCTAGGTACTTTCTTACCATGCATGCTTCCTACACTCTTCATTAACTTGAACTTCATTCTAAAACAGTTCTAATAGGGAGGCCACATCAAGATTATGGCCATGTGCTAATATTCCTTATAGGACTAAAGACTGGTCTCAAAACAAATAATTGCAAGTGACCTATTGATCCTATCTAGTGTTCATCATTGTAATCAACCATGTGCCTGTAAGAAACCCAGAATGATATATCAAGGGTGAAGAGATAATAAAAGTAATGCTGTCTTGATACTCACTGTTTTGTGCTTCTTCTGCCCTAGCTGCAGCTACTTCTGCACATGTTTTACATGGCTGCAGAGAGGGAACTGCACATATTGTCACATAGCATTGGATAAGGTTCTGATCTACTTTATCCTCTGATGTTCTAAAAAACATTAATATACTATTGTTAGCAATTCATCAGATAAAATGATACAGATTAATGTGTAACTGAGAAAGATTTGACCAACAAAAATAAGTACCTAGGAAAACAACACAGAAAGAAGTGTTTTTTCACTTTTCTGCCAAAGATTACTTTAGTTCATTTTGAAGCAAATATCCAGGATATTATATAGAGCTGGTAATGACATGGATCTGTAAATGCTATTTTAGTAACTTCCTTGTCTATTAGTATATAGTATTAGTAATCATACCCTTTTCCTAGATTATGAAAATGTGTACACCAGTTTTGCAATAATTACCAATTAAGTGATTTTGAATTTGAACTAGTAAGGAAACAAATATCAAATTCTTACCCCTGGCCATAGACCAATATCTTGGACCCATCCTCAGGCCACTCACAGACTGCAACATATAAATACTGCTGAATATCCTCCTCTCCAAACAACCGGAATTCAGAAATCTGAAAAAGAAATATTTATGTTAATAAATGTGAAGAATTCTAGCATCATTATTTACAGAATTCACATTTTTATGTGGCAAAAATATTCTACAAAATCCACAGCCTGCAAGAGTTACTGATTATCTTTTGTACCTTTATTTTTTTCAAGGCAGCAATTATCACCAAGTTTGGTAAAGCATCAATATCTTTAGCTAGAAATTAACAAGGTCCGATATGTATATGTATCCCCAGATATACTGTCATTCACGAAAAATTTGCAGAAGATAATCATTCGAACCTCTAATAACCACAGCTCAAGACACGCCATCGGAATATTCTTATAAAACAATAAAGAAAACTTAGTTACCTTTTCCAGGGGTTTGAGAGGCACAAAATGCCACCACTGTAGACGATAAACATGTACAGGATATGCTGTGTGTTCATCAGCCTCAAGCTGTACGGTATAGGATAATACATACTGTCCACACCGACTAAACCCCAAAAATACATGCCTGTAGAAGAAAGTGGATTACAGAAATGACGTATGGTTAAGGGATTTTCGGATATCAAACAGGGATTGCATGGCTTAGGGATATCTTCACTATTCTGAGTCTCTCAGAATTTCTGACAAGTGGAATTTTCTTCAATTATAAAAGTTCTATGTAAGAGTTGAATAGAGTTATACTTGAATAACAGCTTTTCTTTGTAATTGTAAAATATCTTAAAACTGATTTTGAGGCCTGCTTATAAATTTGCCCTTGATACTTGAAGTCTTTTAGATTAGAGTATTGAAAACAAAATGGTAAAACATACCCATTTTCCAAGTCTGATTCATCTACAATGCTTTTAAGGCTGAATCCAAGCCTTCCTGGAATTTTGCTGAATATTCTCATTGTTCTGCTCCTCCTATGCTGCTGAAGACTCCCTCGGATCTATCAAGATAAAAGTAAATTATAAGTGTCATTTATAATTTCCTTGGACATTTAGGACATGTCAGCTAGGACATGTCCTAGAAAATATTTCTGGGGGGAACCTACATTCCTTGGAAATATTCCCTCAGGGGCAGTTGTCCTAGGAAATATGCCCAATGGGCAGGACAATTTCAGAGTGGGGGGGGGGGGGGGGGGGGGGGGGGGGGGGTGGGTATACCAGTCCCAAGGTGTTCACAACCAGTGGTTGTCACTGCATGCTCATTCTTGGCCTATCCTAGACTGGCACCCTGCTGTATTAGAAAGATGTTATCATACAGTGTTCACTGTACAGTTCTGAACACTGTTGATAAAAACTTTGATAAGCAAATTTCTGAACCTAGATAGTTTTCTGAAAACTAACTACCACAAGGATAAGATCAAAAGCCATGAACAAGTAATTTGCAAGACCCCAATGTGTTCAGATGCTTAGAAACATAAGTCTGAATGTAATACAACATTCATCATTTGTGCTGAGTATATCCTCTGAAGTCGGGCTTAACACTCACTTTCTGTTCTAGATATCTCTGCACTGCCACTGATGTATCCCATAGTGGTTTGCAGGTCTAGCATTATCATGAATCATCATACCTTTGACTTTTCTTGGTCAATCAGCTGAGTCTAAGTCCTAACTGTTTAAATATTAGATTATGTATACTGCATAGAATAGCCCAACTGCTGGTTAACACATGTGTACTGAATGCCTCTTGCTCACCACCTCCTCCAGTGCTATACCTTTACATATCTATGTTCCCCTTCCCTCAATGGTCTGACCTATCTGACTTAAGTATTAAAACCTCCAAGATGTCAACACTTTGGGAAGTTTGGGTGGGACCTAGGCAGAAGTGTTCATATAAGTTGTTCACAGCACCTTAGATGAAGAAAAGAATGGATATGTAGCGAGAGACCAATTACTGTATGCGCTACAGTGAAGGGATGGATATGACAGGGGTTTCTTAAACTGGCAATCAGCGGGAGGTCACGAGGGAACAATTAAGGGCCAATCAGGACTCTAGTATCATTTACATTAGAGAGAAACCTGTGTGCCAGCATCATCAGAGCATGCGCAGAGCACAGCTTTTGGGCTATTGGTTGAGGCTAGCCTGTTCAGGTTGACCGGTTGGTTTCATATCCACTTGTTTTTATTTATCTGAGACATCAGGATGATCACAGCGGTCTTGACCTGGTGTATTATGTACAGTATTAGGAATGAATGGGTCTGGGATATTGTGTCTATAAAAGGTCATATATTGATAGAGATCTTCACATTAGGTTTCACTGCAACCAAAAGAACACACATCCAGCTTTAAATGTCATTTCACTGAAAACTGCTGTAATATTTCGATTTCTTCTTCAGTCTTCGGCTTTACTCTCTTTGCCTTTTTAAAACCACATTTTAACATGGATTTTTCACTTTCAGATTATGAATAAAAATATATTTGAGATCCTTCCTCTCTTCAATCTCCGAATAGGACACACCCACTTGGCCGACTTTCTCACCCTAACCTGTTTTTTTGACTTTAACAGATTTTTCTCCCTGAAATGGAATGACTTCAATTCCACTCATCTTGCGTCTTGGACATCTTGAGTGCATTTTTCAGTGAATACGATTTCAGTTGTGCATTAATTTGAATGGCCAATTTGAATGCCTGACCAACTAAAATCGAAGTATTTCCTTCTACATAGGGTATAGTTCTGTGAATGCCGTGCTCTTGAGAAATGTATTTCCGTCAAGATTAGAGCAAAAAATCCTGAGGATTTTAGTGGCTATTTCATCTTTAAGACTACATTATGGGCATTAGGAAATCGTCTGTCGCATGGACTTTGAAGATGTTTTAAGTGTTAGAAATGCATGCAAAATTTTCTTAAATGAATCACGGTACCTCTCTACAGCATAATCTTGGTAGTACATTGTATTGTGCTTTATGAGAGGATTTATTAGCTGAGGGATTTGATCTTTTTGAACCGCGCGGCATTCTCGTTGCCCCTCTGGCCGCCATGTTTTCTGCTTTACTAGCAGCGCCACCTATAGTATTTTATAGAGTCAGCACAAACACATGTGTGGATTTAAAATAAATAAATATTTATTAATAGTAAATAATGATTTTCACTATATACAAATAGTACATATATATACAGCAATATACATCATCATGTTTATATTACATTACAATGGATACTTTATTTATTGGTGACAATAAATATCTTAATGACCTTAATCATATAATACCCGACAGTACATAGCATATATAATTAATAGTATAGCATATATAAATGCTTAATGTATTTTATGTTTTAGTATAACAGTTGATATTTTTATACATTAAAGATAAATTGATCAAGCCTGCAATATTTAACAACCTAAAAAGGACTTATAATTGTGGCATGACCTGAAATAGCGCCCAATGTCAAAAATATGCTAAAATAATTCTTCAAAAAGGGAGGGAGGGAAGGGTGTTTATAATTTTGACCACTTCCGTGTCTGCGGGCGCTGTTGTCAACGAACAGCGTCCAACAGAACGAACGTGACCCACCTACAACCCTGATTGGCTAGAAGTAGATCACGTGACTCACTACTGACGTACAGGAAGTGAGTCTCGTGAACACAGGCATGTGTGCCTCTATAAACTTGATCGTTGCACGATCACTGTTTTATAGAGTCAGCACAAACACATGTGTGGATTTAAAATAAATAAATATTTATTAATAGTAAATAATGATTTTCACTATATACAAATAGTACATATATATACAGCAATATACATCATCATGTTTATATTACATTACAATGGATACTTTATTTATTGGTGACAATAAATATCTTAATGACCTTAATCATATAATACCCGACAGTACATAGCATATATAATTAATAGTATAGCATATATAAATGCTTAATGTATTTTATGTTTTAGTATAACAGTTGATATTTTTATACATTAAAGATAAATTGATCAAGCCTGCAATATTTAACAACCTAAAAAGGACTTATAATTGTGGCATGACCTGAAATAGCGCCATAAGGAGTTATGTGCGACATAACGACTGGAATGCCACAAATAAAGTACAAAAGGAAAACACACTGTCGCACTACTGTGGCAGTGTGACAAACTTAGGGCGAATATAATCACGAAAAGCTGTGCTTTTCCACCTGCCGGAAATGCGGATAATTTCCTCAGAAAAATTCCTTGAAGCTAACTCAGTAGTTCTGCCTATCCTGAAAGAATGAGTATTGTATCTTCCTTTTAAACCTGTCAACTCTAGACATTGTTTCAAAACTTTTGTGAATTGGGATCTATTGATTGGTTTACCGTTTTGCGTAATGAACAATAAGCCATCAGATGTACCTCGTTTGTTCAAATAGTTATCCATAGCTTGAACAGGACAGTTTGAAAGATCTTGATGAGGAAGTAATTGAAAAGTTTGTGTACAATGTGCACTATGTTTATACGATAAAAATTTGATGAAATATGCACCTTCAAATTTTTTGATTTGATTAAACCTTAAAGTATGCTTATCTGTATTTGTATATACCACTTCACCACATCTGAGTGAAGTATAATAGGTGAGCAGGAATAAAGCTTTAAAAAGTGTTCTGAGATAGTGGCAACTCAGGCAGAATGGAATAGCATCTATGATGCTGTAAAGTGCAAACTTGTCAATAGGTTGTAAACGTTCTGTCTGTGAATTATTTGATAAATATTTTATACCCTCTAAAGTTTTTCTAACAAAGAAAGTATGCGTGTGGTCTGATTGGTTTAACAGTTTGTGCACAAACGAGATAGCAGACATGTGCGAAGTAATATATTGATGTTTATAACCCCTACTTTCTAAATATATAGCAAACAATGCAAGTGTTTCCTCCTTAACTGGCATGCTAAAATTTATATTTAATTGACACTTTATGAAATTGATAAGAGAGTTCCAGCATCTAAGGTAACTTTTACCTGTGGTTGGTGCCAACGAAGCTTGTAATATCTCGTCTAATCTAAGCTGAAGTTTTGCGGTAGCAACTGTTGCGGGATAATCAATGGATGCCTTTGCATATTGAATTTTCCTAACATAACCGATGATACCTGTTGTCGAGAAATAGCATCACATAAATTATTATCCAAGCCTGGTATATGTTGTACATGTAAAGATAAGTTGTTATTCAGCAATACAAGTACGAAAGGGCGAACTATCTTCATCACTATAGGGCAGTTACTTGTTTGCTTATTTAGAATATGGACTACTGCCATGTTATCAGTATGGAAAATTACTTTTGAGTTACGCAATTTGTGTGCAAACATTGAAATCGCAATGTAAATTGGATATAACTCTAGAATAGTAATATTAAGGTGTTGCCAATTAATTGGCCATAAACCTTCTATCCATGAAGACCCAAACGTAATGCCGAAACCAGATTTAGATGCATCCGAGAAGAAATGTAAAGCTTCGGAATTGGCATAATGAGGCTCACGGATGAAAGATTGACCATTATAACTGGATAAAAACTGTAACCACATTTGTAAATCCTGCTTTACTCCTTTGGTCAAGCGAACAAAGTAGAACGGCTTTGTTATACCTTTGGTCAAGTCGTACATTCTACGAAGGAAAGCTTTACCAGTTGTTACGACTGTAGTTGCAAATTGCAGCTTGCCCGTAAGTGATTTTAACTCTCGTAATGTGATTTTTGACATGAGAAGGGCCTGTTTTACATCCTCAGTATATTGAGCAATTTTGTCTGGGGGCAGTTGAGCAATCATTTGTATAGAGTTTAGTTGTATGCCTAGGAAGGTTATAACGTTGGTTGGCCCTTCGGTTTTGTGTACTGCCAACGGAACACCAACGTCAGAACAAAGTTTAATGAAAGCTTGTAGAGATTTGGCACATTTGTTGTAGTCAGATTCAATGAACATGAAATCATCTAAGATTTTTACTACATTGTGGACACCAAATTTGTTTTCCAGTATCCATTTTAATGCTGTGGAGAAACGTTCGAAAATTTTACATGAAGATGCACAGCCCATCGGTAAACAACGGTCATAATAGTAACCTTGAAAGAAAAATCCAGTTAAATGATAATCTTTTGGAGAGATAGGAATGAGCCGAAAAGCTTCTGAAATATCACTTTTAGCCATATAGGCAGGATGACTGACGTTTTGAATGATTTTGATTGAATCTTTCAATGATGCATATTGAACCGTGGCTTCATCCCTAGGTATATTGGTGTTTACAGATCTTTCATCATAGGGGAAAGAGAGATTATGCAGAATACGATATTTCCCTGATTCTTTCTTTTCTCTTAGTGCTAACGGCGAGCACTTGAAATTTTCATAAGGTGGCTTGTTAAAAGGACCAGCAAAACGCCCTAACTTTAATTCACTTTGTACCTTTTGATGCACAACTTCAGTATTGGATGATACAGAAACAGAATTATTGGAGGAAAGTGGTGATTCCTCGCCTTGAAAGTTAATGGAAAAGCCTGTTTTGAAACCGTTGATGATATAATTTTTATCATCGTATCCTTCCAAATATTCAGCAAGTTTATCTATTATTATAGGGCTTGGTAGTTTTGAGGTCACTTGCAGCTGTCTGGTGACTGGTTTGATTTTGTTCTGCTTTTGAATGGCACTGAAGGTATGTGGGATGTGGTCTACTACATTTTGGACATTGGTGTTTATAACGGCAATTTTGGGTTTCACACCTGACACCTTGCTTGTGATACTTGAAACAGTATCCTGGTGGGATCTTTGATTGAGATCCGGCTGAGCGAAAGGGCTGATTGCTGGAAAAACTTTGTTTCGGGTTATTGCGAAAAGCACGTAACTCAAGATCCTGTCGAACATTTGACCATGAACATACTGAATGTTCGCGATCCAATCTGAATTGCCTATCATAGTACTGCCAGTTAACATTATGTCTCATGAGATCTTTAATGTGCTGGCTATAAGAGAGGAGGTCAGTAATTTCATTCGGATATTTTTGGATATAAACTGCCAAAAAAATATCAAATGCCTGCGACCATTCACGTTCAGACAAGGTTCTTTTCTTATTTGGTGTTAAGTTTAAATGCGGTTGATTGGAGTGATCCAAAATGCCAAGTGTGTAAGAAGTAGATTGAGAGGGGTAAAGAATGTCATATAAATCTACAAATTTATGAGCCCAGATCTTTTGTTTCAACGTATCTTTAACGCTAGTGCCTATAGGCAATCCTGAGCTGAATACAGGTTTATGACTAGGTGTCCCGATTGTTAGGGACAACTGGGAAAACTCATTACTTTCATCTAAATTCTTTGTTAATATACTATTGCTTAAAGGAAGGCCAGTGCCAACCCCTGAGCTAGTTGCAGTATACAAAGAGGAGATACCTCCTTGCAGATTTGTACTAACGGGAAGGCAAGTGCCAGTCCCTGCACTATCTGTAGGAAACAAAGAAGAGTTACCTGTATGTTGATTGGTGGTAGCGGGGAGGCTAGTGCCAGCTCCGCTAGTATATGTCGACCGGATTTGTTGATTAGCGTAACGAGAAGAATCGCCTATCTGTATTTGCTGATTGCCAGAGAGGCTAGTGCCAACTCTTATGCAACTGTCTGTATTTTCGTTAAATTGGCGAGGGAGACAAGTGCCAGCCCTCCCATGAACATTAGATTCTTCTTGTGTTGGATGAGGGAGGCAAGTGCCAGCCCTTGGTTGACTTTCTTGTAGCAATGATAGAGTGGCAGTAAGATCGGCATCTCTACTGCTTTCATCGGGTACTCTGTGCGTTGTCTCAGAGTGTTGTATTATATCATTACTGACGGCATCACACTGTCCTGCTTGTTGAGTTGTGTGGCAAGTGCCATCCACAACCGGGAGATTACGAGCAGTTGAAAGAGTAGAGATGATGGCAGCTATCTGGCTGGACATTTGCGTTTGCTGAGTTGCCATATTCTGAACAATATTGGCGAGCGAACGTAGGTCAACATTGTCGGGGATACTTGTTTCAGTTGAGTCACCAGTATCATTATTGAGATCTGTATTTTCAGAGACTGGATCCTGTTCTTGAACTCCACCTTGATCATTTTGAGATGTGGTTTTGCGAGTTGTTGATTTGCAGTGTTTGCCACTTGCCTGGTTGTTGACAAACCTTGACGGCAGTTTGCGTTTTCTTGAAGAAGCACGAATCATGTTTAGGATCTGTTAAATGATAGTTTGATAATCAGAGAGTGTATTAATGCAGCAATAAACTAATCAATTGCATTATAGCAACAAATAAATGCAGTAGTTGAAAGTACTGACAATGAAATAATAAGCCAACAGCGGTGGCGTTATAGACTTAAGGCAAGCGGCCTACTGACAATAAAATATAAGCCAACAGCAGTGGCATTATAGACTAATAATACACCTACTGACAATGAAATAATAAGCCAACAGCGGTGGCATTATAGATTAAAGGCAAGCGGCCTACTGACAATAAAATATAAGCCAACAGCAGTGGCATTATAGACTAATAATACACCTACAGCGGAGATGTAAAATAGTGCATACATGGCAATGATTATAATAATAATACACTTGTAGTGTTGAATAGATATAGATATAAATTAATACACCTACAGCGGAGGAGTATAAATATTGTTTATATGACATAGAATAGTATAATACACCTGCGGCAGGTGTACATAATAAAAATATAACAGAGTAGTGCACCTACAGCGGAGGTTCATACTTATTGCAAATGAGGCATTGCTTAATTAAATAGACCTACAGCGGAGGTGGCAGTAGAAAATGTGTCAAATAATAAACATAATATTTAGAAGTAAAATATAATAGTTTAGTATTATATGAAGAAACCATTAAAGAAATTAGGAAATTATTAATGAATATGTTAAGTGAATTGTAGTTAACCAACTAACAATGATATATACTGAGGTAAGATTATTGTTAATGAATTAAAGGAAAATGTAACCCATACTAGGACGCAATGTCCAAAGTATAAGTCACGAAGTGACATAATTACAAAATTCACTAAGTACAAATTAATTAGTCATTAATTGATGTTAATAAATTATTAATTTTTTATTTTTATTTTTACTCACTGATTAATATCTAGAGTATTGAACTGCCTTGAAGATTGCATTTTTAATTGATGTGCAATATCTTTTCCTGCCAATGCGAGAATTAGGATGGATTCCATCCCTAGACCAATAAGATACAGGATCAGCCCAGAATCCTTTATGTTTCCAGTAATGTATGCTTGAATTCACGCTGCACATGTTGCGGAGGTAGGTATTACAATTAACAATATTTGATTTGAAATTGCTCTCTGAAGAATTCAGCCTTGATGAACGTGGTATGACAGAACAGACCATAACATGCAAATTAGATTGAGATTTGAGTACTTTTTCCAAGAACTTAATTAATTCAACTGCTACTATTAATGGTGGTATGCCTGCTGCAAGGTCATTAGTTCCAATATCCAAAATCAACATGTCGAAACTTTCTTGAGATAAAATGTGTAAAAATTCAGAAATATGTGAAGGATTTGTTATGAAAGCACCACTAATACCATGAATTTGCAATGATGACATGTCACTAGTCCTGAGCTCAGGAGCAAGATCAGAAAAGGGATGACTTGGATGCAAGTAATCTTTCAAACTCCTGACAAAACTATGCCCAAGTAGTAAAACTTTAGGCTTCATGGTAAATATATAAAGAAATTAAATTTGACTATTTACAGTAGCATGAGAAAAACCTTCAAGTCCTATTTGCAGTCCTATGCTGTTGCTGGAAACTGCTGTCACAGCTGAGAGTTATTCTTGTCCAAAAATCTTCTCAAAGTTGGTCAAAATATTCAAATAAATCCTCCAAATATAAAGGAGATGCTGCTTTACTCACGGTGAGTACTCATTTTGTATATATATGTATATAAATGATTAATTCAAATAATTTTTGTATTGTCTGTTTATAATTTTGACCACTTCCGTGTCTGCGGGCGCTGTTGTCAACGAACAGCGTCCAACAGAACGAACGTGACCCACCTACAACCCTGATTGGCTAGAAGTAGATCACGTGACTCACTACTGACGTACAGGAAGTGAGTCTCGTGAACACAGGCATGTGTGCCTCTATAAACTTGATCGTTGCACGATCACTGTTGTAACGGGGGAGCCCGGGCGGCGGGAGAACCCTGTTGCTGAGGGTGGAGAAGTGGGACAGCGGTTGGCCTTGGGAGGGAAGATAGAGTGGGGGGAGAAGTGGAGTAGGGCACTGGTTGGTGATGACGACTTCCTGCAGAGGGTCATGTGACAGACGGGTTGAGAGAATTGAAGAAGAAGGTCACGTCGCGAATGGTGAGAAGAACTTCCATTGAATTTGTGAGGGCAGCCGCTGGAACAAATCCCATCAGAGACGACGAGAAGTCCCAGAGGTTGGGCAACGACCCGAGAGAGTGCTGAGCCAGAAGAGCGGGAACAAAAGGTGAGTTTATTGTTCTTTCAGGACTGTATTGTATTCTATTTCAGCAACTGTGAATAGCCTAAAGGTGGGTAGTTAGGTGTAGGGGGATTGGGGGAGCACATGGCCGCCGCGGGGGGAGATGAATGGTAGGGGTGTTGTTTGCATATATGATTACTGGCCTTAACCAGCTGGTGATGTATAAATAACTCCAACAGGCACTGCACGTCACGGCCTAGTGTTTAGTGTCCTGCCACAATGGTGTCCGCGACCAGCGATGGGCTGGGATTAATTTCGATTTTAATTCAAAGTTGGAAGTAGAAATCGGATGGTGCCGGCGGCCATGACACCTTGCTCAGTTTTTGGAAATAAAGAGTGAAAGTTAAAAGTGACCGTAACTCCTTAAATAAAGAAGGAGGAGGGGATTGTTGAAAGGGAAAAGGATTGGGAGTATTTAATTAGCACTCGGTTTTGGTTTTAGTGGAGAAATTTCTTGAGATTGGGGAAATAGGGAACTTTGGAGTTAGGAGTTAGAAATTTTTGTGTGATCCCACAGGCAGGTGACCATCAGGCAGGGATTTGTCTGTGTGTGTGTAATTATATTGTAGGTAATTAACCCTTCTTGTTCCAGGGAACGGAGGGGGCGTATTCCAGAGGGAGTAGGTAATTGTGGTGGTGAATGGAAAATCGTGATTGTTGTTGTTGTTGTGTAATTTTGCATTTGATTGTTAGTGATCCTGCCTGTGGTGTGTGATACTTGTAGGGGGTTGGATAGCCTGTAGTCAGGCATCCCATATTGTGGTTAGGGGGGAGAAGAAGCTTTGCTTGGTTGAGTAGTGGAGAAAGGCTGTTCGCCGATTGTGGATAGCCGGTGATAGTGAAGGGGGAGAAGCAAAGTGAGACTTTGTTGTTATTGTGTAGTAGGTCACCAAAGGTGGCCCAATCATAGTGGGAAAGGAGGGTTGCACTGTGTGGGAGTCAGGAGATAGAGGATGGCGACAGGAGGAGATTTGAGGAGGGAGGGGGACTTAGGGTGGTCTTTTGACATGTTTGGGGATAGTCCGGTCCGGGTTGGGAGGTTGACTTACCCAGAGGTTGGGGAAAGGGAGTCAGAGATAGTTTTTCGAAGGAGGATAGAGGAAGGGTTTGCGCTGGGCACACCGGTGTCGCAGGCGGAGTGGGAGAGGTGGGTGAGGGGTGGTGAGAGGGTGGGGGGCACCGAGCAGTCAGAAGGGCGAGTAGGAGTGCCGCAGGGGGCGGGGATGCCGCAGACACCGGGGAGACCCCTGAGGGGAGGGGGGGTGACGTTCAGTGAGGAGGGCGATGTCGCCGGAGG
This sequence comes from Maea johnstoni, assembly GCA_963942565.1. NCBI lineage: Eukaryota > Metazoa > Annelida > Polychaeta > Spionida > Magelonidae > Maea > Maea johnstoni. The sequence goes on along the minus strand of OZ012684.1, from coordinate 49,534,426 downwards.
AGGAAATAGAGGGCTGGGGAGTTCGGGGCCAGCGGTCGCCCCGCCCCGGAGGGCGGGGGCGGATAGTGATTCAGGAGTCAGGGTGGGTAGTTTCACAGCAAGGGAGGGGTCACGGGGGGAAGAGGAGAGCTCAATAGGGGAACGCGTGGGTCGTCTGGAAAGCATCATAGAGAATAATGGTCGGATGATGGAGCGGGTGGTGGATCACCTGGGGATAGGCGAGGGGGGGGCAGCGGTCAGCATAGAGAGAGGGGGGAGGTCAGCCTCACAGACACAGAGTAGTGGGCCGGTCTCTCCGACGCCGGAAGTGGGGGTTATGGCACGGGAGCAGGGAGTGGTGCGGGGCCATGGAGTACTGGGGAGTGGGTCGGGTGCGCGGACGCCAGGGGTGGGGGTGGGATCGCAGACGCCGGGCACGCCCGTGATGATGTCGACGCCGTTGGATGCTCAGGGGGGAGAGTCGGTACAACGACCAGGGTCAAGAAGGGGGGGGACGCGACGGAGCTCGAGAGGGGATAGGTCATCTGAGGGGGAGGATAGGGCTAGCTCGTCCGCAGCAAGTTCAGATGACCACAGTAGGGGGCGGGCCTCCAGTGCCAGTGATAGTGGGGTTTCACAGGGGTCTCGGTCAGGGGGGGAGAGGTCGGCTCGGCGGCGCAGTGGGCGGTCAAGGCTAGGGAGGGTGGTAGAGGATAGTTCGGGGGATGAGCCGGCGGAGAGACCCACGAGACGCGTGGGGTGGGTGTTGGAGGGGAGGGGGGGTGAGAATAAGGAAAATGAGGGAAATGGGGGGGGTAGACCCAGGAGGGGTGGTCGTCGCCAGTGGGGGGATGACGAGACCTTACCGCAGTTGCGGCCGTTCGCGCCGTCTTCCTATGATGGTAAGAATGTAGTCTGGCTAGACTACAAGATACAGTTTGAAATAGCCGCACGGATAAACGGGTGGTCGAAACGGCAGATGGCCGATCGACTGGCGGTCAGCCTACAGGGCTTAGCCCGTAGGGTACTCTCAGATATGACACCGGCTCAGAGGGGGGACTATGATTACCTAGTGGGGGTGTTAGAGAAGAAATTTGACCCGCCGGAGCGGGAGGTATCGCAGAGAATGCAGTTTGAGCAGAGGGTTCGCCACCCAGGGGAGACGTACGCAGAGTTTGCTGATGAACTTCGGCGACTCTGCCGGAAGGGGCATAGGAAGCTAGATAGTGCGGCCAGGACCGAGTTGGTAGTGGGGAGATTCACAGAGACTCTTGAGCCCGGTATGATGAAGCATATAGTGATGCGACATCCCGAGACCCTGGAGGATGCAGTCAGTTGGGCCGAAGAATATTACGCAGTGGAGAAGCGGGCAGCCGCCTCCAGCGCTGGGGCCCAAGGGGCCTTTCAGGTGGGCACAGGGGGAGGTGGGGGCGGTCGGGGTGGAGGTTGGGGACAGGCCGGACGGCCGAAGGGGTCCAACCCCGATGCGCCAGGCAGGGCTTCCGCGGGAGGGCCGGGGACCTTTGGGTGGGAGGCAGAAAAGGAAGATGAGGGCCCGCCGGGGATTCCCCGGACTGATGAGGATAACACGAGGAAGTGTTATGAGTGTGGCTCCCAGGACCATTTCAGGTTTAATTGCCCAACTAGAATACCGTCGGGGACGGGGCGGGGGTCGGGGGGACCTGGAGGCCAGGGGCCCCATACTGGGTATGAGTGTTGGGAGTGCCATCAGATGGGACATATTGGAAGGAATTGTCCATCCAGGGCCTCTCGTGGGGGTGGGATCCCGCCGGATTTGGTATGCTGGGGCTGTGGAGGGCGGGGGCATCTGCAGTCTCGCTGCCCGGGAGTGGGGCGGCCGGGACCGCCGCCGGGGGCGTCAATGGGGCCGACGGCGGGCCCGCGGGTAGCTCGGCCGTCGCCTGGAGGTGGCGGGTCGGGTGGGCCGCAGGGTCGGGCACGGAATGTGTCGGAGGAGGCTTGTTTTCACCTGGGAGGGGGTTCTCTCTATATAGGGGGAGTGATCAGCACGGTGCCCGTGGAGTTTTTGCTGGACACCGGGTGCTCGGTCACCCTCGTGGACTGGGGGGTCTGGGGCCGAATGGTGCCCCGGCCCGAGATAGACGCCAGTTATCAGGCCACCTTGTTGTGCGCTAAAGGGGAGCCCCTGAAGGTACACGGCCTGTGTGAGGTAGTTCTAGAAATCGGCGGAGAATTGGTTAGGGGGGACGCAGTCGTGGCGGACATCCCGGGGAGTGAGGTTCTGTTGGGGATGGACCTGCTTGAGGACTTGGAGTGCAGCATCCATTTGACCACTAAGGAGTTGCGGAGTCATAGGCTGGGCATCTCGGTACCCCTCTATAAGGAGCGGAGGGAGAGGTGCGCCAGGGTCAAGGTGGCGGAGACCATCTGTGTCCCGCCGGGATTTGAGATGCTGTTGCCAGGGAAGGTCAGTGGTAGGTGGGAGTCCGGGGGGCCCGCGGGGGTGGTGGAGGGGCTTGGCTCGTTTCATCGGGACACTGGTCTGATGGTGGCTAAGTCGGTAGTACGGGTAGATGGCGGAGTGGTCCCCCTTAGGGTGGCCAATATGGGGCCGGAAACGGTGGTGCTCCGTGCTGGGATGCCGGTGGCCCTGGCTAGCCCAGTGGCCCATGTGGGCGAGCCGATAGATCTAGAAGTGCCTGGGGGAAAGGAGGGTAGTCCGGCCCCGGTGGAGTTGCCCGAACACCTTGAGCAGATGGTGAAGGGTGCCGCCGAGCGGCTGACGGCCGAAGAGTTGGATGATCTCCGCCGAATGCTGCTCCATTATAGAGATGTCTTTGTGGAGCCGGGGGGTCCCTTGGGACGGACAGACCGGGTCAAGCACGCGGTTGATACGGGGGATAGCCCGCCTATACGGCAGAAGTGCCGGAGGCCCCCGTGGGGGAATAGAGATATCATCAGCGACGAAATAGAAAAGATGTTGCGCGACGGGGTGATCGTTCCTAGCGAGAGCCCGTGGTCGTCGCCCATCGTGTTGGCCCGCAAGGCCGACGGTAGCGTACGTTTCTGTGTCGACTACCGACGCGTCAATCAGGTGACGCGTAAAGACGCGTACCCACTCCCCAACATTAGCGACTGTCTAGACTCACTTGGAGGGTCCAAGTGGTTTTGCACTTTGGACTTGGCCAGTGGTTATTGGCAGGTCGAGATGGACGAGGACTCGCGGGAGAAGACCGCGTTTTCCAGTCATCAGGGGTTGTTCGAATTTGTGGTCATGCCGTTTGGCTTGGCCAATGCGCCCGCCACGTTCGAGCGCCTGATGGAGCTTGTCCTACATGGGTTGCAGTGGGTTAGGTGTCTGATTTACCTCGACGACATCATGGTATATGGGGGAAGTTTTACCGAGTGTCTACAGGGTTTGGGACTGGTGCTGTCTAGGTTGCAGGAGGCTGCTTTGCGGCTGAAGCCCAAGAAGTGTGCCCTGTTCCTGAAGCAGCTCCCATTTTTGGGGCACGTAGTGTCCGAGGAGGGAATTAGTACTGACCCGAAGAAGGTGGAGGCCGTGGCTGGGTGGAAGGTGCCCCAGACCATTCGGGAAGTCCGGTCGTTCCTGGGGTTTGCTTCGTATTACCGTCGGTTTATACCGGGGTTTTCGGTAATGGCAGCCCCACTCATAGAATTGACCGAGAAGGGGGCCGAGTTCCGCTGGAACCGGCAAAGGCAGGAGGCCTTCGAAGATATCCGTCAGAAGCTGATTAGCGCCCCGGTCTTGGCTTATCCCCTGAGGGAGGGCCTGTTCGTCTTGGATACGGACGCCAGTGGGACTGGGATCGGCGCGGCTCTGTCGCAAATACAGGATGGGGTCGAGAGACCAATAGCGTACGCCAGTAAGACTCTCAATAGAGCGCAGCGTGCGTATTGCACGACGAGGAGGGAGTGTCTGGCGGTGGTGGAATTTGTGAAGCACTTCCGCCAGTACCTGTATGGTAGACGCTTCAGGGTCCGTACAGACCACGCTTCGCTGAAGTGGTTAACCAACTTTAAAGACGCAGAGGGCATGTATGCCCGGTGGATCTCACTCCTGGAGACCTATGACTTTGAGATCGAGCACCGGCCCGGTGAGAAGCACGCCAATGCCGACGCCCTGTCCCGCTTGAGGGCGGGGCACTCTTGCCCCAGAGACGATTGCCAGCAGTGCAGTCCGGGCCGCGCTGGTGCGGTTGTTACGCGTCGGCAGAGGGCCCAGTTGCAGGCGGATAGCGAGGTGGGGCCCCGGGAGGAGGGGGACGGACCTCGGGAGCCGGAAGGGGCAAGCGGTCCGGGTCGGCTGCCGGCCGGCTTGGATGAGACTGTGCCGTTGGTGGGGGACCCCCTGAGTGGCGACGTGGGGGATGGGGGTGAATACTGTTTCTGTGGGGAGCCCTGGAGAGGAGGCTATATGGTGGGGTGTGACGAGTGTGGGGAATGGTTCCATGGAGAGTGTGTAAATCTCTCCGAGGAGGAGGAGTCGCATTATAGTCAGGAGGGGGTGAGCTACTCCTGTCCGGGGTGTGCGGCTGAGAGACAGGTAAATGGGGAAGCCGGGGGAAGCCCCGGGGGGGTGCCGACTGAGATGGAGGGGAATGGGGACGCCGAAGGCTCCCTCGTGGGGACTGAGGGTGAAGAAATGGAAGTGGTAAGCGTGGGGGCCCATCCCGTGGGGTCTGGGCTGGAGGAGACTGGTGTGGGGGGTCTGGAGATGACTCCGATGGAGGTCAAAAAGGAGGAGATGACTCCGATGGAGGTCAAAAAGGAAGAGATGACTCCGATGGAGGTCAAAAAGGAAGAGATGACCCCGATGGAGGTCAAAAAGGAGGAAAAACCTAGTAAGATAGAGAGTTGGGAGGGGGGCCGACGGCCCGCCTGGGAGGAGGGTGAAATGTGGCCGCTTGACGAGGGGTCGGGGTTAAAATGGGAGGGGCCTATCGAGGATGGGGAAGACTGGCCGGACGTTCTTGATGAGAAGCTGCCGGTGGAGGGTATGGCCGAGCCGGATATATCTGTGCTGACGGCGGAGTGGTTGGAGACCTGGAAGCTCCAGGATCTGCGTAGGTGGCAGGTAGAGGACCGTAGTCTGGCCCTCGTAGTGAAATGGAGGGAGGAGTTGGCTGATCGGCCGGAGCCGGAGGTGCTCGCGGGCGAGGGCCGTACGGTTAAGGGTCTAGTGCAGCAGTGGGACCAATTGGAGGTGGTCCATGGGGTGCTGTACAGGAAATTTAGGCCCGCGGCCATGCCCAGCAAGGTTGTGTGGCAGCTTGTGGCCCCGGCTTGCTTGCGGCGGCAGATATTTAAGGGTCTGCATGGCACGCGGGTGGGCGGCCATTTGGGTCGAGATAGGACCCTCGAGCACGTGCGCCAGCATTTTTACTGGATGGGTATGTCACAGGACATCAAACATTGGTGTGCCTGGTGCGAGACCTGCGCTCGGACGAAAGCGGGCAAGTTGCCCCGAAGAAATAGATTAGAGCAGCGCCCGGTGGGTATGCCCCTGGAGAGAATGGCGTTGGACATTATGGGTCCCCTTCCTAGAACAGAGGAGGGAAATCAGTATATTCTGGTTGTCGCCGATTATTTCACCAAGTGGGTGGAGGCGTTCGCTATACCGGACCAGACAGCCATGACGGTGGCCGACGTCCTAGTGAGGGAGGTCATTTGTCGATATGGCACCCCCTACCAATTACACTCCGACCAGGGGTCTGACTTTGAATCCCGGTTGTTCCAGCAGGTTTGTGCCCTGCTGGAGATAGATAAGACTCGCACAACCCCATATATGCCCCGGTCAGACGGCATGGTGGAGCGGTTTAACCGCACCGTCCAGAAGATGTTGGCTGGATATGTCAATGACCACAAAACCGACTGGGACGATCATTTACCCTATATGACCATGGCGTATCGTGCCACGCCCCATGAGAGCACGGGGTGCACCCCAAACTTGCTTATGTTTGGCCGTGAGGTGACCGCACCTGTCCAGATTATGGCAGGGCTACCCCGGGCTTCGGGTGATGTGGTTTGTACGGCCAAGTATGCATTGAAGTTGAGGGAACACTTGGGGGAGGCGTACCACTATGCTCGGGACCGGCTCAAACGGGCGGCTGAGCGACAGAAAAGTGTGTACGACCGACGAGCCCATGACCGCTCCTTCCGTAGGGGTGATTGGGTGTGGTACTTCTACACCCCGAAGAATAAGAAATTCGGCCGACCCCATACGGGGCCCTTTCTGGTGGTACAGCAGCTGAGTCCGGTGACCTATCGGATTCAGGCCACTAGTGATGGGAAGACCAAGGTTGTACATATAGACTATCTAAAGCAGTTCCAGGCGGAGGAGAAGCCTGAGGGGTGGCTTGATAAAGAAGGGGAGGGTGTGCCTGTGGTAAAGAAACCTGGGCCGGAGCGCCCCCGGGTCAAAATAGGGGAGATAATGGACCGAGAGGGTCGGGAGGCCGAGCGCGGAGCTGGGCGGAGAGGGCCCAGGCCTCCGAGGCGAGGGGGGGCAGTGGATCTGGCTCCTGGAGGGGCTGACGGGTAGTGGTAGTATAATAACAAGAATAAAGGGGGGGGGGAGGGGGCTCCACGGGGTTGAAGCGATATGGGCGGGAATGGGGTTCGCTTGCAGGGTTGGGGAGTGTGGAGGGAGCTGGGAGTGTGGATGGCCGGAGGAGGTGTGGAGGAAAGCTCGGAATAAGCGAGCGGTGGCAATAAGGGATAAATCAATTAGTTCAGGGAGGTTCTGGCTGAATATGGATATTTGAGGGTGTTTATTTTATGTTTTATTTTGATGAATCTTGTAAAATAATCCTTGTTTCTGTTTCAGGAAATGTTCTCTGTTGTTTCCAGGTATAACGCAGTCATAGTATCTGGGGACTGGGCCTTGAGGTCCTTGCTCTCTTGATAGCACACCGGTTCCACATGGTGTCTTAGCCAGCTGCTTCCGGAGTTTGTCCTGCTTGGGGCGGACGGTCGGTACTGTCTCAGCTCTATTGTTGGTCTGTTTTCCATAAAGTGGTCCTGGCGCAGGTGCCGTTCAGCCCGATTATTAGTCTGCCTCCCACAGTGGTATGCCGCGTAAAAAGGGAAGTGGTTGTGCTGGTGAAATTGGCTGACTGTTTGAGGAGATAGGGGGAACAGGGGAGGGGAGATTGGGTCCTCCAATTCTCCTGCCTACTCCTGTGTAGTTGTGTTTGTTTTTCTTCTGTTATCCTTTCCTTGTAGGTTGCCGGGCGTAGCGGTGGCAGTCAATAAGTACTGCAAGTAGTCTCTCGTGGTTGGCGCCAATGCCACAAAGGTGTCCGAAGAACGGTGGCGCGGGCCGCGGGAGGCCTTCCTTTTTTCTTTTTCCTTTTTAGTTTGCTGTGTAGGTCTTCCTGGTGCTCATCTTGATCAGAGCGCCACCTATTGTTGACGGCGGAGGGAGGGGCCGGAAGAGTGCTGTGTGGACGTTCCGGGGTTCTTTAGGTGCAGTAGCTCGCTTCCAGGAGGATCAAACCTCTTCTCGAGCTCGGTTGCTGCCGATTCGTAGTCCCTCAGCTGTTTGTCTGTCAAATCAGGGAAGATTCTTCTCGTCTTCCGTTTGTTACGGCAGAAAAGGGGCGAATGTGATCTGGTGGAGGAAGTCGTGGAGTGGTCGGTGTGACGCTGGCCGTGTTGTTCTTGTTTCCGCTTGCAGCCGCTGGTCTTTTGGCCGGTGTCCAGCTGTTCGGACCAAATGCAGTCTTTCCTTTCGTTGGCGGGCGTGGGTGGGGCGAGTCCTGGGATCTCGTCTGTGTTCCCCCGCCGCATGTCACAGAGCATTGTGGGATGCAGTTTCTTCTTCCTTTCAGGTTGACGGGGGGCGTCAGTTGGCGTCCACACTGCCCGTCGCTTGTTTAACTAATATTCTCCTTAAAATATCATGGGTGTTTCTGCTGGAATATTCCTCCACCCATTCCTCTTCCATTCCGGCAGCCATTCAGTCATACTTCTGATGACTTAGTCATAGACCGCCTACTGTCAATTCGGGTGGAAATCGGGGTCTTGTTAAGCGTTAAGGTATATATTGCGTCGGAAATAAGTGTTAAGCCATAAAGCAATAGTTTAAGTTAAAAATAACAATAATAATAGAGTGAAATAGTATTGTCCCTGTCGTCTTAATTGGACGAGTGTTCTTCTTTGTGTTCGGCCCGGTTCGATTGAGCCGTGGCTGCTATGTGATGTATGCTCCTGTGGTGATATATGTGCGTTCATTTTATTTTTGCTTATACGCTCTCGCTTTTTCTTTTCTTTTATTTCCTTTTCAGTCGGATGGAGGCCCTCCGGTTAGAGATAGAATGCCTAAAAAGGGTGGTGGGGGAGCTGAAGGCTAGTCAGGTACCGTCCGGTCAGGGGGTTGAGCCCCCGTTGGAGCCGGGGGAAGGGGGGAAGGGAGCCGTGGGAGGGGAATCGCCAGTTGTGGGGGACGGGGGGGTATGTCCCGCATCGCCAGAGGCGGGAAATATTACACCCACTGAGGTAGAGTCTACCGATTCGGTTCTTGGGTCTGCGGGGTCCGCAGATAGCGAGTTGGGGGGAGGAAAGGAAGATTGGGACCGAATCTTAGATGGGACCGAGGGGGAGGACAGCGCGGGAGGGGGGGCCAGCGCGGCAGGGGGAGGTGTCGGGGGGAAGGTGGGTCCCGCGGAGATGGGGAGCCCTATGGACCAGGGGAGTCCCACAAAGGGGAAGGAGGTTCCTCGGGAGAGGGAGGATCCGGTGACGGAGGAAGAGAAATCTTTAGATGGGATGTTCGAAATTTACAGAGATGAGGTAGCGTGGTCCAAAGCAAGGGTTTTGTTCAGGAAGGAGTTAGTAAGGATGGGGGTGTGGCCCGAGGGAGCGGCGAGCGAGGAGGATGAGGAGCAGCCTGGTGAGGCCACAGAGCTGCAGGGGAAGGGGGAGGATGGGCCGGCGGAAGAGCGTGGGGATGGGCAACCTGGTACGTCCAGGGGGGTGCCTTCTCCAGTCAGCTCGGAAGCGAGGGAGGGGGGTGGAGAGACAGGTCGGACGGAGGAGAGGCGACCCGCGGGCAGCGGGGTGGCGCCACCTTCGAGTCAGGGTGCGGAGAGAGAGGTGGTGGGAGGGGAGGACTGGGTGGGATTAAAGAGGTCCGGAGTGGGCCGCGGTAGAGGGCCGGGAGAGGGAGGAAGACGGATAGAGACGCGGCCTAGATTAGGGGGGGTGCAGGCTGCACAGGGGCGCCAGTGGGAGCCCATAGGCCCGGAGGAGGTGGGGGTGGTTTCTGGGAAGAGGAAGGGGGGTCCTGATGAGGAGCCGGAGGAGGGGGGAGATAGACAGCCGGAGAGTCCCGTGGTGGACCCGGCGGGATCAGTAAGGGGAACTGGAGGAGCCGGTATACCGGTGCTCCTGCCTGCGGGCAGTGAGCCCAGTCGGGCCCAGGGGGGGGCGCGTCCCAAGGACAGTCGGGCCACCGGGGCTGCGGTCGCCGGTGTGCAGCCACTGCTTGACGTGCCCACAGCGGGTTCGGGTCGCATGCGTGCGGTGGCCGAGAGTTGGAGAGAGCCCGAGCGGCGGGTGGAGCCGACAGAGGGGCCGATAGTACCCCGTTCGGCCTATGGGGGCACGTGGACGTCTGACGGTCTTTATATAGACTGGCAGGGCGTCCAGTGGGAATTTAAATGGGGGTTTTATCGTTGTCCAGTGGCGGCCTGCCTAAGAAGTTTCCGAGTGTATAATACTTGGCAGGCGTTAGGGCGCCATTGGGTGGCCCTGCACGGCTCACAGGCCCAGGCCGTGCAGTGGTACTGCGGGTGGTGTGGGATGGTCTCCAATCGCCGGGATCGGGTCGCGTCCCACATCGTACAGTACGGGCATGGGGACCGGGCACCTCTGGAGAGGGTGGTCCCGGCGGAGATCCCCACGTCCATTATCATGCCAAACAAGCGTCCCCCGAGGGGAGAGAACGCGCCGCCACCGGCGGAAGTAGTGGGTCAGGCGCCTGGTACTGGGGTACGGGCCCCGGACAGTGCCGCGAGCTCCGCGGAGGCCGGCATTGCGGGGAGGGGGGTCCCAGTGGTCCAGGAGGGGCCGTCCCGAGGGTTGGGCCGGGGAAGGGCCCGAGGAGTTGGGTTCGGGGCAGGAGGGAGCGTGGAGAAGGAGTCAGAGGAGGCCCGGCCGGGGGCCGGAGCAGGCCGAGGGGGTGGGAGCGACTGCACGAGGCTCGCGGGGGGTGGCCAAGGGAGGACCCCTGCGTGTGCCGGATGTCGCTGGAGGGATGAAGAGATCCGAGCACTCACGCAGAAAATAGGTAGATTAGAGGAGGGCAGCCGACGGCTGGCGGAGTGCTTGGGAGGGCTCCTGGGGGCGCGCTCCTAGGAGACTGGCCTCCAGGGTGCCTTGTAAATAGATGTACATAGCTAGTAGGAGAGGGGGATGGACTGCAGTAATTTTTGGGTCCATCCCTCATATATTTTTAAATGACTTTATGGAAGGTGTAGGCTGGCGGGCCCAGCGGGCCGAAGGCAGCGACTTTTTAGAAAATTTTATAGGGCAGGGTTTGGGGGTTCCTATGGGGGAGGGCAATGCCAAATGGGGAAGGGGTAGTGCATGGGGGGAGCATATATATTTATTTATTAAACTAAGAAAAAAAAAAATAGATAAAACGGATCAGATATGGCTGTTATAAAGAAAAGAAGTGGTGGGGAGCCGGACTGGTAGGAAGTGAGGGTAGGAGGGTGTGGCCTTGGAGTCCGGCTCAGGAAGAGAATCAGAGTTTTATATATATTTATTAGTAGTGTAGGTAGTCTGGGGAGACGGGACAAAGTCCAATCCCAAGCCCCGTGGTAGTCCCTTTTTAATTAGTTTTTTATTGGGAAGGGTCCTGTGGTTGGTTGATGAGTGTGGTGGGTCCCTGGAGGGGTTTAAGCTTTGTAGGACCCGAGGGGGGAAGTTTTTTATCTTTTTCGAATTATTAGTATTTTTTATAGTGTACAAAAGTTGGCCCGGGGGGATGATTAAAGATGTTTTATACCCAAAATAACCAAAAAGAAAAGAAGTTTTTAATTCAGTTTTTAGAGAGGTCCCACAGCCTGGAGTAGGGTAGGTGGATGTGTTTGGGCTTTGGAGGCTGTGGGCTCAGTAGGGTAGTGTTAGGTAGAGGCCAATCAGATTAGATCACCCTGTTAGTCCCTTTTTGTTAGGTAATTCTGTTATTTTTGGGCAGGGGAGGGGGGGGTCCCAGCTAGACGAGGGCGTCTAGTGCAAGTGGGGGGGTGTGTAACGGGGGAGCCCGGGCGGCGGGAGAACCCTGTTGCTGAGGGTGGAGAAGTGGGACAGCGGTTGGCCTTGGGAGGGAAGATAGAGTGGGGGGAGAAGTGGAGTAGGGCACTGGTTGGTGATGACGACTTCCTGCAGAGGGTCATGTGACAGACGGGTTGAGAGAATTGAAGAAGAAGGTCACGTCGCGAATGGTGAGAAGAACTTCCATTGAATTTGTGAGGGCAGCCGCTGGAACAAATCCCATCAGAGACGACGAGAAGTCCCAGAGGTTGGGCAACGACCCGAGAGAGTGCTGAGCCAGAAGAGCGGGAACAAAAGGTGAGTTTATTGTTCTTTCAGGACTGTATTGTATTCTATTTCAGCAACTGTGAATAGCCTAAAGGTGGGTAGTTAGGTGTAGGGGGATTGGGGGAGCACATGGCCGCCGCGGGGGGAGATGAATGGTAGGGGTGTTGTTTGCATATATGATTACTGGCCTTAACCAGCTGGTGATGTATAAATAACTCCAACAGGCACTGCACGTCACGGCCTAGTGTTTAGTGTCCTGCCACAGTATCATGTGACCCAGTGACCTAACCTGGAAGTACATGAGCACTGCTCTGTAGGAGTGTAGCAGTTGTTGAACACATAAACACTGACACATGGGATGTTTTTGCAAGTATTCTGCAAATAACGGTAAGTTTTATATCGCAGCTGAATGCTAAGACAATCACTGCATGATAAAGGATTAGCAAACATCTTTGGTCAAACTCAATATGAGCTTAGGTCACAAATATAACTCCATCAAAATAAGACAATTCCTAGCTGTCATTGCCAGTCTTCTGCACTGAGAGTCTGCAGTGCAGTCACCATCCTTGGTCACCAAGTCAGTCTTCCAGTGACAGCATTTTAGTGTCATTGCTACTAGTGTAACGTAGCTAGTCATGTTAATGGAGAGAAGTGTTATTCCAACAAAAGTCACTGTCATTCTTCTGTTGACAATTTTAGACCAATCTAACAGCATTAATTAACCATATTATGATATAAGGATTAAGATATGCTGCTGAGCATAGGTGCAGATTTATAGCTGAGACAAGGGTGTTTGTTGCCAAAGATGAGGCGGCCAAGGCTGTCGCTTTGCAACAAACACCCTCGGCGAGACTATAAATCTGCACCAATGCTCAGCGGCAGATCTTAATGGCTATTTTAGCGGGTTTGAGTTATAAAAATGGCAGTAACTTACTTGGAAGTTCAGCTACTTCCCCAGTTGTTTTCTTTATCATGGTTGCTATGGCACTGAGCCAGGCTTTGGTTTGGCTCAGTTGGTTGCTATGGCACTGAACCGGTGTAACAGGAAATATTCCCCCCCCCCGGGGTGGATATATTCCTAGGAAATTTTCCCCCCATCCTAAAAATCTTTCCCCCCTTCCCCTTGGGGGAAGATTTGTGCCCCCCCCCCCCCCAAATCAAACAATACCTAGGAAAATGAACCCCCTCCCCACATTTCCCCCCCCCCCCCCCGGAATCTTATGCCAGAGAGGAGGGGATTTCAAGGGAAGATATTTTTTTCTGATTATGCATGTGACATTGTAAAACATGTTCTGACCTTTGAAAGGTGATTAGGGGGAATATTTCCGAGGAAAATGTCCCCTCTTCCAGGAGGAGGTGGGGATGGGGAACGTTTTCTAGGAAATATTACCCCCCCCCCCCCCCCCATGAATATATTTTAGGAGAATGCCATAATGTGAGTGGTGGGGGGGGGGGGGGAAATATTCTGAGGATAATCCCCCCCCCCCCCCCAGGCAGAGGTACGGTGGGGGGTCAGTTGCTAGGAAATATTTCCCCCCTCACTTAATGAAATGATCTCCACCCCTTATAATTAAAGGCATTGTTATCATGTTCTGACTTTTGAAAGGTGATTGGGGGGGGGGGGGGGGGGGGTGGAATATTTCCTAGGTGGGGGGGGGGGGGGGGGAATATTTCCTAGGAAAATTTCTCCCCCGGGGGCATTTATCCTCCTCTGGGGGGCACTTTTCCTAGGAAATTTGCCCCCCGGGAGGCACACCCTGTTAATAGTTGCCTAACAATTATTGTTAAAGAGAGCAGCACGTTTGATTTATAGGAATAGATCTACGTGGGGCAATCTATGTTGTATTCTTAATTGTCTTAAGTTGGTTGTCTAGGGTGAAGTCACCAGTGGTTTCAAGAAGGCCTTCATGAGAAGTTATACAACATAGACTGCTCTTCTAGGATCTATTTCTATTATAGCCACCTACCATTCATTTAATTAGTCATTTTCAATCACTTAGAAGACAAAAACTCGATCCTGACGATGTGGTGCAACTTGCTAAAGGATGTTAGGTGACATTACAAACCTTTATGTTGTTGAATCTATCTGGGGATCTGATTTCCTGCTCACATGCATGAGAGGTTTACAGTCTGGATTGTTATTGGCTAACAGGAACTATAGTCTGTGCTGGGGACAAAGTAGCTCAGTTGGTTAGGTGTCGGATTGGTAATCAGAGGGTCGCTGGTTCGAATCCCGGCTGCCTCGGGCACTTTGGTCTGTTCTTGGGCAACATAGTTTATCCCATATTGCTTCAGTCTACCCAGCTGTATAATGGGTACCTAGCATAAATAAGGCAGAGCTTAGAGTGTGTGCGCTATATGCTGCCAGTTACTCTGGAATATCCCCTGGGGGATTGAAATGGTTACCGTGTGTACAGTGCCTGCTAGGGGAGGAAGGTCGTGTGAGCACTTCGGTGGATACAAGACTCTAAACCGAATACCTTCCCACAATACCAATTTACAATAGTTGGAATTGAAACACACCAGTTATGTTAAACTACAGTAATAGATCTTAGTAGGGCAGCGTATGTTGTCTTACATGTTATTGGTGGCTGGTGTTGGACAAAGTCAAGCCTCTAGCCAAAGGTGAGTGATTTGACCAGCCCTTCATTGGCTAACGATGACAACAATGGGAAAACACATTGGGTAATGTTATCATTTCTGTTCTGATTTGGTTTAAAGCGCTTTTGTGTAAGCTGCCCTTTATCAGCATTAGGCTCTTCTTCTTCTTCTTCTTCCGGTGTACCACCAAACTTCATAGAAGACATAGGTGGGGATGAGTGCCTGTAAGTAAGAAAAGTAGGAGAATATGAACAACAGCGATTAATTTGTTAAGGGTAGTGCTGGGAATCGTTGGAAAATTTCAGCTCGATTAATCATCCAAATTTTCGATCGATTAATCGATTATAATTGATTATTATTAATGTTGATATGCCCACTAAACAGTGTCCAATATATGGCCGTTTTTCCCTTAAATTTTGAATGATAAATGGTCAGGTTCATGTTTATTACAATAACCTTTTACTTTTATGTATGGCTTTCATGGTAAGCAAGGTCCCTTTTAAATGGAAACTTTGACCAGATGAGCAGAAATAATAATCGAAAATGATCGATCTTCTGTTTCAATAATCGATTAATCAGAATCATGGCAAAACGACCGATTAATCGATTATTTCGATTAATCGTCCCAGCACTAGTTAAGGGGTTAGAAACCTGACCTCTATTTAGGTTGTGGATAGAGATTTGAGGCTAGCTTTGAATGCCTCAGGTTTCTGAGATGTTGGGATGTCCGGGGGTAGAGCGTTCCACTCCCTGATGGTTCTAGGGAAGGAGAACTTGTGGTAGTCACTATAGTTGAGCTGGGTACCAGGTAGCCGCCTGGGTGGCACAGACGGGAAGATCTTGTTGAAGTCATGGTCTCCTCAGAGGCTCACATTCTTTAAAATTTCTCTTGTTTTTTGCCTGATAACAGAGATATATAAAGATGCTTTGAAAAGATGCTTTGATATTGAGCATCCTGCTGACAGAAACCCTGACATGAATTAGCTAAAGATCTGCTCTACAGATGATCAGTTTATAGGTCACTGCTGAACATACTTCCTTCTTATGTCTGAACAGTGATTCTTTTGTCAGCTATTCAACCAGCCAAATAGCTGGAATGGCCTACTTAATTTGCCAAGGTTAGGCAGATTGATTACACAGCAGTTTGGTTTATTAATTTTTCTTCAATTATGCATTTCAAATTAGTTAAGTGGGTTATCAAAAAGAATTGTCCAGCCCAATCAATTCAAGAAAATAATCAGTTTCACTCTGGATGGATCTGTTGGTTAATTGCGCTATCAACTTTGTTTCTTAATCGTTCAACAGTTATGCAGGTTCTTAATTGCATTAAGGATTTTAACTAGATGATAAATGCTGTGTTGTGAAAAATAAAAGATATGTTAGTAGTCTCCTGAAACATGGAGTTTTTAGGAGTTGTGCATATTCTGCTATAACTTTGATATAAATGCAAAGAAAAAAAATTGTAAACGTAGTTCTATATTGTTATGATATTCCATCCATTATAGACAATCAAATGCCAGATCATCCAGTGATCATCCTGTGCAGAATAGAGAGATCCAGGTACCCACACCAAGTACATGTATATTTATATGACAATATCAGGTGGTTTATGGCAACACCTTTGTTGATGAATGGCCCAGATAGGAGGCCTGGCTTTTGTAGCAGAATGCCACCTGTTTCTGACACCTGTACTAGATACCACAGATAATGGCCATATCCCCACATAAACGCACACAGGATACCCACCTAGAATGCTTTATTGAACATTTATTTCTATCTGGTAGCTCTTGATACCGGCCATGCTCAGAAGTTACCGTGATAATGTGTATAGTGAGAGACAGCCCATTGAATGTCTGCATGCCCATTGCTAGTTTTGTTATCAATTCATGTAACCCATTCATTCCCATATAGAGTGGTTTGTCCGAGAACTTTTAAGATATTATGTTGAAAAAAAGTATTGAAACTGTTGTTCTTGAAAAATAATTAAATTCAGGGAAGTATGTACAACTTAAAAGTTCTAATGTAGATTTTTCACACAAATAGGCTAGCACAGGTTTGATGTTTTAATGCTAGTGAAACTGCCGGATTGGCACAGTTACATAAGACTGTCCAACCACTAGGACATATTTTTTTAAGTGTGGTAAGCATTTAAATACCACATGGCCTAAGTAACCTTTAAGTCTCATGGTCTTGTTTGAGATTGCAGACTTTATGCAAATATTTTCATGACTGTCTGGTGTGGTTTTTAAGTATTGATGATAATGAAGATATAGATATATAGCTCATTTTTTCACTTTTGACTTTGTTCTTAAGTGATTTACGGTAATACACAAGTTGAAAAAACAACAACTTTATCTATCTCATTTTCATCAAAAAACCTGGTTTGCAGGGAAAATTTGAAATGGGGAAAAAATTATCATAATGTGTTCCTACCCTCTGTATTGATCTCTCCTCTACCGTTGTGAAATCTGATGGTCCAATGTCCACAATCTTTGTGGACTTAAGCTTTGCTTGAAATTACTGTGCTTGTTAATTGAAAAAATATTAAACCCCTGTTATCTTGCACTCTGATGAGAGGATATAGTTTGTGACGCTCAGTGCATTCCTCATCAGAAAGCCTTTTCATTGAATGTTTTCTTTATATGTTATGTTTATAGGCATGATGGTCAAATGAAAGCAGAGTAGAACAAAAACCGTGTCAAAATATTACCCCCATAAGTTTCCTTATGTACCTGAAGACCTGTAGATTATTATAAAGCTTTGGTTTGATTTCTGCGCTGCCACAGAGAAGTGGCCTGATTTTTAGTGTGATTTGTAAAAAATATAAAGCAATGTAAAACTCGGAGGAGACAATAAAACATCTAACATCATCTCAATCCTCCCAAATGATTCCTTTGCTATCATGGCCTCAGTTATTGTATTTGAATATGGCAATTATGAAGCTAAGTTGCTTTGTTTATATGTGTGGTGTGGCTGAAGAGGTAGAATGGCAATCTTCTCTTGTGTTGGTATTAGGTAATCCATTAGGCATTGTAAAAAAAAATCAGCATAGCATCTTCAGAAATATGCTAGTTTGAGAACAAGTCCTACATCCATTCGAACAAATTTAGTGACACTTCTATTTAAACAAATGTGTACAAATGCGATGGATGAACGCCCCTGCCTTAAGAAACTTACTCATAAGCAGATTGTATTTAGCTTGGTCCAGACACATCACACATGCAATGCATCACCAATGAGGCTCAGGTTAAGCTAGTTCTACATGCACTGATAAGCTCATGCCCACCTGAGTCATCTGTATCCTCCCAGGCACCTATAAGTACCGTATTCGCCCGATTAAACGCACGGTCCCAAATAAGCGCATCCCCCCTATTTTTCACGGTTAGAGGGGGAATGGCCAGCGCAATTGTCATGAAAAACCCCAGAAGAAGTAAGAAAAGCAAAATTACATACCTTTTCTCTTGCTGTGTCTGCAAACCAGCACTGAATTCCGCCATTTCAGCAGTTCCTTCGCGCTCTCACTGTTCATATTCACTGCATGATTGTACTATTGACCAATTAACAATCTTTTCACATGCGCCAAACGTCTAAGCAAACTTAACAGCGAGAGCGCAAAGGTGCAATAACGGCCAATATGCTCCGACTGGCAATCATTGAGGTGTGCGGTAAACAGAAGATTGCCAACATCCCTTCTACAGAATATTTTCCCAACCTCTACCTGCACTGTGCGCTTAATCGGGCGATTACGGTATATATGTATTACTACATGTAGTTCTACATGTTCATGCCCACCTGAGTTGTCTGTATCCTCCCAGGCACCACATTGATGGGACATAGGTATATGTATTACTATGCAATCAATCTAGGAGATAAAATTTTGTTGCTTCAGTTTCATATAAAACCAATGCATGAACCTACTGTTATGTACTGGGGTATGGACAACTATGATTAGACTGTTTATTGGGGATTGTGTCTCTGAAAGTTGCTCTGGGCTCCTACATTGTTGATATTAGAGGTCAGGTTGCAGGAGAGTCACCTGTATCCTCCCAGGCACCTTATTAGTGGGACATAGGTATGTATATTACTATGCAATCAATGTAGGGGAGATAGAATTTTGTTGCTTCAGTTTTATATATAACCAATATATGAACCTACTGGGGTGCAACTATAATTAGACTGTTTATTGGGGATTTTGAGCTCCTAAATTGTTGATGTTAGAGGTGGGGTTGCAGAGGTGTACTTCTGATTTTCGTTTTGCCAGTCCAGCAGACTGGCTGCTTCCAGATTATGCAGGTCCTGCCACTACTTTGTAAGTCCTGTTACCTCAATTGTAGTTACTTAAGATTCCAAGAAAAGAGGTTAAATTTCTTGAACTGTTTATGGTCCGTCGGAAATGTTAGAAATTGTGTGTGTCAGAATTCGACTTTTCGAAACATGAAAATGCCAGGATGTACCTACAGAAGTACGGGAAAGTAAACCTTTGAAGGAGCGGACTATAATATATAATAGGCTAAAATAAGAATGGAAATACCCAGGTTTGCATTCTGCTTCATCTCTACCGAAAATTAAAGAACAACTATCCAGGGTCTTAGCCAGGATTTCAAAAATGCATGTCCAAAACAGCAATTTCAAAATTTCTGCCTGTCTAGATTGGGCTACTAATCTACTTCAAATCCTTAAACCAACTATATTTAACAGCCTATTGTGTCAAAATGGGCAATTTACTCTACAGCTATGCCCTAGAAGATGGTTTGTTAGTAAGATATTGGGTTTTTACCCCCCCAAAAGTCAAAATTAAAAAATGTTCATAGATGTTTTTGCCTGTCCAAACAGGAGGTTTTTAGGAAACTACCTGTCCAAAAGACAGGCAGGACAGGCCCTGGCTTAGTCCCTGCAACTATCCATTAATCCATGCGCTCATATACAGCAGGGACTTCCATCACAATTGAATCTCTCTGTATACAGCGACTGACTGGTTTGTCAACAGTTTCTTTATTTTATATTTTCCCAACTAAAATGAGCATAGGAGTAAAGAATAGTGGGAAGAAATAACCTTTAGTAGTATTCCTATCGCACAATAGAGGGGGTTGCCTGGAACTCATTAGGGATTGCAATATTGGTAAGGTCATGTGACTGCATCTTGTGCTGAATGCAGCAGCTCTATGAGAGGTCTTCATTGATTTTAGCTGCTGCTGCTGCTGCTGCTGCTGCTGCACACCATTCATGAGCAGAAAGGCCAGTAGATATCAGCCAGGAATATTCCACACAGGCACAGGTAGGCTAATTTTATTGCCGCTGGTACTCTTCAACAATATGGTACATCTGTTCTTGCCGATTAGCAAATACTGCTGGATTCTTTTCTCACAGATGGTCTGTGAGGATGTGTCTTGACTGCCTCTCTGGTGTCTTGTGGTAAATAGTATGCTGCTGCTGCTGCAGAGGGGGTTGCCGGTTCAACGCCCCCTCAACATACACACACACATGCACACACACATACACACACACACACACACATACATCTAAGAATTAGGATTATTGCAGTAAATTTGTATTTTCCTGTGAAGTTGATTTCAATAGAAAATGAATCCCAGTTAACATCCTATATGCTCTAGTACATGCAGAGAGTATTTGGTTAGTTGTTGATGAATGACGGAAGCTTTGTTGATTAAGTTAATGGCCTGTCACTTTGCAATATTGGATTTGCAATAATTCTGCATTGCCTTGGTTCAGTAGTCTGTAGATGAATGCAGGAGGCTTGTTTTAAATTCCTGCCATATTTAGATGTACATTCCTGCTACCGCAGACACTGTGATACCGAAGACGCTGCCTATAGTAATGGCTGTAGGGAATGTGGTCATTTTCATATTGATTTTCTCTAATGACACTGCCTACAAATCCAAATGGGTAATTCAGATAAATGATTTATAGGACTTTTGATTATATATGTTTATATTGTGAAGTGGTTCATGTATTATGATAGGTGCGGTGGTGAAGAAAAAGTACCAATAGTTGTTTCCCTGTAGACAATTCCATAGGGATTCTGCCTGCTTTAGAACTGTACCCACAGACAATTATCTGGTGTGTTACTGACAGTGCCATATGCAGGCTTTTACATTGATTTGTCCTGGAGTAATTGTGCGTAGGCAGGTTTCTCCAAGCTAGGAATACAGAATCAATGTTCTCTGTATTTCCTGACTAAGTGACATGACACCTCAGGGCAGCTAACTGCATCGACAACACATCTCACTCACCTGTAATGAGCATTGGACACTCATGGCTACTGGCAGATCATTAGCTAGAATTTTGATACTCTGTGTCCATTATTGGAAATCCTGCACTTGTTTGGTGTTTTAGTTTAGTAGTGAGACTGCAAGAAATTTTGGTTACAGTTATAAAAATCAAATCTGTATCTAATTAGTAATAAAAGGCTTAACCCTTATGCTGCTGGTGGGTAATTTTGCCAATACAAAATGAAGCAAAAAAGCAGGAAAATAACTGGAACCCTGTGATATGGGTACTCATCTGAGAGTTCTCACCGAGAGCTATCTAATGAATACCAACATGACATTTCAGATATCTAAGACCTTAGCATAGGAAGGGTTAATGCTTTGAACCATTTCATGCCAGTAGCACCTAAATCTGGCCGTCATTACTATAGTTTCATGATTGCTTTTTGACCATAGCATTTTACCCATTCCACAATTCCCTTTGATTTATGCTTGATTCTTAATTTATTTCCAAAAGTTTCTTAGATCCAAGCAAAATCTTCTTTTGAAAACAGTAAATATTTGCTCACAAGTATTTTTTTCTCAAATCAATTGTTTTAAACTGTTCAGTTATCCTATATAATGACATAAAATCAGGTTAGTGAGAGATTTATCTGTACATACTCAGTCCAGTAGATATCATGTCTTATCAGCCCTACCCAGGGTACCCATCAACTAGAACTATTTCACTTCTGTACAGTCAGTGGCACGACAGATATCATTCCCTACATGGTGAATTGACTTTGATGCTTTAGTATTGATTGTTTGATTAATCATAGTGAGTGGAAATATTGAACAATATCAACAGCCACGCTGGGCAGCAGCGGGAGAGCTAATTAGCTCAGCATGCATGGCCTCTGTGCTGGCAGGTGGCATCCAGGGCCTGGCCATGCATCCAGGAAATGAATGATATCTGAGACGTCAGAGCACCAACCCGCAGTCAGATATATATGTAGCCTGATGCTCCTGCACCATGTGTGCATTGTTTTGACAGAATTATCATATATGAAATATGAACACACACAGATTAGTCATTAGATGTTAAGAGTGTCAGGTTCCAAAAGGATTCACAGTTTGGCCAAAAAGGTTAGTGCATGCTGATGAAATATTGGTAGTGGGGTTAATTTGAGTACAGGTTAAATACAGTGTACTTCATAGCACAGACACACACACACACATACACACACACACGCACATATATATATATATATATATATATATATATATATATATATATATATATATATATATATATATATATATATATATATATATACATATATATATATTTATATATAAATATGTATATATATATATATATATATATATATATATATATATATATATATATATATATATATATATATATATATATATATATATATATATATATATATATATATATATATATATAAGCATTTGCATGTTCAAAATAGGGTGATATTGAGTTGCCCAATGAAGGGCACAGATAAGGTTTCCACCATTTTCTACAGTGCTTGTTTTAGTGGATAGAGTCTGTAAAGTTTCAGCCACAGTAATTCCAAAATGAATTTATTACATAAATCTAAATTTTACAAATTCTGAATGAGTACATGGCAATTAGGGTACACATATTTATGTTTAATGATATTTAAACAGGGTAACTTAATGACCATAGATAATGTTGTATCATTCAATGAAATACTGTGTAGTATTTTGGGATTCTTTTTTTTTTTGATAGCAATGTGATTTTTCTTGCCAATATTGTATCATATGTATTATGAAAGTAGAATAGGACAACTCTTTTTATTATGCCATTATTCTATTTTGCATACACTAAACTTTGATGTAGCATGTTATAAAAAGCCATTATTATATTATTTTCCATTAACTTACAATATATTTGTCAAGTGATCTGGGAACACCCATATTGCAGGCTGGCTCAGTATATGTTGCTGATGTGAAGTTTTGATAATGGGATTTTGTATATATTGCATCATACATTACATAAATGCCAACCATTGAACGAGATCAAGTACACATGCACATTCTATGGAGTAATATAAGAGTCAGGTGTTGATAGAATTTGACACCTTAATTCAGTGTATGTAGATAATGTCGCATAACTCATACATAGTTGCCAATCTGATATCAACATCCACAAGCCTTTTGATAGTGATTTATAGGGTGAAAATTGATATAGTAACTGGCACTACAGATATTTTACTTCTATGGATTGGCAGAACTACGAGCATCACTGCTAGCAAGGGGTGTGATCATAAAGCTGACTAATAATACCGCCAGGTAACTGGCACGAATGTCGATCACCAGATACGCAACCAGCAGATCTCTCTCTACAGCCTCGGCACGACTCATAGCCCAGGTGTTGACGAGAATCACTCATGAGGTGTGTTCTGAGCAACCTCCTCTATAATGTAAACAAATACCTCAGCCCTCAATCATTCGTCTCATAGTGACGTCACACAGAGGCAAGATTAGGTGCATCGAGGGCTTTATGGTAATTGGTCTGTGATGACCAATCCATGTTTTCTTTCATCTATTAAGGTACTGGTGTCAGCGCTCTATAATCTTATGATCACCACAGAATTTACATTGCCAGATCAGCTTAAAAGCAGGCCAGGAACAATTGCATTGCATGGGCACCTGTCTAAACATGAGCCACCATATGGATGATGTTTTTTCATGTATTAAGTACAACTATCTGGCTAACCCAGACCAGTGGGTTGTTTAACCTCCTCGCTGCGGTGGGCGATCTCAATCGCCCTACGCTACGTTGTCTCTGTAGCGGTTGGCGAGTAAATACGACAAATAGCGGTATCTCCATGCTCGCCATTATCGTGTACGGCTCATCAACTTCCGGTTGGCCGTATACGATAAATACGCCGAATTTTTTCAAAATTAAAACTGAGTTGGTGAGACAATGTTCCCACCTGTTCACACAGTATTATTTTAATATGTAAATGAAAAGTAAAGTTATCTTATTAAAGAAATACTAACATACATTGAACAAATCGATCTCATGATTGATTTGACAAGTGCGCGACCACGGCAAAAACGAACCGATCACTATTTTACGAATGCGGCCGTTGTTCTCAGCGATCTATTTCCTTTATTCTTTCGCTTTTTTGTTTTATTTTATTTACCAACTAAGTCAATTAGATGTTCAGGAACAATAATATCAATATATATAAAAGTTATTTTAAAGTTTTGACCGTCTATTTATCGATCGAAGTGGATGAAGTTGACTCTGCAGACGGTGTCAAATATACGATTTTAAAATGGCGGCCGCGCAGCGGCTGCGCCGCCGAGCGATAATTTCACTTCATTCACTGACAACAGATATCCCACAGGCTGGATATCTATAAAATAAACATTTTCAGAAAGCTGAGAATCAGCTTGTTTTGGTAATATAAATTCATTATTTATTTTCGCCACCGATTTCCTGTTGTCAATTAATTTAGTAAGGGTTACATGATTTTACGGCTCATGGACAAATGAATTGAACGAGCGTAAACTCGCGAAGAATATGTCCAAACCATGTTGAATTGAGGTCTCAGAAATCGATCTCACACATGGTATAACAGAGAAAAGAGAACATTTTCTGGTAGATATGAAGGTAAGTAAACACCATTTGTAATTTTAAAAAATAAGGTTGTTTATTTCGATGGGAAATGGCTTCATAACATAACTTGATGCAAAAAAAATTCAAGTCACACGCGATTATCTAAAATGGCCGCCACAGTTCTAAACAGTATTTCTGGTGTTGAGTTGATGATTTTCGGCACAAAATGGTGGTTACAAATTATAAAAATACATGTGGCAATTGAGGGGGTTCTGATTGTGCTAGCAATCTAAATTTTATATGGCTGGATGTTTATTTTATTGCGGAAGCAGCACTTAAAGAACATGGCACATCAGCCTTTCAGTCGTATCTTTCTCATGACGTGCTATAGTGAAGCTAGTGCCCAGCATGTTTGGTATTGGAACTCCAGCCAATATGAACTCCAGTTAATACTGGCTGCCCCATTTTAAGATACATTGAAAAAAATCTCCGATATATGTGAACACCTTATGTTGTTTTAAGGTGTTCACATTTCAGAATCTAAGCTGTTTTGGTATAGAAATGACTTTTTTGTTTGGTAAAATACAGCTCCTCCAAATACTTTTGATATTATATTTCTACTTATCATGAAGCTGTGGTGGAAAGAAAGATTATTTAACACGGGGTTTGATTTAACATAATTGGGTGAAGCTTCTGCTTTGAATGCATATGTCACTGCAGATTTTAGGCACGGAGAACTTTCTATTTAAAATGATTCTTTTAAAGCATCCATGACTTATGATGTCATAGGAAGATTCAGTTTTATGGCACTGCATGCACAACATTGTATGTATGACTCATCTTATCACTTGACTGTACTGGTGTAAACAATGCTACATGGTTAGTGTCAACCAAGTGCAAGTTAAACACACACATATCCTTATCTCACCCTAATAATTTGGAGTAGTAGGTCAGATCTCTAGACTGCTTGCTTTCATTTTGGGTGTGTGTGGTGCATGTGAGAGATTGCACTAATCCCTTTATCAAAGTCTGATTGGCGCTCTTGTTATTAGCATTATCAAAGATAATATAAATATAATACCTGCGGAGTGGAATTCAAGCCATGCTGTTCAACTATTGAGTGTCACAATAGGCTGAGGTGGGTCTCATCAAAGACTCTACTTGTGGGGTTGGTGCTCTGGAGAGGACTAATGGTGGCCTTTAACCATTTGAGGGCTTAGAGGTAGGCAGGTAATTAAGTCCCACTGTGTCTGTGTGTAGGGCATCCACTGGGGTGTGCTTGAGACAATTCTAATATGATGATTGTATTACTGGTTTTAGGCTCTCCTGGCTATTGTATCAAAGCCTGCCATAGCCTAGCGCTTTTCAGGTTTAATGTGCAGTCAATTCCTCCAGTACATTGTAGTTTACTACCGGCAGGGGGAGAGGGATTTCAAGGATGAGTGCCATGTATGTGATGGGATGGTGAAGGGATGATATATCATCCCAAACATTCTTGATATCTTTATGTTTAATATTATAGTATTATATAGTATGTATATATATATATATATATATATATATATATATATATATATATATATATATATATATATATATATATATATATATATATATATATATATATATATATACACACACACACATATATATATAGAAAGGTAGGTAGATAGATAGATTGTGATAGTAATATGGTGATTTCCCCACATATGTGATATTTATAGATATGTTCAATGTCTAAACCTGATATTGGGAACATGCAGTTGCTAGCCTCTGCATGCCCTATTAGACAGTTGAACATGTTGAACATGCTCATTAAGATCTTAGATATGACTTTTGATTGAACTGTTGAAGCTATGTTGTTTAACCCATCAGCATCTGAACTGTTCACTAGGTCTGATATCTTACCATAATTGGAATTTGCCAGATACCTAATTTTTATTTTCAAATAAACGTATAAATAGACAAAAACAAGGAAGGCACAACATATACATAGATGATAGATCATATACCAAACATGAATGGACAAATACGTTGGTTGAAGAGGGTCTGGTGAATCCAACAGAAACACTATCTTTCAGTCATTTTTTCCTTATCCTATGACATCAGTAAATTTGCACATGGCCATATGTGTGTAGTGTCAAATCTTAGTCAAAATCTACTGTATGTAATTAATGCTACTTAACCTTCTTAAAATGGTTAATAATTAATCACTTGCACACTTTGCCTTCATTGAATTAGCACACCTCCAAAAGTAGCTTATTAGAAATCTCATGTATGTGTAGTATGAAATGTCAAAGCAGTATTATAGATAATTCATTCACATTGGTCAGTGGATCAGAAAATCCTGTGAGCACCTTTACATCAGCTGTTAATTCTCCAGGAACAGGTAAATAATAATTGGCTAAATGTGAGGCTCTATATCTAATAGTGTACTGTCACTAAGCTTGGAGGGTCGGCCATTTTTCTCTATGTATAAAGATATTTGAATTTATTATTTATGTATGGCATTGAAGAGAAGATGCATAAAGACCTAGGGTATTCCATATAACCCATTCATGGTCAGAGATTCCCTTAACCCTTGTCATACTAGACCCCCATATGGGAGAACCTATCCCCTGGGACCAGGGATATTGTGGGTCTACCCACCAAATCAGAAGGATTTCATAGATTTTTTTATTACTGTTTTAATAATGTGCTTTACAAACTTAAATAGAAACAGTAAAAGGTAAAACCTTGATATCTAGTATAATTCGATACCCCTTAATCGACCTATGTAGTTTTTATTTTGCTAAGTAAAAGGGTATCCAAAGACTGGATATATCTGGTGTTGGTCACACAGGCAAGATAAGTCCGGTGATAGCAAGAGCAGGGTTAAAAGTTGTCTGGAAAGTATGATATTACTCATGAGTAATCTTTATTGGTATTGGTACATAATATATATTTGTTGTAATTAATACAATTTGCTGGAATGAAATCTGTGTTGGTATTGGTATACAATATGTATTTGTATTTATTGAAACAATTGTGCTGGAGTGAAATCTTTATTGGTGTTGGTGTACAATATATATTTGTATTAATTAATACAATTTTGCTGGAATGAAATCTTTATTGGTATTGGTATACAATATATATTTGTATTAATTAATAAAATTGTGCTGGAATTAAATATTTATTGGTAATGTGGGTATTGATTCGGGCAGTTTCATATAGAAAGGTGAGAAAGGTATGAAAAAACTATAGTACCAGACATGCAAAGAGCTGAAAATATTAAATTGCCATTCTATTCTATCATAATATTTAACACTCCAAATTATAGTGCGGAAAACTTCTGATTTGTTTATGATTCACACACAATGCCTTTCTCCAGCAATGATCCTGAATAAGGATTTATTACGCAATGTGTAGCCATTAATTTTCTTAGTTGGGTTATCATATTCAAGGAGGAATGAATACAGAGTGCAAGAAGTGTCCAACACATTGTAATTGCCCCACTAATCCATTACTGCCAATGAGATGCCATTGTGTGCTAACCATGGTAACAGTTACCATGGCAACAGCCTTTGTGTTCAAATCTGGAAAAGATGTCTTTTTAAAACCTGATATTTAGGAAATAACACATTCCTTCATGCAGTGATTGATAAATAGTACACAGCCTTTGCTGTAAAGGGATACCTAAGCTGAGATTAGTTAATGAATATTTCTATTAATTACTGTATTGTTTTACATATGCCACAGCACTTATCTTATTACAATGTCAATCAGGGATACAGCATACATGAAGCATCATTCTTATGAAAATGGTGATCCTTTTCAACCAAAATTTAAAAAAAAAGAAGTTTTGTCTGACTTACATATTGTAACCATGCACCCTCTCCAGTTTATGACTTGGTAATATCAGCATCCACATGAATAAAATGAAAACTGGGATCCTAAAACAATTATACAACTGATTTCATTTTTAATATGGTATGCTTAACCCTTTCGATGCTGAGGCTACTTTCGTTAATGGCACACAAATGCGGAACATTTTGAAAACCTTTGAAACCCTGCCATGTTGGTATGGATTGAAATACTCCTGATGAGAACTATCGGATGAGTACCCATTTGCCAGGCTTTCATTGATTTTCCAGCTCCTTTCGCATCATTTTGTATTCAGCATAATTAGCCACCAGCAGCACAAGGGTTAACCCATCAAATACCCCTACATTTAACTTACTTCCAAATAACTACATTTAACTTACTTGAATAGTTTGAAAAGGAACATTAAAATATCCTGCAAATCAAAGACTATTGTGGCGGGATTGGATAAGGAGGGTAGGGTTTGACGGCAGCTGCTGTGTTTTTAACCTGAATTCTTTGCTTGGTTCGACTCTGTGCCATGCATGCATGCATCCTTCCCATCACATGTGAGGGCTGGAGATTACTCACCAGGGCTGTGACTTGTGGCTGCATAGCTACAAACAATGGCTGCAGGCCTCAATGCTAACTCAAAATGTTACTGGCCCGTAGGACTATAGTAACACCTAGTATCTACTGGTCCTACAAATTTTTTACTGGACCAACAAATTATCACAACAAAAACATTGCATAAAATTCACCGACATTCACTTTTATTCATTTTATCTTCATTTATTTCAAAAACATTTGGGGACATTCTTGAGGGGAAACCTGTTAACAAAAATGTCCCCAATTGTTTACTGGCCCTATAGGACCAGTTGAGGTCTTTTTTTACTGAACCGAAGTCATTTTAGGGAATTTTTACTGGCCAGGAGCCAGCAGTTTACTGTTAGCATTTTTGTAGGGCTTATGCAAATTAAAACTGTGCAAACTGTGTTGGTCCCTAATATTTTGAGGTTAGGTGCTTGGCAGGCCACCACATATGTCCTTACATTGATCAGATTTTAGTTTGTGTATTATGCAATGCAGCAAAGGGTGTGATGAAAACAAGCATACCTTCAATAATATATCAAAAAATTGAAATTAAATCTGATAATTTCTACATGGGGGCCTGGCTGTTCCATAACTCATAAGGTAACTGTTGTTTCCTACCATAGCAATTCAGTAACTTGGACCGTAGATAATAGTGACTTAATACTAAATATTTGAAGGAGAGTTGTTGGTAGTGTTCTGTTTAATATTTTTCCTCCAAATATTTTCCAAACTATGCTCTTGAAAGATTTTATGGTAATTGTCAGGCTGTTATTGGCTGCTACTAGCAATGAAAGAATAGAGTTAGCTTTGGATACTAGCAGGCGGCAGTCTGGTTCACCAGCATGTGATTTGTATCCTACTCAGTACTGTGTGAGTGAGAAATCGTAGCTACACCGCCACATGACTTGATGAAGTAATCAATGAAGTATCCCCAATGAACAGCATTTGTCCAATGAATTTTTAAGCTGTGCTATATTTATTTAACACTCACACAAATGTAGCCATTTGGAGCAGTTCTTGGTTATATAAAATTACAATGCTAGTTTTTCTTGCTAATGAGGCTCCCGAGTTCCGTGGATAAGTAGCAGTTAGGCTGAAAAGCTAATTGGGGTTCACCTCTTGAAGCAAGGTGACTTGGTTGCTGTATAAAAGTGTGGCATTATGAGGTGCTGTCTTTGGATACTTTACATCTGACTATGCAACATCAATAGCTTGTAATATAGTGAATTAAGAAGCTTAGTTCCTCCCCATACCTGTTCACAGTTAGAGAAGCTAAAAATTGTCTACCAAAATATGATATGAAAATAAATTTGTCCTGAAATCAATTTCCAACCTTATGAAATTAAAGCCTTTTTATCAAATATCCAATCTGTAACAACCTTGTGAGACTTTGAAAATATGAATTTGATTGTTGGTTTTATTATGAAATAAAAAATATTGGTAGAGCAGTATTGTCATTGTGTACCAAATCTTACATTTGGGAAACTTTTGAAATTTGCATTTTGCTTATTTTGTTTATGTTTATTTCAGGAATGTCTACTCTTAGATAGAGAGAAAGGGGATCTGTTGAGACATCCGTAGTCACCTTCCAAACAGTCAAGATGTTTGAGGGAATAATAGTCAACATCCTCAACAAATACCTGGGGAAGTACATCCAGAATTTGGATACCGACAACCTCAAAATTGGAATATTGGATGGTGAGTTAATCATTTATAGTATTTCAGGAGTTGAACATTGTGTGAAGATATCCTTTGAGCTTGCAGTACTATACAGAGTAACTAGAAGGATGGCTCATATCACAGAGACGGAAGTGTTGTGTAAAAATCATCTAAAATCAGTTGATAACTACTTCTTATTATCTTGGTCCTCATTGCAGCCTCACTCCAAACTCTGGTCCTTCATTGTAAAATATTTAAAAATTAAATGTATATCTAAGTGCTTTATATGATTTTGAAGCTACACTGTAGTAAAACTAACTTAAAATGTGGCAATATTTTTCTGAACTCCCAAAATACGCGTTAAAGTTTCTTTACTATCTTCATAGCAAGAAACCAAGCTACAAATAAACATATAAATCAAATTGATTTGTAGCCCACATTGTGTAGGTTCATGATTTGGTTGCAGAGGGATAAAGCTATGAGTAATTTCATACCAAAAATCCAAATTACAATTCACATTGCCAAAAACGAAACAAAAAGTGACAAAATGGAGAATTACTTCTCAAATTAGATTATTCTTTGAAGTTGCACCTTTCCTACTAAATTGAGTTGGTAGGCTGTGATGTTAAAAAGCAGTAGCTGTAGGACATGTCTTTTGGCTACCGATCGATCATCAAACAGCTAAGTTTGTCATTGATGAACTACCCCTGGTCCTCAGCGGGTCTCCTGCACGACTGCCCCATCAGATGTGTGTAGTAGGGCTGCAGCCCATGGCTTACCAGTCGCTCCTCCAGGAGATGGGGTAGTTCATCAAGTCTGGGGAGCCACAATCAATACTCTTTCAACCTCAGCTGATCACACAGTCTCCCCGCATGATAACCCAATTCCAACAGGCAGGTTACTCAAGTCTTGTCAATGTTACCAATTTGTTAATTAATATGTAGTACCACACTTGGAGTAGGCCTACAGTCTAATGTACTGAAATGGTACCTTCTAGCTTTTGATTTAAATTTACATGGCCTCTTAACTTTAATGTTATAGCCCTTAAGTTTTTTGGTGAATGTATTTGGTAATAGTGTCATTTAGCTATTATTTCTAAATGATGTTTTTATTATGAAAAGTCATTAAAAATAGCATGAAGTGTATGAGGTGAAAATAAGTAAACTAATTAAAATTAAATTGGCTGATACAGAACCTGCACACCCCTAATTTATGATATCCATATACGGTGCCTTGCTAAAGAAAGTTATAATGAGATGGCATGTTTTCCTCAGGAATTTGGTCATATGATGGCCATTTTAGATGTAACAATATCAATTTAAATATCAGGACTTTGAAATTGCAAACCGCACCTACCTGCAATGCGCAAAATTAAAAGCTTCAATCAAATATGAATATATATATATATATATATATATATATATATATATATATATATATATATATATATATATATATATATATATATATATATATATATGTATATATATATATATATATATATATATATATATATATATATATTTATATATATATATATATATATATATATATATATATATATATATATATATATATATATATATATATATATATATATATATGTGTGTGTATATGTATGTGTGTGTGTGTGTGTGTGTGTGTGTGTGTGTGTGTGTGTGTGTGTGTGTGTGTGTGTGTGTGTGTGTGTGAGAGATACTTTTTCGTCCAATATTCTATACAGCCACATCAAGCTGAAGGTATAGAATAAGATAAATATCATGAATTTTATTGACCAAATACTAGCATGTGAGTGTTACTGCTTGAGTCCTTTGTCAATATTGCCATTATTGCCAATACCTATGGCAGTATTCCTAATAAGCTACATCACACATTGTAGCCCATAGCATTAGCCAGAATGAATGTTATTAATAGAGCAATAAAGGTGTCAAAGAGGTCCCTTGCTGGCGGCAAGTTTCTCTTGTTGCCAAATGTATTGTTTCTAATGACTGGCGTTTTCAGTGAATGGGGAGATAATGAGAGAAGAATACTGAATGCTACAGGCATAAGTGCTCATTGCATCCCTCTATTATTCCTTGGCTGTAGCACTAACTGCGGCATTCAGGCTTGGAGTGCCAAGGTTGTAAGATTATTCCCAAGGATAGTTCACTACATGCACAAGGGAGTTGTGCAACAATACAAGGTAACAATGGGACTGTTGCCTTTGTTGGATCCATATAGCACAGACAATTGGTTTAAATGGAAGTGTTTGACAAGAAAAAATTCAAATATTTGTCTGACCTCAAATTACATGGATTAAGAACAAATGAAAATAATATGTGCTCTACCGTTATTCAATAAAACATGAA
This sequence comes from Maea johnstoni, assembly GCA_963942565.1. Taxonomy (NCBI): domain Eukaryota; kingdom Metazoa; phylum Annelida; class Polychaeta; order Spionida; family Magelonidae; genus Maea; species Maea johnstoni. The sequence continues at coordinate 49,502,021 of OZ012684.1, read as the reverse complement.
ACAAAACATACAAATGTCGCTATTAAACTGCAGGTAATTTTGGAGAGAAAAGGAGATTTGACGGGAACAAAGAAAAATTTCTAATGAATATTTCTCAGGCATTCCCTATGACTAAGATTTCCACTGACATTCTTGGACTAATGATCTCCTAAATATTTCCATGTTTGCTGAGTCTTTTCTTAGCGAGAAGCTATAAAATATGTTTGAAGAGTTTGTTAAGCCAGCTAAACCACCATTTATAAGCTGTTTCCCCTCCCTGTCTTCATGTCAAGGGTAACATAGATATAATGAACTATTGTCTATTTGTAATCCTGCTGTACATACTAACTCTATTCAGTGAATTCAGACAAAGAAACATTCCAAAATATTTGCCATGTTTGTTGTTTTAGGATAACTAGGAGGCACCTTGTTTGAATAAGCCCATCTATACTTTTGAAATTTTAATGAAGTTTGTCTGTTTATCAAATTATAAAAAACACTCAGAAATATTAGATGTACTTAGGGTTGGATACCATTAAGATGTACAGGTAGTGGTATGGTAGCATTTCGAAAAGTACTCTATCATACAGTTTCATTCCCTATAAGTACTCTAACGATACTAACCCCCGTGAATCATTTATAAGGGATTGTCCAGAATCCTAAACATGAATATTCACGTCAAAATTTATAAAGTAATAATGCAATTAAGTGCCATTAACAGTACTATTTTAATACAGTACCGTTTCATTGGTACTGATACCTTACCATTCTGTTTCGTTCTTAAAGGTATCCATCCCTAGCTGTTCTAGATTATCCAGCATAAAAATGAAGCACCCTCTCTGGTTGAGCCCCATACTGTCAAATAAATTGAAATAATATGTGTTATAGCTGCACCCACACAAAGACTCTATGGTCTGGCTGCACACCATCATGTAATCTGGCTTGTCTGAGAATGGCAGACCCTGTCAGTGATTCCACCCACAGATTTCCTGGGGCCCTTATTTATGGCCTGCAGTGTCTGCTACAATGTCAGCAATTCACCCCATTCTTATGGCCAGACATGCGATTGGGAAACGGCTACATCTCGCTATAATCTCCATGCCTTTGGGAATGATTAAGCCAAGCTGCCTTTCAAGTCTATTCCTTTCACTCTGTTCAAATTCAATAACCATTTCTATTGGGATTTTTGATGCAAAATGAGGAAAAAATCCATTTTCTACTTTCGGATTCCAATACCTTTGAACATAACCAAAATTGGAAAAATGTGATACTCTGGCCAAAATACTCATTAGCTATAACTATGTTAAATTTTAAAGCAAACCTATAATTATTTGATACCCTAATTTCTTGTTGGAAGCAACCATGTTTGGATAAATTTTATATTGAGAAAAGGGCCAAAAATCTTACCTGCTTGCTTGCTTGCAAGCCTTTGGGAGCTTCTTACAGGTTGGTCTCTTAATCTGCTCAGTAATGGCATAGACATTTATTGTAAATCTGATTATGAGGAAAAGGGTTTAGGCTTTAACTAATGTAGAAATCCCCAAATGACCCTATATATTCATACAAATTAACCCCATAAGCCACCTAAACATGGTTGTCAAACAAGTTAGTAATATTAACGAGGTTCCCTTCAAGCCCTGTTTGATCTTGGCATGGTCCTCAAGATAGTTACTTACTTCTTTGTCATTAGGTCATGGAGAAATGGTTGAGAGCTTATATGCTACACCTCCTGGTCACCAGGTCACTTGAGCAGCGGTTCTAGGTACTCACGCAGGCATTAATTAGGTTCCCTTCAAGCCCTGTTTTAACATCAATCTTGATTAAAGAGAAGTACTTTTTACCCCCTGTCTCCATGGAGCCATGGTTGAGACCGAGCTACACATATTGGCCTTAGGTTCTCTCCAACCCCTGTGTGGATGCAACTTGAAACAAGAGAAGTAATTTACACCTCTGTCAATAAAGCTTGATTCGGACTTTCTCCATGGATCAATATCAAAACTTGCTTGGGTACTTAAGATCCTGCAATAGTCAAGTGCTGCTTGTAGATAACAATGGTTTTATGCAAATAGCCTCCATGCTAAGGAGGATACTGTGTTTTGGTTGCTAGGCCTGTGCTCAGTACTCTGGAGCTGTTGGAAGTTCTGAAAGGCTTCCTTGCATTTAAACCCGTACATCCATACTAGAGCTCATGTAGAACAATATTGTTCAGATGATACTGTAGTCAGAACAGAAACTGGGACGTGTTGAACTGAAAGGTGTTGATTATAAGAAAAGATTGTATTTTTTTTCAGCTAAAATCAAATAAAAGTATGTGCCTGTTTACAACAAAATGCAAAAATTGTAACATATATTGGTTGCTTTTCAGTCAAATCAACGAAAAACGTCATTTTGACAAAAAGAATGCTAGTTTTGAACATAAGAGGGTGTTACCCTAAACCAGTTGCTTCCCACCTGTCTTAAATCCATATAGGACCATCAGAATATCTTTAACATTTAATCCTAATTTTAATGGTCTTAGGACTTCCACTTTTTGCATAATGCAATAAACATAAAAGGCATATTTTGCTTGACCCCACTCATACAAATTTCTTAGTAATATGGCAGAGGTGGATGACAGTTGGTATTTAAAAAAGATATGTTTGTGGGGCTTTGCTGAGGCTAGGTGCACAGACATGAGTATAAATACACATAGCTTTGATTATTAAGTACTTGTTGTATTAGAATTGACTGAAATCAGTTTAGGCCAGAACATCTGTTTATTCCTAGTAGCATTGGCCAGAAATAGGGATATAAATGAGATAGTTTCATTTGTTTATGTAATGTTAAAGATCAGTTTCGGCCTGAACATGTGTTTATTCCTTTTAACATTGGACAAAATTTGGGATATAAATGAAAAAGTTTCATTTGTTTATATAATGTTAAAGATCAGTTTTGGCCTGAACATGTGTTTATTCCTTTTAACATAGGACAAAAATTGGGATATAAATGAGATAGTTTCATTTGTTTATGTAATGTTAAAGATCAGTTTCGGCCTGAACATGTGTTTATTCCTTGTAACATTAGACAAAAATTAGGATATAAATTGTTTATGTAATGTTAAGAACATGTCTTTCTATAGTCTTTATATACTTTCAAATGACCTCTAGACTGTTTATTAGGTATTGAGTGATGAATAAAATAAAAATGGAACAGTAGCATTAAATGTCAGTCACAATAAAGTCATGCAATAAATAGTGATATTGATGTTTCATGAAGTCAACAAAAATAATTGATATCTAAATGTTTCAATGAGAATTTGCTGGGTTACCAGAAGTAAGGCCAATTGAAAGATTTTCACTTTGAAAATGTTTTATTCTTTAATTTGAGGGCTGTTTGTACTTGTTATCTTATCTTAGGAAATAAAAATGGCTATTTGGAGATTGCTGAATGAATTGCTTAATTGGCAAAGATACAGTGACCACCTGGGCCAAATTGAATACAGTGAGAACTTATTTGTCCTCTCCCTGTCATCACTTTTATCCTAGTATCTGGAACCTCTGTACACTTTAAAACACCAATATACATTACTAGAGATTTCACATGAGTTCTATATGTACTGTGGTTTCACCGAATATATATGCCTTATTTCACCATAACTATAGTACCTAATAGTTTGTACCTTGTACAAACAGTGTATCACAAATGTCATATATAAAGAAGAATGAACACAGCAGAGCTAGCTACTATCTGACTCATCTACTCGTCTTGTTCTTCTTGTGGTTGACTGTTGTTTTTGATCATTGTATGCAATAGCTGCAGCGATCCTAGCCATGGAAATTAAGTAGGCCAGAGCCTTGCAATGTTCTTCTGCAAGAATGGTTATCGTTTAATTGGTTGGAATCCTACGAGACCTGGTTAGGGCTTGGGGTGATCCTTGTGTACAAAATGAGCTAGGTTACTGCAGATCCGATCAAGAGGTATAAGGGGAAAATACGACGTGAATTGAAAATGCTCTGCACAGATTATTGTTTAATTGGTTGGAATCCTTAGAGGGCTGCTAAGCTAAGGTGATCTAGCTTTGTGTACAAACTGAGTTAGGTTCCCTCAGAGGTGATCCAGGGATATGAAGGGAGAATTCAACATAAAACTAAAACTGTTCTAGACAGATTACATCACTTGGAGTCAACTAAACAAATTACTGCTCTATACATATGAATTATCAGATATAGCCTTCAGTTTTAACCTTAGTGAAACAATGCTCTTGACAGATTACATCTGTGATAGACCATGTGAACAGGGACCATCTGCCTATCATTATAATCCAAAATTCTTGCAGGGAAATATACCTTTTTCATTATTGATGAAGCTATTCTGTCTTTAAAAATGACTTTCAATGCATCCTGTTAGTGGTGTCTCTCACCATGAAATATACATACTTCATTATTCATGAAGCTATTCTGCCTTAAAAATGACTTTCAAGTTTCAACTCATCCTGTTGGTGGTGTCTCTTTAGCAGTTTTATCTATAATTAACTAATCAAATCCCCCCACATAATTCATCCAATAATATTATGGCTTATTGACTATTTGTCTTTACACTATACTCTGTGATTATCGAGCACAATTTAATACTTAATTTAGTTAACTTAAGTTCAGGAGAGCATTTTCTAGCACAGAAAATAATACCCGCTGGCTTGCGCCTGCAAAAATATTCAGAAAAAAGGGGTGCGCCTATTTGGGGGGTCTGTGCAGTTAAACAGGAGAATACGGTAACCCATTTGTGTGCTGTGTGCTGTGCCCTGTAGATTTGATATTTTATTTTGGCACATTGTATGTACAGTACAGTACAGTATGTCTTATTCAAACTGAATCCTGGTGAGATAAGTGTAAATTAAATTGGCCACTTTGACCATTGTAACTATTTGGTGCCTGGTAACAGAAATACGTGACAGAAAAGACATATGACAGCCTAGAAATCTAGGCTAAATACAGTACAGTGCAGTACATTATAGTGCAGCTGATGTGCAGTGCTGTACTGTGCAGTGTAGCTGCAGTACTTGTTGCTCAGGGGCCAGTGCAGCTGAGCAGGCAGGCAGGGGATGACAGGTGATGTATTGTAGCTGCATCATCGGCTTGAGATCAGAAGGGATGACTGCCTGGCATTTCCCTCCTGCAGGCAGAGATACACAAACATGCACGGTGCAGTGAAGTGTCAGGAATAATGTCTCTAGATACACGCAGTGCTAGCTTACAATGATGTATGGGGGACCCTGGATGCACCAACTCACACCCACTAATAAAGGGGTCAATCTTTTTTCAATTATCAAAGCGCCAACTAGAGATCTCTTGATGCGAAAATGTATGTTTACTGGTGAATCTTTTCACTTCTGGATGCACCAACTCACACCCACTAATAAAGGGGTCAATCTTTTTTCAATTATCAAAGCACCAATTGGAGGTCACATGATGCGAAAATATTGTATGTTTAGCCGTGAACTATACTATCTTTTCACTTCTGAGCATTTAGATAACCTGAGGCAAGTGGAATTTTTATGTGGAATGCTATCTGAGTGAAATGTTTGACAGAGACTACGGTGTTTGTTATTATTACACATTATCATACTAGTACATACATAATTGAACACTTATGAGGATGGGTGCGATGCAAGTAGCTGGATGCCATTAACTGCCAACAGTAAGTCTAGTAAGGCCACTCTTATAACTGATGAGTGTCACGGTTAAGCCTGAAAAAGCCTAGCTTGGGGGAATATGGGAAAAACTGAGTAATTGATTTTCCTGGATAACATGTAGTGTAATCATTAATCAGGAAAGGGTCTTCACCAGTACTTCGTGCCCCAGCATCCTGTCTGCTATGCTAACAAGGTAGCCCCCTCTAGTGCATCGATAAACCTCGATGTTAATATGTTCTAAGTTAATTACGTAATTGATTGCTGGAATATGATATATCCTGCATTGAAGCTGGAATTACTGAGCCTGGTCTGCCTGTAAAGCTGTCTCTTTGGCTGAGGTGGCATGGTTGGATGTACACAGCCCTACATTAATCAATTGATTGTCAGATATTAACCCTTTCTTACCCACATCCCTGCACCAATCGATTCATTTTCAGATATTAACCCCCTCTTGCCCACATCCCTGCACCAATCGATTCATTTTCAGATATTAACCCCCTCTTACCCACATCCCTGCGCCAATCAGTTCATTCTCAGATATTAACCCTTTCTTGCCCACAGCCCTGCATCAATCAATTCATTCTCAGATATTAACCCTTTCTTGCCCACATCCCTGCATCAATCAATTCATTCTCAGATATTAACCCTTTCTTGCCCACATCCCTGCATCAATCGATTCATTTTCAGATATTAACCCTCTCTTACCCACATCCCTGCATCAATCAATTCATTTTCAGATATTAACCCTTTCTTGCCCACAGCCCAGCGCCAACAGGGGCTTAGCCGTAATGCGTCCAGCGTGTCATTTGGACACGCAGAACACTGTTTTTTAAAAGTTTGGACACCCAAAATTTTATGTCAGAATTTGCTGAAGGTGACTTTTCTTAGAAGATAGAAGATGTTGAAGCTGTAGTGTCACTTTTATAAGACATACAATGCAGTATCTGGCCTAAAAAAGCAAAATCTGTAAAGGCATAGGGTCTATCTTATTAGTAGTATGTGTTTTGTACCACACATTGGACATGCAAAAGTCTATGAAACCTCTATTTGGACACCCTGTTTCCAAATATCGGCTAAGACCCTGCGCGCCAATCAGTTCATTCTCAGATATTAACCCTTTCTTGCCCACAGCCCTGCATCAATCGATTCATTTTCAGATATTAACCCTTTCTTGCCCACATCCCTGCATCAATCGATTCATTTTCAGACATTAACCCTTTCTTGCCCACATCCCTGCGCCTATCATTCATTTTCAGATATTAACCCTTTCTTGCCCACAGCCCTGCATCAATCGATTCATTTTCAGATATTAACCCTTTCTTGCCCACATCCCTGCATCAATCGATTCATTTTCAGACATTAACCCTTTCTTGCCCACATCCCTGCGCCTATCATTCATTTTCAGATATTAACCCTTTCTTGCCCACAACCCTGCATCAATCAATTCATTTTCAGACATTAACCCTTTCTTGCCCACATCCCTGCGCCTATCATTCATTTTCAGATATTAACCCTTTCTTGCCCACATCCCTGCATCAATCGATTCATTTTCAGACATTAACCCTTTCTTGCCCACAACCCTGCACCAATCATTCATTTTCAGATATTAACCCTTTCTTGCCCACAACCCTGCATCAATCAATTCATTTTCAGATATTAACCCTCTCTTACCCACAGCCCTGCATCAATCAATTCTTTCTCAGATATTAACCCTTTCTTACCCATAGTAGGCTTGGAGTCTTGTTGTTTTGCTTTGATCGCAAAAATGTTAGCTGTATTACATAAGTATTTTAAAGGCAATATTTATGTATCGAACAACCGAGGATTTTAAAAATGCCTGTCCAAAACAGCAAATCCAAAAATTCTGCCCGTCCAGATTTAGCTACAGAGCTACTTCAGATCCTCATACCAACTACATTTGATAGCCTAATGTATCAAAAAGGGCAATTTACACTTAAGCCGTGTCATAGAAGATGGTTTGTTAGGAAAATATTTGGTTATTACGAAAATTCTTCTTAGAAGTATTTGGCTGTCCAAAAGGATGTTTTCAGGAAACTGCCTGTCCAGGCTGGACGGGTTCTGGCTAGGTCTCTGGACTTCTCAGCATCATTGGTTTAACCCATTCATGTCTGGAGATCTACTTGATGAGTTTCATCTGGACCTGTCATACCTTTGAAATAGCTTTGGAACAAGACATAATTTTTGAAGGAGAGTTGTTAAAAGAATTTTTGGAACAACTCTCTTAATACTTTCTAAATATTGGTTTGGTTAGAGAGATATCAGCAAAACAATTAGGCGGTTATCGCTGCTATAGGCATGAAAGGGTTAACCCTCCCAATGCTTAGGCTACTTTCGTCGAAAGCTCAAGGACGCAAAGATTTATGAAAACCATTTAAACCATATCATGTTGGTATTCATTGCAAAAGCTCTTGCTGAATACTCTCAGGCACCCATGTACCTGTGTTTCAGTCATTTTTGAGTTTTTTTGCATCATTATTTGCCAAATTAGCCACCACCCACATAATGGTTGATATGTTTACAGTATTGCTAGCTGCCCTGTAGCATGCATTGGAAGGATATATGCATCTCTCTACTAATCACATTTGAAGCATGCCTCATTCAATACCTCCCAACCTAAAATGGTATGATTTATCATACTAAGTAAATGAACTTGATAACAGTTCATAAAAACAGTGATTATTTCAGGTTTTACAATCATCATACCATGATTTGGGCTCTGGTGTGGATTATTACGGAGCCAATACCAACTAAATGTTCTTGATAACAGTTCATAAGAACAGTGATTAGTTCAGTGATTCATTTCATGATTTGGGCTCTTTATGGGTTATCATTTAACCAATTGATAATCTTCCATCCAAGCACTCCCTGTCCATTTGTAAAAATTATCCTTTTTGTATATATTATAAGGAGTTTGTTAACAATCATCCAACTAAGAATAATGCGAATGGTTGGCAAATATTCTTGACTTACTAACCAGTTAATTAGTTCCTTATATGATCACCAAGACATCACTTTCAAGGGAGGAGGAGTAAGATTGGATTGAGTGGTTTGGATCATAGAATTTTGTCGTTGTGGAGCTTCAACTATCCTAACATGTACAGCCTATCAGCTTCAGTGGACAAGATTCTACCTCATTGCTTGGGTAAATTTGCATATGGAAGCAATGGACATGTAGGGGCTTCCCAGGCAATTTTCTTAAGGAAATACCCTGACACATAGCTTACCCCACTACTGACACATAGCAATTCTATCAGGTTTAGTGGACAAGATTCAACCCCATTACTTGGGTAAATTTGCATATGGAAGCAATGGACATGTTGGGGCTTCCCAGGCAATTTTCTTGAGGAAATACCCTGACACATATAGCTTACCACACTACTGACACATAGCAATTCTATCAGGTTCAGTGGACAAGATTCAACCCCATTTCTTGGGTAAATTTGCATGTGGAAGCAATGGACATGTAGGGGCTTCCCAGGCAATTTTCTTAAGGAAATACCCTGACACATAGCATATAGAATACTGACACATAGCAATTCTGCCCTCTCAGTGTGTGTGTGCGTGTAAGGTAGTTTTTGCTCCCACCATTCAATTATTTCTTGCGGGACAATTCCCGTAGTTGGCTAAGCCAATCAATACACCCCCGCCAATCTGTCGCTTATCGTTTTCACTCCCACTCACTCACTTCCACTTCAACATGGAGAAGAGGCGAAATCAATAAATCTTGGTCAACCTCTCTTTCCACCATTTCTAACTGTGGAGGGCCTGGAGCATGCAGATTCTGTCCAATCAGATGAGTCTGAATTCTCACAGATGGCATGTACCGAATAATGGCAATTATTCCAGTTAGTCCAGGTCCCAAGAACCAGTGTTGGCTAGGCATGGCCATAGGGGTATATACATACATTGTAGTAATGACATTACAAGTCTATACCTACCGGCTAGCACTCTTGCTGGCTTGGTTGGTAGACATGCATAGTCATAATTTAGAAGGACTGGGACATACTCACCATTTTATTTAACCCATTAACCATTCCAATGCTGAGGCTACTTAAGTTCAAAGCACAAGGACGCAAAGATTTTTGAAAAAACATCTAAACCTTGTCATGTTGATATTCATTGGATAGCTCTCGCTACGTACTCTCAGTACTGAGTTCTTTCAGTCATTTTTAGGTCTTTTGCATCATTTTGTATTGGCAAGATTAGCCACCAGCAGCATAAGGGTTAACACTCATAGAGGCCAAAAGCAGCCTGGCAATTATGGTGAAATCCTTCCTTATTGTCAAAAGTATCATAGACCCAGAAGACAATATCAAGAGTAACTCTTAACCCTTCCAATGCTGAGGCTACTTTCGTTCAAATCACAAAAACGCAAGTATGCTAGTATTCATTGGAAAGCTCTCACCAAGTTCTTAGATGAGTACCCATGAACCAGGGTTTCGGTCATTTTAAAAGTTTTTTGCATCATTTTGTATTGGCCAAATTAGCCATCAGCAGCATAAGGGTTAAGCATTGATGAATTATTGCCTTGTTAGTGGTGAATAATAATTACCTTCAGCAAGAGCAGTTCTAAATGTCTTAATTTTCTACATTCAAACCAATCATGTGAACAGTTTGACCAAATACTCAGATCTTCATCTCCCCTCTTTCAACTGTAGGTGCAGGTAGCAGGTGCTTCCTGAATTAAAGCTGCCACCTGGTTCTGTGCAGTGGCCAGTGGCCAAGTCTCCATATGACTGTTGTCAAAATCAATAGAATCTTGTGTTACAATGAGGCAAATAGATCACGCTTTCAGATGTTACAAGTATCATATGAAGAAAGAGCAAAATTAATAAGGTAGCTTAGTATATCCCTCCTTGAAAGCATGCACCTCATAAAAGTACACACCCATATTTTAAAATTTTAACACATTCACCCCTATTTTCTTGATATCTATCCAACAAAATCATCATTTAGAAAACATTTTAAGAAAAAATGTCAATTGTTTCTGAAGTAACAGCAGTATGTTCATCAAATGTTTTGTGAATTATTCTTTATCTCTAATTTAGTTATGAAATCCTGATCACAACATGGGATTGAAACTTGGGGCATGGATGGATTAACAAACAAGTATTATTGATTACCATATCTTCAGGATGTGAAAGTGTTAAAGCTGCCTTTTCACCGTGTAGAGTATTGTAGACCTCGCTATAGTGTTGAATAGTGATAATGCATATGTCAGAAATTACATCTATTTCAATTCACGGTTTGACAATACAGCTGTGATGGGAATCCTGTGATATTAGTCCCACAGAGCCATGTAAAAATGGTCTCAGTTGATTAATTATGTCATTTTCTGTCTCCTTTGTGCACCTGTCAATTAATTTAAGTACATTGTGTGGAAACTAACATTTGGATAGCAAACACAATTTCATATTACTTGGTATTCAATCCAATTCTTCTGAACCTTTCCATATTGAATTTTACCACGTAGATGAAGGTTAACATAGATTTACTTAGGCTGCAACAGGAAGTTACGCATGAATCCTGTCAATTCAATTCTACTGAATCTTTTGATTTTGAGTATTACTACTCAGAAAAAGGTTAACATTGATCTACCAAGGCTTATGTAATAAAGCATGAAAACTGTTAACTACTTTGGCCATAAATCAGTATATTGTATCTGACATTTCTTAACTTGGATGATTTGTCTAGTGTTTCATGGCATATTAACATTCCCTTAGGTATAAACAGCGATGCTGCATTATTCATCATCTGGCCTTCCAAGGAGCTGTTGGCAGACTAGTCATTCCCTGTGGATGATAGCACATCACAATCTTTGTAAAGCAGAATATACTACAATATACACACACATACATATGTGTGTATATATATATATATATATATATATATATATATATATATATATATATATATATATATATATATATATATATATATATATATATAAATATATATATATATATATATATATATATATATATATATATATATATATATATATATATATATATATATATATATATATATATATATATATATATATATATATATAGACACACACACACACATGAGATATCAATAGCTAAAGGTTAGGGATTGCTTGGTACCTGCACAATTTTCTTGGTTCGCTCCAATACAATATTTCAGTCATGGTATGGCACAGCACAGTTTTTGCTGAAGGGAGAACATAGTACTACAATACATATGTACATATGTATGAGAAATCAATAAGTAAATGTTACAGAATGCTTGGTACCTGCACAATTTATAGGATTCACTCCAATACAATATTCTAGTCGTGATATGGCACAGCCCATGCACTCTGTTGAAGGGAGAACATACTATGTATTTGTACATTTGTATGAGAAATATTTAATTAAAGAATAAAGAATTAGGTACCTTCATATGATTTTCAATATTCACAACAATGGCAATCTTTCATTTATGATATTATATTTACTTTTACAAAGCATTATTTTATCTCTGGTAGGGGAAGTAGATCTACCTCTGTTTACTGCAGAAAAGATTTTCTTTTTACCTGCTACCCAGCTTTTGGTCACTGACCGTTTGTAGAGACATGACATCATAGGAGAGGAGTGGCATGAATTTTGATTAACAAACCTAATAGAGTCGTGACATTTACATGCTTTCACCCTTGTTAACTAGCTCTTGAATGTTCAAGTGCGTAGGCAGGTTTAATTGACATAGCTAGAGATCAATGTTTTCATGGTGCATGTTATGACCACAACACAGAAATGTAGCAGTATTATGAGGTGAAAAGGTGAAGAAGCAATGTTACTGATCCAGACAGGCCTTCATTTATGCAAGCAATCAAAGAATTGTTATGTCACTCCATATCTAGTATGCTTGATAAATGATACTTCATAGACAAGAGCATCCTTGGTTGGTGAACGACAAAACAAGTTTTAAAAGGATGCTTTTCAGCAAAATTTGAAATAGCATAAGGTAAATATACACAAACACCTTTGGAGGTTATAATTAATTATAAAGCAGGGTTGGGCGAAGAGATAGGTGGCGATGTTTCATTGATTATTTCATTTCTATCTGTCTATCTGTCTTTCTGTGTATTTCTGTCTCTATCTGTCTATCTGTCTGTCTCTCTCCCTCTCTGTCTATCTGTCTCTCTCTCTCTCTCTCTCTCTCTCTCTCTCTCTCTCTCTCTCTCTCTCTCTCTCTCTCTCTCTCTCTCTCTCTCTCTCTCTCTCTCTCTCTCTCTCTCTCTCTCTATTCTCTCTCTCTCTCCTCTCTCTCTCTCTCTCTCTCTCTCTCTCTCTCTCTCTCTCTCTCTCTCTCTCTCTCTCTCTCTCTCTCTTATTCTCTCTCTCTCTCTCACCTAGCAGAACCAATATTGCTCAGCATCTATCAGTCACAGTATCAGCAAAAGTTTGCCCTTTAAGTCTCACAACTGGAGGCAGTCCTGGAAGGAAGCTTGACGATATGATTATCTTCATGAGCGAGCTGTTAATGGTCTGCAGGTATTTAATTATCCACCCTTCCTGAGCACCTGATGTATTCCGCAGCCTCCCGCCAGGAATGATTCGCAGCAGGCTAAGAGATCCTGGGGTAATCTTTTCTCAGTTAATCATATTCCAGACAGGTTTTCTGGCAAGATCTGATTAGTTCCATAAATGCCACTTTATGGTTTTGTAATTGGCTTTTATGGCATTTTTGAGCTGCAGTTGTCTGAAAGTATGAAGTGGGTTGCTTCAATAATTGATGTGTACGCAGCATCTTTTCACATCAGACTTCATTAGCTGTTGGCCTCATCAAAGCATGTTACAGTAAGGGAGATCAGATCATAGTCAAAACTGTCTAATTTGGTAGGTAGCTTGGAGGCTGCATGTTTATGTGTTTTTGTATGCTTATGAGTTTATCTATCTACTAGGATTGTCATTGTCATTCTTGAATCTTCAGCTTCCTATGAACAGAAAAGAGTATATATACATTTACATTGTATGTATATACATATATATATATATATATATATATATATATATATATATATATATTATATATATATATGTATATGTATATATATATATATATATATATATATATACATATATATATGTATATATATATATATATATATATATATATATATATATATATATATATATATATATATATATATATATATATATATATATATATACATATACATATGTATATATATATATATATATATATATATATATATATATATATATATATATATATATATATATATATATATATATATATATATATATATACTTATTACATTTCCTATCATTGATAAAGTGGCCAATATCAATTAATTTCCTATTGACCCCTTTCTAATCCCTGGTATCACATTTCCTATCAGGCATAGCAAAGCATCCCAATGAGTACTATTCTTTTAAGAGTGCATAATGTTGATTAATGTTGTATAGGACAGTGCTCTCATACAAATTCATCAAGAGTAATTGCATTGGAGTATATGTAATAATGAGTTAGATTATGTCATTACCCTGCTGTATTACACACTGCAATCCTGACAGTGATTTCTGCTATTATGAGTACAAAGCAAAGCTTTGAATGCCCATGAAGCTCAATGATAATTCTGCATTCCCCTTCAACAAATGCATAGTTATGATTTTATAATCCATGACAGGATTCCGTCTCGATCATCATTATTCATTCTTTGCCATTTGCCGCCAATAAAGGTCGCATTTACTTGTACTTCGCGAAAACAAGTTGCACATATAGCTTTCGCACAATACAATTTTCCTCCAAATGAACTTCATCAGGAAATGATTTTTTTTTAGAGAAAAAATATTTTGCAGAATATAGATTATGACATTCCTTTTCATATTCTTCCTATTCTTACATTATTTGTATATATTATCATCTGCATATCCAGATGATATAGAATACTGAGAGTACATTTCTACATTTTTTCTATAGCATCCCAATAGTACTTTGCTACATTTGTTTCTTTAGGATTCAAAGAGTACATTGCTATAATATAAGTGTTTCTATAGCATTCCAAAAGTACATTGCTACACTTATTTCTTTAGTCTTCCAAGAGTACATTGCTACAACTGTTCCTATAGCATCCCAAGAGTACATTGCTACAACTGTTTCTATACCATCCCAAGAGTACATTGCTACAGCTGTTTCTATAGCATCCCAAAAGTACATTGCTATAAGTGTTGCTATAGCATCCCAAGAGTACATAGCTACAACTGTTGCTATAGCATCCCAAGAGTACATTGCTACAACTGATCTATAGCATCCCAAGAGTACATTGCTACAACTGTTTCTATAGCATCCCAAGAGTACATTGCTATAAGTGTTTCTATAGCATCCCAAGAGTACATTGCTACAACTGTTTCTATAGCATCCCAAGAGTACATTGCTACAACTGTTTCTATAGCATCCCAAGAGTACATTCCTACAACTGTTTCTATAGCATCCCAAGAGTACATTGCTACAACTGTTTCTATAGCATCCCAAGAGTACATTCCTACAACTGTTTCTATAGCATCCCAAGAGTACATTGCTACAACTGTTTCTATAGCATCCCAAGAGTACATTGCTACAACTGTTTCTATAGCATCCCAAGAGTACATTCCTACAACTGTTTCTATAGCATCCCAAGAGTACATTGCTATAAGTGTTGCTATAGCATCCCAAGAGTACATTGCTATAAGTGTTGCTATAGCATCCCAAGAGTACATTCCTACAACTGTTTCTATAGCATCCCAAGAGTACATTGCTATAAGTGTTGCTATAGCATCCCAAGAGTACATTGCTACAACTGTTTCTATAGCATCCCAAGAGTACATTGCTATAAGTGTTGCTATAGCATCCCAAGAGTACATAGCTACAACTGTTTCTATAGCATCCCAAGAGTACATTGCTACAGCTGTTTCTATAGCATCCCAAGAGTACATTGCTATAAGTGTTGCTATAGCATCCCAAGAGTACATTGCTACAACTGTTTCTATAGCATCCCAAGAGTACATTGCTACAACTGTTTCTATAGCATCCCAAGAGTACATTGCTCTAAGTGTTGCTATAGCATCCCAAGAGTACATAGCTACAACTGTTTCTATAGCATCCCAAGAGTACATTGCTACAACTGTTTCTATAGCATCCCAAGAGTACATTGCTATAAGTGTTGCTATAGCATCCCAAGAGTACATTGCTACAACTGATCTATAGCATCCCAAGAGTACATTGCTACAACTGTTTCTATAGCATCCCAAGAGTACATTCCTACAACTGTTGCTATAGCATCCCAAGAGTACATTCCTACAACTGTTTCTATAGCATCACAAGAGTACATTGCTACAACTGTTTCTATAGCATCCCAAGAGTACATTCCTACAACTGTTTCTATAGCATCCCAAGAGTACATTGCTACAACTGTTTCTATAGCATCCCAAGAGTACATTCCTACAACTGTTTCTATAGCATCCCAAGAGTACATTGCTACAACTGTTTCTATAGCATCCCAAGAGTACATTGCTACAACTGTTTCTATAGCATCCCAGGAGTACATTGCTACAACTGTTTCTATAGCATCCCAAGAGTACATTGCTATAAGTGTTGCTATAGCATCCCAAGAGTACATTGCTACACCTGTTTCTATAGCATCCCAAGAGTACATTCCTACAACTGTTTCTATAGCATCCCAAGAGTACATTGCTACAACTGTTTCTATAGCATCCCAAGAGTACATTGCTACAACTGTTTCTATAGCATCCCAAGAGTACATTCCTACAACTGTTTCTATAGCATGCCAAGAGTACATTGCTATAAGTGTTGCTATAGCATCCCAAGAGTACATTGCTACAACTGATCTATAGCATCCCAAGAGTACATTGCTACAACTGTTTGTATAGCATCCCAAGAGTACATTGCTACAACTGTTTGTATAGCATCCCAAGAGTACATTGCTACAACTGTTTCTATAGCATCCCAAGAGTACATTCCTACAACTGTTTCTATAGCATCCCAAGAGTACATTGCTACAACTGTTTCTATAGCATCCCAAGAGTACATTGCTATAAGTGTTGCTATAGCATCCCAAGAGTACATAGCTACAACTGTTGCTATAGCATCCCAAGAGTACATTGCTATAAGTGTTGCTATAGCATCCCAAGAGTACATAGCTACAACTGTTTCTATAGCATCCCAAGAGTACATTGCTGTAAGTGTTGCTATAGCATCCCAAGAGTACATAGCTACAACTGTTTCTATAGCATCCCAAGAGTACATTGCTACAACTGTTTCTATAGCATCCCAAGAGTACATTGCTATAAGTGTTGCTATAGCATCCCAAGAGTACATTGCTACAACTGTTTCTATAGCATCCCAAGAGTACATTGCTACAACTGTTTCTATAGCATCCCAAGAGTACATTGCTATAAGTGTTGCTATAGCATCCCAAGAGTACATTGCTACAACTGATCTATAGCATCCCAAGAGTACATTGCTACAACTGTTTCTATAGCATCCCAAGAGTACATTGCTAGTCACTTGCATCTATTTGTAGTGACTTAAACCTTTCCATAGCAAGAGAGCACATTGCTATGTCTGTTTCTATTGGTTTTGATGCAAGAGAATGCACTGCTATGTATTTACTTAAACCCCTACTATAGCAAGAGCATATTGTTACACGCATTTCTGTCGGTATTGACAGAAATATTCTATTGTAAAAGAGAGCATTGTTACATGCGTTTCTGTCGATATTGACTTGAACTCTTTCATGTCAAGAGTGCTTCCCTACACACATCAAACCTAGTACTTGCATTAATCCTATCACACAAAGGCTGAAAAGGTACACATTGTTACATAATTTTGATAGAAAACTGCATATAAAACAGTATATTGAGTAGAAGAGGCTGTTAGGTGTATAAGAGAGAGCTGTGTTAAATGTGTGTCTGTCGATATTGACTTAAACGAGTGCTTTCCAACACACATCACAATTGGAACATGCATTTAGTATTATCTAAAAGGCAAAAAGGACACATTGTTACAATATCTCATACAAAACTGCATATAAAACAGTATATTGAGTATAAGAGGCTGTTGGGTGTATGCTTCAGTGTTATTGTTGTGGCAGCTATTGTTGTTTTACTGTCAGTTGGTGGAGGGGATGATGATCTGGCTGGCACATTAGTAGGCCAGGAATGAAAGCAGCAGGCTATAAAGCAAGATTGTGTGGGAATAATGATCAGTAAAACAGTAATTACTGCTACGAGACTTCCCTGATCCTGTAACTAAACTGGGACGTCAGCTGCTTCAAACTATCTCTCTTCCTGATGCTACATGGTCATTGAGAGAGGACTGTCTGAGGCGCCAAACGAAAATGCTCGCCAGTGCTTGCCATGGTCAAATTGGCTGCTTGGCAAGTAGGAATTGCTGCTAACATCCGCCCAACATGTTTAATTGGAACTTCTATAATTTGATAATTGAATTTATGTAGTGAATAAATAAGTTGTAGTTACATGTTTACAGGCATACAAAAGTTACAGGCATACATAAGTCCAAAGATGTACTCTAAACATTGCTAAAAGAGATATATGTAGAAGACGTTTAAATATTTGTCATGAAATTTTTATTTTTGCCAGGCAAGTGAAAATTAGTTTCAACTGACCCAAAAAAGTATTTTAGTTCCTGAATGAATTACTTGTATAACTTTCAACAGCATAACTAGAAGGAAGATAAATAGGCCAATTCTGAGGTGCTCAGTCTCGCAAGTGTTCATTCCTTAAATGCACATGTGCAAAAGAATTAGACACAGCAAAACAGAGAACAGCAAGGAATCCAATGCTGCACAAAGCTGATGAAAAGTTTCTTAGATACAATGCCATTGAAAAATAAGGTTATTGGATTAAATTGCATAAATTGCAAAGATACCCAAGTATACCAAATGTCCGGTTCAACAGTTGGAGACACCACCACCCCATTGACCTCAAAATGTTTGGGAAATCTTTGGTTGTTGGTCCAAATAACAGATACACGAAAACATATAAGATACTGATGTCTTGCTGTTTCTTGATGTAACTATTGATGTAATTACACCTAGTTGTCAAATGTCAATGCAGCAAAACAAAAAAACCTGTTATGTAGATCAGTGCAAAACAGTGGGTTTCATGTGTGTGACAGAGATCTAATCATGGTCATGAAAAATCAGGAATTAGTAGAGGTAATTAAATATCTGTACTTGGAATTTGTGTATAGTGTTGAATACTGTTAAGAGGTACCGGTACTGGTACTGGTATAGTTTTTAGAAAATACTGTATTGTACCGTTTTATTCCCTAAAGGTACTTTTAATGATATTAACCACGGTGAAGTTTTCATTTATCAGGGATTGTCCAGAATCCTAAAAATGATTATTCACAACAATTTTTTTAATGGTTTTAATGTAATAAAGTACCATTAACAGTAGTATTTAATTACCATACTGTTTCATTGGTACCGATACCTTAATGTGCCATTTCCTTCTTAGAGGTATCAATACCTGTTTGTGTCTGTGTAATCAGTCAAATGATACAGTCCACAAATAGGTAAACAAGTTGGCGTTCTAAGGCCTACAGTCACAAGTCTCATTAGAGCTTGCTACCTTGAGACTGATGATAATGATACTCCTCTTCCCTGCACCGGCAATCAATATTGCTCCTCCGTTCTACAGGTATTCCCAGAATCAACGTGGCCTTTAGAAAGCATTCACATTTCCAATGGGTGTCTTGTGTAAACACATCTCATGCTGGGAAATTGATCATTGAAATGTTATTTGCCAATTGATATTGCCACTCTTTTCATCAATAGTTTTGACTTTTCTCATTATCTTCAAATTCTTGATTTCTCAAAATAAACATAACCATGCAAAAAAGCAATTCTCAGTTTTATTTTTTTCAAAAATATATTGATCAAAAATATTTTTTAGAATTCCTTTTATTTTGGACATGAAAACAACACTACTTCATAAATGGATGGTGTCTTACAGTTTTTGATGTGAAAACCATTAGGAGAGAAGCTTTACTGTCTAGTAGTTTGAACATTGCATTCTAACGGGCAATCGTTCATTCATGCTGCTGGTGTCAGAGCTTGTATGTGGGTGTAAGGATGATGAATATCAGCTTCATGCACCTGCTCGTAGCCCCAAAAGGCTTGCCGATATATCTATCACCCGAGAGCTGTGTGGCTAGGACGCATCCTCCCCTGTCTCATAGCAACTGCCTCCTCATCACTTACTCCATCCCACTGGGACATCCCTTCTGGAAAAAACTCAGAAATGATGCCAGAACACGCAGCAAGCCCAAATTATTTGCACAGTATTGAAGCATTTATTTTTCTTAAAAATTATGATCTGTTTACAGTGATGGTACTAGTGATAATCTCGAAGCATTTCCAGGTAGAAAAGTAAGGCATTTTAGGGCCTTTTGCTTTAGAAAAACTCAAAAATACTGCCAGAACAGCAAGACCAAATTAGCATTTTTCTAAACTAGAAATTATGATCTGTTTACAATGATGATAGGAATGACAATCTTTAAGCATCTTGGCATGAATTCCCAGGTAGAAGAGTAAGGCATTTTAGAAAATTGCTCTGGGCTTGTAAAAAAAAATTGATATCGGGGGCTTTACAAGCTATCAAATATTGGTTTGAACATTTATTGATAAACTTATTCCTGAGTATTGTCTAGGCATTAAAGGGAATTTTATTTATGCCACACTAATGTTGGTTTCCTTGTTTCTTTTGAAAAAAATGGTTTGAGATTTCTATGTGTTTTGTATTTAATACCCCTTAAAGAATATTTCTTTGTGTGATTTCAATAATTGTACATGAAGTGACGGTGTAGTGTAGTCAGAAAAAAATGTTGGCAGTAAGACTCTTAAGTGTTTATATAGGAATCGTTTTATGTTTAAATTATTGAGTCTTATTTCTATATCATTGATATTTCAACCTAAGTTTTATTTTAGTTAACCAATTCATACCAAGAGTTCACTGACACATGAATTTGTATAGTGGATCTTAGAGTATTTTTGCGCAAACTATATGACTGTTGTGATATCTTTTTGACCAAAGAATCTCAAAAGATATTTGAAATAAAAACCCAAAATCCAGCCATCTACTCTTCCTTGAGTACTTAGGACTTTATTCTCCAAGCCATATTAAAAAATAATGCAGATTTAGAACATAATAATAGCTTGAATGGGTAATACCATTACTTGCATACGATGCCAAATACTGATTGTGAATGGAAAAAAGTATTGTATCGAAAACGTAAAACATTGCAATGTTTTAGATACAAAACATATATAGTATTGACTCAATTGCTGCTTGGACATCTCCACACAAAGGTGGTTTACTATTTATAAGAAAAAATTCTAATGCCAACAGTGCTAGATTTAACATAATCATATCCCTGGGAGGCACGCAGTATCATTTAAGATATAATTAAGCTTTCATATCATGAAGAAAATATTAACTTTGTATCACAAAAATCCCAATCCCTAGTGGTGATTGCATGTATAGGGCTTATTGTCTCCTACATGCTTTCCTATTTGTCTTTTGCAGGTAATGTCGAGCTCACACATCTGCAGCTACGGCCCGAAGCCTTGGTAAGTACTAAGTGCACTGAATGCGGTGACCTTTTCGCTTTTTCTTCTATTCACAGCCGGGGAGATCAATCTCGATCCTCTCCACATCCTCTGAGAGCTCGCAGACTCTCTCGCTGATTTGGCTATAGATCAATATGGAACCAATATTTACTGATAGATCCTCTCCACCTCCTCGGAGAGCTCGCAGACTCTCTCGCTGATTTGGCTATAGATCAATATGGAACCAATATTTACTGATAGATCCTCTCCACCTCCTCTGAGAGCTCGCAGACTCTCTCGCTGATTTGACCTTAGATCAATATGGAACCAATATTTACTGATAGATCCTCTCCACATCCTCTGAGAGCTCGCAGACTCTCTCGCTGATTTGACCTTAGATCAATATGGAACCAATATTTACTGATAGATCCTCTCCACATCTCCTGAGAGCTTACAGACTCTCTCGCTGATTTGACCTTAGATCAATATGGAACCAATATTTACTGATAGATCCTCTCCACATCGCCTGAGAGCTTGCAGACTCAATCACTGATTCCACTATAGATCAATATGGAACCAATATTTACTGATGCTCTGTCATTGAAAGACAACAGATCAATATTTTGTGATGCTCTCTCACTGATTTGACTATAGATCAATATGGAACCAATATTTACTGATGCTATGTCATTGAAAGACAACAGATCAATATTTCTTGAAGCTCTCTCACTGACCTTAGATCGATATGGAACCAATATTTACGGATGCTCTGTCATTGAAAGACAACAGATCAATATTTTGTGATGCTCTCTCACTGATTTGACTATAGATCAATATGTAACCAATATTTACTGATGGTCTGTCATTGAAACAGAGATCAATATTGAAGCAATATTTCCAGATGCTCTCTCACTGATTTGATTATAGATCAATATGTAACCAATATTTACTGATGGTCTTTCATTGAAACAGAGATCAATATTGAAGCAATATTTCCTGATTCTCTCCCATTGATTTAATGGTTTAGGTCAATGGAACTAGTATATCCTGATGAATTCTTAATGAAAAAACAAGAAATCCATAATAAAGCAGTATTTCCTGAAATCACTCACTGATTATGACAGTTGATCAATATGCAACCAATATTTACTAAAATCTCTCATTGAAAAGAAGACATATCAATATAGAAGCAACTTTTCCTGGTATTCTGACTTAATTCAACAATTCTTCAAGTAGTTGGAAGAAGCCTTTGTATAGATTAAATTCTTTACCTGACACGTACTGCTTTTACTCATCATTCCAAGGTAGTGCATGTATACGGATATATTGGTCTAAGACAGAATGCAAGTCATATATTATGCGGTAAGGAAATACAATGGTCGGCCAGTGACCTTAGGCAACTTAACTGTATCTGGGCCAAATAGAATTTAAAATGAAGGAGCCTCAAAATACAGCAAAGCCAAGAACATTGACTGAAACTGTCTATCTATGTGAAAGGAAAATCAGCAGCCAATATAGAATTGCTGTAATAAATTCCGAATCAGACAACTGAAGTTAATTTTCTTGTCATATCTCATTTAGCTCCTGTCAAACAGCAGGGCAGAAATGAAACAGAAATGCACTCGTTATTTTCAAAGATGATTGTTGTCTTTGATTTTAATGCACATGAAAATGAAGCACGTAGGAAGGCTCATAGATCATTATTTAGATTATTTTTAGCTTGTGGTGCATAATTAGCTTGATTTTTCCCGCAATGGGGTAATCTTCCAAGCTTGCCCTACTGATTAAAAAGGATCAACATGAAATATACACCTGTTGCTGACATGGTTGTTGATTTCAATCAACATTTGTCTGACAAAGACAATCAAAATGATGTAAGTCATCTGAATTCAAATCATGATATAAAATGCCAGCTGTCATCCAATTCTAAATCCCCTTTTTCTTAGCAATTATACTGCTGGTGGCTAATTTGGCCGATACAAAATGAGACAAAAAACCTGACAAATGACTGAAACCCTGGAAAATGGGTACTCATCTGAGAGTACTGAGCAAGAGCTTTCCAATGAATACCAACATGACAGGGTTTAGATGGTTTTCTAAAATCTTTGTGCCCTTGTGCTTTGGACGAAAATAACCTCAGCATTGGAAGGGTTAAACCCATTCCTGCCTTTGCCACCCTGAAATGTCCAGACTACTGTGGTATTGACTGTTTTATCCAGAGCATGTTTGTTTTTTTGGAAATTGTTAGCAGAAATGTTGCTCATAACAAAATATACTATCCTCCGTTAATAATGATGTGAATAAATATGCTTAATTCCAAAATAAATAATTTTCAAAAGTAGCATAGGTCCAGACAATATTTTTGTCAAGTAGATATGAAGTCATAAATGGGGTAACTAACAGTAGGACAGCAGCTTTTCCAAAACCATTGTTTCACCTGACCTAAGAGCACTTCTTCGAATCATTGCCATGCACAGCTAGTAGAGCAATTTACAGCAAAAATATAGAGTGAAAAACATGGCAGGGGTTCGAAAGTGTTCGGAGTTCAACTCACTCGCATTTCATCAAAAGTTGTCAAATTTGCCTCAAGTTTGCGGTACTTGGAGACGCTGGAAAAAGCTGGCTTCCTGAAGTGAGGAAGATCATTATGATAAGAATCATTCTCACATGTGGGTTTAAGGATGGCACTTGAATGATGTGATTTTCTTATAAGAGCGATTAGGGGCCCTTTTCCGAGTGAGTCTCTCTGGGAGAAGTAGTCCGTCCACTGGCCTGTGGTTCCCTTTCCATTAGGCTGGCTAATGGAATCCACTGCCATTACCTGCCATTATGGCACCATAACCAGGGCCTGGGGGACAAAGTCCTGTATGTAGGATGTGTAGGCGGGGAAGTCAGTCTGGCTTTCTTTTTGCAATTAACCGCCCCAATCCAGGGATACTGTCTGGATTGTTGTCAATCAATCACTCGGGGGCTGTTTGACAAGAGTCAGATATTCCGAAAGCTATATATATATATATATATATATATATATATATATATATATATATATATATATATATATATATATATATATATATATATATATATATATATATGTATATATATATATAAATAAATATATAGCTATCAGTGTTTATGATTCTTTGTGCAACAGGAATTAGATGCCAGCCTCTGGATGCACTAAGGCATTTGCGTGTTAGCGCATTATCTGACATCAGAGAACCATCCACACACAGGCAAATGATAACATATTATCCAAAGCTAAATTTCTTTTGGAATAAAAACCCTATCTATGATCAGGTTGTCTGACAGAATGCAGATCTATTGGAAAAATATCTTGATGAAATAGAAGATATATATGAACATATTCCTTACAAGTGTTTAATAAAAGTGTAACATGGCTAGAAATGGCAACTAATAAGCCATCCAGTAAGTCGTTCAATGCTTAAGTAACTACTACAAAGTAGCTCAGTTGGTTAAGTGTCCCACTAGTAATCAGTAGGTCGCTGGTTCAATTCCCGGCCGGGGCATTTTGGTCTGTCCTTGGGCAAGACAGTTTATTCCATATTGCTTCAGTCTACCCAGCTGCAAAATGGGTACCTAGCATAAATAAGGCAGTGCTTAGAGCTTGTGGGCTATATGCTGCCAGTTGCTCTGGAATATCCCCCCGGGGATTGAAATAGTTTCCGTGTGTACAGGCTTGCTAGGGGAGGAAGGTCGTGTGAGCGCTTCGGTGGATACAAGACTATAAACCGAATACCTTTACTAATAGACCCTGAGTCATCCTGCTGGTGCAATAGTTAGCAGAGTAGCTATCAACCACCTACTGCCGCCTCATTGCCAAACAAACTACTGTAGCAGTCAATGATGAGTTCCTGAAGGAAATATAGCGTTAATAAAACACTCTAGCCTGGATATCTCTTTGACAGAAGTTGTTTGGACTTTTGGTACTTATGAATATATCTTTGGAATCAACCATAGATTTACAAACTATTCAAAGGAGAATAGTGGGTTTGGCTCTGATGAACAGTACTACTTTAAAAAAAAGCTCTAGTCACAAAAGTATCAACAAAATGGTATTAGCGCTTTTGGCTGCCTCAGGCATGAATGGGTTTATTGATCCTTTTGCTACTGGTGGCTGATTGGCCAATACAAAATGATGCAAAAAACCCTGAAAAATGACTGTACCCCAGGCACATGAGTACTCATCTGAGAGTAATCAACGAGACCTATCCAATGAATACCAACATGACAGGTTTGAGATATTTTGAGAAAAATATCTTAAATGCATTCTTGTGCTTTGGACGAAAGTAGCCTCAGCATTGAAAGGATTAGTTACTAATGCAACCTATACAGTTTCACCCTTGTTAGATCCTAGCTGTTGGTTATTGCAGTGGAGGAGATATGTACATTTGCAGGCAAAGACTGAGATTCTAGACCTACTCTGATTTATGGATTTCTCCAGGAAGTATTAGGTGATACAGGTTCAATACTGGTTTCGTCTGGCAGCTCTTACATAGCAGGAAAAGCATTACCAGCAGCATTAATCATTGCCTCTCTGTCTAGAAAGGTATAAGTCATACCCAAGGTTGGCAGTATGTAACTTGAGTAGTAGGCTTGTCATGTGGGAAACAGGGTTGGGCCTTTCCTGCAATCACGTGGTGGTGAACTGTTTAACAATAAAGGTTAACAATAAAGGTTAACAATTAAGGTTTAACAATAAAGGTTAACAATAAAGGTTTAACAGTAAAGGTTAACAATAAAGGTTTAACAGTAAAGGTTAACAATAAAGGTTTAACAATAAAGGTTAACAATAAAGGTTTAACAGTAAAGGTTAACAATAAAGGTTTAATAATTTGCCCTTTCGAAAAGGGCAAAGTCATGGGCAGGGAGTGTTTTAAGTGCATATGTTCAGACTAAATATAAGTTTGCTTTTTGCCCTCACCACGTTATAATTTTGAAAATTTCTCCACATTCGTTTATCCCGATGTTTAGTGCTGACTATAGCATTTGTTGCATGAAATATTCCCTTCTGTGGCTTATCTTTCATTATTTTTGATTTTTCCAATTTCATTTAACTTTTTGATTTAATTTTCACAAAAACTTTTGCAGTAATCCGTGCTAATATTGCCGCTCAGGGTCATGGTCAAAGTAAAACTGCAATTTGTGATCTGTGACCCAATTACGGCAAGCTGTGACTATTTCACGTGATGTGATTGTTGCACGTTCAGAAACACGCAACAATCACATTGCTTGGAAGCGTCTTCTGATCTCGCGATTCTGTGCGAGACCGGAAACGGCCTACGAGATTTAGCTTGCCCCCTGAGGAGCCGTTCATAGTCATGGGCGCTGATACGCCCATGAAACAGTAAAGGTTAACAATAAAGGTTTAACAGTAAAGGTTAACAATAAAGGTTTAACAATAAAGGTTAACAATTAAGGTTTAACAATAAAGGTTAACAATAAAGGTTTAACAGTAAAAGTTAACAATAAAGGTTTAACAATAAATGTTAACAATAAGGATGACTCAATCAAGATGCCTAGCTGCTAATCATAGCTATCTGTATATCTGAATTGAGCAAAATATCATTCAGAAAAGAATGTCTACTTTGTGATGTGAATTGCATAAATGTATCCCACCACCACCACCAAATATACCAAAATGCTTGTTTAATAGTCATTTAACCCACTCATGCCTGGAGATCTCCACAACAAATGACATATGGACCCATATACTATTGAAAAGAACTTTAGAAATATATAAAGATAGACAAAGTATTTGAAGGTGGGTTATGGATTGGATTTTGATCAACTTATTAAAAATGTTTTTGTCACCAAGATATCAGCAAAATGGTCTGGGCATTTTTGGCCTCTGTAGGGTTGAATTTGCGAACTCTTATGCTGCTGGTGGTTTAAAAGTGGCCAATACAAAATAGCATGATTATTTTTTGGCTGCTTCAGGCATGAATGGGTTAATGCTTACATTAACCCTTATGCTGCTGGTTGCTAATTTGACCAATACAAAATGATGAAACTGAAACCTTGTAACATGTGCACTCATCTGAGAGTAATCAGCGAGAGCTATCCAATGAATACCAACAACATGACAGGCTTTAACCCGTTTCCTGCTTGTGGCTAAATTGGCCAATACAAAATATTGCAAAAAATGAGGAAAAATGACCGTAACCCTGGCACATTGGTACTCATCTGAGAGTACTCATTGAGAGCTATCCAATTACTACCAACATGACAGGGTTTAGATGGATTTCAAAAATCTTTGCATCCTTGTGCTTTGCACAAAGTAGCCTCAGCATTGGAAGGGTAAAATGGTATTCAAAAACCTCTGTGTCCTTGTGCTTGGACGAAAATAGTCTCCTCAGCATTAGAAGGGTTAAATAGCCTACTGACTTGTGATGTTAAAACTTGATCATCACATCGCTGAAAAACAATTTAAGTAAGACTTGAGGGAGCAATAAGGAATGCTGTTATGAAATAGCAAACAATGCTTGTAGAAAGGGTGATGGTGAGTCAGCCGTGCTGAGAGCTATCTCTTTATTTCATCTGCTTGCCTCCTCTCATGGGTACATAAATTCCCTGTTAGTGGTGAAAGGATGGCCTGCCTTGTGCTGGTGGCGAATTAGTCCATTGCGGTCAAATCTTGGGTTAACCAATCACAGGTCAGGATTCCTTGAAGCCTTCATTTTCAACACATCATTCTGTGCATGGGAAATTCCCTAGTTTAGCCTAAATCATGGCTTCTTACTCAACCCAAAGATGATTACATATAGGCAATGGTTCCCTAGCTTATTTGCACTTTTTGCCAACTGTAAGTTATGATTTGGAAATCTTTTGTTGCCTTATGCTTACTAACCTAGACATTGCTACTTTGCTATTTTCCAACTTCAGGATCTAAATATGGTTGACTAATTCTCAGATCAATTATAATATCATTGTTGCTTTTTAAGGAGAGGGTTTGAAAAATACTCTTGAAAGCTAATGTTGCCTCTTCTGCTGTTCTGCCTTTGGAATATCTTTTGCTGGAAGGGCACTTTTATATACGATGATAGGACTAAACCCATTTGTACTCACAGCAGCCAAAACAGCCTGGCATTTTGGGTGAAATAATTCAGGCAGATGCATAGTTTGGAAAATATTTCATGAAGAGATGTTAATCAGAACACTACCTATAAATCTCCTTGAAATATTTTGTAAAATCATGGTTCCTTTCCAAGTTATTGTCATAAGTATCATAGGTCCAGACATCTGAGTCCCAAGACACATAATTACTCATGAGTAAGAGATTCCTTCTCTTTCCATCCAGGAGATATGGAAACTGTTTCTCCCATGATAAAAACGAGAAATATATGTATTCTACCATGAAATTAGCTAGCTAAACTTTATAGTCAGCAAAAGGCCGCCTATGCCTTAGTTCAACAATGGTAATACGCATATGTTGTGACATGCACCATTTTCCTTAGAAACTGGCTCCTTATCATGTACTGGCATCGTCAAAGTGTAATGTGCACCATTGTTGGGTCTACTGTTGGAGCAGCAGAAAATTATATGTATCTATCAGGTCCGAATTTAACGCCTTCAAAAGCACCTGTCAAAACATGTCCATCGTTCCTTTTTATGTATCATCTTTTAGGAAAATCCCCAAATTTTATGGCACATACATTGGCGATTAGTTTCAGGGATGTTTATTTTAACTTTTACAGGTTTGGCATGACGTACATATTATCCTGAACTGGGAATCAAGTGTATAAGATAACATCTCTTTACGAGTTATCCACACATAGTGCAGGCCTCTGAGTGGGAAAAGAAACTATTTCTAAAGGAATCCTTTAAAAGCATTAAAGGATTATGTGAAGCATAATAGGGCTAAGATCACAATTCTTAACTCTAGATGAGTAACTCAGAAATCAACATGATTGGGTACTTATAGCAGATACTCACCAATAGGCAGAGCACTTAGTGATATGAATTTATAACCCTTATGCTGGTGGTGGCTAATTTTGCCAGTATAAAATGACGCAAAAATGGTGAAAAATGACTGAAACCCTGGAATGTTGGTACTCATCTGAGCGTACTCAGTGAGAGCTATCTTATGAATACAAACATGACAGGGTTTAGATGGTTTACAAAAATCTCTGCTTCCTTGTGTTTGGACATAAGTAGCCTCAGCATTGGAAGGGTTAAAATATATGTACTGTGTTAGATGTGCCAGTCTTTGTACTGTTACACACAAGATTCTTACATAATAGGACTTAAAGATCACAATTGTAAACTCTAGATGTGTAACTCAGAAATCAATACAGGTACTTTTTATAGCCGACACTCACCATTAAGCAGAGCACTTAGTGATATGAATTATCTAAAGATTCACATGAAGGGAAAAGCCTGATACCTTAATTGATGCTACTACAACATGCACAGACCTAAGGTTTCTCGGGCTCTCGATATTACCTCAGTTATACATGATATTTGCACCAGGAGTTGTGTCTTTCAAGCTTACAGTATAATGGCCAAATGCTGTCATAGTCTCCTAGTGAATTAAACCTCCTCTCTATAATGAGGCATGTCCAAAATTCAATATGTGTGCTGCCACTTAATGTCTGGGGTGTATAGATCCTGAAGATGATTTGTTAGGAAAAGCTGTAGATCCAGAAAGGGCTTCTCTGTTGTCTAGACATAATGATAAAGCACTGCTACACAGCAATGAATGATGTAGGGCGAGCACATTTTAAGATGTCATCAGCTTATGTCTATTATGGGGATGGCAATTTATCTATCAGTGAAAAAATAGGAATTATTGATTTTTTGCCAAATGCAGTAAAAACATTGTCAACAGTGTTTTCTGGCTTTTATTTTCATATTCTCATCTATCTTCACATATCTGATATCTGAAATTTCTAAAGAGATGGAACGATAAATCACGCTTTTTAAGTAAGATATATATATTGATGAGTGGATTATAAAAGAGAATTTCAAGCTTTAAGTGGCAAAGTATTTTTGATTGAAGTCAGGCTTATTTGCATTTTGTTTTTTGATTAAGAAAGGCAATTTTTCTCTTTTATATAAAAAATTATATTTTATCTTTCAATATCATAGGACCCACCTTTCACTATTGGAGAGTGATGATCATTTGCTTTTAAGTAATAAGTAATATTTTAAAGTAGTCCATTATACTCTCTCAGATAAGAATGGAATCACTTCTGCATTAATAGTAGGTGTTGCCCTGATGGTCTAGTATTAGTACTTTGACTACTCCACTCTCACCATTGACAAAGGTCCTGAGTTTGTATGTACATGTAGTTGTAGGTATGTGATTAAGTTGACAGTGACTTGGGGTTTAAGGCAGTGGTTGCCTTGGGTACTCAGGTTCCCTCCAACATTAACAACTGGAAAGTCAAGATTTAGCCTTAATACCGTAGAATAGGTATATATCGCGCTACAAAAATTTCGCGAATGGCCGATTTTTCGGTTTTTCGCGTGTACTTAATTTCGCGAGCAAGCAAGTTCTACAGCGCCATCTGTTGTAGTAATAAAAATGTGAAAGATTTAGTGGCCATCTTACGGCCATAATATCTTACGGCACAAGTTCCCCCAATAATGGCATAATGAATATGCGAATTATAGTATGATACCTTGGTGACTTAGGGGTGGATATCACACTGACTAGCCGTATATACTCGCCAACTGCAAATTCATACTTGCCGTAAATTGACAAACATTCAATTCACGGCAAATACAAATTTCATTATTTTTTAAAGATATATCTTATTCTGATCATTATCAACATACCTATATATGTATGTTGATAATTGATCAATTAAATCCATCGCAACAGCCGTCTCCCTTACGTGATAGCGTCTATTGTGCGATGATGGCGGCCATCTTGCTTCTCGTAAGTGATCATAACTTGGCACAGGTATCCTCAAAATCGGACAGGTAAGACTGCGAATGATAATATGATACATTGGTTACTTATTCATAAGTTACCAATGTATCATATTATAATGGTTTTGTGAAGTTATTTGACGTATTTTTCTTTGTCTCAGCCAGGACCGTCTAGGGCTGAAATTCACCGACCGACGCGCCATCACCTCCAGTGGTGAATAGCGTAACTAAGCACCTAATTGATCGCGTGCGATAAGATCGCGAGGGCGATGCTAGTTCGCGTATTCGCAAAATAATCGCACTCGCGAACTTTACCTGTTCTACAGTACTACAAAAAGGTGACAATAAACAATTTTCTAAATTCTAGTTATTCATTTAAAAGTATATTTACCCTATCTATCTGTGTTAGGATCTTAGCCAGGATTTAGAAACTGGGTGCCTAAAATTGACAATTGTAAGATTTTTGGGCATCATGTTTTCGAAGGAGACCACAATATACTCTGATTATAACCATAACCATGTATTTACTTTACTTAAGGCACAATATCTTCATACAATACTATGGGAATTTTTTCTGAGGTAAATAAATTCAATTATGAGCTTGAAATTGACATATTAGAAATTACACACACATTTTTGGGGTGTCCTGAGCGGTGATTTCTGAGGGTTTGGGTGTCCAAATGACGCCCAGACGCCTTGCCCACACCAATTTTTTGGGTTGTCCTGAGGGGTGACTTTTGAGGATTTGGGTGTCCAAATGACGCCTAGATGCCCTGCTGGCTATATGATCTATGTGACTGGAAAGATGCCAGAGCAGACATGGCATCACTCTCACCTGTCTGTACTGTATAGAAATCTGCTCTGATGTATAGAGATCACCTGTGCTGCATGAAATATTATCAGAATGAGTATGGTATTAATAGATTGTAATCTTCGCAACTGTCCAATGAAATATCATTTTTCATCTCATGTCTGATTAATTATTGCCAGGCATGTATGGTACTGGTGGCATTCTGATTGCATTCATAGTTACTCAACTAGCAATTTCCTCCTTAAAGCAGGTAAAATAAATACATATATAGCAACGGAAGTCTGCGCAGACAATTCTAGTTGGTTCAATTAATCAAAAGTGCAAACTCCAGCAATGAATTATGCATTGGCATGGCAACTCTTAATCTCTTCAGAATTCTATGATGCCTGACATTCATGACTACGTAGTCAGCAAAAAATCACCATAAGGCATTTTGGAAATGTTAGCTAATCTATTGTGTGTGGCATTTGATAAAACAAGAAATTATAAATGAAACAAATAAAAATCAAAAATGAATTACAAATATTCGAAAGATTGCACCATTTACATCTGAGCATCTTGTTTTTGAGAATGCAAGGTTTGATAGTGAATATTTTGGTTTTAAGGAGAATGTTCCTTTTTATTTAAAATATAAAAAAGTGACTATGCTGAGTGATATGTAACTTCATACTGCTACACCTATAGCTATAACAAAGCTTCATACCAGATATTTTCCAAAAGATGTGTTGGACCAGAAAGGTATCATCAGAAATTTGTCAGACCTCTT
The DNA here is from genome assembly GCA_963942565.1 of Maea johnstoni. Classification (NCBI taxonomy): domain Eukaryota; kingdom Metazoa; phylum Annelida; class Polychaeta; order Spionida; family Magelonidae; genus Maea; species Maea johnstoni. The sequence continues at coordinate 49,469,272 of OZ012684.1, read as the reverse complement.
TAGATGCCTTACAGACATGAGTAATCAACAGAAGGATCAAGAAGTGAACCAATTCTTATTTAGAGGAAACTATCAATTGATAACTGTATTCCCTTATTTCATACAAAGATCAAGTTAGTTCAACAAGAACATTAACTACTTACCATACCAAAATATAAGTTGATCCTTAACATAAAGATCAAGTTGGATTTAACAAGTGAATGAAATCCAACCGCATTGGAAAATATGAGATCTATAAAAGATTAGGATGAATTTTGACCAGAAAGTGCAGTTTAACCCTCATGGTGCTGGAAGCTAATTGTGCCATTACAAAATATCATAAAAAAATCTAAAGAATGACTGAAACCCTGGCACATGGGTACTCATCTGAGAGTACTCCGCAAGAATTATCCAATTTATAGCAACATGACAGGGTTAAGATGGTTTTCAAAAATCTTTGCGTCCTTATGCGTTTGATGAAAGTAGCCTCAGCATTGGAAGAGTTAGGTCTCATCCTTCCGGGAACCAAGTTGGAAAATATAATTGATCCTTTAAAGATCTCTTTCCAAGATCAATTCTCAGCTGTCCTCTCGCATGATGACTGATCCGAGGCCAGACCCCACGCACGTTCCTCCTGATCAGTAAGTGACAAGGAGTCAGACAAGCAATGGTCTACTGTCATGTAGGAGATAAGGCCACAAGTTCACGGGCCTGTGATAGTTGACAGCCGGCTCCTCTGCGAGAAGGCTCCCGGTAATAGATTGTGATATCCAAGGCCTTAGGTGACTCGTCTTCAGGAAGTGACTAAGCAGCTAGCATGTCAACCTGATCTTCAACTCTGTTCGCCCATATGTTTCTCAATAAGAATATTGAGCCTACTGTAAATTCTCAGTAATTTTGGACATTTTTTGATAATTATAATTTTTATGGGTTCAGGGTGGCTCTTGTTTTCATGACGTTGCATCAGCAAGATTTGCAACTAGGTCCATATTTTGTGAAATGGCATTACTGGCGATAGATTGAGGGTTACCCAGATTTTGCAAGATGATAATAGTGGTCCAAATTCCTAGGGTGATCTAAATTTCCAAGAATTTAAGGTAAACAAGAAGTGCATCAACCTGTTCTTATCCCTTACGCTGCTGGTGGCTAATTTGGCCAATACAAAATGATGGAAAAATCTGAAAAATGACTGAAACCCTGACATATGGGTACTCAGCTGAGAGTACTCTGTGTGAGTATACTCAGTGGAGTACTCAGCTCAGAGTACTCAGTGAGAGCTATCCAATAAATACCAGCATGACAAGGTTTAAAAGTTGTTGTTTTTAAATCTTTCGATCCTTGTGCTTTGGACAGAAATAGCCTTAGCATTGGAAGGGTTCAACTGAAGAATGTTGATAGATGGTAAAACTAGACTGTTTCATTTAAATGATATTTTTCAATAGGGGTTTGTATTTTAAGAAAAGCGTGATTGCTCTTGTAAAGTCAGGGAAGGTGGGGTTTTTCTCATGAAAATAATTTACAAGAATGAGGGAGGAGTTTTACCCCTCAAACCTCTCTGTTATTAGACTGAACCTCAAGTGTATAATTAATTAGCTAGTGTTCAGGAATAGTATGCTGTGTGGTTGTCTTCTACTCTAACTGCGTCAATGACATTAAGGGGATGACGTCAGGAGTACAGCGAAACCCTGATTAATTCTCATTGTAATGACTCTTGATCCTCATTATCACATGGTGACCTTTCTACTCATCTTTAACCCATTCACAGCGGCCGGAACAGGCCTCACAATTTTTGAACGCAAGGCATTTTTAGGAAAATATTTGATGGAGAAATGCTGACCAGAAGTCAAATAACAACTCTACTTCAAATATTTTTGACACATCACTTTATTCCTAAGTTATTTTCAAAAGTATGAAAGTAGCAGATGATGCTTTCTGGAGTCGCTCTGAGTGTGAATGGGTTAATTGCTTAAATTACCCACATTGCCATACCTACACTCAATCAGACCTTAATAGAAAACCTATGGACAGCCATATCTATACTCTGACCACAACCAGACCTTCTTAACCCAGTAATGCTTAAAAGTTCCTCTAAAAATATTGTCTGGTTCTATGATACCTTTGCCAATAACTTTGGAATTGAACATGAATTTACAAAATATTAGAAGGAGAGTTTTTGGTAGTCTCCTTTAATAAACATTTTTTCATCAAATATTTTCACAACAATGCTTTCTCTTGAAAGATTTCATCAAACTTGTCAAGCCACTTTTGGCCCCTGTGAGCAATAATGGGCTAATACTTAATACTACTGTGTCCATAAAACACCTATGGACACTCAATTTTTCATTTCAATTTTGAGAAACTTCTTAAATAATGAGTTTTTGAGTTTAACACAGGAGTTTGCTTTGTAAAGGTTTATTCATAAGGCCGTTTGAGGGCCAGGAAACTTACCAGTGACTTCAGGTTAGGTGGCGCTTTTTTGCCAGTTCGTTCCGCCACTTAAAACTGGCCAGTGATCATGACTTAGCAGCAACATAACACAGGCAATGACAGTAAAGAAAATTCCCAATTCCTACTGCTGTGTATATTGCCAGTGTAGTAGTGTTGATGCTTCACCTATGCTAGCGTTCCTAGCCGTAATTTCCTAGAGCCATGTGGGAACCTCTTGCATCTTTAATGAGGAGCCTTTCTTTTCCCCACAGAGAGATTGGATTTACTTGCTCTGTTGTGTGGTCTTTGCTGCTAAATTGACTTTCGACTTCATAGCTGTTCTTGGTTGGTGCAATAAAGGTGCAATAAAGGCCTCTTAGGGAGCCCCTGATGTTAGCCTTGGGCAACACCATACACACCTCCATTGCTCCATTGTTGATTACCTCAACTACTCTTCCTGTAGCCATCCTCTTTGAGCTAGTGCTCAATATCTGTTTGTTTGTTCTTAGATGAATAAAAACAAGTGGATATGAAACAAGCCGGTCAACCTAAACAACTAGGCTGCGGCGAATAGCCCAAAACTTATGTTCTGGGCATATTGTTGCGCAACTTTCTCTCTAACGTTAATTATCCTAGAGCCCTAATTGGTCTTTGTGTCCTAGTGATGTCACACTGAGGCTAGATTCGAGACCCCTGGGATAACCAGGTCTTCGCTTGAGCACACATAGTAATTGGTCTATTGCTACATATCCTTTCTTTTATTTATCTAAGGTTTGTTCTAGAGGTATCATTTGCAATCGTTAAGTAAAAGCAGTTCAATTTTTGTTTGTTTGCTACTATTAACATCGATTGGTTTTGAATACCTGATTTAGGTAAATGTGAGGGACCTACATTTCTTATCTATTACAGTTTCCTCCTATAGTCCATTACATTGCATTTTACTTCTTGTAACAAAATTTTTCATCTTCTTTGCAGTTTGAGTTGGATTTACCTATTGAGGTTAAGGCAGGCTATGTTGGTGAGTATGGTTTTGTATGATTCTCTATTTTAAAAATGTTTTGAGTATGGCAGAGTTGGAATAAAATAGAAAAACCTAGTAAAACCTTGGTTAGTGCTAACTAAAACATATTCCTGTTGAAGATATTTCAAGATATCATCCTTTCATATGACATATAACATTTCTATTTTCAAACATTTTTATTTTGACATACAGTCATAGTATTATTTAGTAATGAGGAAACAATGTACATTTTATAATTCTATGCACGCAGATTACTCAATATTATTGAAGTTTTGAATCTTAAATTTAACTAATATAAAACATAAAAGGTATTGATTAGAAACATTTCATGTTTCTAATTTTGAAAGATACGGAAATAATTCAAACTTTAAGGAAGGAATAGGAACTGTTCATGACTTTTATACTATCATGATATTTATTCCAATACAGTATCAAAAATTCTGCAGACTTTTTGATATATCTTCTTTGCTGGGTTTTAGGATTCTCCAAGATAAAATCAAATTATCATTTATTCTTTTTTATATAGACATACAAATTAGGATTGTGCACAGCACTAGATTTAAATCAAATCCTCCCACTAGATTAGTCCATTTGCATGTGTTGGAATACACAATGGTCTAATTTGAACAATAATCATCAAATATTGAAGAACAATTTTTGAGTTAGAAAATTGTTAGTTCCAACAAGAACAACAGCATTTATAAAACATTCCTCAAATTTCTTCGTTCTTGAGATATTTCCATCTCTTTTGATATATATTTTCTTTGCTTGGTTTTAGGTAAGATCTCGCTGGTGATTCCATGGACGAGTCTGTACACTCTGCCCGTGATAGCCACGTTGGAGGATGTGTACGTGCTGGCGGGACCGGTGTCTGACCGGCGCTACGATCCTGAGAGAGAGAAGGTGCTGGCCAACGCCACCAAGAGACAGAAGCTGGAGGAGGTGGCGAGTGCAGGTGCTGGGCAAGGTAAGAGAACACCTGTGCTAGTCCTACAGGCCTTCCTGGAACATACCTGGCTCCTTAACCCTTATGCTGCTGGGGGCTGATTTGGACAAGACAAAATGATGCAAAAAACCTGAAAAATGACTGAATCCTTGGCAGACACCTGTGCTCCTACAGGCCTGCCTGGAACACAGCTGGCTCCTTGACCCTTGTGCTGCTGGTGGCTGATTTGGACAAGACAAAATAATTTGAAAAAAAGTTGAAAAATGGCTGGAACCCTGGCACATTGGTAGTCATCTGAAAGTGCTGAGGGAGAGCTATCCTATGAATACCAACATGACAGGGTTTAGATGGTTTTCAAAAAATCTTTGTGTCCTTGTGCTTTGGTCGAAAGAAGCCTCTGCGTCAGGAGGATTAACCCATTAGTACTCGCAGCTGCCAAAACAAGTTTGACAATATTGGTTAAATCTTTCAAGCAAAAGCATATTTAGGAAATATTTGAAAATATCTATCACAACAAATCCAACAACTCTCAACAAATGGTTTGTTAAATCATTTTTAACCCCAAAGTTTTTGTCAAAAGTATCAGAGATACAGATGACAGTTCTTAAATAAAGGAACTCTTTAAGTGTTAATGGGTTAACCCATGCAATACCTTTGGCGGCCAAAACCGCCTGACAATTTTGATGATATCTTTCTAACAAAAGCAATGTTAAGGAAATATTTGAAATAGGATTCTTCCTCAGAAGTCTGTTTACAACTCTCCCTCAAATATTTTGCAAATTCATTCTTCATTCCAAAGTTATTTTCAAAGGTTTGACAGGTTCAGACGACACTGGTCAAGTATATTTCCAGGCATGTATGGGTTAATACTGGCATTTACCATGGCAGTATTGGTGATATCTCTAACAAAAGCAAAATTAGAAATATATATATATGAAGGAGGATTCTTCATCAGAAATCTATCTACATCTCTCCCTCAATATTTTGTGAATTTATGCTTCATTCCAAAGTTATTTTCAAAAGTTTGACAGGTCCAGACGACACTGATCGAGTATATCTCCAGGCATGTATGGGTTTATACTGGCATTTACTATGGCACCTGCAGTTATTACAATTACAATTATGAATGATCTAACATAGTCTCACACATATACACACACACAAAACCTTGTAACATAATGATAATTGGACTTGAATCCTTCAAAGACTGCTTTACATGGCGGACAGTTAGTGATGCTAGTGAACAGGAAGTTAGCACTTAATGAACAGGAAAAGGAATCTTAGGTTAAAAGAATATCCAAAAAATATAAACTTTATTGATTTGAGGTCATACTTTTGAAATGAAAGAGGATGTGTGAATATTCATGATCCTATTATATTCTTTTTTTCTTCAGATGAAAACCAGGCTGATGGTCAAGGCTTCATGGAGAAATTGGCTGCCACAATTGTCAACAATATACAGGTAAGTAAACCTGGTTGTGACAGCCCATTTCAGTTCTTGTTGTCTTACAGTTTATAGATGTATTTTTAGGCATATTGGGATGGTACTAGCTGCTGGATTGTTCCCTTATAGAGCTAGGTAGTATCAGAATGTGGTACTTGTGATATTCTATGTCAATGTGGGTAGGAAAATGTAACATGATTTTAAGTTTGATACCTCTTAAAAAACTCTTGTGTCCTTTGAATTTTACTTATGTATCAATTTACATCAGTGCACAAAACTGCAGTGTAAATGTAATACAGTTCAAGAATGATAGCTATTCCAGCCTTTAAATGATTCATTTAGTTTCATTCACTGAAGTGTACTTACCACATGGTTTGGTATTCATATCTAAAATGTCACTTTCATTCTACTCTGTGTACTAAAAAAAAAATTATCGCTCTGACCTTTTGTTCATTCATGAAAACTGCAAGTGGCCAAAATCTTAAGCCAGTAAATTCACAGAAAAAATCTCATTCCCATTTATTTCTACTTGTTCACCTAATAAAGTCAATGTGCAAGATACTCTGCAATACATGACAGATATAAAGTATTGTAGTATTGACCAGTGTAACATGCAGTGTGTTGGTGGATTATTTGGAATCAACCCATCCCTGTTTATTTTTTATCTGTGTGCCTACTCAGACTATTGTTCTACACACTCCATGGTATATATGTCTAGAGTGTTGTAGTATTGACCAGTGTAACATGCTGGGCTGCCTGTGTGGTGGCGACCAGCTGAAAGAGACAGAAGCAATCAGGAATGAAGGATTGTAGCTGCAGTGCTTGCCTGTCTGGCTGCTATGGATTAGCCATAAAGCTACTTATGGCCCGACTGATGTGTATCATAAACATACTGCTGGGCAATCCTGTCCTGGCATTATCAATATTGGCTGACACCTACAGCTCACAGAGAGAAAGAGAGAGAGAGAGAGAGAGAGAGAGAGAGAGAGAGAGAGAGAGAGAGAGAGAGAGAGAGAGAGAGAGAGAGAGAGAGAGAGAGAGACAGAGAGAATGAGAGACAGACAGAGACAGACAGACAGAGACAGAGACAGACAGACAGACAGAGACAGAGATAAAGAGAAAGACAGAGACAGAGAGGAAGGCTTAACCTACATCTCACACACAGCCAATAGCTTTCAGACTTATATACAGATAATTCATGAGCCGCTTTTTAATTAGGGAGAGTAGAGTATTAATTAGTGAATTATCTATGTGAAATGGTTGTCTCCCTTTCCCACTCACTGGCGCAAAGTGTTCAGCTGAGTGTTTCATATAACAAATTGATTTTCAGTTCCATGTATTAAACAAACTGAATAGCAGAATTTTTTTTCTAATTAATAAATTATCTATGTGAAATGATTTGTCTCCCTTTCCCATTCACTGGCTCTGAGTGCTCAGGTGAGAAATTAACGGCAATATCACAAATAATGTAAATGGAAATCTGATCATGAAATAGCGTGTATGGTCAATACAGATTACTGTCTGAATCTTTTATCCTTAGACAGTGGATTGCTGATTACATTTGCAGTATAAGAATTCATAACTTTTTATAACAGGGTTTGAAGAGCATTTATACCAAATGTCAATAACTTATGAATCAAGGACTTCAGAAAACACTTAGAAGTAGAGTTGTTTGTTGGGATATTATGAACTTATATCTTCAATCCTAGCAGAGACCATGGTGTAGACTGTCAAGACCGCTTTGTTTGAGACAAAGAACAATTAGCGTAGCATCCTGATTAGGGATGGGGATCGTTGAGAATTCTACGGTTTGGTTCGGTTCTCGGTTTTGCTTCTACGGTTCGGTTTTATCACGGTTTCCTAAACGGTTTATTAATGACATTTCTTGGATACAAAACTACGCAATGGAATGCTTGGCTGAACTTGCCTGAACTAGAAAGTTCTTGAAAGTTCCTATATACTAGCTCCCTGGGCACTTTCTCTACGCTCAGAAGGCTTCTGAGCATAGTGAAATTGGGCAGGATACCAGACTTGAGAGATTTTGAAATGGCTGTTTGATCGTCGTGCTTGGCAGACATTGTGAGGCCAGCGAGGAGGTAGGTGCTGACAGTTTTATCACGCCTCCAGGAACCCTGTGCATCCATAGAAAACCGAACCGTTTAGAGGGAGGTCCGGTTTTTGACTGCTTAACCGCAATGCTCAGACCGGTTGAACCGGTTTCCGGTTTCCGGTCCCCATCCCTAATCCTGATGCTCTCTTTGAAAAAAAGTTGATAACGAAAATGTTTTATGATTGACCATTTTGGAGACCCAGTTTGAAAATCCTGGCTAAGGCCTTGGCGTAGACTGTCCAAACCTTCTGCTGAGACATGAAACAATTGTAGTGCCCTGATGCTCTCTTTGAAAAGATTTTTTTTTATACCAATACCAAACCCTTGATCTTTGTGCTGGTGGTGGCCAATTTGGCCAATAAAAAATGATGTAAAAAACCTGTAAAATGACTGAAACCCTGGCATGTGGATGCTCACCTGAGAGAACTCAGAGAGAGCTATCCAACGAATACCAACAAGACAGGGTTTAGAGAGTTTTCAAAAATCTTTGCATACTTGTGCTTTGGACAAAAGTAGCCTTAGCATTTGAAGGGTTAATGATTGACCATTTTGGAGAACCAGTTTGAAAATCCATGCCTAGACCTGGATCCTAGATGACCAAACACAAGTGGATTCGAAACCAGCCGGTCAACATGAACATGCTAGCCTCAACCAGTGTCAACTAATAGCCGCTAATAGCTAGGTGCTCTGGGCACCCCAAGCTGGTGGTGGAGATAAGGTTTCTCTGTAATGTAATTGATACGAGAGCCCTGATTGGTCCTTGTTCCCACGTGACCTCGTGCTGATGCCAAAGCTTGTACTCCTGGCATGAGTACAGCATCTCACTATAGGGCATATAGTAATTGGTCTCTCGCTACATATCCTTTCTATTCTTCATCCAAGCCTCGGATGTAGACTTTGCAGTTTTCGTTGCTAGGCTCTGAATGCCTAGGAAGAGATAGGAATCTCTGACATTTCTCCTGCATCAGTGGCAATTACCTCTCTTGCTCATACTGCTAATATCCCCCTGCAGGCGACAACTTCAAAGGAGATCCACGAGCAGGATATTGTATTTCCTTTCTTAGGTTTACGGCACAAAAGAAGCATTTTAAAAGAAGCATAGTATTTGTTTTGTTTCTAGATGTATAAAAGGAAGACAAAGTCTTGAATAATTGATTTTGGCAAAGGCGGTCATTTATATACTCTAGACACCCATATGCCCAAGGACACATTTCCAGTTTTTGTTTGTTTCATCCTCTGCCATTTAGTTGCTGGCTAATTGCATTTGCCACAGGTATAATTGACCTAGATGACGTACACTCGGAATACTAAGGTAAGTATTAAATGGGTTGCATTGTGATATTGTGATAATGATGAAAGATGGGAAAGTGATAAATGTTGTCCTTCCAATGTTATGTTAGGGCCGTTCCATTTAAAAGTGTGGTGAGTGGGAGGAACGGAAGGTAATTAAAAATTCGACACCCCCCTCTCCCTCCGGCCAGAAATCATATATACTCTAATGGTATAAACTAATTCAGAATTCGGCCCCTCCCCCCCTTCAAAAAACCTTCCGTTCCTCCTCCCCCCCACACTTTTAAATGGAACAGCCCTTAGTAATAAACGGGTTGCATTGTGATTTTGTGATAGTAATTAAAGATTAGAAAGTGATGAATGTAATCCTTCCAATATTTTTCTTGCCCCAAACACATATTTATTATTATGTGGTGATTTGAGATGGTATAGGCACGTGGTTAATTAAGGGTAAGGGTTGCATTATGGGACTGGTCCACCAAGAGGAGGGGGGGGGGGGGGGGTTTACAGAATCATAATTTGACATCTTGCTACTGGTAAATAGATATATAGAGGTGAAGCTGACCTGTGTTTGTGCAGTATGACCACCAACATCATTCATCTGGCTCCCCTATGAGCGTAAACACATTGTTATTGGCCTATCTCTGGGTTTGTTTAGATTATAAACAGCATATGTTGTTTTTTATGTTCGGGACCCTGTTATGCCGAACATTTATCATCTCAGATTATAAACCGCAGGTTTTTTGTTGGAGCCTTGTAGCATGAGTCATTTATTATCTCCTGGGGCTGCTATTTTCCAATCCCTGAATATCTGTCATCTAGTCATCTAAGCTATCTACCCAAGATAAAGGGATATGTAATTATGGCTGAGTTATAGAACTATAGTCCAGAAGGACTCAATTCTAGAGGGAAAGTGTGCATTGAGCATGAAATATTTTGATGGAAAACGCGAAGTTGTGCGGAGAAAGGCGCCCGCGACCGCATGTCAATGGCTGTTATAGTTGTATCTCACTACACTCTATTGATAACTTGAACAAACGAGCTTTTGTTGTAGTTAGATATGATCCCATGATATGATGTGTGCTTCATGCACGAGTCCACCCAGCTGAACGGCACCAGCCTACCCCGCCCCCTCCCCCTAATTGTTGGCGCGCAACAGTTCAAAGGAACTGACACCAGTCTATCCAATGCAACGCACGCGACTGGAAGGACTGGCTCTATAGTCTATATACACGCGGTCGCGAGAGTCGCCGAAAATCAACGAACAGGTAATCTCCATTTTTTTATGATTAAGACACAAGCGAAGCCAAACATTCAACATTTTATCTACAGCATTTTATTGACAGTCAATCATGATAAAATCTTTTTTAGCGTGATAAAACACATTGTACATTTAAAAGAAAAAGTACCAGACGATGCCGTCACTATATCACTTCGCATCGCTACTCGCCGCAATCACCGAACAACATAGGTGTATCCCAACACTTCGTCAAGAAAAATTCCGTAAAAGATCACGCCTATAACCAACATATAGGGCGCCTAAACACTAACGACGCCACGGATTCAACATTCCACTGACAGACGATAATAACAGAATGCTTAGAAGTGTGTAATAAACGCGCTGTCGGGTTATTTGTGTGGTCACGTGATCACTCGTTGTCCACTTAATCCGCTAAGAGATATTACTGGAGATGTGTGAGCGCTGCTAAAATTATTGGTATAGCTGTCAAGACAGCCACAATCAGAGAATTGGCGCACGAACGTCTAGCAGGCAACACTTGAGATGCTCTGCTCCTCTGACTTCTTGCTACTGACTAGTAATCAAAGACCGAGGGGCGTGCATTAAGATTGAAATAACCCTTCCAATGCTGAGACTACTTTCGCGAAAGCACAAGGACAAAGATTTTTGAAAACCATCTAAACCCTGTCATGTTGGTATTCATTGGATAGCTCTTGCTGAGTACTCTTAGATGAGTACCCATGTGTCAGGGTTTCAGTCATTTTTCAGGGTTTTGCATCATTTTGTAATAGCCAAATTAGCCACCAACAGCATAAGGGTTAAAGTATGGCTATCCACCCTGCAGTAATTGAGATGCTACAGCATTGTAGCTTGTGACATCTTGCGATTGGCTAGTAATCTAAGATAGGGGAATATGTAATTAGGCTTGAATTATGGAACTGGCTTACTGGGCAGGGGCAGAGATGCTGGGCTGTAATTGAATTGTTCTGGAAGCAAGCTATGGTGTTATTGGGGGAATTGCTTTACAGAGACGACGTGTAGTCTGATAAGCTACCACAATATCAGCAGCACTATCGCGAGAAATAGATACTGGAAAAAGAAATAAAGGGACTGATCTGGGTGGAGATAATATTGGTTAGAATATATGACATCTTCAGGTGTATTTTCCAACCTTGTTTAACCTATTCATGCTCAACCCTTATGCTGCTGCAGGCTAATTTGGCCAATACAAACTGATGCAAAAAACCTGAAAAATGACTGAAACCCTGGCACATGGGTACTCATCTGAGAGTACTAGAGTTCCTCCAGAAGATATCACCTTGATCAATGATACTTTTGATAATAACATAGGAACTAAGAATTATTTTACAAAATATTGAACGGAGAGTTATTAGCAGTGATCTGATAGATATTCCTTCTTAAAATATCTACCACCTGCGTTTTTCACTTGACAGATTTCACTAAATTTGTGAGGCTGTTTTCGGCAGCTGTGAGCATGAATGGGTTTAGCAAGAGATAATGGCCATATTCGTTCCATCTCTATCTAGATATTAACCCATTCACATCTGGAGTGTATGTATGGACTGATATGGAAATATTCGCCACCCTTTTTTAAGGGTGGCTCATACATGTAAGAAGGAGAGCTTTTTTGTATATGCAGACGACACAGATAGCATGAACGATGATATGAAATTCTTCAAAGTAATCTCTCCCAATAATTGGGCGACAGACAATAAAGAGTAAGAAATGAAGGTTTTTGGTGGTTGCCCCAGTTTATAGAGAAATCGAACCCCTACTCGCCCCGGCCTGGGATTGAACTCTGGACCCCATACCTCCCAGCACTCAGGCCGGCAATCTTTCCACTGTGCCATTGAGTCTGTTATATCTTGAGAACATGGACATGAAGCTGTTGTTCCTGCTCTGTGTAGCAAAAAAATACAAACACGCAATAATCAGTAAAGGAATACAGGTTTACTATCTGCATTTTTTCATACACATGGGAATGAGATGAATGATGATTGATTCACAAAAAATATATTGTCAATTTCATCTGCATTACTTATAATTAAATACCATCATTTTACAAGCGCGTCTTGACAATGTTATTTATTTTGAGTAGCCACAGAGCCATGAATATTAATTCTACTCAGAGTTTCCTGTTTTATTATGGCCTCATACTTCATTGAATAATGATGCCAAAATGATTTATATGTGGACTGAAAATCATAGCAAACTAGCAACGGAGAAATAATGGGTGTCTGCAGTGATTTGTTATACACTAAATAATGGTCGCATATAGAGTTGAATGAACTATATATTGCCATTAATAATATCTGCTTTCGTTGTTTTTCATCAATATTGTATAGGGATTTATGAATATAATGCATATTCAGGTCAAGGCACTGAGAAACAGGACAAGGGGATTATGTTGGATTACTATAATGAATGAAAAAAGTTTGGATTTAACCATTCATGTGCATAGTCCCTTTGAAAATTCTTATTGCTCTTATACTTACTGCAATAAAGTCTTGGAATAATTCATGGTTTTGAAAATACTCTTTGGAAAGTTGGTTGTATTGTATTTAGTTTTTTCTGATTTTCTATAACCTCGTCAATACCTCCGGAGTCCAATATATTTTTATTTTTTCATCTCCATCTATTATATTCATAATTTGGCCAAAGCAAATCGTTCTATTTATATTATGATCTCCATATGTTATTCAGACTTTTTTGTTTTTAGGTTTTCATTCAAAACATTCACATTCGCTATGAAGATAAGATGACCAACCCTGACCATCCGTTTGCCTGTGGCATAACTCTGAAGAACTTGTCTGCAGAAACCACTGACAGTCAATGGAGGCCGACACATATAGATGCTAAAGCAGAGAGGATACATAAGGTAATACATCTATCTATCTATCTGTCTGTCTGTCTGACAGTTTGTCTATCTACATATCTATTTATCTATCTATCTATCTATCTATCTATCTAAATGTCTATCTGTCTATTCAACCAGTTTCTGAAGACCATAGATTATGGAACAGCTGTGATAACACAATCATATTACACTAACATTAATCTTATCAGGAAACATAAAGTTATGCACCCATTGTATTTGGCTAGCCAGTCTCACACAGCTCATCTAAGACCAAGACATGTTTCGTCCAATTAGCTATAATTGCTTATACCCAAAAATCGAGTACATGGGGGAAGACGGTCTCACATTGCTGTCCTAGCCCTAGGACATGTCTAGTCCAATTAGCTTTAATTGCTTATACCCAGAAATGCTGTGACTGCTAAGATTGCAGGTTATTTGATAGGATAGGGAAAGATTTTGCATTCATCAATATCTTTGTTATGTGATCCTGATTATCTTTTCAGTCTCCTTGACTTCAGTTGCTGTAATTTGTTTCATTTGGTTTATATTTTGAATTTATCAAACATTAAGTAGGAATGAAACCTCCCGTACCTGTGAAATTGTATTTTTAGAGGTTGACCTACAAAGGTCAACCTATATTCATTTCGCTTATGTTGTCTTACATTCCCGGGGGGGGGGGGGGGGGGGGGGGGGGTCCTGGGAGCTGGTTGATGCATTTTCCCTATGTTGTCTTACATGGCTGTTTTGGAAAATTCTAGCCACATGATCTGGAGAGTGGGGTGTGGTGGGGTCGTTTTGTTTATTGTTTTTGTTAGAATTGAGTGTGTAGTTTATAATGTTTGTTTCATTATTTCTGTGGGTTGCCTAGTTTTTTTTTGGTGGATTTTTACGTGTTTATACTTTATGTTTTCTTCACTCTAATACGCTTCTGTAGCGCGTCTGGTGGGGCGGCCGTTGGATGCGCATGCGTGGGTTTTCTGCATATTTAATGCGATCGGCTAATCACGTGACGGTGCGTGTTGGGGTTTCCCAGCACCACGTGGTTTGTCTCTGGTGAATTATCCAATGAGCGGTCTCACTGCCTCACCGTCACACCACGTGGTACTCTTTCCCGCGGTTTATTAACCAATGAGCGGCTATTTGTATCCCTGTTTGTACTATTTTACTTACGTGTTCATTCACGTATTTTTTACATTGGCGAGGTTACGGTCCGCCATTTTGAATATCGGGTTTGACGAAATTTGCACCCCGATTTCAAAGCTTTCGTTTGTGGCCATCTCTAACTCTAAAATTCTGAAACCAAAAGAATTAACAAGCCAAGTATCTATATTATTAAGATTAATTCTTTTGGTTTCGGAAAATCGAAAATATTTTGAGATATTTGTCAACACGCATCGATGATGGCGTGTTGACCATGGCGATGAGTACATTTTCAATGGTACCTCGCCGATTCCTGTCAATTTCATCAAGCTATCACCCCCCGATCACAATATGACTACCTACCTGGATAGATGAGATCCTCATCTATCTGATTCAATCATTTTTTAAATTCAACTTCAGGTTGGAAGCGAAAAAATAGCTTTTCGCTACAACCGGAAGTTGATTTTTTTGACATTAGCGAGGCTACGGCATTGATATGCATTGTGTGCATTTCACACAAAAAACATACTTTTTTCAATAAATTGTCACGTCGCCGTTTCTGGGTCAAAATTTACAAATGACCCATCAAAGTGTTCGCAACAAATAGGGCTTTTACCCTATTATCATAACTTGTTGGTTATATTTGTAATTATTGAAAAAAATTGGCGACTTCATCGCAGCCATTTTGCCTATTTATAATTCTGAGCGGGATCTTACCACGTGGTTTGTCTCTGGTGTATTATCCAATGAGCGGTCTCACTGCCTCACCGTCACACCACGTGGTACTCTTTCCCGCGGTTTATTAACAAATGAGCGGCTATTTGTATCCCTGTTTTTACTATTCTACTTACGTGTTCATTCACATATTTTTTACATTGGCGAGGTTACGGTCCGCCATTTTGAATATCGGGTTTGACGAAATTTGCACCCCGATTTCAAAGCTTTCGTTTGTGGCCATCTCTAACTCTAAAATTCTGAAACCAAAAGAATTAACAAGCCAAGTATCTATATTATTAAGATTAATTCTTTTGGTTTCGGAAAATCGAAAATATTTTGAGATATTTGTCAACACGCATCGATGATGGCGTGTTGACCATGGCGATGAGTACATTTTCAATGGTACCTCGCCACTTCCTGTCAATTTCATCAAGCTATCACCCCCCGATCACAATATGACTACCTACCTGGATAGATGAGATCCTCATCTATCTGATTCAATCATTTTTTAAATTCAACTTCAGGTTGGAAGCGAAAAAATAGCTTTTCGCTACAACCGGAAGTTGATTTTTTTGACATTAGCGAGGCTACGGCATTGATATGCATTGTGTGCATTTCACACAAAAAACATACTTTTTTCAATAAATTGTCACGTCGCCGTTTCTGGGTCAAAATTTACAAATGACCCATCAAAGTGTTCGCAACAAATAGGGCTTTTACCCTATTATCATAACTTGTTGGTTATATTTGTAATTATTGAAAAAAATTGGCGACTTCATCGCAGCCATTTTGCCTATTTATAATTCTGAGCGGGATCTTACCACGTGGTTTGTCTCTGGTGTATTATCCAATGAGCGGTCTCACTGCCTCACCGTCACACCACGTGGTACTCTTTCCCGCGGTTTATTAACCAATGAGCGGCTATTTGTATCCCTGTTTTTACTATTCTACTTACGTGTTCATTCACATATTTTTTACATTGGCGAGGTTACGGTCCGCCATTTTGAATATCGGGTTTGACGAAATTTGCACCCCGATTTCAAAGCTTTCGTTTGTGGCCATCTCTAACTCTAAAATTCTGAAACCAAAAGAATTAACAAGCCAAGTATCTATATTATTAAGATTAATTCTTTTGGTTTCGGAAAATCGAAAATATTTTGAGATATTTGTCAACACGCATCGATGATGACTTGTTGATTATGGCGATGAGTACATTCTCAATGGTACCTCGCCGATTCCTGTCAATTTCATCAAGCTATCACCCCCCGATCACAATATGACTACCTACCTGGATAGATGAGATCCTCATCTATCTGATTCAATCATTTTTTAAATTCAACTTCAGGTTGGAAGCGAAAAAATAGCTTTTCGCTACAACCGGAAGTTGATTTTTTTGACATTAGCGAGGTTACGGCATTGATATGCATTGTGTGCATTTCACACAAAAAACATACTTTTTTCAATAAATTGTCACGTCGCCGTTTCTGGGTCAAAATTTACAAATGACCCATCAAAGTGTTCGCAACAAATAGGGCTTTTACCCCATTATCATAACTTGTTGGTTATATTTGTAATTTTTGAAAAAAAATGGCGACTTCGGAAAAAAACGGCAAAAACGGCTTTTTGGAATGTTGATTTAGGAACCCTGGCGAAATTCTAAATTTACTTATTAATTTCGCCACTAAAACCGGAAAAAAAGTTTCAACTTCAAGAAAACAGACTCTAAATAATCCATCCTGCCCATTTGTGGATTTTTTTTGTTCCCCACAATCGTAAAAAAACAACTTTGAAAAAAACGGAAGTAGTAAATATTTTTATCGCGATTTCAGCAGTCAGTATATACTTAGAAGACCAACACATTCTTAATCCAAGGTATATATACCCTTCTCACCATGAGTGTAGTATGCAGTCCTGAAGTTAGCAGACCTTTAACCCTGCCATCAGGATTTTATGTTTAGGTGCAAATAAATTCCTGTGCTGGCACCATGACGGTAAGGTTTTGCCAGGGGTGCACTGTTTAAGTTTGGGGATTTTGGAGCATGCTCCCAGGGGAAAAATTGAAAAGTTTGTGTTTCTGGTGTATTTTTTGGCACTATTAGGTGTGATAAAAAGATAGAGAAATTCAAAGAAAGGGAATTTTTTTAAAAATGCTCTAAAACTGATATTTAATGTCCATTCACAAGCTTGGCTCTTATAGTTCATCATCAGGTAGCAAAATCACATAATCCAGGGGCATATGCCCCTTAAGGGACCATATGATTGATCTTCGTGCATGTTTGAATTCAGGCAGTGTTTGGCCATTTTCTTGTAAAGGTAAGTCACTGACTAAAGTTTTTCAGGCAGCAGCAAGTAAGTTGTGGCAAGCATGCTACTGGTGTGGTTTTGTTGACTGTCATTTGCAGTGCAGGATGTGGGCTTTTCCCATTCATGTTTGGTGATCTACTGGATGAGTGATGGTGAGTTTGTCATAGTTTCTTGGATAGCTAGAAGTGGGTTATAGTTTTGGAAAATATTTGAGGGAGGGTTTTAGATAGAATTCTTATGAAAGAATTGAAGGATATGTGTTTCAGATGTATTTTTTGGCATTATAATTAGGTATGATAAAAAGATAAAGAAATTCAAAAAAAAGAAAATTGTTTTAGCTGTCCAGGTTTGGGGATTTTGGTGCATGCTCCCAGTGAAAAAATTGAGAAGTTTGTGTTTCTGATGTATTTTTTAACACTATTAGGTATGATAGAAAGATAAAGAAGTTCAAAGAATGGGAATTTTTTTTGAAAATGTTCTAGACTGATATTTAATGTACATTCACAAACTTGGCTCTTATAGTTGTATTTTTTGGCCCTATTAGGTGTGATAAAAAGATAAAGAAATTCAAAAAAAGGGAAGTTTTTTTTAAGTGCGGTTTTAGATAGAAATCTTATGAAAAATTTGGAAGATATGTGTTTCAGATGTATTTTTTGGCACTATTAGGTGTGATAAAAAGATAAAGAAGTTCAAATAAAAGGAAAATGTTTTAAATTGCTCCAAACTAATATTAATGTCTATTCACAAACTTGGTTTTTGATTAAAAAGTCTGTAAGTATCATCAGCAGCATTACAAGTGTGTATCAGTCTATTTTAGGTTTAAGTACATAATTATTGCATGCATATTGGGTTTCTGGTAGTGCTGGACCTGCTTTAGTGGCGGAAGATCATGGCCAGGGGCATATGTCCCTTAAGGGACCATAAGGTTGATCTTTGTGCATGTTTGCATTCAGGCAGTGTTTGGCCATTTTCATGTAAAGGTAAGTCACGGACTAAAGTTCTTCAGGCAGCAGCAAGTAAGTTGTGGCAAGCATGCTGCTGGTGGGGTTTTGTTGGCTGTCATTTGCAGTGCAGGTTGTAGGCTTTTCCCATTCATGTTTGGTGATCTACTGGATGAGTGATGGTGAGTTTGCCATAGTTTCTTGGATAGCTAGGAGTGGGTTATATTTTTCGAAAATATTTGAGGGAGGGTTTTAGATAGAGTTCTTTTGAAAAAATTGAGGGATATGTGTTTCAGATGTATGTTTTGGCACTATTAGGTATGATAAAAAGATAAAGAATTTCAGTGGAAGGGAAATGTTTTAACTGTCCAGGTTTGGGGGTTTTGGAGCATTTTTCCAGGGAAAAAATTGAATAGTTTGTGTTTCTGATGTATTTTTTGGCACTATTAGGTATGATAAAAAGATAAAGAAGTTCAAAAAAATTGAATTTTTTTTTAAATGTTCTAAGCTGATATTTAATGTCCATTCACAAACTTGGCTCTTATAGTTCATCATCAGGTAGCAAAATCACATAAACCAGGAACATATGCCCCTTAAGGGACCATAAGGTTGATACTTGTGCATGTTTGCATTCAGGCAGTGTTTGGTCATTTTCATGTAAAGGTAAGTCACGGACTAATGTTCTTCAGGCAGCAGCAAGTAAGTTGTGGCAAGCATGCTATTGGTGGGGTTTTGTTGACTCTCATTTGCAGTGCAGGATGTGGGCTTTTCCCATTCATGTTTGGTGATCTACTGGATGAGTGATGGTGGGTTTGTCATAGTTTCTTGGATAGCTAGGAGTGGGTTATAATTTTGGGAAATATTTGGGGGAGGGTTTTAGATAGAATTCTTATGAAAAAATTGAAGGATATGTGTTTCAGATGTATTTTTTGGCACTATTAGGTATGATAAAAAGATAAAGAATTTAAAGAAAAAGGAAAATGTTTTAAAATGCTCCAAACTTATATTTAATGTCCATTCACAAAGTTGGCTCGTATATTTTTTCATCTGGTTGCAATATCACATGAACCAGGGGCATATGCCCCTAAAGGGTACATAAGGTTGATCCCTGTTCATGTTTGCTTTTAGGCAGTGTTTGGCCATCTTCATGTAAATGTTTTGTGTTACTTTGATGATATGTCAGATGTCAAATTTTTAACCCCGCCCCCCATCGCTCTCTTTTTCTGAAGTATGTGTGTTAAAATGTTCATGTTTATATTTGGCGGATAGGCTTAGTGATTAGTTTAGCTTGTCAAAAGTTGCATTTTATTTATGCGTGCTGAATTTTAGGTTATGATGAAATTTTTTATTGGCTGTTTAACTGTTGGTCTTTTTTAATAAGTCAATCCAACAGAAAAAGCAAAACCACTGTAACCACTAACGAAAAAACACAAAAATCAGAAAAATTTCAAAATAGCAAAATATTAAAAAAACAAAAAATTGCAAATGATTAACTACAAAAAAGACATACACGGAATCAACCTCTTGACGCCACTGGCGTCTATCTTGTTTTGTTTTGGATGGTTTATCTATTTTAATAACAAATTACTTTTTATTTGTCTTGCATTATTTTTGTTAATATGATAGCAGTGCTGCTCTTGTATTACTTGGAAAATTCATGCAGTTAGTTTCGAAAAAGGGCAATAATATGTATTTGACTTTAGCGAATCACTATCAATCATTTGTCCTATTGATGGTATTCCTTGTACCTATTAAATCAAGGCAAAACTCATCACCATACAATCTTTGTACCCAGGAAGACTCCCATTAATAACTTTTAATGATTTTTACTTTATTGTTTGTGTCTATGTATTGTGTATTGTTACTTTACCCTTTGACAGGTAGACTACTGCAATCCTTATCTGTCTGGACTTTATTACTTTTTATTGCTTTATATTCCCTATTGTTTGTTGTCTATGTATTGTGTATTGTTACCTTACAGTTAGTGAGTATGAGTAGGCTGGCCGTATACTGGAACCCCTACCTACCTGAACAGAGCATGGTGAGAGCCAAGGTCCACACGGACGCCTGGAAGAATCTCCTCCGAAGCTCCATCGACTCACACAGAATCATGCAGGAAGACTTTGACTTCAGTAAGTTATGTGTTACACTATAATAATAGATCTCTAGTTGAATTTGGCACTTGAAAAAATGGGTATCAGATACAAATGCATACAATCATTACATATTTTTGATTTAATTTAAACGAAAGGTAATGGATACACATTAAACAGTCAAGTCAAATAAATCGTGTCGTAGGGAATGCACAATTGAAATAAAACTAATTGGCTGAATAAATTAGATTGACATGAATATTTCATCTCAACCCAATGACACCTGGAATGTGGAAAAAGGGGTATCGGATACAAATGTATAAAATCAATCTCTCTTTTTGATTTAATCTACATTAAAAGTAAAGTATACACATTAAACAGTCTAGTCAATAAATCCTATCTTAGTGGATGCATGATTGAAATGAAACTAATTGGCTGAAATTGGCTTAAATATTTTATCTTAACCTATTCACATCTGAAATGTGAAAAAAGGGGTATTGTATATGTATAGAATCATTCTGTCTTTTTTATTTAATCTACATGAGAGGTAAATGATATACATTAAACAGTCACTTCAATAAATCTTGTCCTAGTAAATGCACAATTGAAATAAAACTAATTGGCTGAATAAATTAGATAGTTCATCTCAACCCATTCACATCTGAAGCATACACATGGTTTGACACCAATGAAAATGTCTCAGTATCCAAGCAATATTTATTGAAATATTTGACTGAAAGAGAATGCTTGTGTTCCATGTTAAAATCCCTTTTCAAATAGTTTTGCTTTTTACCATGATAATAAGTGAATTATTATAAAAGCTGTCAGACCATGAGTGCCCCTCAGGTATGAATGAGTTAATACAATGTCTAAAATGCAGATAGAATGGGATTTCTCTATTAGCATGTGGTTCAGTCCTCACATTTTTGCCTGAAGGGATAAAGATGGTCAAATTAAAACAGATTAAGATTAATGAATTATGTAGTCATGACTCATGAATGTGTTATCTTAATGCTGTGCTTAGATAGTATACAATTTCTCCTTGGCATGCTTCAGGCATTAGACCTATGTATGTAGAGATAAAGGTGGTTGAAATAAAACAAACAAAGCTTAATAAAGTATGTTTCTTAATTTAGTGCCTAAAATGCAGATAGCATACGATTTCTTGCCGGCGTGTGTTTCAGTCATCAGGCCTGGTCCTGCGGAGACAAAGATGGTTAAAGTAAAAGAAAAACCAGCTCAACAAATTACATATAGTGCCTAAAATGCAGATAATATAAGCTTTCTCTTTGGCATGTTTCAGTCATGAGACCTGGTTCTGCAGAGATGAAAATGATAAAAATAAATTAAAATAAGCTTAACAAATTATGTAGCCATAAATGTGTTATCTTAATATAGTGCCTAAAATGCAGATAATATACTATTACTCTCTGGCATGTTTCAGTCATCAGACCTGTGTCTGCCGAGATGAAGATGGTCATGAGCAAATCAGAGAAGTTCACTATGCCCCAGATGCTGGCGGATTTCATGCTGGATGAAATTGATGTCATCGTTTCCAGGCAACAGGTGAGTCCAGCTGCCGAAGCTCGCCATCCGATTTCAATTACTCGATGTCTCTCGGGTAGAGGGAGATCTGAGGGATAAGGAAGCAACTGAGATGAGGCTCAGGTATTTCCTGGAGAGTCCTGTCACGCCAAGTTGCCAGGAAATATGGCTGAAAGTAATGACTCATACCTGTGATATTAATAAAGCTAGAGTAAGGTTTTCTCGGCTGGAATTCATCTGTTGATTGCCTCACAGAAAATGATTTAGGTAAAAATACATCAAAATGTCATTTAATGTTTTTTTATGGAATTATCAAAGCTGTTTATTGAGGACTTCTTTATCCAGGGTATAAAGCAAAAACAACTTACTAGTTTTTAAATTTTGAATCAGGATTTTCAATTGGCATTTTTTTATGATTCATAAAAATGCTCATTATGTGACTCAGAATTGAATTAAATTTAAAAAAATGAAATTGAGTTGAATTAAATTGAATTGAATTAAATTGAATAAAATGAAATTGAATTAGACTGAATTTAATTTGGATTAAGGGCTTAGGTGATGACAAAACTTTTTTATCTCCAGAAATAAATTGTATCATTCAAATCAGTCTAAGCTGGCTCGTCTTAAAAAATGATGACAATTAAGATTCTTTTACACTTCCTCAGTGTTTTTCATTTTAAGGTCTGACCCTACCTTGTGATAGTTTGTTTTATATTTCTCCATTTAATTAACATTTTGGCATTGTTCTTTTTTTCAGTTTTTGAACATGCTGAGTCTGTCTGACTCGCTCCAAATGATGGCGATTAATCAGCAGTATAGGATGCACCAACCTGGGGTGATGATCAAGGACCACGCGTCCGCCTGGTGGAAATACGCCTACACCTGCGTGGTGGAGGAGACAATACGACCCTACTCCTGGGAGAGGATCAAAGCTCACAGGTACGTCACATAGTACATCATCTCATCTACCCATTCAGACCTGTCCCACCCAGTATAAAACCTGACTATGATCAGATCATATCTTTCAGTGAAGAATTGATAATTGTTAATTGTGAAAATGTTATATGTTTGAAAATCATTTTTATTTGTCTAGCTAGTCTTAACCTTTCCAATGCTGAGGCTACTTTCGTTCAAAGCACAAGGATACAATTTTTTTTAAACCATTCAAACCCTGTCATGTTGGTATTTATTGGATAGCCCTCGCTAGGTACTCTTACATGAGTAACCATGTGCCGGGGTTTCAATCTTTTTTCAGGTTTTTTGCATCATTTTGTATTGGCAAAATTAGCCACCACCAGCATAAGCGTTAATGGACCATTGCAATAGTTACAATAAATAGAGCAGTAGTATACATATTTTTTCACATGCATGTGAGGACCAATGTACATATCCTTTAAATTTGTTTATTACTTTTTTATTTAGGCGAAAATACCAGAGATTTTACATGCATGTGAGGACTGGTGTACATATCCTTTAAATTTGTTCATTACTTTGTTATTTAGGCAAAAATACCGAAGATACAAAGATCTGTACAAGAAAAAGCTGGAATATCCTATGGATGAAGAGTACAAGTTCCACCTTAGAAAGCTTGAGGATGATCTGGACATATCTAATATCCTGCTCGCCAGAGAACATGCCAAACTGGAGGTTGGTAATTCTTATGTTTCAAATTTGGGTGCAAGTCTGATTTTGTTGATTAAGCAAGATTTTGGGCCAACACAATTAAGTGTTGATGCCAATAAGCATCCAACTATTGTAATTGACGTAGAATATATTTTGTGGGTATCTGTGTCACATTGAAGTTTGGTGTGGGTCATTTTGGAGCAGAAATATAAACTTACACAGAATATTTACTTGTTGGAGATTCTTCATTCAGATTTATACCAGGTTTGGAGTTTATGTTTTTTATGCTTTTCTAAGTTTATTATAAAGATAACACTTTTTTCATTTTGACATAGATACAAAATATCCATTGAAAAATTGATATCCTGACTTTTGGTTATGTGGATGTGTACGACTATTTTAGGGAGAAAATTAATAGACTACTAGTTTGGCATTTATATAAATATATATATATATATATATATATATATATATATATATATATATATATATATATATATATATATATATATATATATATATATATATATATAATATATATTATATATATATGTATATATATATATATATATATATTTATATATTTATATATATATATATATATATATATACATAATATATATATATAAATATATATAATATATATATATATATATATATATATATATATATATATATATATATATATATATATATATATATATATATATATATATATATATATATAGCTGTCCTCAGTGATATCTGGCAGTCGTTGTGAGTTAACAGCTGAACTTTCTATTCATAAGTGCACTTTTGTTTCAGTTCTCGATAGAATCTCCAGAAAAGACTGAGAAGAAGAAGGCGGAGAAAGGTTGGTTTTCCTATTGGTTTGGTGGTGCTGAGGAGGAGGAGGAGGAAGAAGAGGATGAGGTGCATGTACCAGAGGACGAGAAAGGTACTGATTGTTAATCTAGTTAAAGACATTGCCAGAGTGTCATCATATACTGAATATTTTGGGATATTTTTCTGAGTAATATTAAGTTCAATGCAACCAACACCAATACTTTACCTTCAAATTTTTCCAAATCATTATTTATTGCATTGAGTTATTTCAGTAAGTATCATAGCATCTAGACCATGCTTTTGAAATCATGAATCAGCAAAGAATGATATTTTAATGAAGCAAAATATACTTTTTAATTCTTCAATTGGGTTATTGTGGTACATCATGTGTGAAGGCTAATATTTAAAAAAAATGTGTGCATGATTTGATCTAAGTTACAATATATTCATATTGGAATGGTTTTATTTTATTTCATGAAGTATCATAGATCCTGAAGACTCCCTCCTAGGGTGAAATTTGTGCATGTAAGGGTTATATGCCTATTTTTGTCTTTCTTCAGATTGGTTGTCGAAGCTGACTCCTGAGGAGAAAGAGAAGCTGTATGAGGGCATAGGTTATAACCAAGACAGTGCAGCCGCCAACGAGATGCCACTTAGTGTGAGTAGTTTACATGTACAGAGACCTGGGGCCAGTTTCACATTGGTGTACCAGTTACACATGTATTAAAATTATTAAAATTATTTAAATTATTAAAATTATTGAAATTATTGAAATTATTAAAATTATTAAAATTATTAAAATTATTAAAATCATTAATATTATCAAAATTAATAAAATTAATAATGGGTTTGCCAACCCTTTTTTAAGAGTGGCTCAGACATGTAAGAATAGAGAGCTTTTTTGCATATGCAGACGACACACATAGCATGAAGGATCACATGAAGTGAATATGATGCTATTCGAAGTAATCTCTCCTTATTGGGCTACAGACGATAAAGAGTTAGAACTGAAAGTTTTCTGTGATTTTGCCCTATTGTAGAGGAATCGAACCCCTCCTAGGCTCGGTATGGGATAGAATCTTAATTAGTTATTTTAATACTTCCAAAACTAAATAGAAAATTGATAATTTTAGTTGCAGAAACAGAAAAATTTAAAGCATTACTAAACCACAGTTTTGAAACTTTATGCAATACAAAACATTTATGCTGCACCTTCCGTTATAAATACATACCTTCATGACTCTTCATTTCTATTTTAGTAATGATTCTCTATCTACTTTGGCTTTGTTCTCTAGTATGTTGCCCACAAGGTTAATTTCCACCTGAAGAGTTGCTCTATGTCGCTGGTCAACTATGGCAAGGAGGTCCTCAAGGTGACCGTGGTCAACCTGCTGGCCAGTGTGGAGAACAGGCCAGCTGCTGGGGGCTACAAGTAAGTAACCATATCTCGTTAGTTATTACCCAGGTATTGAACTGTATTTAATCCTAAATAGCCATCCCTGTTGTAGGAAAGCACCACATATATGTACATGCTTATATATGTATATATATATATATATACATATATATATATATATATATATATATATATATATATATATATATATATATATATATATATATATATATATATATATATATATATATATATATGTATATATACATATATATATGTATATATATATATATATATATATATATATATATATATATATATATATATATATATATATATATATATATATATATATATATATATATATAGGGCTGTACACCGGTACCCGGTACCAGCACCGTACCGAATACCGCTTCGCAAAATACCGGTAAATACCGTTTCAGATTTTAACGGTATGCTTATCGGTATTTTGCAAAACAATTAACACAACCAAAGCAGGCACTTGGCGGCCCACTTGGCTAAGTGCTTGACATACATAGATAGGAGTTACATACTTACAGAACTTGTTTGCTTCGAAGGTGCACTATATAGCGAGGCGAGTGCCGTGTCGCTGCTGCTGCCATGTGCACGGTGTTCATTGTGATTGTTATCGCCACCGCGTAGTGGCGCTGCATATACTACAGCGCCACTACGCGGTGGGGATAGCAATCACAATTAGAACTGTGCATATGGAAGCAGCGATGTCGTGCTCGCTTCGCTATATATAGCGTGCCTTCAAAGTAAACAAGTTCGGCCGGCACCTGTATTGTAAGTACATATACTACAACTTTTCATGTGATGTTATCAGCATGCTTGGCAGATATTGATATGTTGTCTATGTATGTCTGGAACTAGGCTAAGTGCGTACTTAGCATAGTTCAAAAGTCAAGACTTCTAGATACCGATAGCAGTACCGTTAAAATACCGTATCGTTTCGTGTGTACCGGTTATGGTACCGTACCGCTTCACCCTTAGCGGTATGCAGCCCTATATATATATATATATATATATATATATATATATATATATATATATACATGTACAGAAAAGCGACCATATGCAAAAAAACAAAAAGTTGAAACCTGTGTGTAATCATTGATGTTCTCCCATTTCAAGCACCATTTACTGCACCACCATTACTTAACCACCATCTATCTATTTAGCCGTTTGTTGTTTTAAACACTCTAAGTATATGCATGGTTCATTTTCAGCATTATTCACTTATTGTATATACTCTATATCTTTGCAATTAACCTTTTTTTTTTGGGAAATTTTTTGCTTATTTTCCTCGGAGTCAACTTTTGCAATTAAACTAAATTGAATGATATATTAGTAATTTTACTCATGCTTTAGCCATAAGGTTGAGTTGGAAAACTGATTTATCATAGCTAAATATATCTTTGTCATTTTAAACTTTCATTCCATCTGGGGCTCACATTTTATTTTTAATAATACTTTTGTTTTGATGTGCTCTGTATTCACATTTATGCCATTACTTTTACACTTTCTCTGTATGCCTGTTTTTATTGTCTCGTGACATTTATTTACTTTGTTCTTGGCATCATTATTGTATTTTTGTTTTACATCCTGCATGTGGTACTTGTTTTTGATATAGGTGTACAGTGTCTATTTTCTCCAGAGGGGAAAGGTTAATTCACTAACAATTTCCTCTCTACCCCCTTCCTTTCCCTGTTACCTGCTTGCTATAATCACATAACAACACATTTTTTAACAATTACTGCAATGCTTGAAGATTCTATTGATTTTTACAGATTGCTTATTGTAAGAGCTCACTGTACCCCTATTCCTTATTTAAATGGATCTGGAAGTATATGGGGGTTCATTTTTTAAGCGGTCCATGTTCTGTCAGCCAAACATTCTACAGGAAAAGTGGCATTTTGATTATCAAAATAAAGTTTGAATTAAATTTTACACATGTTCAAATTCTACAAACTCTTAACTAGTCCTAAGTATAAAGCTTACTGGAAATATTGAAATATCTTGGTATCAAAGCCAAGTTTTGATTGAAAATTGTAGTTTCTGATAGGTATAATAAAACCCTTCTTCAGATATTTTTTGAATATTACTTTATTTGCTCTGCTGTATTAAAATATTTGTTTTGAAATACTAATGGTTTCCAAATGCTTACAAGGTATCATTTAATGCCATTTATGAAAAATATAATCAATAATAGTAATAATGATAATAATAATGATAATGATAATAATAATCATGATAATAATAATAATTATAACAATAATAATAATAATAATAATAATAATGATAATGATAATAATAATAGTAATAATAATAATAATAATAATAATAATAATAATTGATATTTAGTATAGCGCCCTTTCCACCTATAATGTTCAAAAGCGCTTTAAAGAATAATCAGTGGACAGATGTTTATGGTCCATATACTGTAAATTCGGAAAAGATTGCATTAGTTTAATTTTTGCGTTTTTAGTGTTTTGCCTCGGAAGCAAAATTAAAATTCGCAATGATTAGTGTATAGCAGGTACTCCATGTTGCAAGTTCGCTTTTTGGTAAATTCGCAAAATTTACTTTACACAACCTTTTGTGAATCTACAGTAGTTAAATAAACTCTTTTTGAAATAGCAATGTTTTTAGCTGTTTCTTGAAGTTTTGCACATGCACCGTCCGCAGGCTTGGTGTTGTCGAGGAGATCATTCCAAAGGCTAGTGCATAGGCACAGAAGGCTCTGTCACGAGATTAGTGTGTGGTATCTGTAATAAGTTCTTAGAGTTTGATCTTAGAGTCCTTGTGCTGGCTTGTTTGACTAACAGTCCCCTCAAGTATAGAAGGGCACATCCTTGCATGCACTTGAAAGTCAAAAGCAGAATCTTGAAAGCAATCCTTTTCTTGATGGGCAGCCAGTGAATATATTTTAGAACTAGTATAATGTGATCATACTTTCAAACATACACATCAAACATTTAGTAAGGCAGCATAAAGAAAAATGACCCAATATCAGCAGATGTATTAGATTTGTTGATTGTAAACTTATGGTCCTGATGATACTAAATCACCATTACAAATATCATAATACATAGGATAACTTAGAACATGCTATGAAACTTCCTTAGTTAATTTCTCATTCCTGGTGAATACAGATAAGTCTTGCTATTTTTTTGTGTATCATCAAGAAATCATGATTAATTTATTAACAGTATTCCTAATAATATATAAGCCATGTAGTTAAGCAAATGAAGAGATATACACCAAGCTGACTAATTGGACATGCAGAGGGTATTCACAACATATTTCACAAATTCTATGCTTACCTGTAATTGAAAAGACCTTTCACACCTCTCTTCATTAAGACCTGATTGTTATGGAGATACATTTAACCTAAGTATCTTTTTAAATATATGTAAATTTTAAATGTGAAATTAAAACAAACCAACAACATTATTTCTAGTATTTCACTAAACTTTATTGTTATTTTCAAAATGATCAAAGCAATACACTAAGCATAAATGAATTAGCGAGTGTTTTATATGATTTTTGCTGGGAAAGGGTGCCTTTAACTTTATCTGAAGTGTCTTTTGTTAATGCTACTAACATATACTAACTAAAAGGTCATGCAGAAATTGAATGATTTACCTCCACAGGACCAGTTTAAGGTGTGGTGGTTTGTTTAACCACTGTTTATCCAGGAATTGTTTTGATACTTGATCTGTTTGTTTCAGAATGGCTGCTAAGACCGAGAGTTTTGTGATAGAGGGTGCTTCTATTGAGCATGAGCTGGTTCCAATTATTACCTCTGACATTGGGGTCTATGGTGAGTGCATCATTACTGTTATCCCTTATGCTGCTGGTGGCTAATTTAATCAATACAAAAATATGTGAAAAAAGCTGAAAAATGACCGAAACCCTGGCAAATGGGTACTCATCTGAGAGTACTCGATGAGAGCTTTCCAATGAATACCAAGATGATAGGGTTTAAATGATTTTCAAAGATTTTTGAGTTCTTGTGCCTTAGACATAAGTAGTCTCAGCATTGAAAGGGTTATATTTACCCTAGTTTTATTCTGACATGGTCGATTGCGCCTCTATAGAGGAGTTTATTGTTGATGCATTAAGTATGATAATAACAATGGTGATAGCATTTTCTTTCTGAGAGTGCTCACTTATGCATTTCAAAAGCTAGAAAGTCTCTAGAAACTACTTTGACAAAATATCTTTAAATGCCAATCGTGACTTTTCTGTCTCTTTGAAATGGCCTTGAATGGCTCTACTTGAATAAGTTGAAATGGATAGCTGTATAGAATGAGAATGAATAACATGATGTTAATGTGCAAGTTGTTTGCATCTATATTAGGCAAATATGTTATGCATTTTGGGTGCTAGAATCATCTTTGTTTTTCTTTGGAGATAAAGACTTAAAATATTACTATGTGATTTAGTTGTTATGCCATTTGACTCATGATAATCAGAATACTCTATTTATTTTCAGCCCCCTCCCAAGCCATGCAGGTATTCAACTTTGAGTTTGAGATTAACCCTTACCATGTGGATGCAGACTTTGCTGTGAAACTGAACATTCAGCCTGTTGAGATTATCTATGATGAGGTGAGTTGATACCAAAACACTTTCTTATTATCTTTGTTAGAAAGTTTCCTTCAAGAAAATAATTATCTTTTTTCAATATGATATTTTGATTTGAATATTTGGAAGCAAATATATAATACATACCATTAAGCACATTTGTTAGGCCTAGTAAAATGCTGATACTTTCATATAGAAATTTTCAGATCTTTCTCTTTGTCATCACTATCCAGACCTGCGGTCTTACGCTTCTATACATTACATGATCAAAGTCAAAGCCTATTTCATGAACAAAATTTTCTATTTCTCCCCAGAATTTCTTGATCTGATGACAGTTCAGAAAGGCATGTGCTATATCTTCATCATCTGAACATAGATTTTAATTTACTTTAAATTGACACTGCACCCCTTGGATATTTGGATATCTAGTACTGCATGTCACAATGCTACCTATCATTTACGTTTTTGCTTTTCAGCATTCCATCTCTGAGGCCCTGGCCTTCATGCAGGTGCCTAACCTCAGTGTTGGGGACATAAGGGATATGGCCACCGGGAAACTACAGGAGATCGCCGACATCAGTCGCGCCGGCCTCCAGCATGCTATATTACAACATAAGGTAAGAACCAGCTGAAATGCACCAAATTATCTTGAAATTATATTCAGTATCTATAAGTTGATGAATCAGATCATGGGTAAATTTGGACTTTATAAAGGCAACTGTTTAGTGATAAATACCTGAAAAATATTGGATTCAGGCTACTTTGTCTTATCTTCATTGGTTAGACATTTATTTTCAGGCCAGATAAAATAGAATCTAAAATATTAGAAGTAATCCTAATTATATGAATATTAACATATTGGTTAGCAGTTGTAGTACATCTTGTTAAGCCAAAAGCATGGGTATCAGGGTTTACAGAACATGTTTTGTAGAAATTTCATTGAAATTTCTTTTTAAAAATTGGACATCTTAAAAATGTAGGATGGTTCTATGCATAAACAGAGTTAAGAGATGAGTACCTCATATTATGATATTTTTATCCTGTCTTTATTATAAATGTAGGATAGTTCTATGCATAAACAGAGTTAAGAGATGAGTACCTCATATTATGATATTTTTATCCTGCCTTTGCAGACCATTCACCTGTCTGTGAACATGAGGTCTCCCTATGTGGTCATCCCTGAGCACGGAACACTGCATCGCGGTGGAAATGTGGTGGTGCTGGACTTTGGCAAACTCAAGGTGGAGAGTGAACTGCAACCCAAAAATCTCTCTCTACAGGTAGGTCACATTTCAAAAAACTTTAACTTAGTTCTGTCATGGCATTTCTTTATTTAGTAAATCTTTTTAACACTGCTTCACCGTGAACCCAATTACAACTTAGAACATCTCCTTAAATAATGTACTATCTAGATATATTTGGAGGGGGATTGTTAAACCTAACAATAATGGCAAATGTCAGTCAATATTTCTCAACATTGTGTGCTGTTATCATGAATTTTTCATATGTAACAGGTCGCGGGTGTGCTTTAGATTTGAACGAGTGAACAAGTAATCCATTCCAACCTTAAATTTAATTTTTATTTTTATTTGTATTATAATTCTAATTATGATTTAAGATTCAATATTTTGAATTTTGAATTTAAATATTTACATTTAAATTTTTAAAAAAATATTTTTAATTTTTAATGTTAATTTTTAATTTTAGTTTTGAAAGTTAAATTAAAAAAAATTCATTTGATTTTTTAAAAATATTTTCGTCTCCCAGGATGCTACCATGTCTGAGATTGAGTCGCGCCTGTATGACAAGTTTAACATCACCATCAGTGAGGTAAAGGCTCTGCTGGCGGACTCGGGAGATGACTGGCACTCGGCCCAGACTCAGGCGGACTCAGAGTACCATATCCTGCCCAGCGTAGGACTCACATTCTCCTTCTTCAACTCAGTCAAGTCAGACTTCAGACAGCTACCTCAGTGAGTACTCTAAAACAGTACAGAAATGCTGTCTATTAGCAAGTATCTAGTTGCGACAAAGTAGCTCAGTAAGTTAGGTGTCGGACTAGTAATCATTAGGTCGCTGGTTCAATTCCTGGCCTAGGCACTTTGTTCTGTCCTTGGGCAAAGACAGTTTATTCCATATTGCTTCAGCCTATCCAGCTGCAAAATGGGTACCTACCGTAAAGTCTCGGAAATCTCGGCCGCCCTAGGAAACTCAGCCACTATAATTAATTCACAAAATAAATATTGGGGAAATTCGCCCACCCCCGATTCATCCAAGGACACATTTCACCAAAAGTCGGCCACCAAGTAAATTTCATTGATATATGAAAAAAACATTTAGATTTCCAAAGTTTGCAATTGATTTTGGATAATTAACGATTGTTTCTTGTCCCCCAATCTGCCAAAACACGATCGTAGCCCAGGCATTGTGAGGAGGTGAAAGTTTATGGCTTCGCGAAGATGATGAATGTTTCACGATCCGAGATAAAGAAAAAGTTATCAAATTGGGTGACATTTTACTGCCGTGTTTGAGCTACCGTGATAAATTCCAGTTCCCATAACTTTCCCATACACAATCAGAAGTTTGTTTGGTTGTATAGATATCTTAAGCCGCGGCCCGTAATCTCACCGATAACCTGATAACTGACAAGTCATGCTCGCGACAGCTCCACTGTTGACAGCTGAGGTAATCAATTACACTGATAAGAAACGCCACTTGCCTGCATAACCTGCTCTCCCACGAGATAATATGCTTTTCTGGGGCCCTTATTGCATCTGATTATACATCAGTACATGTATAAGTACATCGACAAATTGGCCGCATGGCGTAGTTAGCAAGTCAGCAACCGATTCACCAATATACAATTATTCCTGCCATGTGCCTGCAGCTTGGCCGGTATATGCCGGCGCATGTCAATCGTTCGCCGTATGTGAAGACCGCCATTTTGAAAGTCTGACTTGGATAAACAAAGTATAATTCTATGCGTAATTGGCGTACGGCACCAAGAATAAACAAGTAAACAACATGTAAGGTAGACAAATTCTTTTATTAGTATATATAGCAGAGGAATGACAAGTCATTTAGGTGGACAATAAGAATTATTGGGGGGAAAATTGTGTTCTTGTGTACGAAGTAAGTGATCGATTTTTCCATCTTGCTTTCGTTTCAATTGATGATATCGGCGAATTTTGGCCACGGTGTCTAAGCTTTGATCGCTATTTTCACAAAATTTTGGCCACCATCAGCCAAGGAAAATCGTAAT
Organism: Maea johnstoni; assembly: GCA_963942565.1. Classification (NCBI taxonomy): domain Eukaryota; kingdom Metazoa; phylum Annelida; class Polychaeta; order Spionida; family Magelonidae; genus Maea; species Maea johnstoni. The sequence continues at coordinate 49,435,477 of OZ012684.1, read as the reverse complement.
TAATAAAAAAGTGTCCGATATTTCCGAGACTTTACGGAAGCACAAATAAGGCAGTGCTTAGAGCTTGTGCGCTATATGCTGCCAGTTGATCTGGAATATCCCCCGGGGGATTAAAATGTTTTATGTGCATACAGGCCTGCTAGGGGAGGAAGGTTGTGTGAGCGCTTTGGTGCATACAAGACTATAAACCGAATACCTTTACCTTTATATATATATATATATATATATATATATATATATATATATATATATATATATATATATATATATATATATATATATATATATATATATATATATATATATGTTTCCTGATTTTAAGCCTAAATCTTAAAATTAAAAATGTGATGTTAACTACATCTATGGGTATTCAGCTTTCATTTATATTTATTTATATATATATATATATATATATATATATATATATATATATATATATATATATATATATATATCAAAATCTCAATTTAAAATGATTTTTTTATTAATTTGCTGACTCTTTCAATAGATATACATCAAAACTATGAATGAATGAAGGTTAAATCAACAAATCTTGAAATTCTGTGATTTTGGAGAGATAATGATCAAACTTATTTTACCAATGTTGACAAGTGATGTTTTCAATAATAGAAAATCTTTGTAAACATATTATTTTCCAATGCTTTTCAGGCAGAAACTGGTAGCTAGTCTACCCACCTTAAAGCTGCACCTTTCAGACGAGAAGATCATTATGCTGGCAGACTTTGTTAGCAATATTCCCAAGCCCACCAGCAGTAGTATGGCAGCTAGCTTCATAGACAGTCCTGATGGTACCATGGAGCCTATATTACCTGTAGCCCACGTGCTGGTAAGTCAGTTAGATATCTCTCCTCTAGACCTTGACAATATTAACCTTTCCAATGCTCAGGCTACTTTCATCCAAAGTACAAGAACGCAAAGATTTTTGAAAACCATCTAAACCCTGTTGTGTTGGTATTCATTGGATAGCTCTTGCTGAGTACTCTCAGGTGAGTACCCATGTGCCACGGTTTTATTCTTTTTTAAGTTTTTTTTTTGCCTCATTTTGTTTTGGCCAAATTAGCCACCATCAGCATAAGGGTAAGCAGCTAGCCTTACAGATAGCCTACATGGGAATGAATGAACAAAGTTTTTGTTGATAAAAGAAATTCCCATCCTCTAAAAATCGAGAGTTATAACTTACAGTGAATGTGAAATGGTTCTACAAAATGTCAGAAAACCCTATAAATGAAAAAAAAGTTTCATGAGAAACCTTTCACGGATTTTGACTGACAATTAGCCCATTGTTGTAAAACAATTGAAACTCTTCTTTTGGAAACCCTGAATACTAGGTCACACTTAATGCATCAGCCCTATATTAATTTAGAATCATATTGATCCCTATCTAGAGATTGTGCTCTGTCTGACCCTCATGTTAATGAGATTTTAACTGATATTTCTCTTTCTGGGCAACTAGGCACGATCCCACAAACGCATTGCTAGTAGGAGGTCTTATTGAAAGTAGATAGATATGCAATGCCATCATGGAGTATTTGCATTGGTTAGCTCTAATGTTACTTTTAGTAATAATAATAATAATATTGTCGTTTGATATTGCGCCCTTTCCGTTTAAACATGCTCAAAGGTGCATTCCATTCCATTGTCAAAGGATAGATGTTGATATCCACATAGTTAATTGATATGTACATCTTTGAACAGATGTGTTTTCAGTTGTTGTTTGAATATTGCCACACTCCCAGCTGCCCGAATATTATTCGGGAGCTGATTCTATAGTTTTGGGGCACAGGCAGAAATAAAGATAATATTGTATTCTATAATACTTTGGTTTGCTTTTCAATAAGTTGTTTCATTCTTGTCAAGTTCAATGTTTGCCAGCCTCTTGTAAGCATGTGTTATCTCGAAGTTTTGGTTGTATATTCTCCTATATTTCACTTCTCTAATATAAGAAGCAGCAGGTACAGTACCTCTAGTATTTTTCTAAGCAAAACCATGTGGTGGTAGAGCACTGGGAGAGAACACAGATAAGAAAAATATTAGTTATGTCATTGGGATTCTATGTTGTTTGAGATTCTAATGGGTTAGGCACTGTGCACAGTGCTAGTGGTGAAGATTACTGGTAGCACCTTCATGGTTTTTTTTCGAATTCTTCCCAGTAGAAGTGCACCTGTTGGATTAGGGATGTAATTAATTGGGAAAAGTGGTCATACTTTGAAAAATGTGAAATTGCTATGATTTTATATGATAGTGCAATCATAACATAAGGTTAAATATCATTTCAAAATTAGTCTAAGGAAGATATTTTGAACAGGAAAGGTCATACTTTGAAAAATGTAGAATTACTATGACTTCATATGAAAGTGCAGTGCAATCATTATATAAAGTTAAATATCATTTCAAAGTTAGTATTGTAGGATATTTTGATATTTTCCTGGGTGCAATGTGAATTTTTTGACTGACAGCCTGAGTTTACTGATTTCTTTATTATGAGGACATAACAAATAAATTATGTATCTTTTGTTTTCATGTAGGATCTGCGTGAGGTAAAACGAGAACCGAATCTCCGGACTCTGAGACTGATGAAGAGATCTGTGTTCAGGAACTCCGTGCTCAAGTTAAATGAGGATTCTATAGATGGTTCATCCATCAGACATTCCAGCATGTCTCTCAATGGTACAACTAGACTCTTTCTACTCAGAGTCTTAGCCAGGATTTCAAAAATCCCTGTCCAAAACAGCAATTCCTAGCTACTCAGCTACTTCAAATCCTTCTACCAATTACATTTAATAGCCTAGTGTGTCAAATTGGGCAATTTATACTTCAGCCATGTCCTGGAATTTGGTTTGTTCAGAAAAGATTTGGCTATTACCCCCAATAAGTCAAAATTGAAAATGCTTCTTAGATATTTTTGTCTGTCCAAAAGGGTGTTTTTCATGAAACTGCCTGACCAAAAGACGGATCCTGGCTAAGACTCCACACCCTGTTTATCTTATATAATCACATGCAAATCTCTCACAAAGACTAGGAATATCAAAATACATTTCTCAACAGTAGAAAACATATTTTCTGTAATCCTTCACACACCATACTTTCTAGTAAGAATGATATTACATGTTGTTGCATTAGAAACTGGTTAAATCTCTCTAGCAGTAATCGTTAAACCCTTTTTTCCTCACATGTCTTATAGAAATGTTGTTATATTAGAACCAAAGATTAATTTGTTTTAAAGTTTGTCTTATAGTAAGAAGAATTTAGGAGTAGTTTTGATGCTCCTGGAGTACTGATATTCAATTTCTGAACTGGGTTGCAACCTATTTCCATAACCAGTCAATTTTAGAGATCAAGTGTCTGACTGAAACACTGAGCCTGGTTGTGTGTGCCAGATAAACATTATAGCTTGGCTTGTTTTGTGCTTTTATACTCTTTTATTCAATATGACTGTGTATTTCCACAACCAGTCATTCAAGTGTCTGACTGAAACACTGAGCCTGGTTGTGTTTGCTTGCCAGATAAACATTATAGCTTGGCTTGTTTTGTGCTTTTATACTCTTTTATTCAATATGACTGTGTATTTCCACAACCAGTCATTCAAGTGTCTTACTGAAACACTGAGCCTGGTTGTGTTTGCGAGATAAACATTATAGCTTGGCTTGTTTTGTGCTTTTATACTCTTTTATTCAATATGACTGTCAAGGAGACCTGTAGTTGATGTTTCTGTTTGTAGATTCTGAGCATTATTACTCTGCTTCTGATCACTCGGACGAGGAGCTGGAGGAATGGGCAAGGTGAGTTACTAGCCAACTAACGGCATTCTTTACATCACTTAATTATTTATTAGCTTAAATTTGCAGATAAACTCTAGGAAAAAAACATACTGGTTGAGAGTCATGTTTACATATTTCTGCTTGCCTCAGAGTTCTATTGGTATTTTACATGTTTCAAGTAATCCTTCCAATGCTAAGGCACAAAGACGCAAAGATTTTTGAAAAACATCTAAACCCCATCATGTTGGTATTCATTGGATAGCTCTCGCTGAGCACTCTCAAATGAGTACCCATTTGCCAGGGTTTCAGCCATTTTTAGCTTTTTCGCATCATTTTGCATTGGCCAAATTCGCCACCAGCAATATAAAGGTTAACACTGAAGGCAATCCAATGTATATCTAATTATTTGCTGTGATGCAGAAATACAATCAGATCTCAATGAGAACTTTAATGTGTATCTTACCTTGAAAAGGGGTTAGCTATAAAGTTTGATTATGAAATTATCTGTTATTGCAACTATCGGAAATTTGTGTGCTTCGATAGCTTCAAGAAATATAAACACATATCATTTTGTCACAAGTAGTCATAAGTTTTGCTTGTCTGTGTAATTTATCCGTCATTATTTTAGTATAATAGTCACTTATGATATTCTGTTAGTGCAATAATATATTCCCATCATGATTATTTGATAGTATGCTTATTTTAAATATACAAGTTCAAAGCATGAGTGTGTTTTAAGTAATTGAGACATTTGGTTCCAGCATTTATTATTTGTATTGTTTTCAATGCTTTATTGAAATTTCAGTTTTACCGATTGAAATTTCATAACAAGTCTGAAATATTGTAAATGTAGATTTATTCTGTTTTAATACTGATGGTTGATTTATTTTTGAGAGGTACATTTGAGTATGTAAGATTGAAATTAAATAACAAGAGTTAGATTACTGACTTTTTAATTGAGATTTTTGGTGCTGATGGTTGCTTTATTTTAAGACGCTCATTCGCCTATGGCTGTTTTAAATTCCTTAACAAGCATTCAATACCTTGAATTCAAATCAAACTTATCATGCTGATGGTTGCTTTATTTTAAGACGCTCATTTGCCTATGGCTGTTTTAAATTCCTTAACAAGCATTCAATACCTTGAATTCAAATCAAGCTTATCATGCTGATGGTTGCTTTATTTTAAGACGCTCATTTGCCTATGGCTGTTTTAAATTCCTTAACAAGCATTCAATACCTTGAATTCAAATCAAGCTTATCATGCTGATGGTTGCTTTATTTTAAGACGCTCATTCGCCTATGGCTGTTTTAAATTCCGTAACAAGCATTCAATACCTTGAATTCAAATCAAGCTTATCATGCTGATGGTCGCTTTATTTTTAAGAGGTCCGTTTGACTACGTAAAGCGGATTAGAAGGTGAGAGGGTTGATGTATGATGACGTGGGTGACCTAGATGTGTTGACCTATTTTAGAGTCCATCGATCCAGACCCCCAGCAGTACATCATCTCAAATGGCACCTGCATGCTCAACTCTCTCTCTCTTGACTCTGGCATCACCCTGTTTCATAGAATATCTTTTTTTTTAATTCTCCGTAAAACATGTTTTTTTTAATTTTCTTGTTGGATCACTCAGTATCATCATATATTCATACAATGAGAATCGTGTACAGATAATGAGTTGTGATATATACAACCCGGTTCCTAGTATAATGGCATATTTATGATAGAACAAATTACCTTGAAAGCCTTATATAAGCAGAAATATATTAATATGTCCAATTGAAAAAAATTCATAAATCATTTGCAATTTCTTCCTACGTCTTACAAACTAAATCTACTTCATTTGCTAGAATGGATCAATACTCTTCAGATTTCATTTGGCTTAATAAACGCTTTTTAACGTGTAAAATGCTTAGGGGTCCACCAGTCTTACGCTTCATATAGATAAACTCTTTTGCTGCAAAAATGACTGTATTGACAAGTTTATCACCATTATTTATCCCAAAGATTTTATCA